>CM018580.1:3367500-4567500 GCA_009078335.1 Salix brachista | reverse complement strand
GATGGTGGATTTGAGATTTTCGTTTCAGAATTTGATTGTTGAATTTTAGAGAGGGAGATGAGGATTGGGTGAAAGAAATGAGGTTGTAGTTACAACAGTTGTTTGGATATTTAAAAAGTATCAAACCTATCTTTCAGTAATAAAACAGTCGATGCTGGGTAAGGAGCAACAGTGGTGGAACAAAAACCAAAGTTTTTTGCAAGGGCCAAGTTATAAAATTATAGTGGCTTATATGAAACATATACTAATCTGAAGGGGCTTTACTGAACTTTCAAAAATGTTGGGGGGGCATGCCCCCCTCATAGTTGCCGGTGAGTTTGTAATTCAATTGGTATCTATGTCTCCCTCCCCCAATAGGTCTCAGGTCAGATTTGTCTTTCCTTTGTAACAACAACAACAACAACAAAAAGAACAGTAATATTGGTTAGGGAATTAATTTATGATTTCTTAAACTAGGACACCTACAATTGCTTCAAAATCACAGATACTAAATTATTATTGTTCTATTTTTCTTTTCTATTATTATTATTATTATTATTATTTGTTGTTGTTGATGTCATCGTCATCACTTTGCTTCTTGAAATTTAAGACTCAATTAAAATGTG
The DNA here is from genome assembly GCA_009078335.1 of Salix brachista. Lineage (NCBI taxonomy): Eukaryota > Viridiplantae > Streptophyta > Magnoliopsida > Malpighiales > Salicaceae > Salix > Salix brachista. The sequence goes on along the minus strand of CM018580.1, from coordinate 4,566,895 downwards.
GGTTATAAAATTGTTTACCAATCAAATTATGATGGCAGGGGAATTGAATCTTCTGCTTCAGCATCAGAAGTTAAAAAGGCATATCGCAAAGCTGCACTTAGACACCATCCTGACAAGGTTTCTTACATGTTCTACTTTATGGACATGCTTATTATGATCCACCCTTTTGACACATTGGTTATTGATGTAGGCTGGTCAGTCCTTGGCAAGAAGTGATAGTGTAGATGATGGTCTGTTGAAGGAGATAGGAGAAGAAGTCCACAAGGATGCTGACAGACTTTTTAAAATGATTGGAGAGGCATATGCCATGCTTTCAGACCCTGCTAAGGTCTCATGCACATTTCTATTATGCACTCTATTATACTTCCTCATTATTCTATTGGCTCAGCTTTTTAATATTTCTGTGAATCTGATAATCCTTTGTTTTGCCCTCCCGAAATGGAGAAAAACTTCTGTTCTGAAGTATTTTCTCTTGCTAACAAGGTACTTTTTGAGCTATTCTAAGAATAATCATTGCCTCAATTTGGGTGTCTGTTGGTCACCAGTCATTGTGTTGTGTTACAATTTATAGTACTGCCCCCGTCTCCAATGATTTCAAGTAGATGGTTTGTTATAGAAATGTAAATTATGCAAATTCTTTTTGTGGTTATTTGTATAAAAAAGAGAGGAAAAGAAGAGGAGGTGAAGTAGAGAACATATAGGTATGCGGAAAAACAAGTTGTAACATATACAATGACTAGTGGATACAAGGCTGAACTTGTTTTATGTGAAAATATGATGTTTTATTTGCTTGTTACTAAGAGACTTGCTGCATTTTCATGGTCTAGTGATGACAACCATGATTAATTTCTCTGAACAAGAACATGAAGAACCATAATATATTAATTTTGTTTTGACAATTTTAACTCTCCTGCTGCATTGCATGTCTCTTGTTCTAACATACTCAACAACTAGTGGATTGCAAGGCTGACTATGAAGTTAATTAATGCGAAAATATGATGTTGCTTTACGTGCTTGTTGCTAAGACACATGCTGCATTTTTATGGTCTAGTGATGACATTCACGCTTAATATCTCTGAACAAGAACCATACTTAGTTTTGTTTTGACAAATTTAACTCTCCTCCTGCACGTCTTTTATTTGTTTTCATGGTGTTTCCTTTGCTGGGATGCTTGCATGCTTATGCTTCTTATTTACTTGTTTTGTTGCTTGCTCCGTGTCATTAGAAGTGTTCTTTTTGTTATCTGCGTGACTCTTTAACTATTAACCACTACACTGTCTGTCGGGCATTTGGTAGCTCCCTTTGCCCTGAATAATGAGTTTTACTTCTCTTGTGTGCGTTCCCTGGAAAAGTACACTGCAATCTAACTGGCTGCACAGTAATTAAGGTCATAAATCATCATGCCATTAAAACTCCTCTTTTGCAGATCATACAGGCTTGCCATTTTCTTGTTAGGCCTTGCCCAATCTTTTTGATAAATATAATAAAAATGTTTAAACTCATAAATTCAGTCGTTACATGTAAAAACTGGAACAAATCATTGTGATTTCTTTTACCACTTGGCATAAATTGTGCCCTTCATTTGGAGGATAAGTTGCTTATTTTGCTGTGCACCTATTAAGGCCTCAGTATGTTGGCTTTGTTTTTCCTTTCTGTGAGAAAAATCGGTGTTTATGTGGTCAATATACAATGTTTTGCAGCGCTCACAGTATGATTTTGAAGAAGCGAAGAGGAATGACCCAAAGAAACGAAGTGGAAACAGCACATACAGAACACATACAGAAGCTCAGAATTATCCATTTGAAAGCAGCAACAGGAGACATTGGAAGGAGGTTTGGAGGTCACATGGTCGGTAACTCAACCACCGAAATGCTAGGATGCACTCGATTTAACAGATTTTGATGACAATTTTGTGGCATGCACGACAAGAAGAACCGCAGAGATTCTTGATCAAGTTAGTCCATCTGCAAGTCAGGTGACAAGTCTAGTGGTTGGCCAGCATCTGCACGTAGCTTTTATCCAAAGGTCTTGCAGATGGGAAATTATACCTGCTACTGCTTAAGAACTGACAACCTAAATGCAGAGCTGCCTAATCGTTGAAAACTTTTCCAAAAATCATGGATTTTTTCACATGCTAGCTAACTGTACCAAAAGGAAGGAATAGAGGGAAAGGGAGAGGTAGATTGAGAGTTTGAATTCGAATTCTAAAAGAGCACAGACAATGGAATGGCCTGCTGTTTGAATGTGATCTGACAAAGGACATAGCTAACTGTTCGAGTTGTGTAAATGCGTCGGCTTTGTACAGATGAAAAGTTGACGGTGCAATCAAGAAACCAAACCAATAACTTGGAAATCATATAGGACTTTGGTTTGATGAATTCTTTACGTTTAGCTTCGGCTAGTGATTTTATGTAAATTGATTATGAGGGGCATGCCCAAACTCCCATCATTTCTACGTTTTACATGATTATTTGAATCTTGCTTGAGATATTCACTATTTAGTACCTTACCTCTTATTATTCCATTTGAATACCTTAACTTCAATTCTATCTATTTGACCATATATTTTTTTTTTTAATGTGATAATTTTCATGACAAGGGTTAGAAGAGAGACAAGATATGGCTGTTATGTCAAGTGGCAAAAGAGCAGGTTGGGATTGAAAAATAAGTGAAAGTTGAGAAAGTAAACTAAATTTATATAAAATTTTGGATAAATATGCATTCTCAAAATCGTTCTATAGGATATCCTTACCATTGAACAAAAGAAATAATAGAATTAATGGAGCAGGACATGCTTCATCTTGCCAGTGACCCTTGCCATATATGCAGGAAGTCGCGTTTTAACAAAACAACAGTGCTGTGCCTCTACTCTTATTGCCTCTACTCTTATTGAGCAATGGCTAGTAGTTTATTTCAAGGGAATTGGACCCTTGTTTTTGCAGTGTTGTTGTGGCTTTGATACCAAATTACTCACAGCTGATGAGAGGCTTGCTAAAATAGATATGCTAACAATAGCTATGTATAGTTGTCAATTTCGTTCCGTTTCGACCGAAAAGGCCGAAATATTTCGTACAAGTTAAAAAAATAAGACAAAACGGTGTCGTTTTTATCTCGGTTTAAATTCTAGCTTGTTCCGGATTTTCAGCCAAATACCAGCCGAAACGTACCGGTTTCGTTCCGCCCGTTCCGTTTCGGTCAAATAGTGTTTTTTTTTGTAAATAATGAATAATTTTACAATATCAATCATATATTTTAATCCGACTGTTAGATTAATATGAAATTTTACGAGGAGTCTCTTGACATATTTATATATATTATGTTACAGAGCAATCAGAGAATGTAATGACCTTGCGAGATTAATGATGATATTCTCGTAATATTATACATGTTCATAATTTTGTTCAGAAAAATCATTTTATTGTGTATTTTTTTAGATTAAATTGCACAATTCTAAATAATTTTATTTTTGGATTTGAACTAAATTTTTATGAATTAATATATTTTATTTTATATATATATATATATATACATAAACAGTACAACCCCGAAACGGTGCGCCGAAATACTCTGAAACCGAAATATTCCATTCTAATTGAAAAAATAAAGCACTAACAGAAACCATATTGACAACTTTGATATACCATTTCCTTATTTCTCTCATTTGCCTTTTTTTTAGCCTCTCTTCAAGTCTGGCTAATCTTTGGATTCCCGGAGAATTTTGTCTTCGAACTCGAGCTTTATTTTAATAATAGAATTTGCCCTGGTCCTACCTTTTCAAACCCTTTTTCTCTTCATATTCCAAGAAGTATAAAGCTTGGTTCAATCATGTAATCAAAGGAGGACTTGACTTGTTCAAAAGTGTTTGTACTTTACAACTTATGCTAGAGTGAAAAATTAGAATTGTTTCCTTAGTTCATTGAGGTGGTTTACTATTTTCACGAATATCCTCAAAAGAGTAAACCTCTGAACAGTCTGCAACTTTTAGTGCCAAGCGAAAACCTCCAGATAAATCTGTAATCTCCACCACCTGAGTCCTGAATTGTAATACCTGGAAAGTAAACATCAGCTTAGTGTAAGTCACTTGAACCTGGACTTGTGAATTCAGACACTGACAATTATGGATTGAAGGATTGACACTGGAACATTTTACCTTTTAAGTGTATAGTAGCAAAACTGGGGAAGAAAAACGCAGTATACTTGGATAGTCACAAGAATATTCCTAATCCGAGCTCTTTTGGGTCTGTTTCCACCATCCAAGGTGGCCTATTGAATAAAGAAACATTAACACAAGGCTAAGGAAAAAAGAAAGAAAGAAAGAAATGAAGGGAATTGAGTTTCTGGATTGGTATAATTACTTGTTCATTATAAAATTAATTGTTCCTTCTGTTGCGCGATTAAGAAGAAGTTCTCTTGCCTCAATTGCAATTCCTTCAGGCTACTTGGAGAATTTGAAAATGAGTTCATAACATTTGATTATACAACTTGTGTTAGTAAAATCATTTAGCTCTTGTACATACCTCTTCTGGAAACCAGACCCCTGGTTGTGTGCTACCTTCAAGAACTGCAAGAGCAAAAGCAGCTGTTGCATTTCCCACAGAACTGAAAGCCAGGATTTTCAAGAGCTTAGCATTTTGTTATAAAACATATTTTTTCAGAGGCATTTAAATGCTGGTTTTAATTGAACGGGATAAAATTATCTTGAAACCTGGGACTTACACGGAGAGTTTCCGGTGACTAAATAGACCAAGTGTATTGCGCCCATCTGTGCACTCCAAATCAACCTGTCCAAAGAGTAGAAAAATTAACAATGAAGTGGACCATATGGTTGAATATTTTGCTTAACATTCAGTACATTCTACCATCCTCTTTTCCTAATACAACCAAGTAAATATAATCAGCTATGAATTGCTTTCTTCTTCTTCTTCTTATTATTATTATTATTATCTCACCCTCATTGAAACACGTTCTCCGGCAATCCCATCAACTGCTCGGACTAGAGGGTCGAACAACTGAACCAATTGTTGAACTTTGGTTCTATCCTTCAAAAATTCCTGCAAGGAATTCATCAAGGTTTATAACTACAAGGTTCAGATTTAAGAGCATCATAACACATAAAACGCAACAAATTATATGGCAAGCTACTAATTTTTGATAAAAGAAAAAACAGTTTCTCATTAACTTTTTGTATGGATTAACATCTATTGATAACATTTTCAGAAGCAATAGAATGAACTTGTTTTGAAATCTTCAAACTACACTTTTAACTGTTACTAGTATTGGTAATTTTGATTATGGAAATCAGGTGAGAACATACCGGAGACAGAAGATTTGTCATGGCTGACATTCCCCAATTCCAAAAGAATGGTGCAGTTCCAAATCGAGCACTGACTGTTGGTATTCCTAGGACATCATGAGCACTTCGAACTTCAGGTAAATTCCTGGGCATATGGATATATATTGAGTTGAGAATTTTTGAAAGCAAAGGATATTTACATTATTTACAAAAAAATCAAGACAGAGGAAACCAAATGGCTGAAGACAGTTACCATATAGTGTACAGTTTTTCAAAGTTGTAATATACAACTACATTCATCTGATACAAAAAAAAGAAAAAAAAGAAATGCATGCAACACGTGCAACATGTTATTTTGGATCCTGTGAAACATGAATTAAGGTCCAAAAATATAACCCCTAAAAGGACTTGTTAACAGAAAACTGCTTCATTCATAGATGAGCTTCATCGAAGAACATTCTTGTCACAAGTTTTGGTTTACAAACTATAAAATGCTAAAGAATGAGCAAAGCACAAACCATAGAAAGGAAAAAAAGAACGAGTACTAACTACGATGTAGTTGTGGTCAATTTGCCCCAAAGGAGCCCCTGGGGGATAGAAGTGTTACACAACTACAAACTAAGAAGCAACTGACAAACAGAAGTATGTGATCATGGAATTAAAGAGAGAAGAAAAGGACGAGGAACAGAAGGATGCAAACCATTCTACAAAGGAGAGGAAGAAGCTCCAAATGAGAGGAGAGGAAATTCTCTTAGGCTGATGTACAGAAGAAGACTATTCATAGTTGATTTGAGGAAATGAGATGTTGATTATGAAGTATTTTGCAGTTCATCCACCGATTGTCTAGAGCCATTGAAAGACACAGATAGTGACTACACTTTCTAAGTGTGGCATTTGCAAGGCTATAATTTCTCCAAGTTTCATTAATTGCAGTAGTTAAGGGTGTGGAAAACAAAAGTTTTCACCGAAGCCAGAAAGATACACGGAAACTTGTAAATACTAAAAATAAGGATTTGAGAATTGGTGCATGAATACTAATATAATATAACTGTGATCAAAATTGGCCCATCCCAATTTATGATGCTCATTCAAAATTCGATTGCGGACCTGTTAAATAGATGAATTGGCATCTAGAAACTGGCACGTTGATTTTTTTCTGATTAGAGAGAAATTTCTCAGACACTTACAACAGGTAGACATCTCGCTTTCCGATCCCCTTTCCAAAGTCGATGTTAAGCATTCCACTATAAGGCTTTAGTTTGATCTTTTCTCCTGATTAAATAAATATTACCATTGTTTAAGTGTTGATTAGAGGAGTGCTACAGTAGAAACTGAAGAGGATTATGCTGGTTTGTAAAATGCCGTTGAAACTGACCTTTATTAAATGCAACAACCTCCTCACCAAGAAGTAAGAAACTAGTAGCTAGTATGGTTGGACCAGCACCACCACTGCCGGCTGTGTAGTAGTAGAACCTGAGAAGAAGAGGATTCGAGTGTAAACAGCATAAACTTCAAAACAAACCATTGAATAGCTGCTTTATTGCATCATGGAATGGATCATCATTTACCAAGCGGCAAGATGCACAACTTCCATGTTAATTCAATTGATTAATTTGTACTGGAATGAAAGGAGTTTCATAATGATATGCCTTAACTCAAAAAGAAGCATTAAAGATACCACCATGGACCAGATTTCTTTCAACCAAAATCAGAGAGGAAAATGAAGATTTATGCCTATGAGGTTGATGGCATGGCTAAGGAGAAGAGATGCTTTCAGAATGAAAAGCACATTTTCCACTTCAAGGAAAACTTTATGAGGTGCCAGAAATTATGGTTGGAGATGAGCATCACTCTTCATCTCATCTCCATCAGAACATATATTAGAGAACTGAGGTGGTCCTGCGGATACTGGTAAACTAAAGTGGCGTTAAGACAAGAATCTCTAGATGGCTAGTTAACATTGAAGGGATGAGACATTAAACTAAAATTGTAAGAGAAACCATAGTGGCATTTGGTGATGAATAAGGAGCTTTTGACTTGTCAAAAATCTCTATGGTTTAAGTTTTTAAGACAAGAACACAATTACCTCAGCCTCTCTGGCTTTCCCTTGCTTTCAGTATTTGCAGCACGTACTAGCTCTGCTGCCATTACTGTCATGATATGGTAGAAATTAGCATGTAAGGTTGAATAAAAGTGCAGTGGCTGAATGTGAGGTGGTTTCCACATGACTTAATGTATTATATATCCACCACTTCGATATCAATGTAACTTATAAGATGCTACTCTATGCTGGTGTAATTCTGTTTTTCTTCAGGCATAGTCATCTAAAAGCAATTAAACAATGGACCTTGGGCTGCCTGAATTAATCTTTTCGAATTTGGATCTATCCAGAGACACATAGTTATATGATTAGATATGCTCCTTAAAGTCACAAAATGATAAGTGATGAGTGTGTTTTGACTGCAAATACAGAAATGCATTTCATACAGGGGACAAAGTATGCAAATAAAAATGATGACTAGCAAGAATGCTGGTAACCATACCATTGCTCACTCCTGGATAGATTCCACCAGTTGTTATGGCAGGAATATTTGCAGCTAAGGCTTTATCCTTGAAGGACTTTGCACGCAATGCATAGCTTGTATCATCACAAACATCAACATATGCCGTCTGTTAGGAAAATTCAAAACGACAGCTCCTAAGATAATATCTTTGTAACTATTATAAACAGGCCTAAAAGCATTCACTTATACAATGAAATTTAACCAGAAAGTTGATATTCAGAAACATAATGTTTACCTTTCCTCACCTTGGTCTCTATGGCAGCTTCTAGTACAGTGCATTTCCCTGCCTGTTGAAAAGGCCCTGCAGCGTGAACGACAAGATCTACATCTGCAGAGGGATTAATACAGCTTAAGAATTTGAAGTTCTGAGAAGCCAGAACAAAGCTGTTCAGTTTATTACATTTTCATTTGAGCAGATTTACAGCCAAGATTTTCATTTGGTAGGCATTAATTATTACAGCTGAAGTGTGCTTGTTTCCTAAAGCTTGGCCAAGTCATGGCATTTTCATTTCCTAAAGCTTATCTGGACTAAACCCGGTCGGGCTCCATGAAATATGTAGAACCCAGTGATTTATGAGAAAAAATCTACAAAAGGGAGGAAGCAAAAGGAAGTCAACCCCCATGCTTAGAACTCCAATAAGATACAGGAACTTGTCTTCTTAACATATATGGAGGGCTAAAATAACATAAAACAAGCAGTCATGAACAGCAAGATCTCTTCAAAACTCAAAAGGCACAGTGAAAAGGAAAATGGTAGCAAAATTTATCCTTGCTGAAACCTTCTTAACCTGCTAAAACTTTTTTTCCCGTTGTCCCCAGTCAAGTCCGAATGGAGCCATAAAATGATCCAGGATATATATGTTAAAAAATTAAGCAATTACTAGAAAACACAGAAGTAAAAAATAATGGCTTTGCAATTCTGATAGTTAAAAGATTACTGTACCTTTCAAAGCTGCTGCCAGTGAGTCTACATTCTCAATGTTGACTTCAGTGAACTCAGAGTTCTTCCCCAATTGACCCACCATCGCAGCACCTTTTTCCCTGCCATCAATTTCCTCATTTCTTATTTTTCTTTTTAGTCACTTTATCATAAACCAAACAGAAAACAAACAAGGGCTTTCGTTAAATTTACCTGTTTCGACCACCAATCACAATTCTAAGGTCAGGGCAGAACTTGGAGAGAGCAGTGGCGGTGGACCCACCAACCCGACCCGTTCCACCCAGTACAAGAACGCTCGAGTTGCGGGTCTTCTCAGGAAGTTGAACAGCGTGGCTTTTAGAATTATCATGTTTACACTCTTTAACGCAAGCCTTTACACTCGTGCTGCTCTTCAACTGAAACAGAGCTTGCCTGGCTATCATTACAAATGCCATTACATTGATGTTCTGCTCCCTCCTAAAAATGGAAGGACTAAAATTCAGGCCATATCCCTCTTATCCCATTATCAGTTTATCGTTAGCATTGATGTGGCATCTTCTGGTGAGTGGTGACATGGTGATTCGGTATCCACATGGTCTCTTTAACTTTAGTGCATAAACTTTTTTATAATGTTCATTTCAGTCCTTGCTGCCGATTTCTCACGATTCATGCCTCGTTGGACGAGGACAGTCAAATATCTCAAGAACGAAGGCAGGCAAAGAGTTTCATCCAGTGGACTCGCTCGCAATCAGATAATTTGCCCTAACAAAGCTCTTGGCTCGCCAACAGTATACTTTTTTCCTTGCCCTGGATTTTGCATGTCAATTAGCGTATGATCCTCTTCGTCACCATTCCTCAGGGGGGCGGCTTGTTCAGGTCAGAATCTTTTTCAAATGAGAAGGGATGGGAGGACCAGGCTGTGCAGGCTCAGTATTAAGATCTATATTCTGGTCCTCTCTTTGAACCAGCCCTCGTGTCAATTAAGTTCGCTTTCTCTCTGGCCTCTCGAGCCAGGTTCAACAACGTAGGTGCCGTTTGAGCTCACCCTCGTCAGTCTTTTCCGGAGACCATCCTCCTCCCGGAGAAGAAAAGGCTACCCTTCATGGGCTGTAATTTGTTGAGCCAAGTAATTGGCACAACAGAGGTTGAAGAGACCACTTCTATTCATCTTGGAAGCGAATATGGTGTAAGAACTAGTGAGGGCATAGACACAGGAATCTAGAAGAAGATTGTTTGGATTTTTTTTTCATAAATATAAATAGACAAATAAGAAATATGCTAGCAAACAAATAATTCTCCACACGTCAAATAGTTATTTTAAACTATTTTAAAGTAATATAGGTTTATAAAAACTAATTATTTTCATTACAGTCGATCATGGAGCGGTTTAAGAAAGCCATTGCAGGGATCAGTGGAGCTCAAATCACTTATAGATCCACAAACCCAAGCAGTTGAGATAAACTTTTTGTTGCTCCTTCAAGTTAAGCTGCATGGATGCGTTAGGACTGGCACTGATTCATTGGAATGCTGGTTAAATATATATATACTAGCTATGCGTGTTGCCGCGGGTATTTTTGTGTGTATAATTTAACATAAATAAATCAACAACGATAAATTTATATGATATAAGTAAATAAAAGCTAAAGATTAGGAGATAAAATGTATTAAATTTTGAGTTTAGTTTGTTACGTAAGCGTAGATTAAATCTTTTAGAATATAGGTATTGCGTCATAAACGATCACAAAAGAGTGCGAACTAACATTAGAAAAAAGACCACAAAAAGACCGAAATTTTTTAGAATCAGAAAAAAAAAAAAAACTGAAATCATTATTGTGCAGATAGTAAAATTATAAAAATCATTTAATACAATGAGGAAATTAAAATAAAAGAAATAAAGGGGAAAATGAAGCAATATTAATTTAAAATATTATAACAATAGTAACATCGGAGTCTTAAAATCTAAAATTATCATTGCCGTTAGTATAAAAACAATAAAAATTATCAAATTATACCGAGGGAAAAAAATAAAAAGCATGAACAAAATAGCAAGCAAGAAAAACAATTAAAATATGATTATTATTATTATTATTATGAAAGAATTAATAAATGAATGAAATATTGAAAAATTGAAAGAAAAAAAAAAGGATAAAACAAAAAATAAAATAAAAACTTAAAATTATCATTGTTATCACTTTTAACACAATAAAAACTATGAAATTGTCTTGAGGGACAAAAATTCTCAAAAGCATAAACAAAACAGTAAGCAAGGAAAATAGTTATATTATTATTATTATTATTATTATTATTATTATTATTATTATCATTTATTTATTTTATTTCTGTGTTAATAATGAAAGGGAAAAAATGGAAGAGAAAAAAAATCCTAAAAACTTCAACAAAAGATTAAACAGAAGAATGAAACAAAAAAAAAAATTATCGTTGCTATCACTGCCAAAACAATAAAAATTATCAAATTATTCCAAGGAAATTTCTTTGAAAAATATTAACATAAGAGTAAGCACGAAAAACAATTAAAATTATAATTGATGATAAAAAAAAAAAATATTAGCTGAAAAAACATTATTCAATCTGAAAATTTTAAAAAATATATGTTCTATGTTGCGGGTTGAGCAAAAAACTTTTATAGGATTTGCTGGATCAAAATTAAAATACAATTTTGATATATGAAAAATTTAATATAATAAAATAGCTCAACACACCTTATAATAACAATAGCAAAATCAAAGCCTTAAAATCTAAAATTATCATTGCTTTTACTATTAACACAATAAAAATTATTAAATTATCCTGTAAAAAAAAACTCAAAAACATTAATAAAAGAATAAGTAAGAGAAACAACTAAATTATTATTATTATTATTATTATTGTTATGTTAATAATGAAAGAAACAAAAATAAATGAAAGGCTCAAAATTTCCTAGAAACTTTAACAAAAGATTTTTAAAAAAACAACTATTATTGCTATTACTGTTAAAACAATAAAAATTACCAAATTATCCGGAGGGAAAAAAAAATTAAAAAGAGTAAGCAAGAAAAATAATTAAATTCTTATTCTTATTATTCTTATTCTTATTATTATTATTATTATTATTATTATTATTATTATTATTATTATTATTATTATTATTATTATTATTATTATTATTATTACTATGTTAATAATGAAAGAAACAAAAAAAAATCAAAGATTAAAAATATTCAAGAAACTTTCACAAAAGGCAAAAAAATCAAAAACAAAAACAAAAATTTATTATTGCTATTACTGGCAAAACAAAAAATATTATAAAATTATCGGGAGAAAAAAACAAACAGAAGAGTAAGAACAAAAAATAATTAAATGATTATTATTATTATTATTATTATTATTATTATTATTATTATTATTATTGCGTTAAATACATTTATATATACATGGACAAAAGTAGGGATTATTCTAGAAATATAAAAAAATAAAAGTATAAGGGCTGAAATGAAAATCAAATATAAAGGGATGAAATTAAAAAATTAAAAGTCAAAGGGCTGAAATGCAAATTATATTTATTGTCAATTGAAATCAGAGGACAAAATTGCAAAAATCAGAACTTGTGTACCGAATTCATTGAGTTATATACAGCCAATCCGGAAATTAAAAGTAGCAGGACCGAAGTGAAACTTTGACATTCAATTAATTAAAATCGGAGGACCCAATCGAACTAAATTAAAACTTATATAACAGAAATCAGGACCAAAAACTAAATTAAAAGTAAAGGGACCTAAGTGAAAAGTAACAGAAAATGGGGGACTCTCCTGCACATTTACGTGCAGGAGAGAGAGAAATGTGGCCGACGGCTTTAACCGGCCTCCGCCGCGTCCACGGACATTTTCAGGTTACACGCGCCACCGCGGGAGGAAGACCACGCGGAGGCGCATCGGGAAGGTCTCCGGTAGCCAATTTATGTCCACCGCATGACGCCGCACGCGCCACCTAACCAGGGCGTGAGGCGGAAAACCGGATGGCGCGTACGCCTCACGCCCTGACAGACACGGCATTAAAAAAATTAAAAAATAGGGTAAATTACCTTCATGTCCCTGTACCCAATTCAGCGTTTTTGTCTTATTAGGGGCTAAAACGGTATTTAGCCATTTCAGAAAATATTAAAAAAAGACAAAAGTTGCGGCGGACCGGACCGGTCCGTACGAGCGAAATGACGCCGGTGTCCCTGCGCCGGTGGCCTTATTTTGTCTTATTATCGGGGACGAAATCGTCAATACACTGTTCACAACTGATTATTTAAAAAAAATGAAATAAAGAGGAAAACCCGAGAGTGGCCCCATGAAATCAGCTGATTTGGCCGCGCGCACGAAGGAGAAATTCGGGCGCACACTGCCGCAATCCACAGTGGATTGTGAGGCAGTGCACAGTGTTCCGAACAGTGTTTTCTCCACGCCTTTTAGATGTTTGGTAATGTGTGAAAAAAATAGTTATTAGGATTAAAAAGTCCAAAACACCCTTTCATACTTTGAATATTGACAAAAATAGCATTCATAAGAAAATAGAAAGGTGAAAAAAAATACTATGAGACTGAGTGAATAACATAAAAGAAAAAAAAAAGTGTAATATTGAATACATCGGAATTATTATTTTCAAATAAATATTTTTTATATATAAAATTAAAGCTTATTTGTACAAAAAGAAAGAAAAACTCTTCAAAAATTAAATACAAAACATTTAAAATTCAAAAAAGACCTACAACCATGGGACAATGACTTGTGTGAGTCTACTAAATCTATTTATTAAAATCAATAAAACATAAGAAATTGAATGAACAAAATTTTAAAAGAAAACAATTATATGAACCGGACATATAATAAATATTATTTCAAAACAAATGATTTTTTATAAAATAAAATTTACCTGTACAAAAATAAAAATTAAATACAAAACAAAACATTTTGTTTTTTTTTTAAATGCAAAACCGTGGCCTATGCTATAAGACTAGGATTAATTGATAGAAAAGAAATTGAATATAACAACAAAACTATTTAATAATAAAAAAAAAAGCGGTAAGATAAAATTCTTAATTGTATCAACTTTTTTAACTCATAAAGGTATAAATAATTTTTTTTAAGTGTGGGGTAAATAAGTATTTTTATTGTTTATAAAAAAATAGAATTTCGAGAATTAGCTCTAGCAAAACATGAATGACTAATAGGCTTTTGAAAAGGACAAAACCACCCTCAAAAAATCAAGACAAATGAATTTTTTTTCAACGGATAAAAGTGTAATTCTACTATCAAAATGAATAGCATTTTATATTATATTTGTGTGCAAAATAAACTCTGCAGTATTTTAGCAACTCGTTTTACATGTTTTGTACACAGAAAATTAATTAAGGATGTAATAATAAAAGGCAAGAGGAGAAAGAGTACAATTTGATCACGTGGAGGCTCACGGGAAAGTTATGGTCTAATTGAAACATAAAGGGGCAAATGTTTAACGAGATGCAGAACGTTGGATGACACGTCCGATCACGTGACCACCGGAATTCCAATCCGATCTGGCGCGCGGCAAAACGAGTGGGGAAAATGCACGGGGTACGAGGGGGGCAAAATAGGAGACCAGTGCTAGGTGGGGTTAACGTGGTCCATCAATCATAGACGGTGAGCTGTCAAGATGGGGATACAAACACGTGTTGCATCTACAACTCTAGGTGGTCCCACTTAGCTGGACAGCTTATACTGACACGTACTGTTATTTAGCAACGTGCGTGGACAGCGACTCTTAGCTGGGACTGGGATCGTACGCACAGCTGCCTTTGATAAGCCGCCTTATAACCAACCATGGCTCGGCTTCTGCCTGCGGCTTTGCCTCTCCTCTGCCACCTGGCCAGGAAGATATTTTATCAATTTCTCGCTAAATTGGATATATAAAAAAATAACTTTCATTAAAATAAAATAAAATAAAATAATGGAGTGTATATATACATCGTTATAAAGCCCAGTCCGAACTAGCTGCTCACCCTGATAACTCACCAATTTAAAATTTAATTCAACTTGAGTTTTATGTCATGAAAGTTTATTTGGTTAAATTGTTTTAATTTCATGAATTAATTTGTGATTTAATTAAAATTTAAATGAGATTTGATTTTAAAAGAAAATCTAAAACAACATCGTCTTAGTTTTTTTTAAATAATATCATTTTAAATTATTTTATTAATTTCATGAGATTTGATCGTACGCACAGCTGGTCCGTAGTATTTAAATGCGGACAAGAGATTTAAAGTCTCCTGGCCCTTGAAACGATCGACTCAAGTCGGTCGAGCTAGTTCGGGGTTTGGTAGCACAGTAATTAACCTAACGAAGACATTAATATCGTTGGAATAATGCAGCACGTCCAGGATATGTCGTCAATGAATTTCAACAGCTATAATCATTACAGGACATCGGTCCACTCAATCTTTTGTCTACCCAAACCTTATAACATATATATATATATACACACATAGTATAACAACTATAATATTATAAAGTTTGAAAATAAAAGATTTATTTTTATGTGATGTCAAATTTGAGTCATGTAGTTATTAATATGATAATTATTAAAGGCTACATGATTTGTAATTTTAGGATCTATAAAATTAGTATAAATACGCATAAGTTAATCCGGATATCTGAATATATATAAGACTTGTGGAAAAAATTTAAGCATGAAGTGTAGGAGTGGGTAGCTTATTATGAGATGTGTCAAATGCTATGTACTTGTTTTGAATTGTAGTTGCGGTTAATTTTGAAAGTGTTTTTTGTTTGGAAATATATTAATATGATATTTTTTATTTTTTTAAAATTATTTTTGACATTAATACAAAAAAATAATATAAAAACACTAATTTTTTTAATTTAAAATAATTAAAAAATTCATTTAAAAAAAAAATTAAAACGTAAAATACCCTAAAAGGCCATATCGCTTTAATTAGAATTGTTTTTGTGAACGTCGAAATCGATCGCAGCCATTAAGAGTACGGTCAGACATGCAAATGAAGCGATCATTTACACCCAGATAATAAGATCATCATCACGACTTAATTATTGTCACTGCAAAAGGATTTGCCTCTCTCAGCGTATGGATAAAAGCTGCATGCTGCCTTTAAAGCTTCAACTCCATCGATCTTTCCATGCATGCATGCACGGCCGGTCTGCCTGCTGCACTCTTCCATGCCCAGCCAGCTCGCTGCATTTGAAGAGTCCGTACGTTTCAAAACAGCCAGTCCATCGTTTGAGCAAGAGATGAACGAGGTGGGAAATGACTTTGACCAGTCAAAAGTGTGTTTGGTGTGTACGTGGTCACCATGTTTAAGGGCAAAACTTGTGATTAGCTAGGTATATATCTATCAACCATTAGCGATCAATCTTTTTTCTGGGTAATTAATTGTATGCGACTTGTAAGGTTTTGTGTTCTTGCAGATAACATTTGATGAGTATTGTCGATCGATCAATTGAAACTATAAGTGAACCAGCATATTAGAGAGAGAGAGAGATATCTACTTTAGCTTTTGTTGATGTCTTGACTTGACGGGGCAAATTTGTAAATTCATCAAGTACTGATAGAACCCTAAAGCTACTCCTATTTGATCACTTTGAAAGTTCACAGATTTCTCCACAAAGATACACCATCAGTCTTTTTTAATCCAGAAAAGGGGCACGCGTACGTGAAATAGATATGATCATACATGATAACCGAGAAAAGAAAACCTAGCTAGCTAGGTTAAAAAAACTTCCCTAGATGCGGAACTTCATCAGCTGGATGTGATCCTCTTGTTCACCACAAAATGCGTGAAATCCTCGTCGATGGTTTGTTCTTGAAAGAAGAAAGAAAAGAGCAAAAGTCTTTTATTTGGCTTATTTTCCGGCCACCACATAACTGTACAGACGGCTGCCTGAAAGTGACTGATTGCACCCTGATCCTACCACCATTTAATTTGTGTTTTCACATGCTCGACTGTGTGGAACACAGATTAATGGTGGGAATAGCTGGATATGTTTTTAACTTCACCGGAGATTTCAGGCTATTAATAAATGTGAACTTTTGGTCGGTAGGTTGTTGAAAATTTGCTTTCTCGCATTCTATACAGGGAGAGATAGAGAGAAGGTTCAAACCAAGTCAATGGATCTGCCCATAATGATAGTGGTTATTGAGGATGTGTTTTTTTTTAGAAAAAAAAAAACGTGCAAGACTTGCCATTTAATAATAATAAAAATAAAAAAGAATCAATTTGAATATTGAATGTCTTGACATTTTGTTTTTACCAACTTTTTTCAAGAAATAAAATATAAAAAACCAAGCATATGGACTGTTGCCGTATATTTTTATTAACTAAGTAAATTAGTTAGCTAATGTAGAGAGAAATAGTTCATTCCATGATCATTTTTACACCCATCCTAAGCTTTGAATTTTAAGGTATGGTTGGCTAATTATTTTGATTTTTTTTTTTATTAAAATCAATGCGCAAATATGATGGGGGCGAAGCTAGAGTGTTGCTTCTCATCGGGAAAGTAAGAGCCTGTTTGGGAGGGCGGTTGCGGTTGCTTTTGAAAGTGCTTTTCATTTAGAAATACATCAAAATGATATTTTTTATTATTTTTTAAAAATTATTTTTGACATCAGCACATCAAAATAATCTAAAAACACCAAAAATTTCATTTAAAATAAAAAAAAATTAAATTTTGGTCGAACGTCGGTTTGACCGCAGTGTCAAACAGGCACGATATCTTGTAGTGTGTGATTATTGTCCAATTTAATTAATCATTAATGTTTTGAAAATGAAACTTTTTTACCTACTTTCAACAATATTATTAATTAATTTGAAAGCAATGTGTATAGTATATAATTGGGTGGTAGTTGAGAAAATCAGAGAGGGCTAGATCTTGTCAAAAAGCGTAATCATGTCATTTTATTTTCTATCGGCAATTCATCCATCATTTCCTCGAATTGTGTTCATGGAGTGATCTTAGGTTTCAACTTTCAATTCTTTACAAAACGACACCAAAATATCCTACTTTAATGCGTGGACACTTGCAACTTCGTCGAATTATCGATTGAATCTAGTCGAGGGACTTCTCCCCGAATTCGAATTTTGAACATTAAACCTTCTCCAAACATATTAAACGTTAATTAATTAAGAAGGTTATTCAAGGTGGTAGCATCTACTTATGTTCATCTCTTGGTTCAAAAAAATGTGATGTGGTGATAAAGAGCTGACAGTATGCATAACAGGTATTGAGTTTGAATCAGAATATGTTCTTCTTGTAAAAATCTGAGTCAGTCAAGATTTTACTCATCTACTTGAACTTACCAAATATATTTTCTGAAAGATTAAGTTTCTTCGCATTGAATAAAATATTCATCTCTGGACAAAAATAGAATTAGTATAATAATAATAATAATGATAGGAAATGCTTTTAGCTGTTAATTAATTTCCAAGAGGGATTCAATATAGCATATGTCACATAGGATTACCATCAGCATTTGTCACTAACTCAATTATTAAAAGACATTTTTATCAAAAAAATTTTTATTAAAAGACAAAAGCATGCACCACTCCAAACCCCACATTCACCCAATGGGATTCGTTGGCTATGGGACGAATCATTGAAAAAACTAGCTAGGAATGGCAAAAATAAAATAAAATAAATCCAAATCTCCAGAAAATGACCAAGATCGAGTGCGTGACTTTTCGTTTCCATGGCCCTGTCTAAGTCTTTTATATTATCATCAACCTTCACCTCTTTTTTATACAGAAACCCACTTTCTACAATCCATTTTATGGATTTAAGTGAAGGAATAAAATCACGGTTGTTTTAAATTTTTATAAAAAATATATATCCTTACTCAAACTCAAAATATATTACATAAATTATAAGTTTTTTGTCATTACACTACGCTGCCTGTTAAGGAACCATCTCACCTAAAAGCTTAAGCTTATAGGTAAGGCCACAGAATATGATTATATAATTTTATTTTATTTTCATTTTAATGGGATAATTCCCAAAGGGAATCAGGTAGCGTTGAACAGACGAGAAACAATTTTTCCCGAGAGAAGGGAAATGAGTTTTGAGAAAAGGGAAAGTAATTTTCCCGAGAGAAGGGAATTGAGTTTTGAGAGAAGGGAAAGTAATTTTCCCGAGAAGATAAATTTTCCTTTTACTGCAGATGAGTGCAAGCAGATACTAAACATGTTGAAGACCAAAAATCCATCTGCCAATTAAGTCAGTAATAGTGCAATTTATGAAGAGTTATCAGGTAAGGCCTTCTCACTTAATTTTGATGGGAATAAATATATATGGATATTAGATAGTGGATGCACAGATCACATGGTTTGCGATCAAAATCTGCTTACATATTCAAAACCTGTCATTGGTCGCACCGTAGAATTACCGAATGGCTCAATCACACAAGTAACTCATATTGGCAAAGTTCATTTATCTCCCGATTTAATTCTTGATAATGTTTTATGCGTCCCATATTTTCGTTTAAATTTAATTTCAATTAGCAAATTAGCCTATGATTCATTTTGCATAACCATCTTTCTTAGCAAATTTTGTGTAATTCAGGACCTACGTTCGGGGAAGATGATTGGGACGGGAATTGAACGGGAGGGTCTTTATCATCTCCAACAAACAAAGAAAAGAATGTGCAACCATGTTCAAATAACCGATCCAAGCCTCTGGCACCAACGTCTTGGACATCCCTCAAACAAAGTTTTCCAGTTATTTTCTTTCCCTTATTTTAAGAATAAATTTTGTCATAATGACGTATGCTTAATTTGTCCGTTAGCTAAACAAACAAGACTTTCATTTCCTTTAAGTTCAATTAGTACAATTTTTCCTTTTGAATTGATTCATGTTGACATTTGGGGAGGATATAAAGTTTCGTCTATTTCAGGTGCAAACTATTTTCTCACCATAGTAGATGATCACACTAGATGCACATGGATTTACCTTATGAAACACAAATCACAAGCTAGGGAACTTCTAGTCAATTTCATCAACATGGTATCAGAGCCTTGTTGAC
Source organism: Salix brachista (assembly GCA_009078335.1). NCBI lineage: Eukaryota > Viridiplantae > Streptophyta > Magnoliopsida > Malpighiales > Salicaceae > Salix > Salix brachista. The sequence continues at coordinate 4,547,052 of CM018580.1, read as the reverse complement.
CCAGTGGTCACGAGTTCGAATCTCACCACCCCCATTCTATTTGATAAAAAAATCAAGCACAAGGTAATGTGGGCCTGTGTAAGTTTCAAGCCCAAAGGGCTTTCACTTGAGGGGGGGTGTTATAGTATAATATAATCATATTCTGGGGTCTCACCTATAAGCTTAAGCTTTTAGGTGAGATGGTTCCTTAACACTGCCTGGAGACATCAAACTTCGCTTGCATACTAATAAATGTTGATAGTGGTTGTATTTATATTTTATTTACTTTTCATATTATAAAAAGAAATCTAGATATTTATGAATTATTTACTGAGTTTAAAATATCTATATAAATATTTTATTATTATTTAATAAAGATTAAAAAAAGATTAATATATAAATATATCCATATAATATAGGTATATATTTCAAGGTAGATTTGACAATGTTCATATCTTATTTATTATTTATTGAATAAAATAATTATTCAAAAACTATCATTCCATCTGTTTTTTTATAAATAAAATTGCTATCCGAAAACATGAAATACTTTTATAATATACGATTCTTCTTTTATCCTGCGAAGGATACCTTTTCAGGCATTAAATCCCTGGATTGAGTGTAAAACCTATCCCTTCATAGATGAAGTGCCCGTTTGGTATTGTGGTTTTAACCACGTTTGAAAAAAAGTCACTGCATTGCCGTTTGGTAACCATTTAAAACAGCTGCACAATCCCATGGGCCCACCAACAAAACCGTTCAAACCACCGTTTCATGGAAAGCAGATAAAAGTTGCTTTCCATGGCTTTTCATCAAATTCTCACCATAGCAACCACAGAAACGGACACAAAATTACCGTTGGAATTTATTATTCCAAATCAAACCCTCGTTCATCAACATCTCTGCTCCCCTCTTCTCCTTCACATTGCATGCTCTGTAGCTGTTACTTCTCCATCGCGGGAACCTTCTCTTTTTTCTTTTCTAGCTATTTGTCGCCTCCTCCTTTTCTCTTTCTTCTGCGGATCTATTTTAGTAAAGGGATGGAGAAGAATTGAGCACCTCCATAATAATCATCCACGCCCCTCCCAGCATGTTCTTCTTCTCCGAAAACCTTACCCCTTTTCTCTATCTTTTGCATGTTCTGTGCTAGAAAGGATAATATGCTTACTAATGTTTTCAATTCCATTTTGAATGTCTTTTTTTGGGACTGACCTAAGTGAGAGTGATGGTTGCAGGCTGCGCCACACGGGATTAGAGGGAGGAGGGTGGTGCTGTGATTTGGTCGGCAAAGAGAAGGAGGAGATGGAGATGGGCTGTGATTTTTTCAGCAGAGAGAGGGAGGAGGGTTGTGCTTTGATTTTGATAGAGGGTTTCACTAATGTTGTGTTTGATTGTGCAGTTAAACTTATTTTTTTCATTGCTTTAATGTATTGATGTTAAAACATTTTTTTTAAAATAAAAATAAAATATTATCTTAATATGTTTTTAAATAAATAAAAATAGAAATAGAAATTTGCTCTATATAGAGAGAGATATTATAGATTAAAAAAAAAACTTTTTTATACAACAATTAATTAAAAAAATATTGAATATGATTGTAATCCCAATTACATCCCAAATGATATTTTACTAGATATTGTAGCGCGTGAAAAATAGTCAGAAATTGCAAAGGCTTTCATGTATAGATATTGTTCGTGATGACATTGCAAGTAATTTAGTGAGAGAATTAAAAAAAATTCAATTTACTTGAATTATTAATTACATTACATTATATTATTATAATGATTAAATCTACAATATTTAAAAAATTATATATATATATGCCCTTTAAAGTAATTTCACAAGTTAAAAGCAATATGAAAAGCTTGGTAACCAAACACTTGAAAACTGCTTTTTTTTAACCTCAAACTCAACCACAGTTTTAACCAAACACTTCACAACTTATTTTGAACCGTAGCAAAAGTGCTTTTCTTGAAACTGCTTTTTTCAAACCTCAACCACAAAAGCAAAAGCAATACCAAACAGACCCGAAAGACATAAACATGTTTTTTTTTCTTTCTCAAAATCAAGCACACCGGAGGATTTCTTGTTGGATACTGCTATCAGACACCATTGATGAAAGATTTTACAATCTTGAAACTTTTAACCGATGAAAGATCCATACTTTACATATCAAATCAAGAGCATAAAACTCTCATCTATAGAAAGAATCATATTTAAAAGCTAGACCGAAAAGTTGGTCACTCACAAAACAAAATAAACAAGAAAAATCCTCATCTATAAAAATAAAACAAATGGATTGAAATTAACCATTTATTAGTTGGTCCGGTGATAAGAGCTTGGTATTAAAGAGTTTGCTCCTCTTGTGATCTCAGGTTCGAATCATGTAGTTGTTAATAACGTTCCGTGCCATTAAAAAAAACGAGACAAAACGGCGTCGTTTTCGTCTCGGTTTTAATTCCGGCCCGTTCCGGAAATACTGGTCAAATTCCGGCCGGAACGTCTCGGTACCGTTCCGGGTGCGCCGTTCCGGCCTAAAAATCCTCCTTATTTTGATTAACTTGTGATTGTGTTTCTAATTTTGAGATTTTGTTTGTTTGACTTTGTGTTTGTATTGTATAATTTAAAATTAATTTACCTTGAATTTTAATTATGCTTGTTACATTAGGATTTTAATTTTTTTTCATATATATATATATATATATATATATATGAATAGTACAACCCCGAAACGGCACGCCGAAATGCTCCGAAACCGGAACAGCGACCGGAACTGTATTGACAACCTTTAATATAATGATCACTAAAAGTTTATATGGTCGTTAACTTTAAAGCATGTGGATTAGTCAAGATGCATGCAAACTAATATAAAAATAGTCGAGATACACGCAAATTAACTCAAACATGAACATTAATCTAAAAAAAAGATTTAAATAGGCTGACGTGATGAATATGTTATTGATATGTGATAATTTTACTGCTACGTATCATTTTGTCCCTGCAATGCAGGAATTATATACATGAAAGGAGGAAATATATAATACAGAAGGCTAATGATACGATGATATATAATGGAGGAATATTTTCCTTGATCTTCTACATAGCAACAGCATTCCATACCTTCCCTTGTAGGTGGCAGATTTTCTTTCCTTAAACTAGGATAGCAAAAAAATCCAACAATCAATTAAACCAAAAAAACTAAAAAAAAACTAATCGCTGAAAACCGAAACATTAAAAGAAATTCAATTTCGATTCGGTTTTGGTTACTTAAGGTTAAAATTGGCAAGCCATAACCAAACCGGACCGGTTCAAATTTAAAAAATATAATATAAAAAAACTTTCTATTCTAAAATTGGTAGACCATGACCGAACTAGTTCGGTTTAAATTCCTGGTTTGATTCTATTATGGTGAAATGAAAGAAGAGAAAGACTTGGTTAAAATAAAAAACAATGTATTATTTTATTTTATTTACATATAGAATGAACTGAACAGAAACCGGTCTGTTTAAACTAATTTCAATTCAATTTCATTTTTTTAATCATAATTTAAACTTGGTTATTTTTTTTAAATAAAAACCAAACAAAAAATAACTATTTCTATCTTTAACACTTCCCAACTTGCCTAAGTAATGTTTTAAATCCGCTTGTCCTAATGGTTTAGTAAATACGAGCTGATTTGCCCGCGCGTTGCGCTGGGCTTTTTTATATGTAGAAAAATAATTGATTTTTAACGTGTTGTAATTTTTTTTAATTTTTTAAAAATTATTTTTGACATTAGCACATCAAAATCATGTAGAAACACTTTTTTTAATTTAAAATTGAAAAAATTTAAAATTTGTTCAAAAGCGATTTTCAAACGCATTACCAAACACTCATGTCATCTCTCACCAGAATCATAGTTCAATCCACTTTTTAAAATAGTAATGAACAACGAAAACCACATTTCAAATCACTGTTTATTACTGTTTGAAATTGCGATCTCCTTTGGCTATGTACAAAATAATAGTCATGGTGCACGTAAGCTAGCTTGGACATTCTAGTTATAAAAAAAATTTATAAGTTGAAAAAAATTAAAAAACAATGTCCAAGGATTATTCGTGACACGTGTAACCTACCCCGGTTATAAAAAATATATATATGTGAAGAAAAAATTGTGGTGCGTGTAAACTGACCCGGACACCGCGAGTATCAAAAAAAAAAAAAAAAAAGAAGCCTGAAAAAAATAAGAGAAAAACACATTTTCAAACATTAATAAACAGTGAAAATTGTAGAAAAAAATTAAGTTTAGAGATTTATTGTGATGCGCATAAGCTGATCCGGACACCACAGTTATAAAAAAAATGACTGAAAAAAAAACATGCCAAACACTTATGAACAATACAAAACACTATTCTTTACTCAAAAATCATTTTTGGTGGCAGGGGGACTTGAACTCCAGCAACCTGAGAAAAAATATTTACTCCTATCATCTATAATTAACTAAATAATTGGCGATGCGGCGGGTTTTATTTATCTATGTAGAAAATTGATTGCTTTTATATGTATTGTATTTTATTATTTTAATATTTAGTTAGTATAATTATATTTAAGAATACTGATATGAATTTTTGTCTTTCAAAAAATCCAAAGTCATTTTCCCTCTCTCTCAATATATTTTTAGGCGATAATATTCAATAAATATCAGACATATTAAAAATAAAAATATTGTAATTTGTTTTTAAAACATAAACTTAAATTTTTTGTGTGCTATAATTATTTATTTGCTGTCTAAAAAGAATAGTCTAATGAAAACGGGAAGTGACTTGTATATTTTTTAATTTGACTTGTAGATAATCAATTTCAATTGAAAAAATATTATTATTATTATTATTATTATTATTATTATTATTATTATTATTATTATTATTATTATTATTATTATTATTATTATTATTATTATTATTATTATTATTCTAATTAATGAAAGTGGCATAAATAAATCAAAGAAAAAAAATCGATGGAAAATAAAATTATTAGGAAAAATGTAGCAATTATTTGATAAGCATTAAAAATTTCAACAGGGATTTAAATCATAAATCAAAAGTTGAAGGGCTGAAATGAAAATCACATTTATTATCAATTTCAATCCAAGGACAAAATTGCACAAATTAAAACCTGTGTACCGAATTTGTTGACCAATTTGGACCCAATCCGAAAATACAAAGTTGCAGGACCGAAGTGCAAGGTGCACATTTAATTAATTTCAACCGGAAGGACCAAATCGAAGCAAATTAAAACTAATGTAACAGAAGTGAAAGGTGTAGGAAAGGAAATTGCAAGTTGAGGGACCGAAGTGAAAAAGGTAAAAACACGGGGGCCTCTCCTGCACTTTTACGTGCAGGGGAGAGAGAGAAACGTTGCCGTCGTCTTCAACCGGCCTCCACCGCGTCCACAAACACCTTGTGGAAAAACGCGCCGCACTGGGGGGAAGACTAAGCGGAGGCGCACCGTATGAGACTCCGGTATCCCATTTCCGGCCACCGTAGCATACCGCACGCGCCACTTGACTGGGGCGTCAGGGGGGACAACGTCGGCCGCGTGAACCGCACATGCCTGACAGATTTTGGAAAATATATAAATAATAATGGTCAGTTACCGTTATGTCCCTGCCATTAAATAATCGATTTTGTCTTATTGGGGGCTAAAACCGTCTTTAGCCATTTCAAAAAAAATAAAAATAAATAAAGGGTTGCGGCGGATCGGACCGGTCCGTACGAGTGCAATTACGCCGGCAACCCTGAGCCTAAACGTTATTTACCCCTTAGCCGAAACGCTATTTTGTCCTATTACCAGGGCTAAATTCGCCTCTATACTGTTCCTAGCCGGAAAAAAAAAAAAGGAGGACATACACCCGCGAAGCACCGGGCCAAAATGCACATGAATAGTGCCGATGAGTCTGCGTGCACAGTGCTAGCTTGCACAGTAAAACCATGTTTTGGTTTAGCTGTATAGATAATATATCTTCACATTGACCCTGTCTAACCCTTTTGATCTGTGAGGCGGACCTTATCATGAGTTAATCTCAAATTGAGTTTTAAAATTATAATAATAATTATTTTTATTTTTATTTTTATTTTTATTTTATATATATATAGCCCGGTAGTGATTAATTCCTTAGAGAGAGAGGGAGAGTTGTCATTACGAAGGCAACGTCAGATTTATTGTGGGCCCAGAACAGACATTTGAGACTGTTTAGCATAAATCACGTGCTTATAATTAAATGGAAATGCCAGCTTAGCTATTTGCCTTGCCAAGTCAGAGTAATCTGTCCTGTCAGAGGATCATTCATTGATTTTGACTTTTTAAATATGCACGCGCCGTCAAATACTTTGGTTTTTTATTTTTATATTAAGTTAATTTTTCATTTATATTTAAAAATTATTTTGATATTCTACTATTTAAAAAATAAATGAAAATTATTTTAATATATTTTAAATAAAAATACTTTAAAAATAAATTTGAATAGTGAATCAAATATCTATTGTTTGAGAGTGTAATTGAGGTTGTTTTTTAAATGATTTTCGTTTAAAAATGTATCAAAATGATTTTTTTTATTTTTTTTTAAAAATTTGATATGACCACATGAAAATAATCTTAAAACATCAAGAAATTTAATTTAAAGTAAAAAATAAAAATTTATTTTTTAATTTTTTTCAAAAATACTTTTAAAATACAATGTCAAACAGGTTTTTAGTCCGTATTATAATCACCACTCATCACTAAAGTTTTTAAACATGATCATATAGTTGATCTAAATCACAAGTTTTGACTCGGTCATTATATCCTTCCATATCGACTCATTTTTTTTAAAAAAATATAAAAAACTTGATTTTGTTAAAATAAATAGATAATTAATTGATTGTAACTGGGTTTTAAATCGGATCATGCCTATTTAATTCAGTTTTTTTAAAACATAACATGGTTACAACCCGGTCTTAGATCAACCAGCCGGGTGAAGGAGGTTTTAAAATTATGCTCTCCACTCAAAATAAATGAATGAATAAACAAAAATAAGGAAATGAAAAGATTATCATTTCTATTTCTTTTAAAACTCACGAGTCGCGATAAGTTCTATTTCAGCCAGCCTGAGAGATCTATAGGCTTCATCGTTCGTGGAGAGACGACTTAATCTGTAGTAGTGTCAACTAATTTTACGAGTCATGTAAATTTTTAGTAATTATCATATTAACAATCACAAGACTTGAACCTAAAATTATATATATAAAAAAAATTTAATCTTGAATTCTTATTATTGGACCACCTAATATTAATATACATTAAAGAGAGGATGGCCCTTGTAATAAACACAATTAGCCGACATCTTAAAAAGAAAAATTAAAGGGAAGAATATTCCTGGACACGTCTCTTTCATTGAAATTAATTAATTCTATTTTAAATCACATTTTAACAAGTCATAATCAATTGAAAGTTTTTTTTTCTTATATAGTTTCAACGATAATTTAATGATTTGAGTAAACAGCGAGCTAATTCATTATTTCAGTTTTGATTTTATTTATTTATTAATATAATATAAAATTAATTTGCGCGTATTTTGATTAATTTATAGGTATTAATATTAATAATTATATAAAAATCAATATCAATAATCATTATATTAATGGTTCAAATCTAAACCCGAAAATAAAAGCAAATCCATTAATACCTGATTCAACGCGAGCTGGTTACTTTCTTTCGTGAATAAATAGGAAGCAATAATCTTTTTTTATTATTTTTTTAATTGTAGTTGAAATAAAATTGAAACGCACACTGAGGATTTTAGCTGTGGTCGTGTTGCGAGCACAGCTGGAATTAGCGGGACACAGCTGGCATGTACGAAGGACACATGACTACCATCGCAGTCTGGTCTCTTTTTATTTATTTATTTATTTTCCTCTATGAATCTAGTAATTCGAATGACGATGAGAATATAATTTTTGTTATATTCAAATTTTATTGTTATTTATTACATAAAAAATAGATTTTCATATTTTTATAAATCTATTTCAAGTATATACATGTACATCTGAAAACTCCAACATCACTATCTTTCCATTACCGCTTAGTGGATGTTTAAAAATGTAATCGAAATTATTTTTTATTTGAAAATAATATTTTTGATTAAAATAATCTAATAACATTAAAATAATCTAATATTTTTTAAAAATGTATATTTTCAATTTCATGGCTATCTTTCATAATAATCAATATAGTGTGGATGAACACAGGATCAGCGTGCCCTATCCACTAGTTGCTGGGCAGAGAGCTTTGTTATTTTAGATTACACGAGCCAATCACATTCTAATATTAACGAACTGAGTTCGCACGGGTAAATTGCAATTAAAAGAACGCGGGCATTTTGTGGCTACCCACCCAGCCAACCCGGCCCTCCGTGCCCGTCTCCGGATCGGAAAAAGGTCCGAGTCGAGCGAGTCAAACACAGTCAACACCGGTCATCTCTCTCCTTTCAAAAAGCAATCGCACACGCGCCAGCGCCACAAAAAAAGCAGCCAAGCGCCAGCAGAGGTCTTGGCCTGCTGATCAAGAAGAGTTTCTCTCTTCATCTCACTTCAGGTTCAAGCCTTGCCAGGCACGCCTGTCACCTCGTGGTGCCTTACATACTCATTGAGTTTGCAGGATATTCAGTGGGTCCTGAAATTTAATTGTAGTGCAAGCAAGCTGGCCCGGACACCCCGGTTATTAAAAAAAAAAAAAAAAACAGCCACGCCCGAAGTCAAAATTCTCATTAACCTCAAAATCTACTCACAAACGGGCAATGAAATCAAAAAAGATCCTCGACATAACTCTGTCAATTCCGAACATTAACAGGGGCAAATCTGGCATTTTAATAAATATATAAGTACCGTTCAGCTCGCTTTCCAGCGCTTCTTTAGTGAAAAAAAAACAATTCTCATCTCTCTCTCTCTAAAAAAACTCCTACTAACACTTACCTGTAAAAAAATATTATAAAAAAACAGTCTTTTAAAGCCTTTCCACGAACTGTTCATCTACAAAGAGGCACCGTCACCGGCGATTGTTTTTCGCGGCCGAGTCCTCATAAAGTATTTAACTTTCCTATCCGGGCTTCGGTCAGACAGTTCATTTACATAGAAAAGCTGCGATATTTCACAATGAAACGGCATCGGTTTTCTTTTTTTGGGGCTGGTGAGCGTATAGGGATGGGATGGTAAGATAGTTGGATAAAAGGGGCGTGATGGGGAAGGTGGCGGCGGGAGTGGCGGCGTTGGCGGCTTGTGCAGTGGCAGGAGTGGTGGTAGGGAGGAGGGTACGGAGTAGGAGGAAGTGGAAGAGAGTGGTAGGAGTGTTGAAAGAGTTAGAAGAGGCATGTGAGACACCAGTTGGGAGGTTAAGGCAAGTAGTGGATGCTATGGCTGTAGAGATGCATGCTGGTTTGGCGTCTGAAGGTGGCTCAAAGCTTAAAATGTTACTCACTTTTGTAGACCATTTGCCTACGGGGTATAATAATCCATAATCTAATCTACCTTTGTTTTGTTACTGTTTGTGACTTGTGAGATATACTATGTGGTTCTACGTTTAGTGTGTCGCGTGTTGTTTAATTCCTGGTCGATTCATCGTCGCTGTTTGGTTTAGGAGTTAAAGGGGAATGATTGATTGAATCGTACTTGTCTCTTTAGTTTCTTTTAGTGATATTTGTATGCCTAGAAATCTTGAATCCGATAGTTTATGATTGGCTTTTAATCTCAGTTTTGCTAGTTTGGGTAAACAAGTTCCATTTTTATGGTAGTTTGGTATTTTATCTATTTAATTACGATCCTGTGATCGTTTTATGGGGTGTTCTTGTTGTTTGTGCTCTAAGCTGTTTTTGTCTTTAATTAAAATTTGATCCAGTTTGGCCATTTGTTTCCCATTGTTGTTTTGGAGAGCTTTTTGAACCTTTTTTTTCTTGTTTTCTCGCAACTTGGACAGTTTTGTGTTTGTGTTATTTCTGTTTCTTGTTTCTCCACGCTTTCTTCCAAATTTGTCACTGTTAAAGTGCTTGGTTATTCCAATTTTGTTTTTGTTTTGATGTGATGTTTGGTCTATTTGCTGTTTTTTCCTTTGTGTTGTCTAAGTTTGTTTTAAAGTGTTTGGTGGGTTCACTCGGTTAGATGATTCTGGCACAGTGGTTTTGGAACTGGATTTATTTGTAAACGCATGCACTTTTAAATTATGTATTCATGTCCTGCTATCTGTTGTTTTGACAAAACTTGATTGTAATGAATCGATCTTTCCACTACTTGATTTGGGAATATTTTTTTTTCTCAAACAAAACCTTACACCTAAGTTCATAGAATCTAAATGTTCTCTTTCTACTCCCTTCTATTCTGATTTAAAATGTTAAAGAACTGTTTAAGCAATACTACGTGTTTAGGTTCCTCGATTGAAAAATGGTGGTTCTCATTTCATCTTGTTTTCCAAGTGGTTGCTCAAAGAATGAAGGACAGAATCTGCATTGTATTTAATGAACAGAATTTTCATATCTGACTCTTGATTTAACAATTGTTTTAGTAGTTTGTCGTTGCAAATATACATAGATGCAATTTATACGTCCAAGTGCAGATTTATTTAGAAACATAGTATTGATGCATTTCATGCCATCAAAGGGAGTTCACAGTGTCAATTACTGACACTGGCAGACTTTCCATTTAGCGCAATCCCCTTTTTCTTTTTGAGGAGTTCTGGCTGTTGAAAACTTGCAATGACAGATTAGATATTGAAATGGAGAGGGTGTGTTTACAGTTGTTAATAGTATTTACCCTGTTTCCTGTACCTGTCTTCGATTATATATCAGCTGGAGGAGTTAGGATCAAGTTATACCAGATGTGACAATTTCATCTATTATCCTGCGTAAATCATTTGTGACCTATCCTTTTTAGCTAAGGTTGTTTTTGGTCCTTTTCCCATGCATGCCATGCACATAAAATTTAAGTTCCTGAAGTGAATAATAAGAAGAAAGTTTTTCCCATTTGTGATATATAAATGAGATAGATATGGACATCCATTTAATTTCACATTTGGTGGTATTTGTAATGTAAATGTATAATTACTAGCTTGCTTGGGTTAATTTTACCAATAAGCAGTGATTATGTGCCTCTATTTTAAAATTGGTTTTTTTTATATATATATCAATTATTGGCGCTGGATCAATTTTCAATTATGCGGTCTATATTTGTATTTTTTTCCTAGGTTGCATTGGTAATTTGATTTCTGATGTTGTTTTCAGGAGTGAGATAGGAACTTATTATGCTCTAGATTTTGGGGGCACTAATTTTAGGGTCTTGCGGGTTCAGCTTGGAGGTAGAAGATCTTCAATCTTGTCTCAGGACGTGGAGCAGCGACCCATTCCCCAGCACTTGATGACAAGCACAAGTGAGGTGACCAAGTTTTAACTGCAAATATGTCACTATATTAGGGCATGCTTTTGGAAAAGAAAAGAAAAGAAAACAATAAGAGATCACCTCCTGCCTATGACAATTCTGCCATGCATTTTTTTGGCTGCAGGATCTCTTTGATTTTATTGCTTCAACCTTAAAGCAATTCGTTGAAAAAGAAGAAAATGGTTCTGAGCCTTCTTCGGTGAGAGCAAGGGAGCTTGGGTTGACATTTTCTTTTCCAGTGAGACAATTGTCTATTCATTCGGGGATCCTAATCAAATGGACTAAAGGATTTGCCATTGAAGATATGGTAAGCTAGATGATGTCCGCCAAGGAAACTTTGTTAATGTTGACTGTGTAATTGTTAGTTGGATTTCCGGTGCCTTTTTGCTGTTCTCAATATGTCTACAGATGTTTTGTGTTGTTCTTAAGGAGCAACCTTGAACGTGTTTTTTCATTTCATGTAATTTTAGGATGGGGAAAAATCTTAAATATACTTGGCCTGATAATGAAATCACTTGTCATAAATATGTTATAATTAAGTGATAATGCTTCTACTAGCCAATCTGGAAGTTTTTATGCATTTTGTTCAAGTGACTATTATAAGTGAACTTCTGTTTCGCTTCCTTCCTCCTTTTTTTTACTGTCTGATTTATTGCACAAATGATTGTAGGTTGGAAAAGAGGTGGTTGGACTCTTAGAAGCAGCATTGGTCAGGAGTGGTTTGGATATGCGTGCTGCAGTGTTGGTAAGCACTCTCTTCTCTTATGGAAGCAACGTTGATATTTAACTTCCCTTTAACCAATATAACAGTTCAATTATCCCAGTTATTGCTAAAGTATTTTAATAAATAAAAAGTCATTTTTGGGGTGTACTTCAATTGGCAGTATTGTTATCAGTCAAAAGTATGTTTTAGTATTTGTGTATAGTTACTGTTAAGCGATCAAAACATTTATACTATGCCGAATCAATTAAGTTTTTTTTTCTCCTTGGGTCATGTGCTTTGTGAATTGAATAGCTGGATCAGCATTGCAATTTTAACCATAATTTCATTCATGTTCAGAACAAAAGAAGATCTAGACCATCATTGCAGACTGCCTGCGAAGCTTTTCCCTATCTGCTTTGCTTACATGAAGTTTCTTTGATTGAAATCTTTGGTACTTAATCATAAGAAAAACACTTGCTTTCTTGTAACTGGTGGAGTTTTACCCGTACCAGGATCTTGAATAGCTCGTAGTTGATGTTGTATTGTACGCAAAATAAAGTTCTTCTCACATTTCTAATGAATTGATCTGGAACTTAAAAATTACCAAGCCATGCATGCATAAATTCAGGCACCAGTATGCTTGAGCTTGTGGATGATCCTTTTGTTGATTTCAAATTTTCCTTTTTTCAGTAGTTTTTTTTTATTTTTAAAAACATTACCTGGATGTCTTTTCTGAACCTTCATTTCTTACTCTTTTCCTATGAGTTTGGTGTTTTTTCTTTCCTTCAATAACAACAGGGTGGTTCTCTCTGTTTTTTTTTTTAAATGTATTAATGAAGAGGGTCCCTTTGTTTTGAACAGGTAAATGATGCTGTGGGAACCTTAGCACTTGGACATTATGATGATGCCGACACTGTTGCTGCTGTGATAATTGGAACGGGTACTAATGCCTGTTATTTAGAGCGGGCAGATGCCATCATAAAGTGTCAAGGTCATCTTATAACTTCGGGATGCATGGTACCATTCCTGTCTCGTTCATGCATTTTCCTGTGATTAACTTGAAAAACGATTCATTATTATATTTGCGTACTCATATTTGCTGTTCTCTTGTTTAATTAGGCTGTTAATATGGAATGGGGAAATTTCTGGTCATCCCATTTGCCAAGAACTTCTTATGATATTGATTTGGATTTGGAGAGCCCTAACCCAAATGATCAGGTAAGGAGCAGTTTCGTATGTTTTTATTATTTATCACTATGAAGAACCCGCTCAATGTTTTTTGTTGGATTTTGTTGTAGGGTTTTGAGAAGATGATATCAGGAATTTATCTAGGCGACATTGTTCGGAGAGTTATTCTCAGAATGTCGCAAGAGTCGGATATATTTGGACCTGTTTCGTCCAGATTATCAATCCCCTTTATTTTGCAGTATGTTACATATATATACAGAAATCTTGGGTACACCAGGAGTTCCTTTAGTTGAACAAATGATTTTTTTGTTGTATAAATGTGTCATCTCCCTTTCATGTTCTATGCTTACTGTCATTTAAAGCTTTTTTCAGTGCTTTATAATTTCTCACTCATTTTCCTCTACTGTTAATCAGAGCACCTTTGCTGGCTGCAATGCACGAGGACGACTCTCCTGAACTGAAAGAAGTGGATAAGATCTTGAAAGAAACTCTTGAGGTAGATGGATCACTCATTTTTTCCTTTCTCGTGCTATCGAATTCTGCTATGGATTGACTATATCAGTTTTATTTTCCTGTGCACCTGTCAATTTCAGATTTCAGAGGTCTCTTTGAAGGTCCGGAAGCTTGTTGTAAGAATATGTGATGTTGTGACCCGCAGGGCGGCTCGATTGGCAGCCGCAGGCATAGGGGGGATCTTGAAGAAGATCGGACGGGATGGAAGTGGTGGAGGTGTCGCCGGTGGAAGAAGTAGAAGTGATCCAGAAATGAGAAGAACAGTTGTTGCGATTGAAGGGGGTTTATACACCAGCTATATGATGTTCAGAGAGTACTTGCATGAAGCCCTGAATGAAATACTGGGAGAAGATGTGGCCCAGCATGTCATTCTTAAAGTTACAGAAGATGGATCCGGCATCGGCGGAGCTCTCCTTGCCGCCGCAAATTCATCCTCCAGTGTGGATAACGTACAGCTGCTATAAATATATATTATTATTTTATATATATATACACATATAGCTCCCCTGTAAATGCATGTCGAAAAGAAAAATGTCACGGTTCTCATTGAATCTTAGGACTTTTGCTTTCCAGAATTGTTTTTTTTTAAATGGTTTTCATGGAAATTAAATTATTTTTTGATGTTTGTTAATGTAATGCAAAATAAATTGAAAAACGTTTTATTTTGTTTGATTATGTTTTGGAAAATTAGCTGGAAAATAATTTATTAATATTTTAGTTTTTTTTCAAGTTTATTAAAGAGTAAGGATAAGAATAAAGTTTGAATGGTATAAAAAATTTGGAAGATGATATATATATATATATATATATATATATATATATATATATATATATATCATTCAATCAAAATGAAATTAAAGAAAATACAAATTATCTCATGGATAAAAAATGAATTAATTAAAAATAGAATAAATTTGATATAAAAATCTAATTAAATCAAAATTTAAGGGATAAAATATTATAAAAATAAAAATTAAATTTACTGTATTTTTTTAGGTTATTTTTTAATTATTATTTTTATCTCATACAAGTGGTTGATTAATATAGTGAACTAGTTGATTGAATTCAGGTTTTTCTATATTTTTTAAATTTTATTATTTAAAATTAACTTAATCGTACCTCTAGCTTTCTATTTTCTTTTTTCATGTTCTTTCTCCAGGTTGGTAAATGGTAACTTCAAAAGTGTTATTACTGTGTATACATATATTAGAAAAATAACTTGCACGTGCTGTAGCGTGGGGAAAAATAAAATAAAACCCGGCGCCTTGTCATGAAGAGAGAAATGGAAGCACGCGACCCTGGGCAAAGGGTTCCAACCTCCAAACCATAAATATGATGATGTCATAAGGTGATGTCATCATAATCTCTCTGGGTAGATTTACTTTAGTGTCAGCAACAAGGTAGTCAAACTCGCGAGCCAACTCGCAAACTCGTACGAGTTTGCGAGTTGGCTCAGCAAACCTGGTTAGACCGGAAAGAAAAATCGAAACCTGTCAAACTCGGTCAAACCCGGTCAAAATTGGGTTGACTCGTAAAATCGAACCGGACCGGTCCGATTTTACAATCCAGGTTTTTTATTATTTTATTATTATTTTAAAACCAAATCTTGCACTGATTTACCTAATCACCTCTTATATTTATACATAAAAAAATTTACCTTCTTATTTCTCATCCGATGTGGGATAATTAAAGAAGGAACCATTTTAACTGATGCCGGCTGGAGAGTGGAGAGTATACACGTATTTATATTGAACTCCAAAGAGTGAAGAAGATTTTTGGCCGATGTGGGATAATGAAACACTTATTTATAGTGAACTCCAAAGAGTGGAGAAGAGTTTTGGCCGATGTGGGACAACTTTCATTGTCCCACATCGGACAAACAGTTTGTCCAGCCACATACAACACAATGATTTTATTTTTTTATAATATCTATTTTTTATAATTATTTTTAAAATATATATATATATAGTATCCACAAACAGTTTGTCCAGCGTGTTTGTGGATACTATATATATATATATTAAAAATAATTATAAAAAATAGATATTATAAAAAAATAAAATCATTGTGTTGTAATTTATATAGCACATCAACAAAATATTTATTTTAAATTTGTTAGTTTTTACCTAATAAAATTCTATGGACATAATTGTTTTGTAATGTGTTTTGAAGTTATTTTACATCATGTATGAACCTTAACTAATTAAGTTTTATGACCATAATTATGTTGTATTGTATTCGGAAATATTGTACATACGATTTTACGATTTTTCTTCTCACACGATTTTAGCTGTGATTTTACGATTTTTGTACGGACAAATTCGGGTACGATCTTACGATTTTACGATCCGATTTTTCGAAACCCCTTCCGATTCGTGTCAAAATCTCGATTTTGACTACCTTGGTCAGCAAGCGTTGACCGTTTATCTAAGCCAGTGTAGAAATGCTGAGTCATCCATCCATGGAGATCCTTTTCTACACTCCCACAACCTGAGACACCCTATTTTATTCTGATACTCTTAACACAATTTACATGATTTAATTTGTATTTTCCAGCAATATTATATATTAAAGTATTATATGCTCTAATATATCAAATTAATATACTCTTATACCGTGTATTAAAAAAATCCTGAAATATAATTTCCACCGTATAGCCCAAACAGGAGCACCTTTCTTTATCTAAAATTTATATTCTTTTTATTTGATTAAAAAATGAATTTAATCAACCGATTTTCCACCGTATAGCCCAAACATTAAAAAAAGCTAAGAAAATGCTAGTAAGACACGTAGCTCTTGACACGGGTCAAATAAATGCTAATAATGGCCCACATATGTGATGGGCCTAGATTCTATATTGAAGTTTCAAAGTTCTGGATCTTTCAGTAAAGCCCTGAAAGATTCCAGAATATACTAGAAAGACCTAGAGAAGCCCACATATGTGATGGGCCTAGATTCTATATTGAAGTTTCAAAGTTCTGGATCTTTCAATAAATCCCTGAAATATTCGAGAATTTACTAGAAAGACCCAGAGAAGCCCAGGTTGATCGCCCTGTAATCTATAAATACTCGGCCTATCCCACCTTCCTCATCATCGTCAAGACGACAAAAGCATTTCATAGCTCAATCACAAACACGATTCCCGCTACGAAGACATAAAGAAGAGCAAAGGCGAGAAGATGGCAATGACTCCAAGCTTCTTCAACAACCGATCACGAGACATCATCTTCGACCCTCTCTTTTCTTTCGACCCATTCAAAGATTTCTCTTTCCCTTCATCATCCCTCGTCCCACGCAAGAATTCAGCTTTCATCAACACTCGCATCGACTGGAAAGAGACCCCAGAAGCCCATGTCTTCAAAGCTGATCTTCCGGGGATTAAAAAGGAGGAGGTGAAAGTCGAGATTGAAGATGACAGGGTGCTTCAAATCAGAGGAGAGAGGAGCGTGGAGAAGGAAGACAAGAATGACACATGGCATCGTGTTGAGCGTAGCAGTGGCAAGTTCTTGAGAAGGTTCAAGCTGCCTGAGAATGCAAAGATAGATCAAATCAAGGCAGGGATGGAGAACGGGGTGCTTACTGTCACTGTGCCTAAGGAGGAAGTCAAGAAAGCTGATGCCAAGAAGACTGTTGAAATCTCCGGTTGAAAAGACAACGGGCCTGTTGTTTGGGAGGGCGGTAGCGGTTGCGGTTATGGTTGAAAAAATGGAGTTTTAAAAATGGAGTTTTAAACTGTGGTTCAAAAAAAGCAGTTTAGTGTTTGGTTAAACTGTGGTTGAGTTGAAGGTTGAAGAAAAAGGAGTTTTGGTGTTTGGTTTCCAAACTTTACAAACTGCTTTTAACTTGTAAACTTACTTAAAAGGGTATATATATATATATATATAATGTTTTTTAAATATTGTAAATTTAATAATTATAATAAATTTATTTTATCAATTATTTTTTATCCCATTTTTCTCTCTCGTTTTTTTAATGTTAATTAAGAAATACATTTTTGTTTTGTTTTTTAAGTTATTTATTCAAGATAAGTTCAAACATAATTAATTAATATACACTTCATTACAAATAATTCAATCAAATTAATTACAAATTAAAATTTATAGCATGTTTAAGCTAACTGGATTATTTTTTATTAATTTAACATAATTATTTTTCTGTGCTAAGTATTATAATTATTATAATTAATAATTATTATTATTATAATTATTATAATTAATAATAATTATTATTATAATTAATAATACTATAAAACCCACCTCCCACCCGTCCCCACCCACCCCAACCCTATCTTCTTCTCCCACACAACCAGCCGCTGGGTGCGATTGAAAGAGGGAAGTGATTGAAGCGAGCAAGCAAGGCAAATATCCAATCCATGGAGCTCAGTCTCAGCTCCACTTCACCTGCTCTCCTCCAACTCAACCACCATTTTCTCTCCAAAAACTCGCTTCCCATCAAAATCCCATCTCTCCATTTTGCAAATGACAGGAAGCTCCCTTCGTTTTACAGCCTAACCAGACGCCCTTCATTCCTTCGTAAATTCGCTTCTCCAGCCTCTTCATCAATTGCTGTTGGACCCAGCAATGATCGTCTTCCTGCCGATATTAAAGTCACTGAAACCCAACGCGAGGAGATGTGGGTTGTTGTAGAAGTTGCAGAGGAGGAAAAAAATTGAGATGGGAGGTTGCAGACGAGAGGATAAGGTAGAGATTTTGCTTTTCAACGGTTACTTTTGGCTAAGGTTCCTTTCGGGAAGATGAGATGTTTTTTTTCGTTTAATCAAAATGGAGTCCCGACCGGCGTTTGAAAAGCACCTCCAGGTGCTTTTCTTGAAACGCCGTTTGGGACTAAAAATACCATGGGTCCCACTCATTTTAAACTCCGTTTTGGTGTTACCAAACAGGTTAACGGCTCTTTTCCTTCATCCCAAATGGCGTTTGGCAAACGTGCTGGTGCGCCAAACAGGTGCAACATCATCTTGATCTCGATATTTGTGTTTCTTTCTTAAATATATATATGGTAGCAGATGAAAGTCTCGTATGTTTCTTTCCTTTCGTGTGAGTAATTAAGGTGCGCTTTTGTAATAATAATATATAAAATTAAAAACCTGGTTTCTAATTAATAGAACTTCCTTTTTTTTTTAATCTAAATAAAGAAAGATTACCAGTGAATGGTGACACCGTACTCTTCTTCATTGTGCACGTTGACATAAATTGTATCTCCTCTACGAGCATGTATTATGGTTGTTAAAATTGTGATTTTGACACGATACGGAAAGGGCTTTGAAAACTCGGATCATAAGATCGTGCCTGAATTTGCCCGTATAAAAATCGTAAAATCACACCTAAAATCGTGTGAGTAAAAAAATCGTAAAATCATAAGTAAAATATTTTCGAATACAATACATTATAATTATGGACATAAAACTTCAGTAGTTAAGGTTCATACATGATTTAAAATAACTTCAAAATACATTACAAAACAATTATGTTCCTAAAATTTCATAAGATAAAAACTAACAAATTTAAAACAAATTTTCAGTTGGCGTGGAATGTAAACTAAATCCAGCCTCAGTTTCATCCCCCTCACTATGTCCAAGACTTGCATCAATAGCATCATTAACGAAAGGATTATTAGCACTACCACTGGTGCTAACATCGATACTTGCATTGAACTTTTCTTGAAGTATTTTCAATATCTATACCATGCTGCCATCCCACATCAAGTTTATTGCCACTGGTAGTTTTTTTGGATGCCATGTAATCTGCAATTCATTGAAATAATAAATGTGTATGTTAAGTTTCGTGAAGCTCAATTATAGCTAAATTATTTCAAAATTATATATATCCATTAAAAACTAAATTCTAACACTTAGCTTATCAGGCATAATTGTGGCAATATCAGCTACTAGTCTACAATTAGCTTATTAGGCACTCGTAATTCATAAAAAAACATGTCCAAGACTAGATTATCAATGCACTCGTAATTTATAAAAAAAACATGTCCAAGAAAATAATTTATAGTTTTTTAAAAAAGAAAATAAAAAATATAGTTAATCGGACTCCCCATGCAAAAGAAGACTATGATGGAGAAGGTGAGTTCCTGTAGTAAAACATTATTTTTCATAAACTTTGAATTCAAGATGATAATTTTAGAGAACAAACTCGCTTACAATCTAAAAATCAACACCTCAAGAATTAAAACTTAATTTAACAGATTGGTCCTAATCTTTAAAAAGCTTCATGACCAGAGTTGATAGATAGCTTAAGGTTTTACAACAGGAGGTATTATTTAATGACCACTCTGCAACCTCACTCTCTCTTGATAGTATTGAGCTTCAATGGCTTTGCTTTAATTCTATGTTTGTGTGTTGCAAATTAAGCTATCTGTCTTAATCCACACATGTCCAAGACCAAATTATCAATCCACACATGCGTATATCCATATCTGTCTTCAATAAAGAATGGGTATTTCTATTAGTAATACTATTTATTTTGGCAGTGTTACTCTAATGAGAAATGGATTATATATTCAATAATCTCGCAGTTTAAGTTTTCGAACTTGAAAACTTTAAATGGGTATTCAAAAGATAATTTAAACTTAGTTTTTAAATTAATTAAAAGGGTATTCAAAAAAATCTCTGTATTGAAAATGTTGTGGCTCGGTTTTCCTTTAATTGAAAATTAAAATTCAGGATGTAAAGCAAGGTTCACACAAATATCATTACACTTTCGAACAACTTCTCTGGACATTCACATTAAGCACAAAACAAATTTTTTCTGTTCCCTTGTAAGTTCTCTTTGCTTTAACCAATTCTGGATTTCTTTTCACAATGTTTTCACATGCGTATATCCATATCCATCTTCAAAATCACAAAAGGCTAACGGCTAACCATAGATTTTCAACCGTGGTCTGTGATTGATAATCTCTCTTGCTATGTTTTCATCAATCTAATCACAAGATAAAAAAAACTTTGTAGCTAGACATGCTTTCCATTTCTGACATTATTGAGCAACAAAACAAAAATCAAGCAAGATCACCTCAAAAAATCAAGCTTGCACTAACCTTTAATGGCGACGACGACAACGACAACAAAGATAGAAGATCACCTCTGATGAATTGAAGTCCGACAGCTCTTAGCCTCTTACTGGAGAAGATGATTCAAGCGATGAGAGGAGAGGATGATTTGGGGAAGACTGAAAAGAAGGATGAGAAGAACAGCTGGGGTCTTGGGGGAGGAGATCGGCCAAACTGAGAACTGACGATTTGGGGGATTTTGAACTGAGAAGAGAAGAGAAGATTTTGGGGATGAGAGCTGATGATTTGGGGGATTCTGAACTGAGAAGAGAAGATTTTGAGCTGAAAATGAAAATGAAAGAATTAAAGCCAGGTAATAAAATTTCAGCCCCAAAGTCCGAACAACTTAAAAATCATAAAATCGGACCGATTCGGTCCGATTTTACGATCCGACCTGATTTTAAACGAGTTTGACCGAATTCGAGTTTTCTTCCTGAGTTGACACGATTTGATGAGTTGACTCGCAAAATCGTACGATTTTGCGAGTCAACTCACGATTTTGACAACCATGACATGTATTGTTGGCCCTGAAAAACTTCCATTTACAGCAAGCATAGTCTTTGTTTCGAACAATCTTGTAAACTGGGCTTGTTGTAGCTGCAAATAAAAGGAAAAAAAAACGTTATTAATATCATTTGAAGAGAACAAAGCAATGTTTTTAGCGTTTAGCTAGCTAAAACAGTTAATGGGGTTTTCAAATTAGCAGAGTGCATAACGTAAACTCAGTTAACAAATGGATTAGGTCAAGTATAGATTAAAAAACGAAGAAGAAGAAGAAGAAGAAGAAGAAGAAAGCGTGCAAGCATAAAGAAGTGAAGGCTTACAACAAAATTATAGTAATGAGTATTGCTTTGGGCCATGCAAAGGACCTGCCTATCCATGACCATAAACCAGAGAAACCCTACGAGAAAACCCAATCTGCATATCCCCATTTCCTAACACTGCTCTCGTAACAATATATTATCAAATTCTCTCCCTCTGTCTGTATATAATCGATGCTGTTGTTCCTCACATCGTTCTTGCTTTGTGATGATCATACTAGCTCATGTACTTACCACATGAAAATAATATAAAAAAATATTTTTTTTTTAATTTAAAATAAAAAATAAAACTATTTTTTTTAAAAATACTTTTAAAATATAATGTTAAGCTAGAGAAATGGAACCAAACCATGAAGAAGATGATGGCATCATAATCTCTGGGTAGATTTACTTTAGTGTCAGCAAGCGTTGACAGTTTTCCCAAGCCAATGTAAAAATGCACTCTCATCCATCCACTACATACTGATTCACCCTATTTTATTCTGACACAATTTACATGATTTAAAATGTATTTTCTAGCAATATTATCTATTAAAGTATTATATGCTCTAATATATCAAATTAATATACTCTTATACCGTGTATTAAAAAAATCCTGAAATATAATTTCCTACATAAATATATTAGAAATTTATTATTTTATAATAATATTATATTTTATTAATATATTATTGTTGATGTGGGTGTGCATGTAAGAGAATAATGAAGTAAATTTGTTAATTTAGTTTAAAAGTACTTTTAGATTTTTTAAACAGAAGAGCACCTTTCTTTATCTAAAATATATATTCAATTTATTTGATTAAAAAGTGAAGTTAATTAACCGATTTTCCACCGTATAGCCCAAACATTACAAAAAGTTAAGAAAATGCTAGAAAGAAACGTAGCTCTTGACATAGGTCAAATAAGTGCTAATACAAGCCAACATATGTGATGGGCCTAGATTCTATGTGGGTGTTTGGTTGTGCGGTGCGTTCTGCGGTTGAGGCTCACCGCAGAGCCAAATCGTTTGGTAAATTTTCAGACCACAGTTTTGTATTATGGGTTCTACCAAAAATTGCGGTTTAACCGTAGTTTTTGAAAAGCATCTTTTCGATGCTTTTCGCCCAAACGCAGAAGCAAAACACAATGAATACACGAGACTACCTTCATAATTCTACTGTCATGTCCATCGTGTAAGGACTAGGATTGATATACCTTGCCACCGAGTTTTACACCATTATCATTGCCTTCCTCTCATTACTGTCGCTGGTGATCTTTCTCTCTCTCCACAGTGAAGCCAGCACCCTCTCTCTCCTCCACAGTCACGACAACTCCCCCTCTCTCTTCATAATCACGGCAGCTCCCTCTCTCGCCTCCACAGTCTCGACAGCTCCCTCCCTCCCTCTCTCCATAGTCATGGTAGCCCCGACGTAAGCAGTAGTTACAACCTTTCGAGGCTCCTCCCGGTCACCACATTACATTATTTTTTATGCCACCACCACAAAAAGAACCACCTTTGTCTCCTTTACTCGTCGATATCGGTCGGTGACCCTATCATCACAGTTAGCCATGTTACTATTCACATTTTACGTGAACAGTAACACATGAATTATAATTCACGCTGCACTGTAGCACACCGTTTCAGCATAAAAACCTGGGCTGGACCTGCTCTCGGCCCAACCCAATTATAGCAGAGTTGGTCCTTTGGGCCCAACTGGGCTGGGGCGGCCCATTTGATTGGGTCAAACCCAACCTGATTTTTTATTTAAAAAATATACAAATCATATTTAAAAAAATAAAAAAAATGTGTAGATAGATAGAGATCAACCTGATGAAATGGAAAAGCGCGTGACTTTGTTTCACTCCACAACCCTGTTGCTTTTCGATTGATTATGAATCAGAAACTTACAACTGGATTTGGCCTTGAAATTATATCTCTACAACATGTAGATAGATATCCTGAAAATCAGTATGGATCGCAGATGTTGTTCATGATGATATTTTTTCAGATGCTGTTCCTAGATCAAATAGCAAGGGATCGCATAGGCCTTAACGTATGAATTAAGTTTGTGATGAAATTGCAAGTAGTTTGATGAGAGAATAAAAACAAGTGTCTAATTTACTTGAATTATTAATTACATTTTATTATTATGATTATTAAATTTATAATATTTTAAAATATATATGTGTGTCATTTAAAGTAATTTCACATGCTGACAGCAATATGAAAAACATGGTAACCAAACACACGAAACTGTTTTTCATTAAACCCCAAACTCAACTACAATTTTAACCAAACACTTCAATTTTAATTATGAACCGTAGCTAAAAATATTTTTCATGAAACTGTTTTTTTTTCCAATCTCAACCACAACAAGATCTTTTAATAAAGCCTTCGAGAATATACTAGAAAGATCTAGAGAAGCCCACATATGTGATGGGCCTAGATTCTATATTGAAGTTTCAAAGTTCTGGATCTTTCAATAAATCCCTGAAATATTCGAGAATTTACTAGAAAGACCCAGAGAAGCCCAGGTTGATCGCCCTGTAATCTATAAATACTCGGCCTATCCCACCTTCCTCATCATCGTCAAGACGACAGCAACATTTCATCGCTCAATCACAAACACGATTCCCGCTACGAAGGCATAAAGAAGAGCAAAGGCGAGAAGATGGCAATGACTCCAAGCTTCTTCAACAACCGATCACGAGACATCATCTTCGACCCACTCTTTTCTTTCGACCCATTCAAAGATTTCTCTTTCCCTTCATCATCCCTCGTCCCTCGCGAGAATTCAGCTTTCATCAACACTCGCATCGACTGGAAAGAGACCCCAGAAGCCCATGTCTTCAAAGCTGATCTTCCGGGGATTAAAAAGGAGGAGGTGAAAGTCGAGATTGAAGATGACAGGGTGCTTCAAATCAGAGGAGAGAGGAGCGTGGAGAAGGAAGACAAGAATGACACATGGCATCGTGTTGAGCGTAGCAGTGGCAAGTTCTTGAGAAGGTTCAAGCTGCCTGAGAATGCAAAGATAGATCAAATCAAGGCAGGGATGGAGAACGGGGTGCTTACTGTCACTGTGCCTAAGGAGGAAGTCAAGAAAGCTGATGCCAAGAAGACTGTTGAAATCTCCGGTTGAAAAGACAACATCATCTTGATCTCGATATTTGTGTTTCTTTCTTAAATATATATATGGTAGCAGATGAAAGTCTCGTATGTTTCTTTCCTTTCGTGTGAGTAATTAAGGTGCGCTTTTGTAATAATAATATATAAAATTAAAAACCTGGTTTCTAATTAATAGAATTTCTTCTTCTTCTTCTTCCTCTGATGAGCTCTGCCGGCCATATCAAGATGCCTTAACCCCCAGCCTGCCTGCTGTAGAGAGAGAACATCAAACCTTCTTTCTACAAGCCACGCTTGAGGCCTTAACCCCCTAGCCGCTTGTTTTTTGGATAGTTTAAGCTGAAAAAGTTATTTTTCACGCTTACAAATGCATATTTTTTTCTATTTTGATCTTTGTAGTTTTCAACATCTTCATTTTAATTATATAAAAATATTCATTTTATATTTTACTCTTTCAAAGTTGAAATCAAAAGAGAGAAAATCGATAGAAAAAGAGGAGAGATAATTTTTTTAATTGGCCAAAACTAACCCTTAAGATAAACAAAATAGAAAAAGATACTGTTATAGAATATTCGCATGTGCATTTATTTTTTATTTTTTGTTTTTATTTAGCCTTCATAACTCTTTTTTTTTTTTTAATGATTCATCGGTTCATATATTTTTATTATTGAGAAAATTGGAAATAACCACATAGGTAGGAAAATTATTTTATTTACATGAAAGAAAAGGGCAAGTAAATCACAAAACAAGAGAATACAAAAAAAGAAGATAAAGTACCAAGTAATTTTGGAGAATTATCCAAATATATTTGTTAAACTTTGATTTATGTTAAAAAAGAATAAAAATATAATATTTTTTAAAATTAAATAAATAGAATATTATGATATTTATAATAATTTTTTAATAAAAAATAAAGATTGATTGTAATTGACATTTAATCAACTATGAATGCATTAAATAACTCTTAAGAAGTCTACTAAAAGCTCTAAAAAAGATTACAAACAGCCCTTGATGCAAAAGGTTCGGAAAGAATAAAAGGCCCATGGTAGGCCCTCATGGGCCTTGTTATCTTGGAAGTTGCTGCCCAAGTTAGGGCTTCAAAAAATTCTAGGCCCTCGATTTTTAAAGAGCATGCCAGAACGCTCGTGAATCTAACAATGACGATTGCCCCGGATTTGTCTCCTGCTTCCTATAAATTCCCAACTCCCCTCCATCATGACCGATCAGCAGCAATCCACAACGATTATTCTTCAGCAAACGACCAACCAGTTAGGCAATTAAAACATATCGATCATGGCAATGATTCCAAGCTTCTTCAACATCCGATCACGAGACATCATCTTCCACCCGTTCTCTTCTTTCGATCCATTCAAAGATTTCTCTTTCCCTTCTACTTCCCTCGTCCCTCGCGAGAATTCAGCTTTCGTCAACACTCGCTCTGACTGGAAAGAGACCCCAGAAGCCCATGTCTTCAAAGCTGATCTTCCGGGGATTAAAAAGGAGGAGGGTGAAAGTCGAGATTGAAGATGGCAGGGTGCTTCAAATTAGCGGAGAGGGGAGTGTGGAGAAGGAAGACAAGAATGATACATGGCATCGTGTTGAGCGTAGCAGCGGCAAGTTCCTGAGAAGGTTCAGGCTGCCTTAGAATGCAAAGATGGACCAGATTAGGCTTCTATGGAGAATGGCTTGCTGACTGTTACTGTGCTGAAGGAGGAAGTCAAGAAAGCTATTGAAATATCGATGGGACAATACACAAACATCTGGATTTGTAGCCAAAGTATATACACATAAACCTGGAATTGATTACAATAAAACCTTTGCTCTTGTAACAAGGTTGGATACTATCAGGACACTTATTGTCTTAGAAGTCTAGAAAGGTTGAAAACTATTTTAGTTGGATATTAAATCAGCATTTCTAAATAAAATGTTTGATGGGGAAGTGTACGTGGAACATCCCGAAGGCTTTGAGGTAAGGAATTCAAGTCACAAAATTTATAAACTACATAAAGCTTTATATGGACTTAAACAAGCCCCTAGAGCTTGGTATAGTGAAATTGATGTCTATCTTATAAGTTGCAAGTTCAAAAGAAGTGCAAGTGAGACAACATTATACACCAGAACTGATAGTGAAGGAGATCAAATCATTATATTCATATATGTAGATGATATGGTATACACTGACAATAGTGAGAAGCTGATGATAGATTTCAAAAGAGAAATGATTCAGAGGTATGAAATGTCAGACCTAGGGCTTTTTTTTAATCATTTTCTAGGGATTGAGGTATTGCAGACTAGTCAAGGGATGTTCATTCATCAAAGTAAGTATGCAAAGTCCTTGTAAAGTTTGGACTTAAGGACTACAATCAAGTTGCAATTCCTCTAACTATTGGTGTTGGTGAAAAATTGAAAAAGGAAGATGTGAGTGACCTAGCTGATGGAGGCCATTATAGAAAGATAGTGAGAAGTTTCTTGTACTTAACAACAACTAGGCCAGACCTAATGTACTCAGTCAATCTACTATCAAGGTTCATGAGTAATCCTACGAAAAAACACATAGGAGTTGCAAGGAGAGTCCTAAGATATGTTCAAGGAACTCTCAACTATGACATTGAATATGTTAAAGATAAATCAACAACCCTAATAGGGTTTTGTGATGCTGATTGGGCAAACAATGAGGATGATAGTCGAAGCATCTCAGGCTATGCTTTTAGCTTTGGAAGTGGTGTTTTTTCTTGGGCTTCTATGAAACAGAGCACGGTGGCTCTATCCACAGCAGAAGCTGAGTATGTCTCAGCTTTTGAAGCCACAATACAAGCTATTTGGCTAAGGTTTGTACTTGAAGATTTCAGTGAATTACAAGCAGAGACAACCCCATTGTATTGTGATTTTTGTTAGCAATATCAATAACTAAAAATCCAATTTTCAACTATGACATTGAATATATTAAAGATAAATCAACAACCCTAATAGGGTTTTGTGATGCTGATTGGGCAAACAATGAGGATGATAGTCGAAGCATCTCAGGCTATGCTTTTAGCTTTGGAAGTGGTGTTTTTTCTTGGGCTTCTATGAAACAGAACACGGTGGCTCTATCAACAGCAGAAGCTGAGTATGTCTCAGCTTTTGAAGGCACAATACAAGCTATTTGGCTAAGGTTTGTGTTTGAAGATTCGGTGAATTACAAGCAGAGACAACCCCATTGTATTGTGATTTTTGTTAGCAATATCAATAACTAAAAATCCAATTTTCCATCAGAAAACTAGGCATATAAGCAAAAGATACCACTCTATTAGAGAATCCTTGAAAGAAGGGTTGATATTGCTCCCTCTCTCTCCTCCACAGTCACGACAACTCCCCCCCTCTCTTCATAATCACAGCAGCTCCCTCTCTCGCCTCCACAGTCACGACATCTCCCTCCCTCCCTCTCTCCATAGTCATGGTAGCCCTGACGTAAGCAGTAGTTACAACCTTCCGAGGCTCCTCCCGGTCACCACATGACATTATTTTTGACGCCACCACCACAAAAAGAACCACCTTTGTCTCCTTTACCCGTCGATATCGGTCGGTGACCCTATCATCACAGTTAGCCATGTTACTGTTCACATTTTACGTGAACAGTAACACATGAATTATAATTCACGCTGCACTGTAGCACACCGTTTCAGCATAAAAACCTGGGCTGGACCTGCTCTCGGCCCAACCCAATTATAGCAGAGTTGGACCTTTGGGCCCAACTGGGCTTGGGCGGCCCATTTGATTGGGTCAAACCCAACCTGATTTTTTATTTAAAAAATATACAAATCATATTTAAAAAAATAAAAAAATGTGTAGATAGATAGAGATCAACTTGATGAAATGGAAAAGCGTGTGACTTCGTTTCACTCCACAACCCTGTTGTTTTTCGATTGATTATGAATTAGAAACTTACAACTGGATTTGGCCTTGAAATTATATCTCTACAACATGTAGATAGATATCCTGAAAATCAGTATGGATTGCAGATGTTGTTCATGATGATATTTTTTCAGATGCTGTTCCTAGATCAAATAGCAAGGGATCGCATAGGCCTTAACGTATGAATTTAGTTTGTGATGAAATTGCAAGTAGTTTGATAAGAGAATAAAAACAAGTGTCTAATTTACTTGAATTATTAATTACATTTTATTATTATGATTATTAAATTTACAATATTTAAAAATATATATGTGTGTGTCATTTAAAGTAATTTCACATGTTGACAACAATATGAAAAACATGGTAACCAAACACACGAAATTGTTTTTCATTAAACCTCAAACTCAACTATAATTTTAACCAAACACTTCAATTTTAGTTATGAACTATAGCTAAAAATGCTTTTTATGAAACTGTTTTTTTTCCAGTCTCAACCACAATAACAACCGTATCCGAATCTTTTAATAAAGCCTTCGAGAATATACTAGAAAGACCTAGAGAAGCCCACATATGTGATGGCCTATATTCTATATTGAAGTTTCAAAGTTCTGGATCTTTCAATAAATCCCTGAAATATTCGAGAATTTACTAGAAAGACCCAGAGAAGCCCAGGTTGATCGCCCTGTAATCTATAAATACTCGGCCTATCCCACCATCCTCATCATCGTCAAGACGACAGCAACATTTCATCGCTCAATCACAAACACGATTCCCGCTACGAAGGCATAAAGAAGAGCAAAGGCGAGAAGATGGCAATGACTCCAAGCTTCTTCAAC
The DNA here is from genome assembly GCA_009078335.1 of Salix brachista. Classification (NCBI taxonomy): domain Eukaryota; kingdom Viridiplantae; phylum Streptophyta; class Magnoliopsida; order Malpighiales; family Salicaceae; genus Salix; species Salix brachista. Next base: position 4,517,506 of record CM018580.1, on the reverse strand, counting down.
AACCGATCACGAGACATCATCTTCGACCCACTCTTTTCTTTCGACCCATTCAAAGATTTCTCTTTCCCTTCATCATCCCTCGTCCCTCGCGAGAATTCAGCTTTCATCAACACTCGCATCGACTGGAAAGAGACCCCAGAAGCCCATGTCTTCAAAGCTGATCTTCCGGGGATTAAAAAGGAGGAGGTGAAAGTCGAGATTGAAGATGACAGGGTGCTTCAAATCAGAGGAGAGAGGAGCGTGGAGAAGGAAGACAAGAATGACACATGGCATCGTGTTGAGCGTAGCAGTGGCAAGTTCTTGAGAAGGTTCAAGCTGCCTGAGAATGCCAAGATAGATCAAATCAAGGCAGGGATGGAGAACGGGGTGCTTACTGTCACTGTGCCTAAGGAGGAAGTCAAGAAAGCTGATGCCAAGAAGACTGTTGAAATATCCGGTTAAAAAAGGCAACATCATGTTTGATCATCTTGATATCGATATTTGTGTGTCTTTCTTAAATATATATGTTAGCAGATGAAAGTCTCGTATGTTTCTTTCCTTTCATGTGAGTAATTAAGGAGTGGTTTTGTAATCATAATATATAAAATTAAAAACCTGGTTTCTAATTAATAGAATTTCTTCTTCTTTTTGGAAAAAAACTGCTGAAGAAGCAGTTAGCTGTTGATATTCTTGTTGTATGTCGTGGGCATAGAGTAGAACAAGACAACGTTAATAGTAGGAAAGAACACACGCAAATCTCTCTTTGATGACTGGTTCCTCAATTGATCCTAAGCCCTGCGAATTTTTCTACATTACTCGGGACAAAGAAGCAGAATCGGGAACTTCTAAAAGAAGAAGAAAAGAGAGGAGTAATTTTTTTATTTTTATATGTATTAAGTTCAAAATATTCATCCACACTCAGAACATAAAACACAGAAATACATATGTGAAATCAACTGTTTTCGTTGAGTTAGAAGAAAGGACTGGAAATGATACAAACCCTGTAAGACCAAAGCAGAGAAACCTGGAATATAAGCGGTTATCAACCCTCCAATTCTAACACAGCGAACCCTAAAACTTCCAAAATCAGAGCTCAAATAGAGAGAAAGAGGGAAAAAGAAGAAGGGGTGGAAAAGGGAGAGTGGCGCTCAAAGGATCGATTAGGGCCGGCTTGTGATAGAAAGTAGAAACTCTTCTGAAAATTCAATATGCGAAGGTGGAACCGAGGACATGAATAGGGTTTTCAGAGCTTCCATGTCTGATGATGGAACTTCATGTTTCCTAATGTATCATGTTTTACTGCCTGAAAGACACTCATCAGTTCTGAGTTTGCCTGCCTTCTGTTTTTGTTTTGATCGGATCTCTTTCCGGGGCCCGTCCTTCCGGCGTCGCCTCATCTCTTGGATTATGAGCGAGGATGATGACATGTATATAATAAACCAAAGAAAGACGTTTGTTAGATGGGATCGAACGATAACCCACATCGACTAGTTACAAAGAAGCAAAACAATTAATCAACGCAGGAAAGCAACAAACACTTGTCTCTTAGGAGACATCCGATAAAATTGGAACGATACAGAGAAGATTAGCATGGCCCCTGCGCAAGGATGACACGCACAAATCGAGAAATGGTCCAAATTTTTTTTTACCTCTGGGGATTTCATCTTCCTTCTACTTTTTCCCTGCCCCTCTGGTTTCTCCTCCTCCTCCTTCCCTGTACGCGTTAGGAATCCGCAATCAACAAGTCAGTCTTCTTCTTGAACTCAGCTTGGAACCAGTAGTAGATTTAATTCTACTGCACAGACGTTTCTGTTTTATTGCGAAACATTCTCACCGTTTCTTGCTATGAATTTAGATGGCGTGCTTGATTAAGTGTGAAACTGCAGTTCTGAATTGTAGTTCTGACCCAATTTTGGTCCACGAAGCGGCAAGGTGGGTTTGGGCCTACTTACCATGAGAAACCTGGCTAGGCTTAACTCCGAAGTTAAAGAAATCTATCTGAGTCCAACTCCAAGTGTTTCTCGTCTTCTTGTTGTCCGACGAAATAGAACTAGAAAGTAGAAACCCTCATCAAGCACAGCTTAAGCAAGTAATGGCAACGGAAAACAAGCCGAAGTCCAGAACTAGTGCTCCTACCAGCAGCAATAAGAGAAAGCAACGCTATCTCCCTCACAATGTATCCTTCTTTTACTTCCTCTCTCTTTACTAGTCTTTTTTTTTTTTTTGATTCGAGGAAACCACTATCCGGAAAGCGTACTTTGTAGGTCCAATTAGTGAGTAAAACCCCGGCTGTCCAGGCTCTTACGAGGGGAGTTGAATATGTGGGGCTCGAACCTGGTGTTGCCTTTGGCAACCCCAGGCCTTACCGCCACACCCCACCCTCGGGGACTCTTTACTAGTCCATATATACGATATTTGTTTTTCTTTCTTTTGATTGTGCTTTGTATGTGTTTCTGTACTGCAGAAACCAGTGAAGAAGAAGGGTTCCTACCCATTACACCCAGGAGTTCAAGGCTTCTTTATCACTTGTGATGGGGGTAGGGAGCACCAAGCCTCTCGTGAGGCTATTAACGTTATTGATTCTGTATGTTCCTTTCTCTTATTTCCTTCTTGTCATTTTTTGTTGCAAAACTCAAGCAGGAGATATGGAAAGTCGAATCATATAGCTGTGAAAATATTGTTGTGGTGAAAAGGGTGGAGAAAGATTTGTTTTTGTTAGAGAATAATATAAATCATATCTTGGGAGGGCTCATTTAATAGCTCATATCTTGGGAGGAGCTCATTTAAGCTTTTAGGTGAGACCTCAAAATAATTTTCTAACAGTTTTTAAGCTCCAAGTAGAATTCATTTATGGCCATCCCTTTAAATCATGGCTTTGAGTTCTTATGCCAATTAAAATTCATTATGCTAGTCCTTACGGACTGGGAGGACTACTCTTAACAACTTTGGACAGGCGAAAAAAAAAAAGTATCTTAATAAATTCCTCCAACAAGAATTCTGCGTTTCGTAGGTGGAATTTTTGCTTTTTTGTTTGCTCTTTCTTTAATCATAATGTCTGGGAAATGAATTTCCTAAATTCAATCATTTAGAGTGCTTGTAGAAGTAGTGAATGCACCTTTCCCTTGATTTACGAGGTCAAATTATGTACTTGCCATTGAGCTGCTGGTAATTGCACTTTTTTCTTGCAGTTTTATGAAGAGCTAGTTTACGGGAAGGATACTAGTACGAAGCTTGCAAATTTGCCTAGTAAACCTCCAAATAAAAAGACCAAGTTCTCATATTCTGACGATGACGGAGATGACGAAGATGATGCGGAAGATGGGGAAGATGAGAGCAAATCAGATGCCCCTGAAGGCAATGATACCAAGAACGATAATCTTACAAACAAAAAGGTAGGATCTCCTAGTGTAGAAAATGAAAACAGTGAAAATCAAACAGAAGAGAAGACTAATCGAGAAGAGGGTTGTAAAAATGATGAAAAACAAGCAAATGAAGCAGAGGAGCCACCATCAAAGAAGAAATGCACAGAAACATGTGCCCCCAAGTCTGTTGTCCAAGAAAAAGTGGAGGAGAAATCCATTGATAGGCTTATTGAGGATGAACTCAAAGAACTTGGAGATAAGAACAAGGTGAGCAAAGTATTTCCCATGTTCCATTGAAAAATAAATAATTTTTCAAATGAGTTGATCAGAGAAATTTAGCTGGTGACCTAATTCTATAGCTTTTGCCTGTGTTCCTTTGTTGACCTCATTTTTTCTTTCCTTCCCTGTACTTGACTTAGCTCTCTATTGCCCTCTACTCTATTTGGTATTTATATAGATTATTTACACTCTTTTTTCTCACTAACTTCACACCCACCACATTACAATGCTGTTAAGATGTGCTGGTAGGTACTCAATAAGGATGTTTTGCTTGTGCTGAAAGTACAATGATTTGCCCTGAAATGAAGATAAAAGACATACAAGCAGTGCACTACACCATCTAACGAAATTGCCTCCCCTTCACCCTAGACTGGAAACACAAAATCTGTATCCTTATTTTACTTTCAGAAAGTATACTGGGTGACACATTCATAGGATTAATTCCTTTTGTTTTCTTTTGTTTGTCTTATTTGTCCTCTCAGCCTACCTGTTTTGCTTCTTCAAGATCCAGACGAGGAAAATGGAAATTGTAGGAAAGTAGAAACTCATTTTGCTTCCTCATAGCCAATCGTAGAATGAAATGCAACTCCCTGAACAAACATTACAGCGGGTATAAATTGCTGTTTAGCTTGCAATCAAGCATAGTGAACTTGGGTGCTCGTGTTTTTGTAGCAGATACTGTAGTCTTACTCCTTGCAATGCTGAGAGTATTTTATTCAGATACGCTACATTTTTCATTTTTGATAACTGGTCTCCTATCTTGTTGAGTCTGCTATCTGTTGATTTCTCCGAGTCCTGTTGTTATGGTGAGCATGCTTAAAAAGGGTGGTCTCTGTCCCCTATGCTGCTGCTATTTTTGGCCATATCATAATATTCTTAAGCTGAATATGAGTTTTTCTTCTGCTTGAACAGAGACGCTTTCTCAGCCTTGATTCTGGTTGTAATGGTGTTGTCTTTGTTCAAATGCGCAAGATAGATGGAGACCCTTGTCCCACAGATATTGTCCAACATATAATGACATCTACTGCATCAACAAGGAAACACATGTCCAGGTTTAAGAATTGCTGACTTCTTACGTTAAATTTTATAAAGGCATAGCTTCCAAACAGTGCTCACTATTATCCCCTTGTGAGCCATACTTCAGCCTCAGGCCACTGCTTATGAGTTTTCATATCCAAAATGCGTGGCATCAATCTGTGTGTGACATTTGGTGCACATGCACCAAATTGGCTTTCTGTGCTGCTAAAAGCAAGAACTCTTACAGCATCCTAAAAAAATGACATCATTTCAGCATGCTAAAGTTTACTATCTGTTCATATATAGGTTCATCATGAGAGTGCTACCGATTGAAGTTGCATGCTATGCTTCAGAAGAGGAAATTTCAAGAGCGATTACACCAGTTGTTGAAAAGTATTTTCCTGTGGATACTCAGGATCCACTGAAGGTACCTGTATTTATCTATCCCATTAATACTTACCTCAAAAGTAAACTGACACTACTTCTCCAGGGCACCATAAGTGAGAATTATAAAACAAATAATAGAAGTGTTTGAGTAGCGTATTCACAATTTCAACTGATTTCTTAGTGATGAATAAACTTCACCATCTAATTCATCAATGCTTGACAACTTGGAATACAGAGGGAACACTCTTGGGAAGAGTTGAGTCTTCAAATATGCTAACAATGTGGACATTAGTCTTGGTCCAACTTCACTGTATGGTTTGATTTTTAGCGGAGGCTTGATTCATAATCTAAAGCAAGCCAAGAGGTAGCCTTATTGAACTTGAAACTGATATGACAAAGAGGATCCCTGTCTTTCCACCCGTGATCCTAGTAATGATTGATAATGGGTATTGGTTCCTGTGTAAAAGGAGATTCCTAGAATGCTGGATGTTAAGGTGAGTAAACTGGATAAAATTTGGCATGCAAGAAGCTCCTAAGAGATTTTGGACAGAATCTGGGTTGTTGAAACACTTGGAAATTTTAGGGTTTTCATGTTTAGAGAAACTGGAGTTTGTTTTGGGATCTGGAGTGAAATGAAAGCAAATGGAAATAAAATTCAAGCTGTTTGGCCTGTGTGAATAGTACCGGGGTAATAATTCATTGAGACCTCCTAGGATTTTCAACTTTAAAAAAAGAATTTCAATGGAGTTTCAATTAGATTGCAATCATGAAAAAGAAAAAAAATTAAAGAAATTTCTATGGCATGAAAAGGAAATGCTTATCCAGTGAGGAAAAGGAAATCGATTTACTGAATGAAGGAGAGAATCTAAAGAAACACTATTTGATCTAAAGAAAACCTAAAACAAAAAAGATAACAATGGAAAGAATGAGGAGGTGACCAAGCATTTATAGGCCAAGCCATACAAAAACTAATGTTACCCTAGATATACCATTTTGTGATTCATTGCCCCGCCCTCCTAAACTAATAGCGCTAAAACCTAAAATATAAAACTAAGTCCTACAAAAAACACTGTTTGACCCATAGAACCCTTTGAATAGGACTTGCTGATGATAATCCTGCTTAATTTCCCAATAGTTTAACTGCTTTTTGCACTGAAAAATCATGCTAGATGTACTGTGAAAACGGAAACAATTCTCATTTGGATTAAGATCTAAATCTAAATCTGTATATTCAGAATTACTTCCTTGCTTCAACGTTCTTAGAATTCCATATTGAATGAATGCATTGATTTCATGCATCACTTTTGTCATCATAAGCTAGCTCTGGCACCACTTTGAAGTAACCTTAAATAAACTTCCATTTATTCTGTAAAATTCTCAGACCTGCTGGACACGGTTAGTTTGGGAGTTGCTGTTTAGCATTACATAAGTTTGGATCCAAGGGAAATTGGCAATGAGGAAATAGATGGCATTGGACACCATCAAAATTTAATTAAATAATGATCCACAATGAAGTTTGTTTCTTCAATTACTCAGACATGAATAATACTTTAAAGAGCGTGCCATTCTCATTTAGCATATGGTAGCTGAGCAACTGCTACACTGCTAAATTCATCCCTGTAGCGTGACATCCTATAGTGGTGGGATATGGGAAATCTTAGTAGATAAGAAATCCGACTTTTGCTGATTGAACCGAGTCAAAAAGGACTGACAGAGTTGCATCTGATACTTGCAACACAAACTACAATATGATCACTTATTCCTTCTGTGCAGTTTGCTGTAATGTATGAAGCCCGTGCAAATTCTGGCATTGACAGGATGAAAATTATAAATTCAGTGGCAAAATCTGTTCCTGGACCTCATAAAGTTGATCTTGGCAATCCTGACAAGACAATTGTAGTTGAAATTGTCAAGGTAAGAATCCGTTCTCTTTCCTGCTATGACTTATCTTTTGCAGACACTGCACATTTCTTACAAAACCAAGTTTTGCGATGTTTTGATGTTAGAATCCAGTTTGTTGGTTATATCTTTAGAAGATGCTACTAGGCTCTCTATCAGCAATGATATGGAAAATCTTTTATAACCATTATCATCTCCTGATGCCAATGAGTGATCGTGCATTTGGTCAAATTAATTGGCCAGTCTTTGTTTATTTTTTAAGATCATACATGTATCAAGCTTGTTCAGCCTCTTACACCTGTATTGTATTCATTACCGCAAAGCACTAGAATTACTTGTTCTGTGTATAATCTATTACTGGTCGAATCATTACCTATCAGGAAAGAAAATAATCAGAGTTTGACTGCCTTGGTGCTAGTTTACTTTTTGCCCAATTAACTTGATTACTTTGGTTTTTAATTTTCTCAGACTGTGTGCTTGATCGGGGTTATTGAAAAGTACAAGGAGTTGTCCAAGTACAACTTGAGGCAGCTCACATCATAGAAGCAGTGGTAGCTTGTCACAACTTAAATTCAGAGCAAAGCAACTTTGGATCTGTTATTTTTAGTTTGTATTTAAACAGTGGTACGGTATCTTAAATTTTGGTTCACATATAACTTTTTCTTTCTTTCTCGAGTTCCTTGTGGTTAGAATGTTCATGACATTGTTGCAAAAGCATATTACCAGAAGACAATCCCTATCATGTTTTGTCTTCACATCTTCCTTTTGTTTCTGGTCTTTCCTCATTTCTGCGCGCTGCAAACTTTGGATCTGTTATTTCTAGTTTGTATTTAAACAGTTGTACGCTAATAAATTTTTTGGTTCAATATAACTTTTTTTTCCTTTATTTCTCGAGCTCCTTGTGGTAAAGAATGTTCATGACATTGTTGCAAAAGCATTATTTATCAGAAGATATATAAATCAATGTCGTGTTTTGTCTTCACTTCTTACTTTTGTTGTGTTTCTGTGTCTTTTCTCATTTCTGTGCACTTCCCTGGTGCGAGACTATTGTTTATGTTTTGTTTTCAACCATCATAGCAATTACCGTTACCAATGTTAGTAATTACTTATTTTTTTGTCCAGCTTGCAGAAAGAGATCATCTTGATAATGGAAGTGACACTTATTCATAATTTCTTTAGTTTTTTGTTATAAACTACGAAGAAAAAACGATTTTCTTTTTATATATATATTGAAGGGAAACCCATCTTTCCTTTTTCCTTCAATAGTTTCCTGTTTCAGATTAAATATGCAATTGCATATAGAAAAAATAAATATTCCGTAAGATTGTCGCAAAACCACCACTTTTCTTTTTTCTCAAAATGCAGAGCAGCGATGCTGAGAACATGCGGATTGGATTACACACACACCCTTGCGAGGAAAGGAAAATAAAAGAACAGAGAATTCATTAATTCATCATCATTCATCCATTGAGTCAGTACAGTAGCACCTATAGTTAAAAAAGAAAAATGAAAGTCACACACCACACCACACCCAACAAACAGTAAAGTAACCAGCTGCTTTTCCTCTTCCTTCTAAGCAGCAGCACTTGGAGGCTTGTACAACTTCTCCACCATTTTCCTATATTCTGCAACAGACAAGGTACCAAAAAGTACGTAAATATGCTATCCATACTCCAGGCAATTCCACCAGTTCATAGTAAATGTGTTTGTTATCCAGACTCCAAGCAATACATACACCAATAGTCCAATACGGTATATACATGTAATCATAGAGCAATACAAACCTTCTTGATTGCTCCAAAGTTGTGCTGCTTGAGTGTTTAGAGGTGAACTTATGTTTGGCTCTGAACATAACATGAAAAGAGAAACAATGTGTTAAGACAGTCAATTATCACCAACTTTCATTAACCAGAAAAGGGGGAAATGGAAAACAAGATTCACCTCCAAGCAGACTTTGGATTGATAGCAATATTGTCCTCACATCATAGGCAGATGACCATTTATCCTAGAGCACACAATCAAACATCACTGATCAGCCAATTTGCATCTTAGAAAACATTCGTAACTACTTAAATAAATGCAGTACACCTCAAACTTTAAGTAAAATGATCAATAGTTTTACCTGAAGAATATCCAAGCAAATGTTGCCATAGACATCAAAATTGGGATGGAAGCAGCTGGTTTCAAACTTGACTTTTGGTGGCTTGAAAGGGTAGTCGTTAGGGAAGGAAAGGGATAGTCTGTATTCTGTTCCTTCAAAAACAGTGTCTTTGCTTCCTGTGATTGTTCCTTTCCAGTAAAATATGTTGTCTCCTTCAGGGAAGGCAGATATCCCAGATTCTCCACTCATCTACAAAACAAAATTTATCAGAAACCCCTCAGATCAAGTTTAACCATTGATTTGTTGCTGAAAACATTAGAGATAAACAAGAGGACAGGTTTCGATATTCTTACCATCAACGCCATCAGTTCAGATTGCAACCTGATTTCATATCAAAAATAGGTAACAATTAGTAAAAAAAACCTTAAAATTCTCAAGCCGATTAAAATACAACGAGTAACCAGATCAGGTTAAAAAGCAACCAATTCTGAAAACAAAGAAGTTAAGTCAAATTAAACCATGAAATATCTCAGGCAGATTACAGCAAAAAGACAAGCATTCAAATCAAGCTTGATCTGCTCTTCTTATGATCAATTATCTAATGAAAAACAGTTAACTGGATTAAATACAAACATCATCTGATCTAAAAACGGAGGAAAAACAAAACCAAATAAAAGCCAAAAACCACATTCATAAACAAGAAAAGAAAACCCATGAAATAAATCCAGTTAAAATTCGTGATATTTTACATCATTTGACAAATAAGAAGAGCAGATCAAGCGCAGAAAAAGAAAAGAAAAGAATACCGTTTAAGCACGGATTGTGTATCAACAGTCTTTGCTGCTGGGACAGTCTGTTTTGACGGGGTAGTCCCAGCCGGAGCAGCCACCGGAGTATTGCCTTGATACCCATTAATAGTTGCCATTGTTTCTCTTCTCTTTCTTTTTATTTTAGAATCCAAGAGAAAGAAAACCCAAATCAAGAAACTGATCGGTGAAGTTTTGTATGTTTAGTAAACAAGAAGAAGAGACAAAGGAAGAAGAGACACTCTCTCAAGTCTCTTCTTCTTTGTTTTTTTTTTTTTTTATAAAGAGAGCGCGTTTCAAGAGACAGGGAGGGAGATGATAGAGGCCATGCATTTGTGGTTTATAAGAAGTTGAGATTGCCAATTACGGTACCGTTTAGGAGAGTTTTGGGTAGGGTTGGTGTATTTTCGAACGTTGGAAATAATGTGGTAGGGATTTGAATTGTCCTTTTTCTCACCGATCTCCAACGGCTAGTTTCCTGGTTTCGATTTTCTTTTTCTAGCAATAGTAAATGCCACGCATCCCCTTATATTAACTCGAGATTTAACTTGAACCGGGTTTATAATAAATAGAGAACAATTGATGTGGTACGATATTACAAAACATATAATAGGCGTGGGATTGTGCACTGTGCACATACTCACAAAACACTGTGGATTGTGACAGTGCACGCCCGAAAATGGCCCTCGGGCGCGCGGCGTGAAGGGGCTGGCATGCGGGGCCATTTTGGGTTTTTCCCTTCTTTTTTTTTTAAATATTCATTTATGAACAGTGCAATGACGGTTTCGTCCCCGGTAATAGGACAAAATAAGGCATCCGGGCGCGGGGCACACGCGTAATTGCGCGCGGCCGGACCAGCCCGGTCCGCCGTAACTTTTTCTTTTTTTATTATTTTCAGAAATGGCTAAAGACGGTTTTAGCCCCTAATAAGACAAAAACAATGAATTGGGTCCAGGGTTAGAACGGTAATTGACCCTATTTTTCAAATTTTTAAATCGGCGTTTCTGGGGGCGTGATGCGCACGCGCCAGACGGTTTCCCGTCTCACGCCCTGTTCAGGCGGCGCGTGCGGCCTCCTCCGGTGGCCGCAAATTGGATCCCGGCGGACAGAACGATGCGCCGCCGCGTGGTCGTCCTCCCGCGGTGGTGCGTGTCACCACCGCATGCCCGAAGACGCGGCGGGGGCCGGTTCAAGCCGCCGACAACGTTTCTCTCTCTCCGGAATGGCAAAGTTTCACTTCGGTCATTCTACTTTCAATTTCCGGGTTGGCTGTATATAACTCAATCAATTCGGTACAAAAGTTCCGATTTTTGCAATGTCGTCCTCTGATTTCAATTGACAATATATGTAAGTTGCATTTCAGCCCTTTGACTTTTAATTTTTTAATTTAAGCCCTTGATATTTGATTTTCATTTCAGCCCTTACACTTTATTTTTTTTTAATCCCTACTTTTGTCCATGTATATATAAGTGTATTTATAATAATAATAATAAGAATAATAATAATAATAATAATAATAATAATAATAATAATAATAATAATAATAATAATGATTTAATTATTTTTCATTCTTACTCTTTTGTTAATTTTTTTTCCCTCCCGATAATTTGATAAGTTTTTTGTTTTTTGCCAGTAATAGCCAAGGTAATTTTTTTTTATCTTTTGTTAAACTGTCTAGAATATTTTTAATCTTTCATTTATTTTATAAGAATAGTGCTTATGTATTCTATTATTATAATAATAGTGATTATTCATTCTTTCATAATAATAATAATAATAATAATAATAATAATTTTTAATTGGTTTTTCTTGCTTGCTATTTTGTTCATGCTTTTTATTTTTTTCCCTCGGTATAATTTAATAATTTTTGTTGTTTTTATTCTAGGAGCAATAATAATTTTAGATGTTAAGACTCCGATGTTGCTATTGTTATAATATTTTAAATGAATATTGCTTCCTTTTCCCTGCTATCTTTTTTTATTTGCTCTTGCTATGAATGGATTTTAATAATTTTATTATCTGCACAATAATCATTTCAGTAAGTTTTTTTTTTTCTTATTCAAATATTTTGCTCTTTTTTCTAATATTAGTGCGCGCTCTTTTGTGATCGTTTATAACGCAATGCCTATATTCTAAAAGATGTAATCTATGCTTAAACTCAGCTCAAAATTTTAAACATTTTATCTTTTAATCTATAATTTTTATTTACTTATATCATATAAATTAATCATTGTAGATTTAATTGTGTGAAATTATATACAAAAAAATACCCGCGGCAACGCGCAGGCACTTAACTAGTAGTTAAGAAACTTGAATCGACTCGTACTCTGCAGACCAATTGATTTTTTTTAAAATAATTTTATAAAACCAATTGACCCACAACCCAGAAAACTTTTTTCCAAAATAACAATGAATATATTTAATTTTTATTTATAATTTTTGTTATGCACAAGTCAAACTTATGTTTTAAAAATTAATAAAAAAATATCTAAAAACATAAAAAAAAAAATAAAAATATATATATAAAAAATTATTTTTTTTCTTCTAAAACACGTGTTTCTAGTAAAAAAGAATGACAGGTTAGCACCAGTCACCCCTTGTAACTGTCGCAGTATCCACACCAACAAAAGATGAACCCTCTGTTCCCCAACCAACCACTTATCCTACTGTTTAATTTTAATCCACACCATTGCCATGACTTGCGGGAAATTCACCAACCTGTAATTCCACCACAACTTCTTTACCTAGATGAAAACATCATAATGCATGCGCATGCTTGCTTTAATGTATCCGACTGACAACGTTTTCAAGAGACGTGATGAGATAACAAAGAACTTGTAATCTACATGGTAGGTTTCAAGTTCGAGTCAGGACGTGCATTTCAAACCGATGAATCAAAAAGGTAGTGTGGTAGTGGTGTGGTATTGATCACAGTCCTTTCAGTGGGTTATCATCTTTCGTTTGGTCTTGGAACGATGATTTGTCTTGCAATGAGGGTCCAGAGTTCCGACAGTGTTATTGAAACTCCTAGAGATTCATTCTGTTTAGAAGTACAAGACTGGTTTTGCTTGAGAATATTTGTGAAAAAATCACAAACTTGGTGTGTTCATGGCCTCGAATCTATTAGTTCTAATCCAAGTCTCAAGCTATATCAGAAATGCAGTGGTCATATTGTAACAGCTTTTGGGACTACTTTTGAGGTTTCATGTCCAATTCTTTTTCTTGGTTTTACAGTAATATCTTAGACTAGATTTTGTATCAAAACTAAGTTCATAAATCTCAATGAGAAAGATAGAGCCTAGCATAGCAATACTTTAGTTTCAAATCTTTAATCATTCCAAAACCATTATAAAACAATGACAAGTAGCCATTACAAAGAAAGAAAAGTGTTTGCCCTGCCAATACAACGATTTGGAATGGAAGGTCTTAAGCTGCCTGCCTAGTCTAATCCCATAATTCTAAGAGACAGTTAACTTTTTTAAGTACAACTTCTTTTCTTTTCTTGTTTTTTCTTTAAATTATGTCATTAGCAACATATTACCTAGTCATAAGTTTCCCAAGTCATACACAGCAGCAAATTGCACCGCAAGAGCACAATCAGCGATGGAGCTTGATCACACAGGCTACTCTTTCAAAGAAGATTGGCCACATTCTCATGCTGAACATCAGGACTGATCGCATCCACTCCGGTGCTACCCTCTCAAATGTACCTAATGTTAACACACGATATAAAAGCTCCGGTTCCTCTTCAGCTTCCTTCTTCACCCATGTTAGAGTAAATGCATAACCTGTTAGATAAACAAAAATCAAAGCTGCAGCCATAAGTATAACAGATGCTAGAAATGTTTAGAAAATGAAATGAGAACAGGAACACAGGTAGCTAGTCAAATGTTGAGTGAACAACAAGAAGGTACACAGCAAGATTAGGTTGAACATGGTACACATTCTTCAGGCCAAAGGCATCATATCTATTCAAAAACTTAATTGGGAACTAGTGCAAACTTAACATAAACCTGCAGCACAAATTCATGACGTTCACAGTGGACACCATCTCCTGGGTTTCCCAAAAAAGGGACACATGCACTGTGAAAGGACAAAGTACGAAAAATCAGCACATCCCATGGAGACTAGCTACTTGAGCTCATGTAACTATCTAAAGAGGCATTTGTTTTATCCGGAACTCTAACTTCTCTGCCTTCTCTATACAGGCAGCAGATTATCTCCCAGAGTTTACATCTCTCCAATTGGATACCTACTGATCTATCATGTTAGAATGAGGAAAAGAAAGACGCCAGTAATTAATTCACTCCACAATCCCCATATCATTGTGGCCATCGGTGTCTACCAACTTGTCCAGGCTCCTCCATTTTCAGTAAACCAGCCATGTTTTTTTCTTATAAAAGAAAGCACATTGCTTTCTATAGCATACTCTACTCTCTTTTTTACAGGAAAAAAAGAGAGTACTGTACGTATCAATCATGCTTCCAAATTGGGCAAAAGTACAAAAGTGTTTGGAAACTCAATGTGAATCTCCATGAGTCAAAATGTATAAAAACTTTGATGATAAAATTGTCCGTGCTGAATTAATGCAACCCAACAAAGCAATTGTTTATCCAATTAAAACTGAAAATAACTCAAATATCCATTAGGTAATGCATAGAATCTAACTACAACATGTACTTAGTTTAGCATAGCTAAATAGCTAAAGAAATCATAGCAATCAAAACCAAATACATAGTTCAGTATTGTTCAATATCCAAACAGATGCAATGCAGACCCTAGTGTGAAACCTCACCGACACAGAAAAAAACCAAATATGTGTTTATGGAGCATCCGTTGACAAAAAGATCACCCTAGGATCATCTCCTGGCTATTGAGAACAAATCAAATCAGATGGTTCTATTTCTCAATTTTTCTGACTTGCTCCTATGGAACCAAGAAGTTGAAAAGATTGAGAAAAATCGGTCATTCACAACCATTGATGAAGGATTTCTCGAAAAGTTAAGGATTAGTAATCCTTTTTAGAAATCGAAAGGATTCGGTCTTATACATATGCGAGGAAGATAATCAAAAAAGAAAGAAGATGAGTTCTTTCTTTTATCACTTAGGAGCCGTGCGAGATAAAAGTCTCATGCACGGTTTTGAATGAGAGAAAGAAGTGAGGGATCCTCTTTTCGACTCTGACTCTCCCACTCCAGTCGTTGCTTTTCTTTCTGTTACTTTGAAAGTAGCTGCTTCAGCCACTCAAATTTTTGATATTCCTTTTTATTTCTCATCAAACGAATGACATCTTCTTATGGAAATCCTAGCTATTCTGAACTACATCCAATATGATTTTGCAGAAAAGTAATATAAACACCATCTAGCCAAGTATCCAATGGACAGATCATATAACCTACTGGAAGGAAACTCAAATTGGTGAATGATAACTCTTCAGAGAAGATCAGTACCTAAAACAGGACATGCAATTTCAAGCACATACCATAACAGGTCTAAATAACTCATCATCAGACTTATGAATTTTCAATCACTGATTGCTAAACTATAAACAGATTTCTTATGGCCTATTTGCATATCTACATGTTTCATAAATAATCGCGACGATTCACCTATGCTTGAATCAGTATTGAAATAAAATTAAGCCCAAACTATTAACAGAAAAGTTAAAAATAAACAAAGATTGAAATATTTGATATTTGCATATCTATTACTGAAATTACCACTTGATTGATGCAGAGCTGAAATGCAAACTTCATCATTTTGATCAACAGCAGACAATTTCATGCCTACTAGGTATTCTAGAAGAGCTTGAAACTGGAAGTTAGCAGGACCACTTTCAGCTACAATGCCACCATCAAGAGAAAAAAACAATAAATAGATGGATATGAAAAATTGACAAAGATTACGGGAGAAAATTTAGCATTTGAAACAAACCTGATTTGTTTAAGATTCTTTCATGCGATTCTAGCTGGACAACCACACAAGAACAGTTAGAGGGGTGGGGAAAGGAGAGTAACGGCTTTCACTCTACAAATGTAGGTTACAGACAATACCTTCTGATCATTTGGAAGATCCCCACAGGAAACAGTCCCCTTGGATGAGCGCTTGGCAGATTTTTCTTGCATATCACTGTATCCAAATATATCATTACCACCATGGGTAATTAATGCTTCCATTTTCTCCCTAGCGTCTAGGCTACGTTTTCTCACCATTCTTCTCATTGAGGCAGTGGATCTCTCTTCTGGTGTAACTTGTGCAGTTTCAAGCATATTCAACCGGACATTATCAATGTTTTTGTCCTTATAATTGCAAGGAAATGCATATTGAAGCTGGTTTTGAAGCTTCTCAACTTCTTCATTAAGCATTTTATCTGCCATAAATAAACCTCTCAGAAATAAAAAGGATGTATAATTATTTAGCCACAAGTTTCAGTCAGAGCAACTAGAGCTTTGCTTCTAAATCAATAGGGTCAGTAAATGATACTTCCAATAACATATTTAGCTACAAGTCTTTTCTTCACACGCAGTGGAGCAAGAGATATAATATTGAGTTAGGTAGATGGTTTGATCAGCCATTTTTATCATTGAACACTTGAGGTTGAGCTTTCACTTTCATTTCTTAAAAAGTCCAATTATGTGTTGAACTTTTTTTTTCATTAGATAGTAGGCACTTGCTATGGCTTGGGTCAAGGATACTTCTGCAGTTTCAATGTGCATGCCACCTGATGTAACTATTGACAGCTAGAAAATATAGGGATGCCATTAAAATTGGCTACAATTGAAAAATTAACAAGCTTCATATGCAATCCCATCTGCCATGGATCCAAACCCACTGTTTCCATTCCACTTATAGTTTCTTCTAAGGACTATTATCGCTCTCATACTGACTTCATATCAGATATTATTCATACTACAGAAAGTAATGTAAAAGAATTTTCAAGTTTGCACTATAATGCAACGATAACCCATCAACACATTACATAGTTGCACTACATCTAGTCAAATTTCAAATTTGTAATTTGCTGCTTACAAGTATTGAACTGGTGTTATAAGTGGAAGCAATAGAAAAGAAAAAAGAAAGTGGATAATTTTATATGGTGTAGCCATATGAAATAAATATTTATAACATATATCAGTACGAGTTCACCATTAAGTAGAAGCCTTCCTAGACGATTGCCTTGTTAATTGATTAAAAACACTCGAAAAAGAAAAGGAAAGGAAATTTGGCATTCGTCAAACAATATAGTGTTCCTTACTTTTCTTGTTCTCTTCCATTAACAGCTTCTGGTACTCGGCACATTGTTCATCCATAGTTGACCTGCAAGAAAAGTAAAATGAGTGAGTGAAGGGAAACATGTAGAACCACCACAAAACTTAGGAAAGGGCAAGTGGGAATATTGGATGCCTGATTGAATCAGCTTCACTTCTCAAATCACTGGCTTGATTACGCAGCCTGTCATTTTCATCTTTCAAGTATTGTATCATCTCTTCAGCAACTGCAGGGACCATTTTTTTTTTTGGCATTAATTTAAGAATAGCATAAGAGAACCAAGAGAAACAAAAAAATAAAAAAAATTGCGTTAAAGTGGGCTTCTTCTTCACTAATTAAACCTTAAATTGAAAAGAAAAGCATACCAGAGGCATAATTCAAAAACTTGACTTCTTGATCTTTGTTGAGCTCATCAAACTCTGACAATTGTTTCTTCTGCAAACAAGCATGGAATCATCCATGAATTACATAATTAAACCAAACGGGTGTTCATAATGACATTATCTCTCGTCTCGTCTTGTCTTGCAAAAGAAAATAAAAGAAAAGCAGCACACCTTAAGCTTATCGTACTTGGCGTAGAGTTTTCTATACAAATCCTCCATCAAAATAAAAAGAAACCCAAACCCTGAAACAAAAAATAGCGAATTTTATTACCATAAAGCAAACAATTAGTCAATAAATCATAAGAATAAGAAAGAAAAGTGAGTAGTTTTACCTTAAACAATTGCTCTTTCGGAAATCAAAAGAATTATTGAATGACCGGGCGTTTCGAGAACTGAGGTGAGGCGGGAAAATTGAAGATGGAAAATTTAAAAGACAGGAGAGGAGAGGAAACTCCGTCACTCGCAGTCTCTGAAATTTGTTTTGTCTGAATAATTGAAATATTTGTGTGCGCGTGTATAAATATTATTATTGGACTTGTTGGGTTGGTCCTGGCAGCCTTTGTATGGGCCTTTCATATCCATGGGCTGGTTGAATTTTTTCCTGGATGAAAAAAATATTATTTGATGGTTTTTTTAGAAACAAATATTAATTAATTGAGGATTGACCTGGATAATAATTTTTTGCATGGGCTAAAATTGAAAACAAAATCAACAGAAAGAATTAGTTAAGTCAATTTGGGTTGACATGTCAAACCAAGATCGGAATAACACTTTAAAAAATAAATTAAAATAAATTATGAAACATAATTTTTAATCTATTTAATGTTGAACTATTAAATTAAAAAAAAATACAAAAAACTTTCAAGTTAACAAACCAAACTTATGACTATTATCATGAAACCAGGATAATTTTATAGAACACAAATACAAATAAATAAAAAATTATTAAACTCAATTATCAATTAATTCATTGTTTATTGATGACACTTAAAACAAAAATCAACAAAAAGAATGAGTTAAGTCAATCTGGGTTAACCTGTTAAATCAAGATTGGAATAACACCTTAAAAGTGAAAGCAAAATAAATTATAAAGCTTAATTCTTAATTAACTCAATATTGAAAATGAAATTAAAAAAGAACACAAAAAACCACAAAACTTGTGACCATGACCATGAAACTAGGATAACCTCATAAAATACAAACCGAAATAAGTTATGAAGACTGTTGAAGATAACATCGGGAAAAAAATCAACTAAAAGGATTAAAAAAGACCCGAGTCAATTAACCTAACTAGCAACCCAAATCATAAGACTGATAACTCATAGAAAAAAAATTCAAAAAATCATGAAAATCAATTCTCAATCAACCCAATGTTGAAAGATTAAATTGAAAAAGAAATCAAATAAACAAAATGACTTGAGTCAACCCAGGTTAATCTATTCAACTAAGGTTAGGAGAAACCCCCTAGTCAACTGAGCTAACCCACAAAACTTGTAACCTAGGTCATAAGACCATAATAAAACTTCTATAAACCAAATTAAAAAAACTATTATAAAAATCAATTTTCGATGAACTCAATATTGAAGGATGAAGCTGAGAAGAATTAATTAATAAAATGATAAAAATAATCAAGATCGGCACAATTAACCCACAAAACTCACAACTTGGGTTATAAGAATAGAATAACTCATTAAAAAAACAAAAAATATCAAATTCATATACTCAATAAAACTTAATATTAAACAATAAAATTAAGAAAAAAATCCTAAAACTTTTTTAGTAACAAAATGAAAAAAAAAAAAACCTTGCCATTTTAATTTTCATTGCCACTGTGAAATGTGAAGGCTTTTGTTAAAAATATTATTGTTGTGTAAAGTCACTTATTCAAGTATGATCCTGTAATTCACCACAGGGTTGATCACAATTCTATAGATGCAATTCAAGTCTTTCATCTCTGAGAGAAGATGAACTCAGGAAAATTAAATATGAATTACATAATAACTCATCATCTCTCTTTCTTTTTGATAAATTAAAAGATTTTCAAGATCATGAAATCTCATAATTTTTCATCAGAGCTTCCCAATTCCAATAGACTATAGTCTCCAATAGCCAAAACCTGCTGTGATTGACACCCATGACATCTCAAAAAAGAGGTAATATTTGTCAGGTCTTGGAACAATTTGATTTCCCATGTCAACTTCTTCAGGTGTTGAAAAATAACCTGTGTGCCTCATAATTCTTTCGCTAATCTTCACATATTTTGTCCTCAGAAAGAACGCTGCTCCAAAACCAACATGTCAGGCACGGCTTGCTGTAGCTATTAAGAAAATCTGTGATTTCCTTATTGGTAATAACTGGTCATGCACGATGCAGGAATAGCAAACTCTATCAAAAGGAAGTGTTCTAATTTCTATGAGATAAAAATGAATTTATTAAACTCTCTACATGGTTAACCATGCTTGTCAATTTTATGCTCGGTCAGGTGGGATCATGATACAATCATTGTGATTTGGGTGATCAGGAAAGTTCAAATCATGAACTCTTCAAGGCTGATAAAGCTTCTCTTGTTGTGGCTGAAATAACTGCGTCTGATGCATTCGGCAAGTAATAGTATTTTCCTGCAGAGCAAGATTTGTTTAGCACAATTAAAATTAATTTGTTATGGCCCTCTTGAAAATGAAGAATTAATGAGTTTTCAGGTAGACAAACCTTGAGCAACTCTTGCGATTTCTTTAGCAAAACCAGTTGAAACGAACTTGTTTTCCGTGTCAATGACGAGGAGAGACATCCCTGCCTTGAATATTTTCCCAGCCACTTCAAGAATCTCATCCTTCATCATACATACAGAAAATACATTACAATCATAGCATAACGAAAACTGTAGCAAAATTCTAGGATTGCAGACTTGCCTCTGTATGCACCTCTTCACACAGATAAATTGCAAATCAAGATTTGGGATCTAGAATTTCCCGTCCAACATAAAGCATGCTTTAGCAAAAGTGGCGACAAAAAAATTATGCATCCCTTTACAACAAGCTTATTTGGATGGTCGAATACACTCGAATAAGTTTTGTACAGTCTAAATCAGATAGAAGGTGGTCTAAAATCTGACAGGCCTTGATCATTTCAGAGTGAACAAATTAGGCAATCTCCTATATGGGGTCTATCTGTCTAGTGCCATTTAGAAGCTTTTGCGTTGCAGTTGGTGATATGCTACACGTACTATTCAGAGCTCAAAATTTACCTTCAATTCTTTTGTTGAAGGTCTTGGAGCATCAGGACCAGCAGCTTCGGGATCAGTAGACCTTTTCAGTGATATATTGGCTCTGCCGTCAGTTATTGCAACAATCATTATGCGTCCAACATCACCACTCTTTTCTGCATTTAACCCAACCCTGACAGCCTATAAAAAAATTAAGCTCATACAAGTTAGAATCAAGAAAACAAAATAAGGGATGTGTGTATGCAATTCCATAAAGTTGATTGCAACAAAAACAAGTGATGCACGTTGAATTTTTCAACAATTTCAACAATAAATCAGAAAGGAATAGCAGCTCAGAAGTTAAAAAAGCAAAGATACTGGCATCAGTTTTCAGCAAGTGTATACATGGGATGTCATTCACAATATAAAACACACGAAGAATTTTATGCACATTATTTACTCGTGCTCGAATTGAAATATTAAGTGACAAAAAAAATCCCATTTTATGGGAGTTCATATATGGGAATTCAGTTGTTGAGAAGAGAGCAGGGGGGATAAACTAGAACTGCTTACAGTTGTTAGACCGTGAGCTAAAGGAGAACCACCACCACATGGAAGCCTTTCAAGGCGCTTTCTTGCCATTGAAATTGATCTGGAAGGAGGCAAAAGAACTTCAGCAGCATCTCCACGGAAAGGAATAATAGCAACCTAATTCACATTGACCAGAAAAAGAGTTAGAAATAATCAGTTGTTTGCAGTGTTAATAGAATACGATAGTTGAAAGTGCTAGATTCCATCAGAATCTAAGTTCTTTTAACATAGAAGAATCAGGAGAAATTTGAAGTACAAGGTTTCACAATAATTGATGTACATGATAGATGTACTAATTATATATACCTGATCTCTGCTTGTATAACTCTCAGCAAGCAACTTCAGTGCTGCACCTTTTGCATTTTGCATTCGATTTAATGCCATGCTCCCACTAGCATCAACCACAAATATTACCTGTCATTAACTATGTGTATGAGAGACCAGACATATCAGATTTTTCAGCACTTCAAGGGAGCTCGTTTAGCCCCCCTCTCTCTCAATGTTAGGGAGATCAAAACAGAACCAAAACTCCCTCCCTCAATAATGGAACATAATTTAAACCAAATGCACCCTTTCACAGCAAAGGAACAGAAATTAGCCCAGCGTACCAATCCTATTACGCCCACAGTGGTTGAAATCTATATTATTATTACCAGACAAAAAATCTGATAGAGTGGTTGAAGTCTCTAAGATTCAAATTCCATTATACTTCTAAGTACCTATTTGGGAGTGTGGTTGAGGTTACTTTTGAAAATGCTTTTTGTTTAAAAATACATCAAAATGATATTTTTATTTATTTATTTAAAATTATTTTTGACATCGGCACAAGAAAATGATCTAAAAACACCCAAAAAAAATAATTTAAAGTAAAAAAAAAACATTTTTTTTCAAAAGCGTTTTTAAAACGCAGTGCCAAACAAGGCCTCAAGAAAAAAAACATTATGCTTTGAAGTTTACTTTCATCTCTTTATGGCAAAATGATGGCAAGTGAAATTTAAAAATTGAATATAGAACTTTCACAGAATGGTATACCACACTAATCATAACTTTGAAACACAATCAAAGATAAAACATATAGAACTACAACGGAATTATGTTTTGAAGCAGAATCAATTTTTTCAAAAGGAAGTCAAGGATAAATGCAAATAATACAAGAATCCATTGTTACCAGTGCTCCGGCTTTTCTTGCCATTCTCTTTGCCCTCATGTCAGTTTTCTCAACATAAACCTTCCTACTCTTTTGAGTATCCTTCTCTTTACGCAATTTTTGATATGGAGCAGCTGCCCTGAGGGTTGCATCCACCGCTAATCTCTTTACAGGACCCTTGAATAAGGAATTCAGGGAAAATGGATGAAGCAGACCATTCAGTGGGGCAAGGACAAACAGATTATTATGATTTTAGAAAAGGACTGTTAATTCTTAATCTAAAGAAGAACCAAAGGTAAAATCAATGTATTGGATATAAAATGATCAGAATTCCTTGTGCTGTTATATCTAGTTGTGTCAAATTCTACACAGATAAAAAAATAACTGGCCTGATGTGGAATTTAATTGTTTAAAAAGAAGAGGACAGAGGAGGCAGAAGAGATTCAGGGGACAAACCTTTGGCAGCATGGGTTTAATATACCGTCCTCTGTCCTCTGAAAATATCACATTCTTTGCTCTCCCAGCCTTCCCTCGGCGTCTCTGTGCTTGTTGTGCAAAGAAGAGAAGTTTCTCATCAACCAACCCTCCTTCCGCATCAAAGATGAATTCTTCAGGTATTTGTTCCTGCTGTTGCTCATTCTCTTTATCGTCACCGTCACCATCATCCTAGTTACCGAAAATAAAACTCGCATTTCAAACAAGTATGTTCCAGGTAAATAAAGAAGAGATGAATGATAAGTCAGAAGAAATAAACAACAATCTGTTTTCTTCCCTTTCCTTTTCCATTTTTAAAATATAATATTGGAAAGACCAGAATAATTTTCTGCATCAAACAAATAAGTTCATCAATGTTAAGGAACCTCTTGATCTTCCTCCTCATTCTGCTCATCCCCTGAATCTTGATTCTGAGGAGGTGGTGGAGGTGGAGGTGGAGGCTGTTGGTCTTGCTGCTCAGGTGGTTTCTCATTTATTATTGAACGAGGAAGAATAACCAGTTCTACCTGCATAAGATGGTATATCAGAATAGGTAGTAAAATTTATGCAAATCTTATAAAAGATCATTTCAGGAAATAGATATGAAGGGATGATGATAACAAGAGCTAAATTTTTTATAAAAATATAAAAGGGTTAAAATCTTTCTCAGAAACTTTCTATAGAAGTGGTTATATCAGTGAATCTTGCAATGAACATGATTCTTCTCATTTTCTCTCATTACTTATGAGCACTATGTTTCAAAAAAAATACTTTACAGCTTTTTTAAGGTCATCCACGGTCACTTTTTCACGTCCTTCTAAAGCAGTCAGGCATTTTGCAACACGGGCAGCATAGAGCTCAGCTCTGTGTCCCTGCCATTCATAATATACATTTAGAAGATCTTAATAGCAGCTCAAAAGTAAGAGCAGCAAGTTCAAAAAGAAATAAGGGAGATGATCTGTGGACTTCCTTGATTTTGCTTTCCAACAGGGTGGGTTTAGGAGGTGGGGGAGAAGGAGGAAGGAGAAGAAAATCAAAAGAAGACTCTACATATTGAGCAAGAGCCTTAATCCCAGTACCTGGCAACCACCTCTAAGGGCTTCCAAAACGAGGTACTTCAATTGCTCCCTGCCAATAGTAACATCCTTCAAATACTCCCTTGCCAAAATGATCTGCAAGAAAAATAATTTAGAAACATTGCATAATTTATCTGTGGACAAAAAAGTGTACTGCAGCAACACAAAATGCAACAAGGGCCAAGTATCATATTGTCAGAATAACAATGAGGATTGATGCAAAATGTATGACCAGCAAAATTTGGATATGCTGTCATCATTCTCTGTGGTGTTCTAGGTAATTCAATTACCATAGGAAATAAATTATGTGAGCATGTCCAGGTTGTTTAAAAATAACTCCTCCCAGGAATCTTGACAGAGAGGCCTTCTAGAAAGTCAGACTTGCTAATTACATATATTATTGTATTAACAATAGCTACAAAGAACCATTTAGCAGTAGCACCACAAAAGACAGTATCATGGAAGAGAAGTTATATACAAAGTCATAACTCATTGTGATTTGGGGGGCAGAACTAAATGGAGCATGTTAGCCATCCCAAACACAATGGTAGATTCAAAAAAATGATCTCTCCTTTTTCTATTATATAAAAAAAATTACTTCAGATAATCATAAAAACATGTCATTAAACAGAAATATTTATTTGTTCCTTCAAAGAAAAACCTTCTTCCCTTATGTATACAAGGAAGCCATCCCAAGTAGGTTGTCCTGTCTTTGGTTTAGCCAAGAGATATCAGTTGTTGTAGGAATATGGGAAATTATAGCCTCCAGTTGATCTGGAGTGCATTAAATTATAGACAACAGCCTGGCACCTCCTCTCAACTGACAGGGGATAATTGCCATTGGATTACACCCATCCATTCCCCAGGTTTTTGTTTTGCTAAACTCCAAAAAAATTTCTATTGGAGGGCCAACTCACAGGACAAGTCATTGCTGGACAGTACCTGGGTCTTTGCGTATTCAGTCTCTTCCCCAACCATTTCAAATACTTCATTACTATGTTCCTGAAATTGGGTTGCAATTCCAACAGCTGCAACACGATCTTCAAAATTCATTGGAAGATCTGCGCTGCAAAAGAATTGTGTCATTATTGAAATGGTGAGAAGAAAATTAAGGACAAGGAAATCACTCCATTTCTTAAATGAAGGCACATACCTCAAATTAATAGCAATGCGATCTAATAAGTGTTCACGAACAGCACCTTCTTCTGGGTTATAAGTTGCAATCAAAAGTGGCTTGCAAGGATGCCTAAAGCTGATTCCCTCTCTTTCCACGATATTAACTCCTTCGGTCAACACATTAAGAAGCAAATTACTTATACCCTCGTCCAAGAGATTAATTTCGTCAACATATAAAACACCTCTATGAGCTTCAGCAAGAAGGCCAGGTTGAAAGACAGTTGTTCCTGTTTTCACGGACTCCTCAACATCAACAGATCCAATGAGCCTATCCTCAGTAACTCCCAGAGGAATCTGTGCATGAATAGACTAGAGTTGTTGCTATGTAATGAAAACCATCTAAACTACTAAGGCTTTTTTCAAGACACGGACCTGAACAAAAGGAGATCTCACAACTTGGGTCTTGATATTACCATTGGAATCATATTCCACTCGTTCAGACAAACCCTCCTCCCACCTTCAGAAAGGATGGCCAGAAGTGTCATTTTGAGAGAGAAAAATAACAGTTCAAAACAAAACAAAAAAAAATCCCTTGACCTGAGGGGTTAACATCATGATTCATGACAACATAAATTTGGCAGCTCCATGTGATTACTGACAGAAATTAGATGTGTCAATATATGCAGGACAAATATCATTTAATATATATATATTACATGATATTTGTTCTGCATGGAATAGAAGTAAATAAGGCTTCAGCTTCCAAATCCACATATGCTTAGACTTACTGAAAGGTAATGCTAAACTTTTAATTGCTAACATGGATTTCTTAATCGCATGGCATCTCCAGCTTTATCATCTACAAACAAGAAAACTGGACAGGAGGCAAGATCTCTAATTGATCTTGAGCAGACGAACACAGCTAGTTCTAAGGATTTATTTTCTGAGCATGAACAAACATATAATAAACATTTTTTTATGGAGATTTCCCACACTACTTGCACTGTATTAATAAACATCACATAAATCAAGGAAAACTTATTCTGAGTGGGGAGTGGACAAATTAAAAACTTCCTTTCTAAGGCGATTAAAACAAAAGCAGTTGTTGTGCGAGCAAATATTGTCTTCTTTTTTTGTATGTGGAAAAGAAAAGAGCACACACAGACATGCACACAAATCTTTCAAGCACTCAGTGGCTTACTCATCAGGGCATGCTGGATCTGCATTTGCTATTGAACCCATGACTACATCAATGGGTGGCAAAACTTCATGAAGCCCACGTGCCATAACTGTCTTGGCTGTTCCTCGCCTTCCGGATATAGCAATCCCACCAATCTCACGGTCAATAGCCCCAAGCAAAAGAGCAGTTTTGATAGCATCCTATAACACAATTGACATCATTAGGCGCATGTTAATGAAAGATTCATAAGTGAACCATTACAATTATCAAATGAATTTCCAAATTAAACACAACCAATGCCGCACATGTGTGCTCTGCACACTAAGTTGTCATGATCATATGTGTTGACACACATCCAATGGCATTCTGCTGCAGCTATGGAGAGCAAGCACCCTTAAATCATCGAGAATCGAAATTTCAAAACGCCAAAGTCTCTCAACTTAATGACAAAGTTCCTTCAATAATCTTCCAGCATTAATTAATTCATTTTTATCCATAACAACATAGCGAATACAATACAACCCTACAAGAACCATCCCATTCAGTATATCCACCAAAAAACAACTAACAATCAAAATAAGTAAAAACCAAACGACCTTCTACTAGCAAAGGCAAATTCGGTACTTATTTTACCACCAGAATTGAAGGGGGAGAGAGAGAGAGAGAGAGAGAGAGAGTGAAAAAGGATGTATAATATAGACCTGGCCAACAACAGCAGCTAAAGGGAAGTACTGTCTTCCATAGTAAGTTGAGTCCAGCTTCTCAGTGGCAGTATTAGAAGTAGCAACAGCACCATTACCAGACTGGATAGTTACATTTGCAGCAACAACGCGATAACGACGAGTGTGGGAGTGTCTTTTCTTGGGGCTGAAAGCATGAGAAAAAGAAGGGGTGGGAAAAAGAAGGAAGTGTGGTTTGAGTGAAGAAAAAAGAGCAGGAGTGGAAGATTGAAGGATAGAGAGTGAAGAAGAAGGAGATGGAGGAGTGAATGCCATTGTTTTGTTATGTTCAACTTGAAAATCACAAGTGTTCTGTGTATGTCTTCGCCTTTTGTTTCTCTTATCTGTTACAATCTTACAGATAGGTTTTGGTCCCTTCTCTGTTGATCATGTTTTATAATCTCTCTCTCTCTCTCTTCACTTTTTGATGGGCATTTATTTATTGGAAAATTACTGAAATATCTTAAGGTTTGATCATGTTTTTCCTCTTTTATTTGAAAAATTATGTTTTATATACTAATATTAAATTATTAATATAATTGATAATATTTATAGTAAGGAACGCGTGAAATTAATTAACAAAAAAAGAGTATATATGTTTATTATTATAATTAATTTAATATATAAATTACTTTTATAAAAAGAAATGTTATCTTCCTGATAACATAATTCATCATTTTTCCTTTAAGCAACCCTCTAAGGAAAGGATGTTTGTTTTAAAAATATTTTTGAAAAAAATTAAAATTTTTTTATTATTATTTTAAATTAAAAAAATTTAATTTTTTTAGATATTTTGATATGCTAATGTCAAAAATAATATTTAAAAATAAAAAATATCATTTTGATATATTTATATATTTCTAAACAAAAAACACTTTAAAAAACAAGATCAATCACACTTTTGATTCTTGAACCCTCACTAAATATAAACACCATAGCATCAAATTTATCATTTTCTTTGTTTGCCACTGTCATATCTATGTATTTCTCTTTTTTTTGATAAAAATCAGAGAGACACGCCATCATCTTCATCTTCATCTTCATCCTAATATTATCAACATGTCTTGCTAGGATGGACCCAAGTCTATGGATAGAAAGGGCAACATATATGAGAAAAAATGGGTATCAAGATGCAAAAGGCATGAAAAATACAAGGACTATAATGAAATAAAATAAGGGTCGATTTGAAAGAATTAAAAGTTATAAGGGTCAATTAAAAACTAAAAAAAAAATATCCAACACCAGGGATCACGTTGAAAACACGCTAAAATTAGAGGGTCCATTTGAAATTTTGCAAGGATAAAATTGAATTTATTCCTAAATTATATTCAATTGTGGGTTCAATTGAACTAATTCAAAGATCAAAAACTGAAATGAAAAGGAAGATTTATAACTTAATTTAATTTAGGGATGTTCAAATGATGTTGTTTAACTTAAATGAAATGATTTGTTTTGAGCAAAAATAACTTGTTTTGGTTTAAAACGATGTCTTTTTGTTCAACATCAAGTTAAAAAAAATTAACAAGTTATATGATATGTTATCTAACAATATTTATTGTCTTATTTCTTTGTCCTCATGAAAGATGGCATGATACCTTTTTGCAGGGTTATTCAATGTACCTCCCACACCTTAGGTGAGAGTGTGAGACCAAAAAAACATATTTGTTGTTAGCATTGATGTTGCACTACACTTCCAACTTATTTTCACTAAGTGCCTGTTTGAGATTGTGGTTACAGTTGTGTTTTAAAAGTGTTTTCTCATTCAAAAATATATCAAAATAATGTTTTTTTTATTTTTTTGAAAATCAGTTTTGACATCAGCACATCAAAATGATCTAAAAACACCAATTTTTTTAATTTATAATAAAAAAATTATTTTTTTCAAAAACACTTTTAAAAAACGAAGTGTCAAACGCCTTCTAAGTTGTCACCTGATAACTACTATAATAAGTGTCCAAAACCCCTGCCCCAATCACCCTGAGCAACCTAATTTTACAGTATTGTTGGTTAGTTGATAATGGTTGAGATCTATCTCAGGCAAACCAATAACTATTATTTGAGTTTGGAAGGATCTTAAACACCCACTTCACATTCTATAAAAATGAGTGAATCTCAACCAAGAAAACAAGGTCATGAAACAATGTTAAGTGTTTAGGATTTTATTATACATGACTTTCCTTCACTATAAAAGAGAAGATTTAAACACAGAACATAAAGCACATGTTAGCATGTCAATTTGATTGATTTACATGTTGGGAAATTGATTAGTATAAAAAAACACTATAGAAAAAGAATTAAAAAACTATATAAAAAAAGTTGTCATGCACTAGTGAATGATATTATTTATGCACGAGTATTTTATTTTTTTCATCAAATTTAAAAGTTGGTGTGTACAATGTGAAATATATTTTTCCCAATTTAAAAGGGGAAACGTTATCAAAATAAAATTGCTGAAGGTTTATAGTACTTTTCCTTTTATTTATTTATATTTATAATAATTAAATGGGTTGAAAATGCTAGAATAATAATTCCAACAAAAAAAAATTTAACTTACAAAAAAACAACATTGACTAAGCATTTCACTTCAACAAAAAATATAAATTAATATGTCATTTCAATAAAAAAAAATGTGTAGTCTTATAAAAAATAGTAAGAAACTAGAATTAAAAAAAAAAAAACTAAATGATTTTAAGCAAGGTTAAAAAAGGTTTTTTTTCAGTTAAAATCTTGTTGCCTAATTAAATAATTTGTTTTGTATTTTTCTTAACCATGATATTTTTTTAAAAAAAAAACCATAAAAATACGCGGCAAAAATACAAATATGCCCCAGTTCGGGAATTGTTCTTTGTCTATTAGGAGGGGTAAAATAGTAGTTTTATTGTGTAAAAATACACTGCAAAAACTAAAATACCACCAAATATTTTGGCAATGCCAACTTGTCCCTTAAAAATGTCATATATGCTCCTGATTCCAAGACAAAGGCTAAGGCGCACTGAGGGGTAAAATCATAACTATACTATTGAAATTCATAATGAATTGTCTCTACATCTGTAGTGAACAACTGAGCTCATTTAAGGTTTTTTTATAATTGGGGAGAGACACTAAAAGTTAACTTTCCATATAAAGTTTGAATTTGCCACCTAGTTAACTAATTTTTTTGAATCTTGCCATTTCTCAACAAATTAGAAGCAATTAACCATTAATTTAGCCACAATAATTTATTTATTCATGAAGAAAAAAAGTTTGATGACTAAATTAAAAATAACAATATTAAAATTATGAACAATGCAATGTTGAGCAATAAAACATCTATCTTTAAGTAATGATTACAATGTTGCACAATAAAACAATAAAGTTTGTATCTCGTGAAGCTTTTTATATAATTTTGTTTTTTATATATTGTTAGATGATTGCTTTGAGCATAATTTTTAAACTCCATTGAAGACAAGCCTCACGTCATAGGTTAGGTGAGTTAAACAAAATTATTTTTTAATTTATAAAAATAAAAATAAAAATAAAAATATTTTAAAAAATAAAAGCAATGAAAAAATATCATAGATTTAGACCGGGTTTTCACTTTATTACAAAGTCAACCAGTGTTTTTTAATTGGATCACATTAGATAAATTCTTCCTCTTTATTTGTTGAAGCCCAGCCCAGCCCAGCAAATCCAGACCCTTGATCTCGGGTTTTGAAACAGTGAATTGGAGTATTTCTTTTTTTAAAGAGAACTGGCTACCATAGATAAAGTTAAAAAGGCAAATACTAAAGCTATGAAGGAGGAAAGACAAATAGATGACAGGAATTGTCATCTTTTTGTTTTTGATGGATAGAATGTGATTCTCTCTCAATGTCACCCTGCTGAAAATGGTCAGCAGCCCAAGGAATGTGTCAAGAACAGAAAGAACCGTTCAATTCCGCTGCTTAACATACTTGAAAAAGTTGGAATTCTCCTACAATTTTTCTCCAATCTCAAGTTTCGTAGTATGTATCTACATGAAATTAAACACACACACACAAACACAAAAACTATACATACACATCAGCATTCTATATCATATTTGATGCGTTCCATGTAAACAGGTGTGTGCATATATCCACGTAAATACATGCAAGTTTGTGTTCATCTGTTTCATACGAAATCAATTCTACTAGTTGAAACGAATTCAAGAAGGATGACACAAACATGCACATATGAATTCCATTTGATTATATTGATGTGATATTTACAGAGATTACATGGTTAACAGCTACTTTTCAATAGAAAATCAATGTGAAAAAAATGAAGTTAAAAATCCAAATACAGAACTGCTACCACAGCTGCCTCTGTTATAGAATAATGTGCTACTGTTCATAAACCCTCACGGAACCTGTTGCTACCAATTCTAAGCTTCAAGCACTCCCAATTAAACCAAATCCTATTGCTACCTATCGGGACAGAAAAAATTATATTATATATATAAAAGGAAAATGCCAACAGACCTGGTAAGAGATGCTCCTACACATGCTTCCCAAGCACGAACTGAATGAATTCCATCCGTCAAGACAGCGATGGCATGGAGCAATCTTCATAGAGATTGAAAGCTGTTAAGAGTAACTACCTCAAATAAACTCCTTGATTTTAGTTTTCAAAGAATCTTCCCAGTGTATTTTATAAGCTTCTGCCATGAATATCAAGAACATTAGAAGATTTACAGTTCACTCTGAACTTGAAAATAACTCTAGCCTCTACCATTCCTGTCTCACCAGTTAAATGAAAGAGTGGATCTAATCTACAATTGTTTCACTCTCATCTTACAATTCAGTTAATGCCATGAATGATTGTGGTTGCATCTTGATGGGTTCTACAAAGGATCCATCAATTGTTAAGCTATCCTTGCACCATCAGGTCCTAATGAAGCCAATCCAGTTTCTATCAAATCCACACCAACCTTGCAGGAAGAGAGCTGTGCAGCATCATCTGAAGTTACAATAGCATCATCTCCTGATTTAATTGTGCTCTCTTCGACCATATGACTTTCATTAGGTGATGTTAGTAAATCTGGTTTAAAATTCTCGTACAAAGTTTGAATTGCATCAGTATTCTCAATCACATTTGCAAGTGCATGCCCATTTTCTGCTTCCAACTTAGACTCAGACACAAAACTCTGATTTGAATCCAGGGCAGTACCTAATTGCCCCTCTACATGAACAGACTCGTCAACAGGAAGTGAACCTGGATGATCCTCCTCTGGATGAAGGATGCCATCAGTCTCTTCCTTTGGTAATTCAGTCACAACATCCTTTTGTACCTCAGCTCTTTCAACCTCATGGCTTGTGGTTGCCACACGCGGGCAGACAGGAGGAGTCTTCTTAAGGCACATATGGCACCTAAAACCAATGAGCTTATTTATGTTCTCCATATCAAGTCCAAATGCATCTCCATGAAACCATTCTGCATAAAGCATGTTAGAGTGAGAACATTGCTATGAAAAAATGAAAAACAAAAGGGGGTGTGGGGGGGAGGAAGCTACAGATATTGTATTTTTCATTAGTTTCCAATAATTCAATTAACTAAATGGAAAAGGAAATAGAGAATAATAAACATAGTTACCTCCACAAATCTCACAAGAAATATAATTTGAAATAGATGTATATCCTGATTCACAGCAAAGATGGCATTTGGATCGATCATCAATGGCACTCTCTGATGGGGCAATAAGGCTTTTCTCCCTAAAATGTCTCACCCGTTCATCATCTGGCTTTCTAGACAGCAGAAGACCATTGCGCCAGTAACTATGACAGGTATCTGTTCTCTTCTTATGCAACAAAGTACTTTTCTTTGGTTTCTTATTTGCCCCCCTTTTGGATTTGGTTGGTCTTCCTCTCTTGCGTCCCACAACCTTCTTGTTTTGTAATGCTTTCTGTTTAGCTTTCCTAGCTGAACGACGTAGTGGTAGAACAGTAACCTTCATGTTTCGTGATTGTAGCAGTCGTGAACCCCTCAAGGCTTTTTTACTGTTCTTCAGTCGCAATGAATTTCTAACTGCAGTGGCCTTTTTAGATTTTTGGTCCTGAACTTTTGTGTTCTTGATGCTATTTCTTCTTCTTTTAGTGTCAGTCTTCACTGTTTTTGCATTTGTCTTCTTCACATTTTTCCCATAGTGGCATCGGTGGCATGTATATATACATTTGGCTGTGATGGCACCAGCAGATTTATTCGCATGCCTTTTGTGGAAAAATCCTGAAAAATTGTATCATATTTGTAAGATACAAAAATTAAATGGACAAGGTGAGTGAGTGCAAAATGTCAGATTTAATCCTGTGATTATTGAGGCATTTACAAGGAAGAACTGCTTACCCTTGCAATTCTGACAGCAGACAGCTTCCCTGGTTAAATATCACAAGGAAATTAATATGTGCAATGAAACAAATATTGAAAGGAACAAAAAGGACCAACACAAATGACTTTAAACAAAAAGGTGCATATAATAAGTACTCATGTTGTCAAATTTTAACAGTGTTTGATAAATGAACAAAAATATTGAACATTTTAAAATTAAATTACCTGATTGGAACATCTTTGTTACAATGCCCGCACTGATGGTAGTCAGATCTTTCTGCTCTTGCAAAAAGATAAGAAAACCCTCTTTGCTTCAAGGGCTTCTTCACTGCCACGCTATCCTCAGAGAGTTTCCCAGAATTCATCTTACTAGATCTGCGAGCAATTCTTCTCTCTTCAAAACTTTTCAAGAGATACAAGGGAACATAAGATTCATTTAGCCAATACTTCTTCCTTTCACTGGAGGATTCTTCAATCATAGACCCATTTTTTGAAACAACTTCAGGAATACTTCTCCTCTTGCCAAAATCAAGAAGATACTTTGTCCCTTTTTCTTCTACACACTTCCTGCGAATAATTACCTTCTTGAACAACCTGAATGATTTTCTAAGCTCCTTGTCCAACATGGACAAAGGATTAATGTTCTGAATTTCATCCCACCTAATGTTCGAATCAAACTCCCTAACCTGGAAAGGTAATACAATTTAAATAAATAGATGGAACCTGCAGAAAGGATGCTGAAAACAAACATTGTAATCAAACAGCCAACATTTGCAGTTCAATGTACATACCCACATAGATGGGGCTGAGAAAACAAAGCATGAAGGTGATTACCATGATCAAGAAAAATCGAAAGGGAAAAGAAAAATCAGCCCCATACCTGCAAAGCAAGCTGTTCTACAGTCACTGATGACTCAACAGCAGCTTGCCAGGTAACATGTTTGCTTCTCTTTGCAAAATCTGAATTCTCAGGATATAGTATGCCCGCTATCTTCATGCAACCAGCTGCAGAATCTCAAACTTCAAACATATTCAGAATAATACCAGGTTGACTGAGATGCAAAAACTACCATCCCAGAGTAAATAGAAGAAAGAGAAGAAGAATTGCAGACCTTGTCTGGCAGCCTTGGATGTCAAGGAGCAAGGTAAAACCTTCCAACTGAACAGCCGGCGAGAAAGCCTACCACCTCTCCACCAAAACATACCCAATCCACTGGCAGATTTTGCACAAGGATTTGACTCGCATTCAGTAGACCTAGCCCTTTTCCTGCCAATCCCATTCTTTAAAGATGCACGTGAGGAAGCAGTCACAATATGAGAAGAGGATCCCATCGTGACACCAGAGTCCACATGTTTCACCCAGTCTGCTGAAAGTGCAAGTCGCTGCACATTTGCCTCTAACTGCACAATTGCCCATAAGACCATGAATTTGAGCTAATGCATCAAGGAATAACTGTGGTAAAGATTGTTACAGCTTGGACCAACTTGGTCTGTTCTGGACAGAGGAGGCAAGGGCTACCAACCCAACTTGTTATGCTTAGAATGAGACTACATAAATACAAATATAAGCTGGTTCAAAGGCAACATTGGCCGTCCTAAATCAACTTATTGCTGAAATCCAGATTAAGGAAAGATACAAGTTTGAATAACATTTCAAAATCAAGTGAGCAGGGTACATTTTAGAATCAAGTGAATTGGGTATAAAAGCTTTCAAACGAGATAGGCTCTGCATGTCAGTTTGAAGTTTAAACCTTGAAATGGATTTAACTTTGAATAAAAAAAAACTTGAAGAAATGAAAAGCAATATCAATTCTGCTCAATGCTGACCCATCAAGGTAAAAGAGAAGTCCTTACTTTGAGCAGTAAATGTTTAACTGATGCAATATCAGATGCCTTAAGAATGCTTTTACGCCAAAGCTTGGTATAATGTGGATTTAGCCATGGACCCAGTAGCAGCCCCTGAAGCCGATCTTCAATCAAGAGAATATGACATATTAAATCTATAAGATAGCCTTTCCTGTTTCTTTTTGATTTGAGATTGATCACCTCACTTTCAGACCCCTCCTGAACAGGACCCAAACTCATATTTAACAAGCAAGCTGGCTCATCAGTGGTAGCTCTGCAAGAGAAGCACCATCCACATTTTTCTTTCTGGACTTCAGCATTTAGACTAGGAATACTTGACCAATGGAACTTGTTGGATTTCTTTAAAATGACCTTCATCTGAGCTAAAGCCATTTCCTCGTCTGATTTTATGGAGTTTTCAGTCGTCTTGTCTGATGATTTAGACAATAACACTTCCGCAATTGAAGCAGATTTATAACCAAAAATGTAATAGTTCATGTACTCAGTTCCGGGCTGCGCCTGTAATGTGATCTCAGCTGTCGCCTTTGCAGCAGATGAAGGACATCTTGTGGGAGGAGAAAATCGATTCTTTTCTTGTTTAACATCCAAAATTTTGGGAGTCACAGAATTGTCTCCCATGAGAGGGGACATTCCTGGAACCTCAGTTTCATTTGAGTAGCCAGCAGATCTGTTAGAGCAGTCAGGCCCTTTCTGAAAGTTCTGGTTCTCCAAATTGATTTGGGTGGTTTCAGCTGATCCTTCAGAACTCATGCATGTCAGGCTCACAGACTTTGAAAACTCAACATCAAGATGACCACAACATCTATTAGCAAACTTTTCCAGGTTTTGTCCATCAGCAATCTTGATTTTAGTTGCACATGTTTCTAAAGATGCCGAAGTACATGCAGTTATGCTCATGTCTAAGGTCTTTGTATGCTTTGCTGAACTCAAATTGCTTGCTCCGTATAAAGTAACAGGAATATCCCAGTGCTTGTGGATAGCCTCCAAAATGCTACCATAAATCATCTCTGAAGACTTTAGCACTTCAATAACAGCACAAAGACCATCCCTTTGGTAGTAATTGAATGGGAGTTCAAAGTCACGTGCATCTGACCTGCAAGGTCAGCAATACATGAAAAAATATGCATGTGCTGAAGCAAGCTCACATGCAGATGGAACATAAAATAACTGTAGTTCAAATACTATGATCATTCAAGTTTAATATTAAAGGTTCACGATCACAATCACAAACTTGTCTCCCTAGCAAAAGGAAGAAACTATACCAAATCAACAGGGTAAAGTTTAAATGCCATCAACTAGTGAAAAGAAATCCTATGGCTACTACCAATTAATTAGTCATTTAAATTTGTTGCCTTGAGATATTGATGATCTTAAATTTTTAAACCAATATAAGAATATACAGACTTCGACACTTCTTCAAATATTACAGTTTCATAAAACTACCAGCTTAACAGACCTTCATCACATTACTTGTTCAATACTTTGGAGACTGTATTCTACATGATAGCTACTCAAACAATAAAGATAGCAAAAATAGTAACACGAATAATCATCAATGACCAATCCATGAACGGTAGGAAAAACTTACACCAACAAGTAACCACAGCTGCTAAAATATAGCCGGTCATAAGGATCAACTCCCAATAGCTCTGCTCCACGAAGCAGCTTTTGAGGTTTCATCCACGGTTTCTGCCTGTCAATTGCACACTCAGGACAATACCAGTCACCCTCTGGCAAAGATTTGTTGGCAACACCTACACACTTTGCATGATATGCAGCAGGACAACCATCACAGCATATTAAATTCCCGTCCATCTTACAAAGGCAGCATTCATCACTATTCCAGTCGTCAGAAGCATCCTCCGTTAGGCATGAGGTACCTGAGACATCCATCGCAATCTTCCGTATCTTGAAAGTCCCCGGACTCACATTTCTATCAAAATCAATGTCAGGTTCAGCTCCTGTAGATCTCCTATTAAGCTCCGACCTAATGGCCTCCACCTCAATCAAGTCATCACAAAGACACTGTAGTATCTCCAATTTCACAGATACAGGTTGTTTGCGGTAGTCACTTCTGAACAGATTCAATTCACTAAGATCAAATCCAGGTTTCAACCCTGAACAATGGATCAGGAGGTACTCAACCATGAAAACAGGCCATGTAATCAAGTCCAGCAAACCCCAATCAAGGCTCCTACGTTGATAGTCAATTTAGACAATCAACACAAATAAACCCAAAGTTTCAAATGAAGACAAAATCAACGTCAACAAAAATAAAAGGTAGGAAGAAACAAAAAGAATACCTCAGGCAATTAGAAGCAGATTCAGAACCTTCATTTGAAAGGTGCTCCAAATGCTTTCTTAGAATTTCCAAAATTGAAACATGAATAAAATCAAATAAAGAACTTGGAGAGTTACCCTTCAGTGCTGCCACAAATTCCTCCAGCCCAAATGGACTTAAGAACAACAGAGTGCTAAATGACCTCAAACAGGCATAAACTGAGAATAGGTCAAGTACTGGAATTCCACTCAAATTTAAATTCTGTGAGGAAGGAGGTAATTGCAACTTGGGAGGAAGAGTCACGGGCTCTTTAGGCCATTCATGATGTGAGCTAACAGGTGTGTCCTCCGTCAATGAACTAACTGCAGGAGACATTGATAAATCTTTTAGCATGTTGTTTTTAGCTGACCCTCTACGAGCACTTCTTCTCAAGACTGTTGCTTCTTGCATAGAATTTCCATTATCCAAAAGTTTTCTCCTCTTTCTAGCACTAGCACTGACCTCTTTATATGAACTTCCAATATCACCTAGGTTCACATCAACTCTCGCTGTACAATCTTCCCTAACAACATTAGCTTCTATGAGAATTATTTGTTCTGGAATTGAATTCAAATTATCTGCAACCTTTCTCCTCCTCCCACGCCTCTGACTATCACTCCCCATCATACAATCATCCCCAACAGCATTAGCATCTGAGAGAACAGTCACTTCAGGAGTAGAATTCAAATTATCTGGAAGCTTTCTCCTCCTCCCGCGCCTTCGACCAACACTCCCCACAATAGAATCATCCCCAACAGCATTAGCATCTGAGAGAACAGTCATTTCAGGGGTAGAATTCAAATTATCTGGAAGCTTTCTCCTCCTCCTCCCCCTCCTCCGACTCCCGCTCTCCTCTGTATACACACTTGCTGAGTCAATCACCTCAGGACAATCCTCCTTGACATCCTTAACATCTTCCACTCCAACAGAATCACAAGCCCTAAAATCTTCACAGGAAACAATATTCACCTGCTCGATTCTCTCAACAAATCCCAAACACGAAACATTAGCGACATGAACTCCTTGCAATTTCCCATTAGGAATGGCACTTTCATTATGACTTTTCTCAACCTCCTCCATCCTTTGAATCTCAAAATTTGTAGTCTCTTCCATCTGCCCTTCAAAACCAACATCCATCTCATCCTTAATTTCCACATCAATCCCCAAATTCAAATCAAACCCACATTCCCTCTTTTGGGTCTCTACAACTTTACACTCCAAATCAACCTCCTTAAAATTCTCATCCACATCACCACTCACATCCATATTCAAGTCAAAACACCCTCTCTTCTTCCCTTCAAAATCAACACTTAAATTGTTGCTATTGTTACTATTGTTGTTATGATTATAATTAGGATTAGGAATACCCTCCTCTTCTTCCTCATTTAAATCAAAATTGAACCCAGCATTCAAATCAAAAAACCCCTCTCTCATATCCTCCGCAACTCCGCTTCCTTTCTCCAGGGTTTCATTCAAATCAACATTAATAACAGGATTTTCCCTCAAGTCCCCAACGAGCCCATCATTTCCATTCATATCCAAATACCCGTTAGCCTCAACAACTCCATAATTACCTGACTCTTCTCCGCTCTCGGGCTTCTTAGGCTCAGCACGCCGGCGCTTCTTGGGCTTCCGTCCCAGACGAGGCTTGGGGTCAGCAGGCCCAGCAGCAGAAACGCCGGCGGCTTCTTTCTCCTCTTCTAACAGAGAAACAACTTTACAGAGATCAAGCTCCTCGAAATCACCGTCCTCGTACTTGATCTCGAAGAAACCAGACGACTCGTCGTAGGATTTGACATATCCTTTGAAGACACCAAATCCCTTCAACTTCTTACTAACTGATTTACCTACAAACTCCATAATCTTTTTTCTCCTCCTTCGATCTCTGTTTGGAAAAAAAACATTGAGGAATTCGAAATTGGAAAGAATGAGAAATGCTGGGTTCTGGCTATTATTTTTCTCGGGGCTCTCTCTCTCTATAAAAACATGACCTTGGCCGTTTTTGTGTTTTTTTTCAGAGAGTTGGAGAGAAAGAGGTGGTTTGCTTTGAGAGAGGCCGTGACTTTTCTTTTCTTGTTGGAGAAATAGGTGTGTAGACTGTAGAGGGCAGATTAGACTAGGACATGTAATATTATATCTTATTGCTACCTCGTACTTTTTTACATAAAAAGAAATAAATCTAAAACAATCAAAATGTTAATTCTAAAATAAGATCGACTTTTAACCATGGTTGTAAAATCCGTTCTGGGTACCGTTCTGGTTTTTTGTTTGGAACGGAACGTTCCAGTTTCGGTGCATTCCGGAGTTCCGTTCCGGTTTCGTACTGTTTATATATAATTAATTATATATATATATATATGAAAAAATAAAATATTAATTTAACAAGCATAATTAAAATTCAAGATAAATTAACTTTAAATTATATAATACAAACACAAAATCAAACAAACATAATCTCAAAATTAGAAACATCTCTGAAATTCTAAAATATTATGAAAGTAAAAAAATTCTAACAGTATAGTCTTTTATTTTCCACAAGGTCATGCCGACTCTTAATTTTGTATCTCCCTTGAAATCATATATATATAATTTTGAATTTTAAATTGATTTCGTTTCCTTTTAGTTTCCTTTTAAAGGAAGTTGTTTGTCCTTATTCCTTCCTTGTAAACTTTTCATGAGTCATGACAGCTGAGCACTCTCAAATCTCAATCCTCCGTCAATTTCTCTGAAAAAAATCCATTCTCTCATCTTGAAGGTCTACGCCAAGATCGGCTTTGTCCCTTTGCCACTGTCAAATTCCTTGCTAACCCTAACACTGATGAGGTCGACGCCAAGATCGGCTCCGTCCCTTTGCCAAACACCGACCTTGATTTAGCTCACGATAGGGGACTTTGATTTTTTGATTTTGATTATTGCACAGAAAAAGAAGGGTGTGGCTTGGATTGACACAACTGAAGAGGTAGCCAAAGCCTACGATGAAGCAACGGTGTTGATGAGTGGCCGTAGCGCCAAAACAAACTTCCCGGTGGTTGCAAATCAAACAAGAAATGGTCAGAAGACTCAGAACTCTCAATCCCCTGTCGTTTTGTTGATTTTTGAGCCCGGAACGAACGCCCGGTACGGAACCGGGGCGTTCCGGCCGGAATTTGGCCGGATTTTCCGGATCTGACCGGAATTCAAACCGGGACAAAAACGTCGCCGTTTTGTCCCGGATTTTGAAGTGAAACGGGCCGTTCCGGCCGGAACGGAACGGGATTCATAACTAACCTTGCTTTTAACTTCCATGGATACCAAAAAAAATCAATGAAATAGGATTACTCTCTAAGATATATAAATATATATACATAAAAATTCACCAAATCTTGAAAAATCTTAATAAATTATTTGATTGGTTTGATTTCACTATATAGTGGCAATTACATACATGTGGTAATTTATTTCGATTACATTCCAAATATGAACTTATAAATAATGTTCATGTCTCATTTTATTTCCAACTCGTCTAGGGATGCCTTCAGTTCTTAGTTATTTTTTGAAATTAAATATTCTACCACTCAAATTTAAATCGAGCACGAAAAAGTTGTTGATTTTATTAAGAGGGTGGGAAGCATGCAATGCATGACCTGCGCCAGGTTAAGGCCTATTTGCTGATTTTGCAGCCAAGTTTTTTTTATATATATAAATGGGATGATCGGATTATCATTTCAGTTTGCATGTACCACAACTAATATTCAGATCCATTAAATACCCTGCAAGCTCAATAAATTAAAACAAAACACTACAGAGATAATAGACATGCACAAAAAAACTCGAACCCAGACAAGAAAAAGGAGAACAAGTCCCTTCTCCTCTTTCCCCGCTATTCCAATACCTCAAGTGCTTTTGCAGCCAAGTTTGAATCTTCTGCTTGCGAGTTTGGAATGGCTATGAGAACCGTGTGTGCGTGCGGTGGTGACCTGCATGTTTCCACCCCACTATCTCCGGGGAAGCTGTAGGAGTGGATGGATAGCCGCCACCAACTTCCATTTCACATTGTCACCTTCGGTATTTTATTCAATCATTAATCACGGAAATAAAAAAGAAAAAACAAATCTTGTAGTGACAAACGATGCTTCGTTCAGCTTTTAATGGATACGCGTCATCTTTCATCTGTGAATTTGCAATACAAGTGCCCGTTTGTGAAGATTTTTTAAAGAGATATTTTGATTGAAAATATATCAAGATAATTTTAATTCCAAAAACAATTTTAAAAAATAAGATTTAATGCAAGTATCAAATCAACACTCGGGTGGTAAAAATAAATAAGAAAATCCGATGTGGGGTTCCATCTTTTTGCGTTTAAACAAGTGATATATTCATCCATCCTGCGTGCATGGTTCGATTGACCAGCAAGAACGAAGGCAACGCCTGAGGCTGTAAACGGCCAGCTCTTTTCATGCTTTCATTCATTTCTAATCCACTTGAAAATAAAAAAACAAAAAGGTTTTGCTTTCTGATGCTACAGACCCGACACTTGACACCATAACATAAAGGCTCCAAAAACTTCCGTCACATCTTCATGATGAATCTTTAATGACACCATTAACATATTACAACAAAACAAAAACTAGTCTAAATCAAGATTGTCAATATTATTTTAGTTAATATTTTGTTTTTTCATTTGAAATGAAATATTTCGAATCGAAAAAATATATCAATTTCAAATCGTTTCGAGGTTATATATATATATATATTTATTTAAAAAAATCCAAAAAAACTTATTTTAAATTATACAATTTAAACTAAAAAAGTCAATAAAATAATTTTTCTAAACAAAATTATGAACATATATGATATTCCGAGAATATCATCATCAATCTCGCAAGGTCATTACATTCTTTAATTACTTTGAAATTTTAACATAATATATATAAATATATCAAGAGACTCCTCATAAAATTTCATCTTAATCTAACAATTGGATTAAGAGATATAATAAATATTATAAAATTATTTATTGTTTTAAATAAATACTATTTGATCGAAACGGAACGGGCAGAACAAAAATAGAACATTTTGCCAGCTATTTGGCCAAAAAATCAGGAACAAACTGGAATTTAAACTAAAGTAAAAATAGCACTATTTTGTCTCGTTTTTTTATCAGGTACAAAACATTTAGGCAGAAACAAACCATTATGGTCTAAATCACTCAACCCGATTGACGGCAGTAAATTACGACCTGATTGACAGTAGTATTATAATACTTACTATTTTCTAAAATATATTTTTATATCAAAATATTATTTCTTTTCACAACGACAAAACAAGCACAAACAGAACAACAAAAAGAGCATAAGCACAGAATTAGTATTTCTTTGTCTACCATTTCAACAGTAGTAATGACCATGCCTAAAATTAACACCAACCTTGCTATTGTGATTGCTGAGCAGAAAGGTAAACATGAGATTATGAACTAAGGATTGAATTGATTAATGAACAAAACCAAAAGCAAGACTTCCGTTACCAGGGGGGATTGCTGATCATGAGAGCATTAAAGTGTCAACGACCTTGGCACAACTACCAAGTGATTGATAGCATTTAACGTGCAATGAGCTCAATGCAACCGTGTGAAAGCTGTACCAAAAACACCATGGAAGAAAACAAACAATATCAAAGATGTTACATGGTTAGTATACAGAATACTCATAACGTAGGTTCCCAGATATGCGGCTTTGGTTAGCTTCTCCCTAATCTACCAGACTCGCAGATGTGGCCCGGGGAAAAAAAACATAGTTAAAACAGCTTAGCTTGCACTGAATATTGAGGCTAAAGTCAATTTTCTTTCAATAGCCTTAGTCATATACACTAATCAATTTTGGAAACAGGATAAAATTTTGAGAGAAATTTTAGCCAGATGACACATCATTGATTGGCCGACTTAAACCAGAATAAACTGCTTTCTTGAAAAGAGGATGCACATTTTCTGTGAGTACATCTGCATCTAGCTTCTCGATGTGAGCCCATATCTGCAAACAAAGTAGTGCATGGACGTCAGAAACAGACATCCATTGCGTTTTTTATCATCTTTAGCTATACATTTAAACTGAAAAAATACAAATGGCAGTTGTGGCCATCATGAATTCATAGCATGCACATAAAGAGCAGTGGCTAGTGCATCCAAACGATGAAATAGTATAAAATAGAGCAGTTTCATAGAATACTTTGCTGGTATCAAACACACTAACAACAACATCAGTAATAGATATCAATGTTCCCAAGCTTCTGTTGCCAAAAAGATCCAAATTTTAAGAA
Organism: Salix brachista; assembly: GCA_009078335.1. Lineage (NCBI taxonomy): Eukaryota > Viridiplantae > Streptophyta > Magnoliopsida > Malpighiales > Salicaceae > Salix > Salix brachista. The sequence continues at coordinate 4,473,721 of CM018580.1, read as the reverse complement.
GTTAAATAGTTTATGGCAATGTTTCACAACTGGAAGTGCAGAAGAAACCGAAGGGATGGAACATCAATGAATCAAGAAGAGTGTAGAGAGCATAACAAAGATATCTCTGTTCGACATCTATAATGTTGTGAACAAATCCAGCTATATTGCTTGTCCATATCAAGTTCCCTCTGTAGGTGTGTGTGTTCCTTTTCTTTTTTTGCATTTCTTACAAGCACTGCCAGTTAATTTTATGTTCAGAGGGCCTAAAAGAAAGTAGAGATTGCCTTGGCTACCATCTAACAATATACCAAGTGCCAATTTCTAAGATAAGTTTTAGGCAAATAAGCCTCAGGCTCCTGTGCAGGCCATTTGGCAGTGCTCTACAACAGACTGCTGTGCATAAGCTGTCATGACATTCTCTTAGTAGGACTGAACAAAAGACAAATCGTTCCAGTTGAGGACTCATTGCAGCAAAAAGAACAGCTTTTGCTGAGCTAGATTTCTTACATCAGGTAAACAAATATATATATATATATATAAAGCACGGGATCTCTAAAGCTAAGACTGGCATCGACTACTTTGTCCAAATTGAATACAAAAAAAATGTAGGCTGCTTAGCAGCCAAAGGGGCATGGCAAAAATTCTGAATTGTTTCCCACCCAGTACAGTAAAATTGTTCTGCATCAGCTGTACAATATCTATCAAAGAGGGAAAAAAGGGAATATCTGAACATAAAACTCAGACAAATGCCAAAAAACTAAATCAGAAAGCAACTCATTACACCATATTTACCTCAGAAGCATACTGCCTTGCAAAGGCCTTTACATAGCCAAGAGTGGATAAACACCATTGCTCTTTCTCTCCCACATTATAGATGTTGCTGTCCTTTCCTCCATTCGACTGACTGCCAGAGTTGAGGGAAACAAAATAGCTCTTGAAATGAAAAGTGAATGCAAAGAGAATAAAAGGCAAAGAAAAGAAAAAAGGAGAAGAAAAGGGGGGAGAGAGGGAAGTAACCTTTTGTTGGGTCTCCTGCTCTCATTATCAACTTCCATTACTGATGATTCATCAAGATCAACAGTCATTTCATCTGCTTGAATTGACTTTAATTCCCGCAGTGTTCGAGCTCTAGATGGATCAGGTAGTCGTTCCATCAACACCTTTGAGAAGTTTTTGTACAAAGAGAGGAACAATGCCTGCACATGCAAATCATTGTTACAAAAGAATGAGGAGCTGCCTCCAGGCGTGAATATCTTATTCAGGAAAGGTTGGGTTTGTTTTCTTTATTCCAAGCTTGTATTGACCATGAAACTTGTACACTGAGATCAGAAACAATCACCCCAATACAGACATGCATAAGAATATAAAAAATCCACAGAAAAAAACCAAAGCCAAACCAGACCAATTACCAGAGCCTACTGTCAAACTAGATTCACTACTTGTTGAGGCAAATGACCGCAATAGGCTTCAGACATGGGTTTACTAAATAGCAAAGCCAAAGATGGAAAACTATGCATGAACAACATGCAAGCTGGATGCATACTTGGATATTGCCATTAAATAACGTGTTTTTTTGGTTTATTTTTTCAAGCCAGATGATCCAACTAAGAAACAGAGATGCAAGACAAAAAGGAGAAGGGTGAGGGTAGGAAGCTATTAAGAATTAAAGGCAGCGAAACAGGGGAAAATTACAGCTATTCTCACGCTGATTACCTCATTTTCATCAAGGGCGCGAGCAAGAAGAGCCTCCTTGGCCTCCAAAGACTCATGCACAGACACCTCTTCTTCCTTTGCCTTTTCAGCATTTGCTTTTAAGCGCTTCAACTTCACAGGGTTATCACCAAGAACAGGCTCACCATCCACAAGAGAGAGCTTTGACTCAGCAGCATCTAGCTCTGCTTTTGCCTTTGCCGCTGCTGCTTCAGCTGATACAACACTCTTCTTAAGAGATGATATCTCGTTTCTTAGATCAGATATACGGTTATAAGTCTTGCCAATAGCATTTCTAAGAACCTGTGAATGAATAATTGGGATTAAAAGGGAGTAAAATCTAAAGAGATTGTTAATAAAAAAAACATGAAATCTTCTCAATTCCAAGGATATTTAGCAAGAAAAAGAAAATCCAGAAGCAGGGAAAATGTTCTGCTTAGAAAAAGAAAGAGCAGGGAAATGATAATGAAGCATCGGTGAAATCTTATATGCATCTGTTGAATTCCCACCATGAAACCCCGGTTAAAAAGATCTTAAAGGAAATGAAAGAATCACTAAAGGACTACAAGAAGCAGAGTTTTGGTCACCATTAAGCTAATCAATGAAAACATAACAAAGATGAATGACAAGTGTGATTCTAAAATAAAATAATGAGTACACAAACATGTGAACACAACAAGCAAGAGCTAGTTTTCAGTGACAAATAAAAATTGCCAATAAATAATTTTCACTTTGAATATATAATACAAGTTTTCCCCAGGGGAGCATTAACAGCCATACAGCTTCAAAGGAATACCAAGACAGTTTGCAGATTTATGAAAATGCAGATGCGTTCAACTTTCAAGAGCTCTTGATATGTTGCTAAAACTATAAATATTGCTGCAACAGCTGCAAGAAATACAACTATAAAAGTTAACATCAGCCCATCACATACATGTTGTCTATACCTCCTCAAGTTTTGAATCTTTTATAATCAAAACAATAAATTCCAATAAGAAAATCCACTCTCCTATAAGCCAAGAAATCTTTATCATGAGCATTTGGAGATCACCTCTCCAGCATCCTTTCCATACAAGGGAGCATATATAAAGAGATTATCTTTCCTTTGAAAAACATAAAAGACTTTTCCAAAATGGTTGGCAATGGAAGGGAGGACAACGAGTAAAGGTCCCCTTTTCTCTTCCCCTACCCTTCCTTTCTCTCGACCAAATAGGTTTGAGATAAAAAGGGCTCACCTTTTTCCTTGTCTTCTACCACTCCTTTAACTCTCTTCCTTCTTCCTCATACCAGAGGGTGAAACCTTGCTTAAGGTATGAGGGAAGTTCCGGTACCTCCATGCATTCATATTTCAAGCAGAAAGTATATCCTAAAATCACTATTATAAGTCTTTCATCTTTACTTTTCATTTGCTAGAAGAATTCAGTTCTACAGTATTCAAATTGGCACATCTAGTTTTCTAACGACTCTATGGAAGATCACCCCTTGCTAATTTTAAACTTAAAATCAATCATCACCTGGAAGATACAATGGCTGAAAGTTGGTACAGAATAGAGCATCTCAGCAGGGAAATAAAAAGCAAGAAAGAAAGAAACCAACAAAAAGAACTGTCAACAAACCTCCCATGGACAATCAGATGTATGAAATTGCTCAACGTTTGCTGGAGAAAATACCCATCTCACAATTGCCAAATTAGAAATTAGTCGATAACCCATCATTCTGTCAATTGCTACGGCAGTCATTTGAGCATTGTTCTTCCAATATGAACTAACTTCAGCTATCAGCATGACCTGCTTATCATGATCAGGACAAATTCGTGCAAATACTTGGCCATATCTCTCCAAAACAGTGATCAAATGAGTGAAACTTTTAGAACCGATATCAAGAAGGGTATGTACAACCACTTTAAGGACAACATCCCAACCATGATTAGGAAATACACTTTCTTCTACCCATGAGATTATTTCTCGAGCAGTTTGCCTTCCCTTCACCTTGTTGTTGAGCTCTGCAGACAGAGCATGCTGCTCAGTTCTTTCTCTACCATCTTCAATGCTGTATATAAAGTTTGGACTACCCTTTGGTGGAAGCAACTCTTCTAAAGCAGGTGCATTCTCAATGCTCTATTAATAAAGAAAATATGAAGGAAAAGTGTCAATCAACAGTAGCATAATGCCATCCAGAGGAAGAGCTCTCAACCATTAAAACTATGAGAAAAATATGCAGCTTCTCAATTCAGCTCCCTTTTACAGCCCAGCATTTAAGAGCGAGAGGTATTTCACCTTGTAGCATTTATTGTAGATTTTCTATTTCACCCACATGAAGAAGGTGATTTGAAGGGAGGGGAGGGGAATTATAGCATCTGTAATGAACCAAGTTTTGTATCCAGAACATCTGTTGGCTTTTCAATAGTATTATGATAAGCGAAAAGAAAACCTAACAGCATAATTGCTTTCTAAATGTTAATGTGCAATGCCCATACCAACAGGTGGTAGAGGTTTTGCAGAACAGCACATATAGCATGTCTTAGGACATAAGAAAAATGAAACCCTGACAAGTTTAAGGGTACAGGTAGAATCACATCATGATGTGCACACATTGCAGAGGTGACAGCTTCTAACTGGTTGAAAATTATAGATGCTTAAGTCTATACAAAAGATGTCAATGGAACTTGTAATTTTAAACCAGTATGAAATTGACAATAAACAGTTTTGTGCTATAGTCTCAACCATGGCATGCACCTGTTGTCTAAATTTTAACCTTTAGAGTGAAATTCAGAGACCTTTGGGAAACTTGTGGTGAAAGAAATAACAGTCTTGAGCATCGCCTAATACCTGTTTAACTTTATCCCAGTATGACAGACGGACTTCTCTTTCCAGGACCTCTTGAACAAACACACGCTGTGGGGCCCACTTAGGTAGGTCTAAAACAAAAGCCCACTCTTCCCATGGCCAGATGAATTGAAAGTTTGACCTGTGAAATCAGGACACCATCATAAAACACACTCAGACAGAAAAATCCAACTGGCATGGCAAAAATAATCTATGATGCAAGGCATTTCCAGATGCATCTAGGGAATTCAACTATATATTTAAGCAAGGGAAGATATGCAATTTCAGTGCATTTCCTGCAAAGGGGAATTTTCTACCTATTTGGAAATATATAAAGCATCTTCTGAATAGAAAAGGTTTAGATTTCTTATTTAGGTTGCACTTTCCTGGTCAAAGTAGGAGTATTTACCTTTCTTATTTTGGAGTCCAAGTCTAATTCAGATTAAGAATATTCTGAGCCTATAAATATGCTTCTAGACTTTATGTTGCAGAATTTAGGAATAAAAGTGCAGCCAGTTGGTTTGGTTTCTTGAAAGTGTGAAGCAATTATTAAGGAATGATTCCTTAACCCCTAAAGTGTGATGCATAAGTTTTATCTGATCCTTTACTTCATATATTATTCAAAACTTTGTTCAATTTTAAGTCCTAAATCTCTAAAACCTACCACCTTAGCCCTAATAACAATCAACTGAAACTTTCACTGCATTGTCCGTGCGAGATATCCAAAACATGATTGAAATATCAAAATCTTAGTCATTTCAAAATAGCTAGAAATTACCATTTTGAGACTTTCTATAACCAAGATCCCCCTCTTAATAAGCATTAACTTATATAACGACACAATGCAAATCCAATAAAGAATCAAAAGTTGCCTTTCATTTGAAACAAAATTATTCTCCTTCCCTCCTCCCCGTCCTCCAATAGCGAGTGTGAGAATACCTCTTTCACTAACTTTTCAAAGAGTAGACTTACAGATGGTGTGAAAACCAGAGGATGAGCCTTGTCTGACACTCCATATCTAAATCAGCTATTTTCTCAAAAAGTGCACGAACTGCACCAGCTACAACTCCAGGGAAGGCTCCAGGAAGAGCCTAACAAGCATAATTCATTGTCAGAATGATTGAAGAATGAAATAAAATTTTACTGTCTAGAGCATTCTCATAGAATCAACATTCCATTCAAATGCAAAAGAAGAAAAAAGTGGAACTTAATAGCAAATGTCTTACCTTACAAAGGTCCATTATCACAAGTGTGTAATATATTGGCTTGAAAGGAGGTAGTGGTAGCAAAAGTAGCTGTAAGAACAATATGGAGATGATGGTTACGTGAGAGAATTTACCAAACAAAATTGATGATAACAAACACAAAGGTTCATGTTGTATTAATTAGCCATTGGTCAGTAAATTTGACTACACAACATTCTAAGACCCCACAATTAAACATCAGAATACAGTTCAGACAATTTGCTTGCTATAAACATTGTCTCCCCTCCTTCCAAAAGAGAGAATCTTTATATATAAAAAAAAGCAGGAGAAGCATCCAGTGTTTCAAATTTAAAAGAGTGCATCATGATAATAGTACTTACATTTCATTTCAACTTATTTCCAAAAAACAGAATCCAATATGGTCAAATTAATTAGATGGCCAAGTTGGGTAGATTTTAGTTGTTTGGATTTTGTGGAAATTATTTTAGCTGGTTTTGAAATTAGGGAAATTATATAAAGCATGCAGTGGACAGTTAAGAGAAGGAAAGGTAAGATTGGGAAATGAACATCTAGACTGGCGAATTTACCCTCTGGCACTCAGCTACTTTTGCAGTGACGGCTAAAGAGGGCTTTGAGCATCAGAAAACCAATTCTAAATTGCTGGGAATTTATATTCTTAACAATTAGCATAACCATCAAGACAGTATAATAGCTGATCTGCAAACACATAGATACTTCACAGTTTCAATACACACACAGGACTTGTGACAGAATCATTGGGCTTTCGGTGTGACCAAAAGGAGATAAAAGACAATATAGCATAAAATAGTCTATGAACTTAACACAAACCAAAATTATCTTACCTGAGAGAAAATAGTTTCTGCCATGAGATAGTCATAACGAAAGGGTACAGGCAGGCCAACCATGAACGAAGCACATTCCTTTCGACTAGCTTTGCAAGAACCAAGAAAAAAAATAACTAAAACCGAACATACAAGAGATTCAATTATAAAATCTGAGAATAGTGAGCATAACCAAATACAAGAGATAAGGAATAAGGAACATGATGATACATCAAGCTGATCAACACCAGAACAAATGGAAACTAAAGACAGATACCCATGTCCTGAAAAAATGGTTACAGGAGAACCACTGACCCAATTTTATCCCTGGAAAATGAATTAATTACTTTATGACTTTCATATAGGCACATGATGCATGCTAGTAAACAAGGATAAGAGACCAGAAAAAATTCTGCAGGAACAAAATTCCATACACAGACATGAAACATCCATGGTATGGTAATGGGCTAGCGCCTAGCTGGTTAGACATTCATGCTACATATAAACTCATCTACATAACATAAAAAATCAGATGATATCAATCTTCACAAGTTGAAAGAATTATTGTCGTTGGATTAGCCATATTTATTACACCTTTTATTTTGTATAGATATTCAAATGAATCCAACAGATCCCGGAACAGCAGCCTACTCGTTATAATATTAACGAAAAAGTCTAAAGCAGTGAGGAATAAATAATATAGAAGGATGGGTGGATGGTATTATACAAACCATCCATTGAGGAACAAAAGCACATCCAGCAAGTACTCTTCCACAATGAAGCGATCTATGGGTTGCATATCCTGTTATTCAAATAAAGGACGAAATGAATGTGAAAATGTAGTTTAAAAAATTTATCAAAACAAGGAAAGCTAAATTGTAGCAGAATGAAAAATCTAATTGCAAGTGCTTATTTTTGTTGAAATAGCATCAGTCAAACACTTTGGCATGGTACACACTGAAGCTGTGAAGCAGCTAACATATTAAAAAGTAAAAAAGAAAGAAAGAAAAAACAAATTTCAACACTAAACAATCAGTTCAATATCTTCAATTACAGAGAGGAATAAAAAAACCATCAGATTTCCAAAAGTAGAGTACAGTATTCCAGTTTCAATACTTGTAGTCCCACTGTCATTTTTTTATGTTATAATGGGAAACCTCTGCATACCAAACTCACATGAAATATAGACAGGTTAAAAAAGAAACTCATAAGGTTTCCTCCCACTCCCATGTCCAAAGACAGGTTTCCAAAGACAGGTTTGAAGGAAAAGATCATGTGCAAAGTGAGGGACCAACATAAAGAAGAGTTTCGGTGCTAGAGGAACACATTGGAAGGTCATCTTTATAAATGAATGTCTACAAATGACCTTATGTTTCAAAAGAAATCACTAAATTATGAAAATATCATGACAGCTATCTTCTTCCTGCTGTTTGAGATATGTTCCTATATGCATCATAACATGTATGAGCATCCACAATATGAATAGTAAGGTACCTCAGTTTTACTAGCAGGAAATATATTAAGCCTGCGTATCCTTTGAGGATACTTTAACTCTGCATTGTGCTTCTGTTTACCATAAAGTACCCCAGAGACTTCTGAAAGTGGCTCAGGTTGCTCGGGAGCATTGATGGGCCCAAACTCATGAGACTTCCCAGCAACCAGCTGAGCTTCAAACGAGAGATGAGGTCTGGGTACTAGAAAGTGTAACGTGGCATAAATCAAACAGAGAATCATAAGTGAGGAAGAAAAAATAATGGAAAGTATTGATACCCTATGACTTCAGAATTCAAAAGATTATGTTAAATGCAAGAAAAAAACAGTAATAAAATCTCAAAATTTCACACTACATTAAGAAGATAATTATCATAAATGAAATACAGCATTTCAATGTTGTCAAGATTTCAAAGAGGGTAATCAGATGGGAACACTGCATACATTAGATTGTGTTAGAACATGAACCCAATAGTTACTCGTTGTGCACAAGGTTATCTGTCCACTAGCAAATTTGTTAATGAAAAAAACATTCTCATTTATAAGCAAAATTTATAAGGATTGGGTAAGCAAATTTCATCCTCATGGATGTTTTCTGCAATTCTCAGGAGTTATTAAGCACCCTTTTTTCACATATTCCTCATGGCATAGCAAATGAGTAGAATGTAACCTCAACCTCTCCTCCCCTGGTTCCAATAAAAAAGAACAAGATTGTTCAATGTTTTCTAGATAAAGGTAAACGCTAATATAATTTTATAAGACTAAGATTGTTCAGTGTTCTCTAAATTTTTCTTCCAAGGAATTCATATTTTCCTTCCTATGTTATCCTTTACAGTGTTAAATATCCACCATTATCTTGATCTGACCAACAATAATCTGAGGACAACCATATCATTACTACCACAATGAAAAAGATAATAAAGTTGATGATATCAAAAAGGACAAATTGCAAGAAAAGTATTGAGATGAGAAATAAATACAAATAATACCGATAACTTACCACTGTCTACTTTCCATCCATTGCTAGACAGTACTTGAATCCGACCCCATAAATCTTCCAAGAAATCCTGAACATAAAGAATGAGTGTTGAGATAGAAAAGAAGCAGGCACGACTCAGAATTAAAAAGATATTGCATTAAGTACATTGTGGGACATAAACTTTAGTTCATAGTTTCAATAAAAACAGGATCTCTAGAAAGGAGCCAAACTTATCCATAAATTCATTTGTTATTTCTGATTGGTTAAGATTTACCTATGTGTACTTTTGCATATATGTGATAACAGCATAAAGTAACTACAAAAGAGAAATGATACCTTCTCAACAACACCACTCCCAGATTCATCATCATCCTCAAAAAAAGACAATCCAGTATCAGAATTATGCCTTCTAATGCTCAAATAAGCTTCTATACCAACCATGACACACTCAATCTCCTCAGGAACTTGCTGCACAGAGATGTGTTTGTTAGCAATGGGGAGGGAGAGGCAGGTATCACATATAATATTGAGTTCCCTTAACCCAAGACTGGATGAGTATATGCAAAATAAGGCAGGAAAAAAAAACATTCAACAGAGTAAAAGGAAATTCATTTTTTTCTGTAACTTTAAAAGAGAGAACTAAGATTAAGAAGAAGAAAAGAGGTAACAAAGACCTGTCAACAAATCCCTACTGAACAAAAAAGGTCACTTTGGTATTCTAAAGACCAGATGTTTCTTAGAACTTTCATATAATAGTGGCTTACATGATTCAGTTCAACAAACATAAGTCTAATTCAAGATTTAAAAACATACGACAGTTTCATGCATCCATTACCACATGCACAGACTCCTCCAGAGGATATGCTACAGTTAAATACAGCTTGATGAATCAAATGCTTGCATTCAAAACTTCGCATTTTTATTTCATAGTTAAACAAACATGAAATAACAGTCTGACATTTCTAACTTGAGTTCATTCTGTGGAAGGATCCCAACAACCATATTAGTTTCCAATACACCAATAAGTCAGCATCTTTCAAGCAGGGCCTGATATTCATTTTGACAAAAATATATGATGACCATGAATACTACTCAGGCTGAGAACTTAATTTGACACAAATCAAATTAACAAAGATGCATGATAAAATAGAATGACCATATGAGTTTTGAATACACCAAGTAAGCATCTTCCGATAAGTCCTTGATATTCATTTCAACGCAAATAAATAGTTATGGATACAAGTACTTTTTAAGAGAACTTAAGATGATGGAATGTGAAATCTAATTGACACATTCTTGATGAAATAGACCTTTTGGCATGAGATATGCCTAAGCTAACCACCAAGGATGTAACCAAAAGATGTGTTACCTCCACGAGCTCTGATCCTCCCCATGGAAGACAGGATAAAATGCAGCTTACATAAAAGTCCCCACGGGCTTGCCAGGAAGGATTTCCTTTCTCTTCATCCAATGTTGTGGAAGCAGATGATAAGAGTGTTTCAAAGACAACTACCAGAGAAGAAGGTTGGAGAACTTTGCTGCACATCTACAACAAAGAATACAATCACTTTGCCAAGTTTCTGGTCAGACTTGAAAGAGAAAATAAAAACACAAGAAGTCATGAACACCATAACAAATTAGCTAAATCTCCTTCACAACCTAATTATTTTCCATCACCCTGTGTTACCAATAACCTTAAAGGCAGAGAATAAATTATCTGACTGCTTGATTTAAATGAACCCTTGCATAACATTATCAACACTCTTAATCTTCTTTGCAAAAGAAATCACATATAGATGTGCATTGAATGATCGAATAGGAAAAGTTAATAAACGTACCATAACAGTAAGAAAGCGCATCAAAATGCGAATCATGTCACAGTTTCCAAAATCTAAGGCGTCCTGAAACATTCACAAACATGGAGAAGAAAGATCATTTACAAGAATAGTACACCAGTTAGAACAGTTCAGAATAGAATTAAACATGACCAAAATATAATGCAGCATAGCTATTATAATTCCAACATAGCCTCTCGTAACATAATTGATGCAACAACAGGGTTTTGCTACAAATTCCACACTTGAGTCTCTCCTCACCTTTCACACACATGAACATAACCCACTAAATTGTCAGTATAAAGGAGGTTACAGCAGTACAATCAGCAGTACAATCAGTAGAAAAGGAGATTACAGCAGTACAATCAGTAGAAAAGGAAGTTACAGCAGTGCAATGCAAGGCAGTTAAATAGGAAATCATGAAAAGATCAGTTAGTACAGGATGTAGATTAAAATAGTAAATAGGAAATTGTATTACCATAAAACAGCCTCCTAGATCTAAGACTACCATATATAGATTATGCTGTAATTAATGTACTGTGGCTATATATGAAAGAACAAAACTGGGGAGAGGTATTCGAACCAGAGTTTTCTAGTCCCAAATCTGACATGGTATCAGAGCCTCTCACATAGAAAATTCATAAAAACATTGTTATTTAGAGTCTTAGCTATATGGAGAAAGCAGATAATGTTTGTGTCAGATTTACTGGCAAAAATTATACTGCATGGTCTTTTCAAATGGAGATCTATCTCAAAGGAAAAGGCTTATGGAGTCATGTGGAAGATGGTGAGAAGGGGGGCTCAGATGGTGAGACTTCAGCTACTGCTAAGGCAGAATGGGCAACAAAGGATGCCCAAATCATGTCATGGATTCTAGGTTCTGTGGAGTCACAGTTTATTCTGTACTTGAGACCCCACAAATCAGCAAAGGCTATGTGGGATTATCTCACACAAGTCTACAATCAAGACAATAATGCTAGACGATTTCAGCTAGAGTTGAGTATAGGAAATTATACTCAAGGAGACCTCACTATTCAAGAATATTATTCTGGTTTCTTGACATTATGGAATGACTACTCAGACTTAGTCACTGCCAAGATGTCTAGTGAAGGGGTATTGGTTGTGCAACAAGTTCACAAGAACAGCCAGAGAGATCTGTTTCTGATGAAACTAAGGCCAGAATATGAGGCAGTGCGTGCTTCTCTAGTAAATAGAGATCCAGTACCCACTTTGGCTGCCTGTTTTGGAGAGCTTTTGCGTGAGGAACAACGCCTTACAACTCAGCATGCTATGGAACAAGCTAGAGTGGTTCCGGTGGCTTATGCTACCTACAGCAAAGGGAAAGGGCATGACATGAGGAAGACCCAATGCTACAGCTGCAAAAAGTATGGGCATATTGCACCTAATTGTCCAAACAAGATGTGTAATTACTGTAAACAATCAGGACACATCATCAAAGAATGTCCCATTCGACCACCTTCACGTGCTAGCAAGAATTATCACATAGCAAATTCAGCAACGGTGGTTGCTAATGGTATGCATTCGGTGTCACCAGCCACCAGCAGTCAGCCTCTAGTATTGACCAAAGAGATGGTACAAGAAATGATTGTGAGTGCATTTTCTACACTTGGTCTTCAAGGTAAAACAACCTCTCCTACTTCTTGGGTATTAGATTCTGGAGCAACCAATCACATGACAAATTCTTTGCGGGGATTGATGAATCTCAGGAAACATGAGGGAATATCACAAGTTCAAACAGCCAATGGCAGTGTTCTGCCAATTGTGGTTGTTGGGGATAAACCACCATTGAAAGATATTTATGTTTCTCCTAATCTTACTGTGAATTTGGCTTCTATAGGACAATTTGTTGACAATAACTGCAAGGTTAAGTTCTCTAACCTGGGCTGTGTTGTGCAGGATCGAGTGACAGGGCAGGTGATAGCGAGGGGGTCTAAGCATGGACGTCTATTTCTGCTGAAACTTGCTGTTCCACGTACCTTGAGTTCTTATTCTGCTTTTGTCTTTGTTTTGTACTGCACACAATGTGTCTAAAGAAACATGGCATAGGCGTCTTGGTCATCCAAACCATAAAATTTTATCCCATTTGTTGAAATCTGGTTTATTAAATAAAGTGCAGTATTCCTCTCCTATTATGTCTTTTGATTGTATGACATGTAAGCTTGGCAAAAGTAAGGCCTTACCTTTTCCTTCCGAGAGCAGTAGAGCTACAAAACCTTTTGACATAGTGCATAGTGATGTATGGGGAGCTAGTCCTGTTGTATCACATGAAGGATACAAATATTTTGTAACCTTCATAGATGATTACAGCCGATATACAAGGGTTTATTTCCTACGAAAGAAGTCAGAAGTATTCTCTATGTTCCAATTTTTTCTAGGATTTGTTCAGACTCAATTTGCTGCCACTGTTAAAATCCTTAGGTCTGATTCTGGGGGTGAATATATGTCAAATGAATTTCAATCTTTCCTGCAAACCAAAGGCATAGTCTCACAAAGATCATGTTCTTACACTCCTCAACAAAATGGAGTGGCAGAACGTAAAAATAGACAACTTTTGGATGTTGTAAGAACACTTCTTATTGAAACATCTGTTCCACCTAAGTTTTGGGTAGAAGCTCTAACTACGGCTACTTATCTAATCAATAGACTTCCTTCTCAAAAGATAGGTCTAGACACTCCATACTTTCGGATTCATCACTGCCAACCTAAATATGACAATCTTCACACTTTCGGGTGTGTATGTTTCATGCATCTTCCATCATCACACAGAAATAAGCTCTCAGCTCAATCCACTAAATGTGCATTTCTTGGGTATAGTGTGAATCACAAGGGATACCTCTGTTTTGATCCTCAAACTCATAAAATTCATGTTTCCAGAAATGTCATCTTCCTAGAAAATCAGTGTTTCTTTCCTTGGTCTTCAGAAACACCCAAGTCACATGTTTTGTTACCTTCCTTCACTAATTCTGCCACTAGTGTTCCAGATAATCAAACAAAGTCTGCTACAACTACTGTCTCTAAAGGTATGCCCTCTAGGTTCTCTAGTAACCAACCCTTGCAGGTGTACAAACGTAGACAATCACAAGCACAACCCCCTTCAGCTACTGCTCTGCCACCTGATCTCATGCATTCTTCAGATCCTGAGGTAACAGACATACCCTCAGCTACGGTCATGACATCTAGTCCTATGCATGTTTCAGATTCCATGTTACATTCAGTTTCTGAGATACCTGAGTTGCCTCCTATACTGCCTGCACTACGAAGATCTTCTAGGGTCCCTATCCCTCCGGATAGATATGGGTATAATTCATCACAAGGACAGACCAGTCATTCTGTTTTGTCTGCTGTATTGCACTCTACTATTATACCCACTAATTATTCACAGGCTGCTAAGGAAGCTTGCTGGCTGAGGGCTATGAAGGAAGAATTGCAGGCACTAAAAGACAATAATACTTGGGAGGTGGTTGAGTGTCCTCCAGGAGTGACTCCTCTTGGATGCCGTTGGGTTTACTCTGTGAAGGTTAAAGCAAATGGCAGTTTAGACAGATATAAGGCTCGGCTGGTAGCCTTGGGCAATCATCAGCAGTATGGGGTTGATTATGAGGAAACATTTGCTCCAATGGCCAAGATGACTACAATAAGAACCATCTTAGCAATTGCAGCTTCACAACAATGGTGTTTACACCAATTAGATGTGAAGAATGCCTTCCTTCACGGAGATCTAAATGAGGACATTTACATGAGACCTCCTGCTGGTTTATTTTCCACACCTACCTCTACTGTATGCAAATTGCGTAAGTCATTATATGGGCTTAAACAAGCCCCGCGTGCATGGTATGCTAAATTTGCCTCTACTCTACTTGATTTTGGATTTCATAAAAGTAAATATGATGCTTCATTGTTCTTGCATACTACTGGAACTGGTGCTGTGTTTGTCCTAGTATATGTGGATGATATAGTCATCACTGGAACTGATTTGAGTCTCATTCAGCATCTAAAACAGTATTTACAGAAGTCATTCCATATGAAGGATCTTGGCAGTCTTGCATATTTCCTTGGTCTGGAAATTCAGACTAGTTCACATGGTATTTTTATGTCCCAGCATAAGTATGCCATGGATTTAGTGGTCCCAAATCTGACATAAATTAGTGCTAGTAAGCAGTGACACCAGAAAAAGGCCCTCCAAATTTTTTTACAAATATATCTGACAATTGAAGCTCTTATTTGAAGAAAGCACTACATGTGATGACTTTTACTGGAACAATTATCATATGCACAATGATAGGCATGTATGAACCCTAAAGAATATATAACCATTTGGATCTCATCAGGCTACCAGGGGAGTTTCAAACTGAACTGGTATAATCACAGCCTATTCAGGCCAGGTATGCTCACCTGAAAATTAGCTTGAGTTGTCTCCACCATTTGCTTCACGAAGTCCTCGTTCTCCAGGTTCAAAAGGCCAACCTGTGTGTGTTTGTATGTGTGTGAGGAGGCGAGAGAGAGAACCAGGAGAATAAGCAGGTCATTCACTGTATTGCAGTAAAGCTTCATCTTAAGAAGCATGTAAATTACAAGGGTACACAATTCAACAAAGCACAAAACCAGTCAAAATCAAAAGGAAATATGCAAAACAGAGAATGATGAGATGATTGGTATTTAATACAAGTAACATTGTATGCTGTGCATTTTTTTACTTTTATTGGGGTGTTTAATGACCAGATTGGCATCTCTACCGCAAGGAAGAAAAAGAACCTAGCATGGGAAAAGACTCGGTAGTCTTCTTCAAGACTGATGCCTTTCTTCATCTACTTTAGGTCAAATGTAATAAGCTTGTCAGTATCATGCTAGACATAATCATTATGTACTAAAATATCATCACTACACATCAATGATAAGTTTATTCCCTCAAACTGTATAAGTCTTGTTACAGTGGAGTTTTGTAGTCTTTTCTGGTCAACTTTTGATTTTTAGATCATGTTGGATTAATGAGGAAAATATAGGCCATGCCACTAAGCTTACAAGAGCCAAAATAGATCCGTAAATGTTCTAGCTAGGAATAGACTTCATAGTAGAAAAAGCATCAGGGTGATCTTTCAAAAGATCAAATGGATTTGGCAGCCATGAGGTCCTCACTTTTCTATTCAAAATCCTTTCTTCAGTACTTTGTAGCTAATGAGGTTCACGCCTAATTCTTCTAACTTGCTAGGCGACCCATTAAAAATCACCATGATCATCATCATGACACTTGCAGGTTACATCCCTGGTTCCATTCATCCAGTCCCAGCATAAGACTTGCTAAGAGAGCCCATGTCCATAAGAAGCATACTCGAGAAACTACAAGAAGAATATACCACGGGAAGGTGATAAACACTGCCCTTAATGCATTTTTTTTTTATTATTGTTTTTTTGGGGGGAGGGGGGGGAAGAAACAAAAACGAAACAAGGAAAACACTGCCCATTTCAAGATAATCAGGAATACAAGCCACGATTTGACATACATGAAACATTCTAACATCCAGGAAAACTAAACGAGAACATAATAAAGTACAATACCAAAGTTCCGTATAAGGGAATCTTGTGAGGCAACTGTTCAGCACATTGGAGAAGGAACTGTCATTTGGAAAGAAATCACAGTAAATAAAACAGCACGGCCATAAAAGCAAAGCAATCTCATTAAGCATCTTTTCCTTGTTCAAAATAAGATAGGAAAAAAAAAAACATAAGCTAATTTGTAGAGAAATCAAAAGAAGAAGAAAAAGAATTGAACTTTACAGGTAAAATGTCGTCAGAAGAGTGCTCCAACTCTCGACGAATAACACCGAAGCAAGTTTCCTGCAAGATATTCAAAATCATGAGCAGGGTGAACGGTTTTTAAAAAAAAAATATTGGAAACCTAGGGTTTTTCAAGAAATCGAAAAATCAGAGTGGGTGTTTTAGTACTGACAATGTGTTCTTTGAAGTCGGAGCTGGTGCCATAGTCGGGGCACTTGTCGCCGATTCGAAGAAGGAGACTTCTCCAGCTGCTCATTTTTTCACTTTCTTCACCTCTCCTGAGCTAAAAGCTCCTGTTCTTTTCGGGGAGGAGAAAAGGAGTTTTTGAAAGACAGGAGGGGATTTGCAGGGTTTAATGGCCTGGGTCGATGAACCAACCCTAAACGAGTCTGCACCGTTTTGGGCTTTCTGTGTTTCCTCTTGGAGTCTTAGTTTGGCCCATTACTTTCTTTCTCTTTTACCTCCAAATTTATTCGGAATGGAATTTCAAATTCAATATGCTCATTCGTTCACATGAGATTTATCATAATAATCATTATACATGAAAACGATCTCCCTTTCATAAGAATTGAGATATGAGAATAGTTCTTAGATTTTCTACAAGGTTTTTTTTATCATTTTATTTAAGTTTTATTGCTGATAAAAAAGTTACTCGGGGATATTATCGTATTTAATCATGTAATAAGTATTGTTAAAAAAACATGACAACACGCTTGTAGCAGGCATTAATGAGTGGGAGACACCTGCACCATTTCGGAGGGCTTGTGGGGAGTTATCCGGTCACCAGACATCGTCTTCCAGGACAATGTTTGGAAGATTCAATGTCTCGTTCGCGATTAGGTGGTGCACTAATCGAGGCATCAATGAGTGGGAGACACCTGCACCATTTGGGAGGGCTTGTGGGGAGTTATCCGGTCACCAGACATCGTCTTTTAGAACAATGTTTGGAAGATTTGATGCCTCATTTGTGATTAGACGGCACGCCAGTCAAACATGTTTTTGGTATGGCGTTGTCGATGATTTCTCTTTCTTTATTCCTTTTCCTTATCTCCTCCTCAAATCCCATGTTGTCGCCTTTAAAAATCAAGATCACTCCCTTCAAATTACTTTTCCTTCATATTTGGTTCATAGCCTTTTGATTATAATATTATTTATTTTGAATGATTTATAAAATTAAAAATATTTTTAAATTTCACCCTTTTTAATTTTTTAAATTTAGTCCATGTTCCTTTTATTGTAATTTGTTTTGTTTCAGATCATTTTTATGTTGTTTTTCTTCTTACAATTTTGTCCCTTCTCAATTTTTTTCCTTCCAAAATTGATCATCATTCTTTTATTGTTATCTTTTATCCAGTATTATTAAAATAATTTTTTTTAATGATTTTATCATTCAAGATTAAATTGATTGAAAATAAGACTTCTTGATTTAACCCGGTTCAAGGGTATTACGAGTTGCAAGATTTAGTGGTTAAAACGGTTGTAGGAGATTCACTTGAGTTTTTTTTTTCTTTTTTTTTCTTAAGTAGATTTTATTAGAGTTTTGCTTTGTTATTTTCTTATGATTTGCCTTGTATGTGATTATTAGTCTTGACCAAATCATGTTTTTAAAATTTTTTATTTTGTTATTTATTTGTTGTCATCGACATTTTGTTTACTTGAAGTTGAGCTTCATTTTTTGTTCTTTGTATTATGTTTTATATAGTGTCTGTTTGGGAGTGTAGTTGCGGTTGATTTTGAAAGTGTTTTTGTTTAGAATTATTATTTTTTTTTAAAATCAAACTTTTTCAAAAGCAATTTCGAAAAATTCTCCTAAACACCCCTATCATATTCTCGTTTTATTTGTTAGGACGAGATAAAAGGATCAAACATATTGTACAAGACTGCACGTATTAAAAATAAATAGACCCTAATATGTTTTTTTTTCATGATATTTTTATAGAAAAACATTACTTCCATTGAACTCTCTTCAACAACATGAGCCCAACAAATATTAGTCTTTTTGGTGGTCAGAATATAGCTATCTGATCATTTTCCATCTCCTAAAAATTATATAGTGACTTTGTTTTTACCTTTTCAGTGCATAGGCACCAGAACGCAAAGAAAATAAATTTCTGTATCAAAACTTGAAACTCCAAAATAAAGACCGGATGATAGGAAATCTACGACTTTAGGGATTGAATTGTATTTTTCCGTGCAAAAATATAAACGAGGCATAAATATCCACAACCTCTGAAGACCAGGAGAGGGAGGGTCCAAATGCCCTTCAAAAATTATCCGAGAGGTTGGTATTTATTTATTATTTTTTTCCATTTTCTTTTAATTAACTTACAGTACTTTATCAGGTTTTTTTCTCCGTTTTTTTTTTATGATATACTCTCCACAAACGCAAATAAAATAAATTGATGGGATTTGTTTATTTTTGAAAATTAAAGGAATTGTCTCCATCAGATTTTTATCAAAACAAACACTCGAAAGAATGATTTTCATAACAGTTTTTTCGCTAAAAAATATATAAAAATATGGAATTTTCAACAACTATCTAACAACCCAACAATATTAAGGAGGGGGTGTTTGAGAGAACTTTTTAAAAGCGTTTTTGAAAAAAAATTAATTTTTTTATTTTTATGTTTAAGTTTAAATTAATAAAATTTGGTGTTTTTAGATCATTTTGATGTGCTGATGTCAAAAATGATTTTTAAAAAATAAAAAATATAATTTTAATGTATTTTTGAACAAAAATCACTTTCAAAAGCAACAACAACCACGCTTCCAAACAGGAAATAATTCCCATTTGTCACCTTGCTTTTAAATTCATACAATCTTGAAGCATAAATACGAAAGTGATAGCTGAAAAACTTATCGCCTCCTAACCTTCTCTCTTTCTCTCTCTCTATATATTTATTTATTTATTATCGCGGCAAGAAGAATATTTTTTTCAATGTAAAAATATTAAAAATATGAAGATTTTTATTATTATGTTATAAATTTAAATAAAATAATAAATTTACGTGGACTTTAGGTAGAGCGCGAGTTTCCATTAAAAAAATATATATTAGAATTAGTTTTTTTTATAATTTAATTTAAATTAAATATAACAATAAAATATAAATAATATAAATATTTACGATAATTAAACTTCCTGAACTGGGGTCAGGTACTGGAATTGTTGGAACCAAAGTTGTAAAATCCGTTCCGGGCCCCGTTCTGGTTTTTTGTTTGGAACGGAACGTTCCGTTTTCGGTGCATTCCGGCGTTCCGTTCCGGTTTTGTACTGTTCATATTTATTTAATTATATATATGAAAAAAATAAAATATTAATTTAACAAGTATAATTTAAATTCAAGATAAATGAACTTTAAATTATACAATACAAACATAATCTCAAAATTAGAAACATCTTTAAAATTCCAAAATATTATGAAAGTAAAATGTTCTAAAATAAAAGAAAAATACATCAAACATCTTCTACATCATTAATATAAAAATATTAGAATTTCTTATTATGCATCCCAAAAAAATAGTAAATACCATAGTAAGATAATTACAAAGAGAATAGTACTGAAAATCATATGTTCAAAAAGAAAAGAAAAAAAACAGATTTTGAAAAAAATAAATAAGTAAAATTCGGAACACAATATGATATAAATAAAAAATCGTAAAATCATAAGTAAAATATTTCTAAATACAATACAACATAATTATGGCTATAAAACTTCATTAGTTATGGTTCATATATAATTCAAAATAATTTAAAAATACATTACAAAACAATTATGTCCATAGAATTTCATTAGGTAAAAACTAACAAATTTAAAATAAATATTTTGATGATATGCTATATAAATTAAAATCAGTCCCATGCCCGTTATTTTCCTCGTTATTTTTAATACATTTATCAAAAATATTATTATTGAAAGGATTATCAGTACTAATACTGGTGTCAACACTCAACATCGATATTACTAGTACTAGCTCCAACTCTAACAAATTATTTCTACATTAGGATATGAAAATGATTTAAAAACATCAAATTTTTTTAATTTAAAGTAAAAAATAAAAAAAATCAAGTATAAATTTTAAAGTTAATATTACTGATTTTCAAGAGTGATTCCATGATATATATATATATATATATATATATATATATATAATTGTTATTTTTTTATAAAATCAACACAACAATTTTATTTTTTTATAATATATATTTTTTAATATATATATTAAAAAAATTATATATATATATATATATATATATATAATTTGTCCAGCAGAATGCTGGACAAATTGTTCCGATGTGGGCTGGAGACAAATTGTTCCGATGTGGGACAATATAATGTGTCCCACATCGGACAAATAAAACACTCTCAATTCTTCTCTTCATTAAATACTTTCACTCCAAATCTTCACTCTTCTTGTCCCACATCGGACAACTACACTTTTTTCTCAACTTTTCTTCATTAAATACTCGTTTCCACTCCAATCTCCAGAGTCTAGCTTCCGCTCTACAGCCGGAACGGAACGCCCGGGTCAGAACCGAGGCGTTCCGGCCGGAATTGGACTGGAATTTCCGGATCGGACTAGAATTAAAACCGGGAAAAAAACGACGCCGTTTTGTTCCGATTTTATAAACGGAACGGAATTTTTTGTCCGTTCCGGCCGGAATGGGGAACGGATTTAATAACTTTGGTTGGAACTGCCGCTGCTGTGACGCTTGGTGCTGAGGTCACAGTCACAGACTTACCTCACGTGATACCAAACTTGCAATTCAACGTGGATGCTAACGCTTACGTGTTGGCTTCGCGAGGTGGGACTGTAAACGTGACAGCTCTAAAGTGGGGAGAGGATGCTGACGTGGAGGAAGCAAGTCCACTACTATCTGTCAAAGGTTAGATATATAGTACAGTTTTCCCATTTTTTTCTTTCCTGTTTTTCAGAGTCGAGTTTCTTGTAATGCCAATATCCCCTTAGGGGCTGTTTGGCATTTCGATCGAAAAGTGCTTATGAAAAAATTTGATTTTTTTTTTAAATTAAAATTTTTTAGTGTTTTTAGATTATTTTGATGTGCTGATATCAAAAATGATTTTTAAAAAATAAAAAAAAATATCATTTTGATGCATTTCTAAACGAAAAGCACTTTCAAAAGCAACCGCAATCGCACACTCAAACAGGTACTAAGTGGGGTCATGGGATTTTTTTTCTGAGTTCAAGCTTCATCATACATGTTTATCATCACCACGATGTCATATTTGTTTATTGAACTTGCAAGATATTCAATTGTGGTGTATATAAGCTAATCCGGATATACCAATTATAAAAAAAAATACATGGGAGAGGATTGCTGTATGTCATGCTTGAAATCTAATAACTAAAACCATCTCAATAAAACCATCATTTTGATGATGCATGACATGAACATTTCCTATCTTTAATATTATTTAATTTTATATTAAAACATTGAGTTTTCCGTTCTTCTTACCAGTAATAAAGACAACATAAATGGTAATTTTACTGCAACACACATGAAAATTTAATTTATTATTTGATCCACAAGTAAATATATTTTTAGAGAGAATACAATTATATATATATATATATATATATATATATTATGAACTTAGAGTTTTAATGAGAGAAAATATCATTGATATATGTATTCACAAAAAATAAATATGTTTTACATAATCATTAATGTGATAAAAATATAGTAGGTCCATTAAGAGATTTTTTATATATCCATGGATCAAAACTACAACCGAGTTCATGGAGGCAGAACTCTTTCTCTAATCTTTATATAAACGAAGCCTATGGAGCCAGAAGTTTGAGTCTATGAGTGGTTTTGCCCAAACATATTCCTCGATAACATGAATTTTGTACCTTTTAAGGTTTTTATAATTGGAAGTTTATTAAAATTACATTAAGAGGTTGCATGTTTTTGCATTCCAAAAGCTGTTTTTTACAAAAGTTATTTTTTTATTTACTTTTCATTAAATATTTTTGGTCTTTTCAGGTCATTTTGATCTTTTAATATCAAAAATATATTTTTTTTAAATTATCTTAATATATTTCTAAACAAAAAATATTTTTAAAAACAACCGTAATTACACTCCGAAACAACTTTAAAGAAAGTGAATTTATACTTTTTTTTCAACAAGGAAAAAGCTGAAAGATGATTGCACAATGTTCTATGGAAACATGAGAGTATATGATGAGATTGTGGTTGAAGTTGTTTTTAAAATTATTTTTCATTTAAAGTATTGAAATAATATTTTTTTTATTTTTTAAAAATTATTTTTGATATTAAAAATATATTATTATTTAAAAAAAAAATTATTTTTTGTTATCATAATGACAAACAGGCCAATATAAATCCCCTCCATCGCCAACCATTGTTTGCCATTCATCACTCGTTTTCCCTTTTAACCTTTTCCATCGTGTGCTAAAATTGTAACTCTTTGACTTTCCTTGTTGATGATCAAAGATACCTAACCCATTACACCACTGAACGCGAGAAAATTAAAGCTCCATGAGCAGCCGATTTCATGAACACGGACTCTGTAATCTGTCAAGATCAAAGAGTTTAAACATATAGCATGATTTTCCCATTATTTTCTTTTCTTTTTTTGCAGGGTAAAATTTTCTAGAAATGTCAGCATTTCCAAGGTTAAGATCGATTTCCCCCCTTCTTTTCAGGCTACATTGTTCCTCCTTTTGTTCGAGATGAAGAATAACACATAAGAGGATTGATGTATGGTATGGTATGCCTGGAATAAAAACTGTGTTTGATATTGCGTTTCAAAAGTGTTTTTGAAAAAAAAAATATATTTTATTTTTTATTTTAAATTAAAAAAATGGTATTCTTAAATCATTTTCACGTGTTAATATTAAAAATAATTTTACAAAATAAAAAAATCATTGTAACGTATTTTTAAATAAAAAATACTTTCAAAGATAAATCTAGTTAGATGTATTGCACAATCATTTTGATGCATTTTGATGCATGTCAAGAGCATTTTCTATCTTAACTGCTCGCGAAAGACTAAATCTAGCTCACAATCTGTCTCTCCGTGTAAATTACGCGAAATTCTTAACGAAATGATGGTGGGATTTGCCGCTTCATGCTTTAAAATTTCTTCATTGATGGTGTGTTCAATGACATTTTTTTTTTTTTGATATCTCCGTGTGGAGAATGGAGAACCTCACTTCCCGAAAAATATACTTTGTGAACTCAGATAAATAAATAAAACTTTCGGCTATCCCAGGTTCTTACAAAGAGGCTTGCAAAGACTCGAACCTGGAGCTGCGCTGGCAGACCCCACGCACTAGCCACCCCCTCGGGGACATGTTCAATGACGCCATGCAAACAAAATAACAACTTTGATTTTTGTTTCTAATTATGGTTTAAAATTTGAAATTATTTTTTATTTAAAAATATATTAAAATTATATATTTTCATAGTGTATAATCTAAAGACATAAAAAAATTCAATTTAAATCAAAAATAATTTTTTTTAAATATTTTTATAAAACAGTGTCAAACAGTATCTTAATTGATGGGAAAGCTTGGAATTGACTAACATTAAAAATCATATTCAGCATAGCTTGCCTGTTTAAACTTTGAAGACTAACAGGAGTTCTAACAAAAGAAGAATTGCAATACCTAGAGAAATATTCAGTCTTTCTTAATTAAGAATATATTTATTATAGGATAGTTGACTCTAATCAGAATCCCTTAAATTAAAAACTCTAGTCCTGCCGATATGTATCATTGACTTGTAATTAGCTACGACTTTCATCCTCACCGTTACTGCTCCCATCAAGACTCCAATTGCAATTTTAGCACGTCGAGGTCCCAGTGGTTATGGGACTAGGAGTTTTCTTGTCCGTTGATGGATTGTCATCGCCCTTCCCTTTAAAACACTTTTTTTTTCTCGATTCAAATTATCTTTAAGTGTTTTTAAATTGTTTTGATAGAATGGTATTAAAAATAATTTTTAGAATATAAAATATTATTTTAATTTATTTAAAAAAAAACAATTTAAAAACAATTACTATCATTATACCTAATAAGCTTATAAAGTCTCGTGTGACAAACATGGCACAAAAAAAATGTAAACTCACTTAGAGTTTGTTTTTGGATTACATATAGGAACTGAGTTTTGTTTTGCGCACGTAAATCACAATCACAAAGCTCTATGTTTTTCTGACATGTTTTTTTTTTTTTAAATGTAAATCAAGAAATTTATACATGCATTTTATTAAATAAATTTATAACTATCCACATCAACTAATGAAAGAATCATTAATGATAACTGAAGATATAACTGAAAAATTCAACCGATAAATATAAGCAATATTTGATCATGAAACATAAATCATTTACCTGGTCACCTTTGGTCAATTATTTTGTTTATCAAAAATAGTTTTTTATTTAATTAAATAATAATAATAACAATAATAATAATAATAATAAAAAAAAAAACACCTATTATGGAAAATAAAATTAAAACCAATCTATTTTGGAAAGAAAGATCTCAAACTACCATGTACTCGAAAATAATCTTGGAAGATTCTATGCAAAATCCAGTGTTTTTTAGATAGAAAATCCGATCTCATTAATTTAAAAATCTAGGGTTAAATATTGAATGGAAAACTACCCAGCTTTCCCCCCTCGAATCCTTGCATTAATACCTTATAATTAACTGCCAAATAGAGGCGAAGCAAGCACAACCCCTCCATCAATATAACACCATGCATCTCGGATCAGATATGTCACAACTCAGAATCAACCCTAGCTAGCATTGAGTCGGTGGTGTACGTATAACTCGTTAAAGAAATGGCAACTGCTAATACTCATCGTCATGCTCTGGCCCTGTCAATGCTGTTGATCGTGGGAGTCCATATTCTGGGCAACCACAAGGTGTCAGCTAACTGCAAAGAAATCGTTCCTTCTCTCGTCTCCAACTGCTCCCGATTCGTTCGAGTTCCAGGCCCGAAAGTTCCACCGTCCGCCGCTTGCTGTCAGGTGGCGCAAGCAGTCACGGTGGCTGACGTTCCATGTTTTTGCAAACTTATTACCCCGGCTGTGGAAAAGGTGATTAGCATGGAGAAGGTGGTCTACGTTGCTCGAACCTGTGGCCTTCCTGTCCCGCCGGGAACTGTTTGTGGAAGTGAGTCTATTTATTAATATTAATTACATTAAAATTACCTCCCATTGTTCATCGTTCTTGTCTTGTTTATAGAATTAATACATTTTCTTTTCAGGTTACACCGTGCCTCCTAAGTTTGTTTGAGACAAATTGAGAAGAGAGATCGACGATAGCTCTCTGGCATATGAAATTGAATAAATATATACGCGAATAGATATATATATATATATAGTCGTTTTTCATGTATGTCAAGAGAGGGTTTGCGATATCTGATTATTACAAATTAATAAAAATAAAAATAAAAATAAAAATTCCCATGAAAGACTACGGTTCAATATTCTTAGCATTCCAAGCTACTAATTTTATTTTCTCTCCAATTAATTTCTACCACCCAACATGAGCGGCACCTTGAGTGATTAACCATAACTCGGAGCCCCCAAAAAATTATACAATTCTAAATATGTTATAAATTTTTGATACAACGTTTCAAAAATGTTTTTAAAAAATAAATCATTTTATTTTTATTTTTTTCTTTAAATTAATTTTTTTTGCGTTTTTAAATCATTTTTCATGTGCTGATATTAAAAATAAAAATATCATTTGATATATTTATAAACAAAAAACATTTTAAAATACAAAACCACATTTTCAAACCTATACTAACAATCATTTTTTTTAATTAAATGATTGTATCTAATAATTTAAATTAATAGAAAATTAGATGAGATGATTTGAGTAAGCATGACGTGAGCCAGACGACCGAGCACTCCTTTTTTAATAAAATATATAATTTAGTAAATCATATTCACTGCCCTGTCAAAAATTCAACATCCCAACATTCGTCATCTGTCCATGGACAGTTTGGAAATTATAATAAAAAAACACCACCGATTTTGCACGCAAAACAACTCCTCATGCCAACAATGCAAGATCCTTAATTACTTTAATATGTTGTCAATAAATTATTAAATTTAATCTTCGTTTTTTTTTTATAGAAGATCCTTAATTACTTTAATATGTTATCTCCGACTTCTTTAAAAGAAAAGATTTATATTTTTTTTTGACAAACATTACTAATTTTGGTAAGAAAGTAGATTAAGTTTTTTATTCTTATTAATATTTTCATAAGATTTTATTAAGATTTTATTACTACATAGTATTCTTTTTAATTTTCTTATAATTAAAAATATTGTTTTTATAAAAAATAATTTGTAAAATGACCCTATTGAGTTTATATAACAATCTTCTATGATGATAAAACCCATGTATGCGAGATGAAGAAAAAATCAGCATTTTTTTTTGGAAAAAGATTTTATATAAAAAAATAAATAATATTGACGATAGTTTTTTACGTCCTTAGAAAAAAAGAAAAAGCTGCATGTATTATTTGATGAAAAATACTATTATGCAATATTTTTTCTGAAATTAATAATTATATTAATTTACAATGATTATTATATTCATAACCATAAACTCAAGGAGATATAGTATCTGACCTTACTTATAAAAGAAAAGATTGTTCAAGAATAAACATATTCTTGAATATCGGTGTAATATAAAGTAATCCAAAATTAAAATTTATTTTTTCTTCTTTCTATACTCGGTAAAATTAAAAATTTTAGTTTTATTTTTTTATTATATTATAAAAAACAAGTTTTTTTTATATTTGTTTATTCTTTATACTTGATATTTTTATTATTTTACATTTGATCTATTTATCACTATTTTTTTTGGTAAGATTCTTTTAGCTTTTTCTTTCTTTACATTTTTTTGGAAAGAAATATATATTTTTTTATTTTTTCCACTTTAGATATTTTTCACTTTATACTTATCAATTTCTTTTTAAAAAAACTCCACACACACACACACACATATATATATATATATTAATATCTGTCTTTTCTAAATTGACAGCTTAAAATTTGCTTCGTTACTTGGTCGCAGCAGCTCATCGTCATCAGCTGGAATGGCTCGAATACACCAGCACCGCAGTGACTGCCACCAGGAAAACCAAAAGCCATGATTCCTAGCCCATCAAGTGTACGCACACATTTGATCTGTTTGTTGCCTTCATGCTCCTTGGAAACATATTAGGAGTGCTTGTTTATTTTTGTTTAACTATGGAATATAATCTCTCTCCATTATGTACTATATGCTGAGATAAATCTTTTTCATTGACTTAATTTATGGACCAGATTTTATGGTGTGTGATTTGGCCAGGAAATTATAAGATGTTTGTGTTAAATTTCAGCTCATTAATGGTGTCCTGATATACTACAATTCAGTTTGTTCTTTATTAATTGAAGGTGGTTTAATTCGGGTTAAGCAGTGCTTCAAATTCATTTTTGATGTATTATTTCAATGAATTGCAGATTACATGGCATCCAGAAAAACTACCAGTGGCAATAGACTTGATGTGGGATGGCAGCATGGTATAGATACTGAGAACACTTCAAGAAAAGTTCAATGCAAGTATTGTCAGAAAATATTCAGTGGAGGCATTTATCATTTCAAACATCATTTGGCTTGCACTCGAAAGGATGTTAAGCCATGCCATCAAGTACCAGCAGATGTGAAGCTGATGATGTTAAATGTGTTGGTGAAAAATCTAGAAGCATCTGAGAAGAAAAGAAAGGCTTCTCAGTTTTTTAGAAGTGGCGAAGATGCAGACGAAGATTTTGAAATTAGCTCAATTAACAAGGGAAAGAAACCAATAAGTGGAAGTGGAAGTGCTCAAATGACCATCAATCAGATGCTAAAGAAAGATATTAGAGAAGAAGCATGTCAACAAATAACAAGGTTTTTTTACACTAGTGCTATTCCTTTTAATTGTGCTAGAAACCTTGAGTTTGTTAAAGCGCTTGAATTAGTTGCAAAACATGGGCCAGGATTTAAGCCTCCATCTTACCATGATATTAGAGAAAAGTACTTAAAGCAAGAAGTAGATAACACAATGCGTTTGCTTGATGACTATAAGCTGGAATGGAAAAAAATAGGCTGCTCAATAATGTCTGATGGATGGACTGATAGGAAAAGACGTTCTATTTGTAACTTTTTGGTTAATAGTCCTAGAGGAACTTTTTTTTTTATCATCTGTAGACACATCTCATATATCCAAAACAACTTTTAAAGTATTTGAGATGTTAGATGCTATTGTTGAAAGGATTGGAGAGGCAAATGTGGTGCAGGTCATTACTGATAATGCTGCGAACTATAAGGCAGCTGGGCATTTGTTGATGGAAAAAAGGAAAAACTTGTATTGGACACCATGCGCTGCTCATTGTATTGATTTGATTTTGGAAGATTTTGAGAAGAAACTAGAGGTGCATGCTGTAACCATTGGTAAGGGGAGGAGAATCACCACTTATATATATTCAAGATCTCTCCTTATTTCCATGCTGAGAAAGTTCACAAAAGGACAAGATTTGATCAGGCCTGGTGCCACTCGATTTGCCACTGCATACTTGACTCTTGGATGTTTGAACAATTGTAAGATTACACTGATGTCAATGTTCACTTCCGTCCAATGGAGGTCAAGTCGGTATTCAAAAAGTGAAGATGGGCGGCAAATTCAAAATTGTGTTTTGGACAGCAAGTTTTGGCATGATGTCTCTGAATGCATCAAGGCAGCATTTCCTCTTATAAAAGTTCTTCGATTAGTTGATTCAGATGAGATACCGGCCATGGGTTTTATATATAAAGCCATGATGGAAGCGAAAGAGAAGATAAAAGTGAATTTTGGAAATGTGCAAAAAAGGTGCAAATTATCTATTATGCCAATTGTTTATTTAATATAACTATTATTTTATCTTATGTTATTTAATGTTGATGTTAATATCCTAATTTTTATTTTCTTTTGTAGATATATACCTGTATGGGATATTATTGATGCAAGATGGGAGCTTCAACTTCACAGACCTTTGCATGCATTTGCTTATTGGTTGAATCCTTATTATCATTATATTACTGATTATAAACAAGACAGTAATATTAAATATGGAATGTATGACTGCTTGGGTCGGATGGTGCCTGATGAAGTAGAGAGGGATAAAATTGATTTACAACTTAATATATTCTCCGAAGCAAAGGGGTTATTTGGCATTGAGGCTGCCAAAAAAGCAAGGGATAAAAAGACTCCAGCTAGATGGTGGGATTCTTATGGAGATGAATGTCCAGAGCTACAAAATCTTGCAATTCGAGTTCTAAGCTTGACTTGCAGTTCATCTGGATGTGAGCGTAACTGGAGTGCGTTTGAGATGGTAAGTTTTTTTTTTAAAAAAACAAATATTTTTTTCATTTTTTATAAGAATCTTATATTTTATCAATTGTGAATTTTTTTTATAGGTTCATACTAAACGAAGAAATCGTCTACAGCAGAAAAAAATGAATGACTTGGTTTTTGTGATGTGTAATTTGAAAATGAATGATAAGGACAAAAAGCAAGTCATTGATTTTGATGACGTTGTAGATGATCTTCCATCTGATGATGAATGGGTGACTGAAAGAGAAGGACATGGTGGTTCATCGAACATTAATTTACTTCAAACTATTGATAGTGCAACACGAAGACAAAATGGAACAGAAGACGATAGTGATGAAGATAATTTTAATGGTGTTGAGATGAGTACTGAAGCCACTGAAGATTATTTTGAAACTTTGCATTCAAGGAGTTTAGAGTTAAATAATGTTGGAGCTCAATCTCATACTAGCAATATCGCTGTTAGCACCGGTAGTACTAGTAATCTTTTTCATTGTGATGCTATTGATGCAATTCCTAGACATAGTGAGGGGGGTGAAAGTGAAACTGAAGCTGGTTTTAGTTTACATTGTACGCCAGCTGAAGATTTGTTTTAAATTTGTTAGTTTTTAACTTATGAACTTTTAGGGACATAATTATTTTGTAATGTGTTTTGAAGTTATTTTACATCATGTATGAACCTAAACTAATTAAGTTTTATGTCCATAATTATGCTATTTTGTATTCAGAAATATTTTACAAACGATTTTACGATTTTTCTTCTCACACGATTTTAGCTGTGATTTTACGATTTTTGTACGGACATTTCGAGTACGATGTTTCTACGATTTTACGATCCGATTTTTCGGAGCCCTTTCCGATCCGTGTCAAAATCTCGATTTTGACTACCTTGATTGGAAGTTTATGTTTTTGCATTCCAAAAGCTGTTTTTTACAAAAGTTATTTTTTTATTTACTTTTCATTAAATATTTTTGGTCTTTTCAGGTCATTTTGATCTTTTAATATCAAAAATATATTTTTTTTAAATTATCTTAATATATTTCTAAACAAAAAATATTTTTAGAAACAACCGTAATTACACTCCGAAACAACTTTAAAGAAAGTGAATTTATACTTTTTTTTCAACAAGGAAAAAGCTGAAAGATGATTGCACAATGTTCTATGGAAACATGAGAGTATGTGATGAAATTATGGTTGAGGTTATTTTTAAAATTATTTTTCATTCAAAATATTGAAATAATATTTTTTTATTTTTTAAAAATCATTTTTGACATTAAAAACATATTATTTTTTTAAAAAAATATTTTTTTTTATCATAATGACAAACAGGCCAATATAAATCCCCTCCATCGCCAACCATTGTTTGCCATTCATCAGTCGTTTTCCCTTTTAACCTTTTCCATTGTGTGCTAAAATTGAAACTCTTTTACTTTCCTTGTTGATTATCAAAGATACCTAACCCATTACACCACTAAACGCGAGAAAATTAAAGCTCCATGAGCAGCCGATTTCATGAACACGGACTCTGTAATCTGTCAAGATCAAAGAGTTTAAACATATAGCATGATTTTCCCATTATTTTCTTTTCTTGTTTTGCAGGGTAAAATTTTCTAAAAATGTCTGCATTTCCAGGGTTAGGATCGATTTTCCCCCTTCTTTTCAGGCTACATTGTTCCTCCTTTTGTTCGAGATGAAGAATAACACATAAGAGGATTGATGTATGGTATGGTATGCCTGGAATAAAAACTGTGTTTGATATTGCGTTTCAAAAGTGTTTTTGAAAAAAAAAATATATTTTATTTTTTATTTTAAATTAAAAAAATGGTATTCTTAAATCATTTTCACGTGTTAATATTAAAAATAATTTTACAAAATAAAAAAATCATTGTAACGTATTTTTAAATAAAAAATACTTTCAAAGATAAATCTAGTTAGATGTATTGCACAATCATTTTGATGCATTTTGATGCATGTCAAGAGCATTTTCTATCTTAACTGCTCGCGAAAGACTAAATCTAGCTCACAATCTGTCTCTCCGTGTAAATTACGCGAAATTCTTAACGAAATGATGGTGGGATTTGCCGCTTCATGCTTTAAAATTTCTTCATTGATGGTGTGTTCAATGACATTTTTTTTTTTTTGATATCTCCGTGTGGAGAATGGAGAACCTCACTTCCCGAAAAATATACTTTGTGAACTCAGATAAATAAATAAAACTTTCGGCTATCCCAGGTTCTTACAAAGAGGCTTGCAAAGACTCGAACCTGGAGCTGCGCTGGCAGACCCCACGCACTAGCCACCCCCTCGGGGACATGTTCAATGACGCCATGCAAACAAAATAACAACTTTGATTTTTGTTTCTAATTATGGTTTAAAATTTGAAATTATTTTTTATTTAAAAATATATTAAAATTATATATTTTCATAGTGTATAATCTAAAGACATAAAAAAATTCAATTTAAATCAAAAATAATTTTTTTTAAATATTTTTATAAAACAGTGTCAAACAGTATCTTAATTGATGGGAAAGCTTGGAATTGACTAACATTAAAAATCATATTCAGCATAGCTTGCCTGTTTAAACTTTGAAGACTAACAGGAGTTCTAACAAAAGAAGAATTGCAATACCTAGAGAAATATTCAGTCTTTCTTAATTAAGAATATATTTATTATAGGATAGTTGACTCTAATCAGAATCCCTTAAATTAAAAACTCTAGTCCTGCCGATATGTATCATTGACTTGTAATTAGCTACGACTTTCATCCTCACCGTTACTGCTCCCATCAAGACTCCAATTGCAATTTTAGCACGTCGAGGTCCCAGTGGTTATGGGACTAGGAGTTTTCTTGTCCGTTGATGGATTGTCATCGCCCTTCCCTTTAAAACACTTTTTTTTTCTCGATTCAAATTATCTTTAAGTGTTTTTAAATTGTTTTGATAGAATGGTATTAAAAATAATTTTTAGAATATAAAATATTATTTTAATTTATTTAAAAAAAAACAATTTAAAAACAATTACTATCATTATACCTAATAAGCTTATAAAGTCTCGTGTGACAAACATGGCACAAAAAAAATGTAAACTCAC
Source organism: Salix brachista (assembly GCA_009078335.1). Classification (NCBI taxonomy): domain Eukaryota; kingdom Viridiplantae; phylum Streptophyta; class Magnoliopsida; order Malpighiales; family Salicaceae; genus Salix; species Salix brachista. The sequence goes on along the minus strand of CM018580.1, from coordinate 4,440,566 downwards.
TTAGAGTTTGTTTTTGGATTACATATAGGAACTGAGTTTTGTTTTGCGCACGTAAATCACAATCACAAAGCTCTATGTTTTTCTGACATGTTTTTTTTTTTTTAAATGTAAATCAAGAAATTTATACATGCATTTTATTAAATAAATTTATAACTATCCACATCAACTAATGAAAGAATCATTAATGATAACTGAAGATATAACTGAAAAATTCAACCGATAAATATAAGCAATATTTGATCATGAAACATAAATCATTTACCTGGTCACCTTTGGTCAATTATTTTGTTTATCAAAAATAGTTTTTTATTTAATTAAATAATAATAATAATAATAATAATAATAATAAAAAAAAAACACATATTATGGAAAATAAAATTAAAACCAATCTATTTTGGAAAGAAAGATCTCAAACTACCATGTACTCGAAAATAATCTTGGAAGATTCTATGCAAAATCCAGTTGTTTTTAGAAAGAAAATCCGATCTCGTCAATTTAAAAATCTAGGGTTAAATATTGAATGGAAAACTACCCAGCTTTCCCCCCTCGAATCCTTGCATTAATACCTTATAATTAACTGCCAAATAGAGGCGAAGCAAGCACAGCGCCCCTCCATCAATATAACACCATGCATCTCGGATCAGATATGTCACAACTCAGAATCAACCCTAGCTAGCATTGAGTCGGCGGTGTACGTATAACTCGTTAAAGAAATGGCAACTGCTGATACTCATCGTCATGCTCTGGCCCTGTCAATGCTGTTGATCGTGGGAGTCCATATTCTGGGCAACCACAAGGTGTCAGCTAACTGCAAAGAAATCGTTCCTTCTCTCGTCTCCAACTGCTCCCGATTCGTTCGAGTTCCAGGCCCGAAAGTTCCACCGTCCGCCGCTTGCTGTCAGGTGGCGCAAGCAGTCACGGTGGCTGACGTTCCATGTTTTTGCAAACTTATTACCCCGGCTGTGGAAAAGGTGATTAGCATGGAGAAGGTGGTCTACGTTGCTCGAACCTGTGGCCTTCCTGTCCCGCCGGGAACTGTTTGTGGAAGTGAGTCTATTTATTAATATTAATTACATTAAAATTACCTCCCATTGTTCATCGTTCTTGTCTTGTTTATAGAATTAATACATTTTCTTTTCAGGTTACACCGTGCCTCCTAAGTTTGTTTGAGACAAATTGAGAAGAGAGATCGACGATAGCTCTCTGGCATATGAAATTGAATAAATATATACGCGAATAGATATATATATATATATAGTCGTTTTTCATGTATGTCAAGAGAGGGTTTGCGATATCTGATTATTACAAATTAATAAAAATAAAAATAAAAATAAAAATTCCCATGAAAGACTACGGTTCAATATTCTTAGCATTCCAAGCTACTAATTTTATTTTCTCTCCAATTAATTTCTACCACCCAACATGAGCGGCACCTTGAGTGATTAACCATAACTCGGAGCCCCCAAAAAATTATACAATTCTAAATATGTTATAAATTTTTGATACAACGTTTCAAAAATGTTTTTAAAAAATAAATCATTTTATTTTTATTTTTTTCTTTAAATTAATTTTTTTTGCGTTTTTAAATCATTTTTCATGTGCTGATATTAAAAATAAAAATATCATTTGATATATTTATAAACAAAAAACATTTTAAAATACAAAACCACATTTTCAAACCTATACTAACAATCATTTTTTTTAATTAAATGATTGTATCTAATAATTTAAATTAATAGAAAATTAGATGAGATGATTTGAGTAAGCATGACGTGAGCCAGACGACCGAGCACTCCTTTTTTAATAAAATATATAATTTAGTAAATCATATTCACTGCCCTGTCAAAAATTCAACATCCCAACATTCGTCATCTGTCCATGGACAGTTTGGAAATTATAATAAAAAAACACCACCGATTTTGCACGCAAAACAACTCCTCATGCCAACAATGCAAGATCCTTAATTACTTTAATATGTTGTCAATAAATTATTAAATTTAATCTTCGTTTTTTTTTTATAGAAGATCCTTAATTACTTTAATATGTTATCTCCGACTTCTTTAAAAGAAAAGATTTATATTTTTTTTTGACAAACATTACTAATTTTGGTAAGAAAGTAGATTAAGTTTTTTATTCTTATTAATATTTTCATAAGATTTTATTAAGATTTTATTACTACATAGTATTCTTTTTAATTTTCTTATAATTAAAAATATTGTTTTTATAAAAAATAATTTGTAAAATGACCCTATTGAGTTTATATAACAATCTTCTATGATGATAAAACCCATGTATGCGAGATGAAGAAAAAATCAGCATTTTTTTTTGGAAAAAGATTTTATATAAAAAAATAAATAATATTGACGATAGTTTTTTACGTCCTTAGAAAAAAAGAAAAAGCTGCATGTATTATTTGATGAAAAATACTATTATGCAATATTTTTTCTGAAATTAATAATTATATTAATTTACAATGATTATTATATTCATAACCATAAACTCAAGGAGATATAGTATCTGACCTTACTTATAAAAGAAAAGATTGTTCAAGAATAAACATATTCTTGAATATCGGTGTAATATAAAGTAATCCAAAATTAAAATTTATTTTTTCTTCTTTCTATACTCGGTAAAATTAAAAATTTTAGTTTTATTTTTTTATTATATTATAAAAAACAAGTTTTTTTTATATTTGTTTATTCTTTATACTTGATATTTTTATTATTTTACATTTGATCTATTTATCACTATTTTTTTTGGTAAGATTCTTTTAGCTTTTTCTTTCTTTACATTTTTTTGGAAAGAAATATATATTTTTTTATTTTTTCCACTTTAGATATTTTTCACTTTATACTTATCAATTTCTTTTTAAAAAAACTCCACACACACACACACACATATATATATATATATTAATATCTGTCTTTTCTAAATTGACAGCTTAAAATTTGCTTCGTTACTTGGTCGCAGCAGCTCATCGTCATCAGCTGGAATGGCTCGAATACACCAGCACCGCAGTGACTGCCACCAGGAAAACCAAAAGCCATGATTCCTAGCCCATCAAGTGTACGCACACATTTGATCTGTTTGTTGCCTTCATGCTCCTTGGAAACATATTAGGAGTGCTTGTTTATTTTTGTTTAACTATGGAATATAATCTCTCTCCATTATGTACTATATGCTGAGATAAATCTTTTTCATTGACTTAATTTATGGACCAGATTTTATGGTGTGTGATTTGGCCAGGAAATTATAAGATGTTTGTGTTAAATTTCAGCTCATTAATGGTGTCCTGATATACTACAATTCAGTTTGTTCTTTATTAATTGAAGGTGGTTTAATTCGGGTTAAGCAGTGCTTCAAATTCATTTTTGATGTATTATTTCAATGAATTGCAGATTACATGGCATCCAGAAAAACTACCAGTGGCAATAGACTTGATGTGGGATGGCAGCATGGTATAGATACTGAGAACACTTCAAGAAAAGTTCAATGCAAGTATTGTCAGAAAATATTCAGTGGAGGCATTTATCATTTCAAACATCATTTGGCTTGCACTCGAAAGGATGTTAAGCCATGCCATCAAGTACCAGCAGATGTGAAGCTGATGATGTTAAATGTGTTGGTGAAAAATCTAGAAGCATCTGAGAAGAAAAGAAAGGCTTCTCAGTTTTTTAGAAGTGGCGAAGATGCAGACGAAGATTTTGAAATTAGCTCAATTAACAAGGGAAAGAAACCAATAAGTGGAAGTGGAAGTGCTCAAATGACCATCAATCAGATGCTAAAGAAAGATATTAGAGAAGAAGCATGTCAACAAATAACAAGGTTTTTTTACACTAGTGCTATTCCTTTTAATTGTGCTAGAAACCTTGAGTTTGTTAAAGCGCTTGAATTAGTTGCAAAACATGGGCCAGGATTTAAGCCTCCATCTTACCATGATATTAGAGAAAAGTACTTAAAGCAAGAAGTAGATAACACAATGCGTTTGCTTGATGACTATAAGCTGGAATGGAAAAAAATAGGCTGCTCAATAATGTCTGATGGATGGACTGATAGGAAAAGACGTTCTATTTGTAACTTTTTGGTTAATAGTCCTAGAGGAACTTTTTTTTTATCATCTGTAGACACATCTCATATATCCAAAACAACTTTTAAAGTATTTGAGATGTTAGATGCTATTGTTGAAAGGATTGGAGAGGCAAATGTGGTGCAGGTCATTACTGATAATGCTGCGAACTATAAGGCAGCTGGGCATTTGTTGATGGAAAAAAGGAAAAACTTGTATTGGACACCATGCGCTGCTCATTGTATTGATTTGATTTTGGAAGATTTTGAGAAGAAACTAGAGGTGCATGCTGTAACCATTGGTAAGGGGAGGAGAATCACCACTTATATATATTCAAGATCTCTCCTTATTTCCATGCTGAGAAAGTTCACAAAAGGACAAGATTTGATCAGGCCTGGTGCCACTCGATTTGCCACTGCATACTTGACTCTTGGATGTTTGAACAATTGTAAGATTACACTGATGTCAATGTTCACTTCCGTCCAATGGAGGTCAAGTCGGTATTCAAAAAGTGAAGATGGGCGGCAAATTCAAAATTGTGTTTTGGACAGCAACTTTTGGCATGATGTCTCTGAATGCATCAAGGCAGCATTTCCTCTTATAAAAGTTCTTCGATTAGTTGATTCAGATGAGATACCGGCCATGGGTTTTATATATAAAGCCATGATGGAAGCGAAAGAGAAGATAAAAGTGAATTTTGGAAATGTGCAAAAAAGGTGCAAATTATCTATTATGCCAATTGTTTATTTAATATAACTATTATTTTATCTTATGTTATTTAATGTTGATGTTAATATCCTAATTTTTATTTTCTTTTGTAGATATATACCTGTATGGGATATTATTGATGCAAGATGGGAGCTTCAACTTCACAGACCTTTGCATGCATTTGCTTATTGGTTGAATCCTCATTATCATTATATTACTGATTATAAACAAGACAAAAATATTAAATATGGAATGTATGACTGCTTGGGTCGGATGGTGCCTGATGAAGTAGAGAGGGATAAAATTGATTTACAACTTAATATATTCTCCGAAGCAAAGGGGTTATTTGGCATTGAGGCTGCCAAAAAAGCAAGGGATAAAAAGACTCCAGCTAGATGGTGGGATTCTTATGGAGATGAATGTCCAGAGCTACAAAATCTTGCAATTCGAGTTCTAAGCTTGACTTGCAGTTCATCTGGATGTGAGCGTAACTGGAGTGCGTTTGAGATGGTAAGTTTTTTTTTTAAAAAAACAAATATTTTTTTCATTTTTTATAAGAATCTTATATTTTATCAATTGTGAATTTTTTTTATAGGTTCATACTAAACGAAGAAATCGTCTACAGCAGAAAAAAATGAATGACTTGGTTTTTGTGATGTGTAATTTGAAAATGAATGATAAGGACAAAAAGCAAGTCATTGATTTTGATGACGTTGTAGATGATCTTCCATCTGATGATGAATGGGTGACTGAAAGAGAAGGACATGGTGGTTCATCGAACATTAATTTACTTCAAACTATTGATAGTGCAACACGAAGACAAAATGGAACAGAAGACGATAGTGATGAAGATAATTTTAATGGTGTTGAGATGAGTACTGAAGCCACTGAAGATTATTTTGAAACTTTGCATTCAAGGAGTTTAGAGTTAAATAATGTTGGAGCTCAATCTCATACTAGCAATATCGCTGTTAGCACCGGTAGTACTAAAAATCTATTAATTTAAGATAATAAATAACATTAATTAATTTCAAATACAACAATCATAAAAAATATACAATTACTTGTACGCCAGCTGAAGATTTGTTTTAAATTTGTTAGTTTTTAACTTATGAACTTTTAGGGACATAATTATTTTGTAATGTGTTTTGAAGTTATTTTACATCATGTATGAACCTAAACTAATTAAGTTTTATGTCCATAATTATGTTATTTTGTATTCAGAAATATTTTACAAACGATTTTACGATTTTTCTTCTCACACGATTTTAGCTGTGATTTTACGATTTTTGTACGGACATTTCGGGTACGATCTTTCTACGATTTTACGATCCGATTTTTCGGAGCCCTTTCCGATCCGTGTCAAAATCTCGATTTTGACTACCTTGATTGGAAGTTTATGTTTTTGCATTCCAAAAGCTGTTTTTTACAAAAGTTATTTTTTTATTTACTTTTCATTAAATATTTTTGGTCTTTTCAGGTCATTTTGATCTTTTAATATCAAAAATATATTTTTTTTAAATTATCTTAATATATTTCTAAACAAAAAATATTTTTAGAAACAACCGTAATTACACTCCGAAACAACTTTAAAGAAAGTGAATTTATACTTTTTTTTCAACAAGGAAAAAGCTGAAAGATGATTGCACAATGTTCTATGGAAACATGAGAGTATGTGATGAAATTATGGTTGAGGTTATTTTTAAAATTATTTTTCATTCAAAATATTGAAATAATATTTTTTTATTTTTTAAAAATCATTTTTGACATTAAAAACATATTATTTTTTTAAAAAAATATTTTTTTTTATCATAATGACAAACAGGCCAATATAAATCCCCTCCATCGCCAACCATTGTTTGCCATTCATCAGTCGTTTTCCCTTTTAACCTTTTCCATTGTGTGCTAAAATTGAAACTCTTTTACTTTCCTTGTTGATTATCAAAGATACCTAACCCATTACACCACTAAACGCGAGAAAATTAAAGCTCCATGAGCAGCCGATTTCATGAACACGGACTCTGTAATCTGTCAAGATCAAAGAGTTTAAACATATAGCATGATTTTCCCATTATTTTCTTTTCTTGTTTTGCAGGGTAAAATTTTCTAAAAATGTCTGCATTTCCAGGGTTAGGATCGATTTTCCCCCTTCTTTTCAGGCTACATTGTTCCTCCTTTTGTTCGAGATGAAGAATAACACATAAGAGGATTGATGTATGGTATGGTATGCCTGGAATAAAAACTGTGTTTGATATTGCGTTTCAAAAGTGTTTTTGAAAAAAAAAATATATTTTATTTTTTATTTTAAATTAAAAAAATGGTATTCTTAAATCATTTTCACGTGTTAATATTAAAAATAATTTTACAAAATAAAAAAATCATTGTAACGTATTTTTAAATAAAAAATACTTTCAAAGATAAATCTAGTTAGATGTATTGCACAATCATTTTGATGCATTTTGATGCATGTCAAGAGCATTTTCTATCTTAACTGCTCGCGAAAGACTAAATCTAGCTCACAATCTGTCTCTCCGTGTAAATTACGCGAAATTCTTAACGAAATGATGGTGGGATTTGCCGCTTCATGCTTTAAAATTTCTTCATTGATGGTGTGTTCAATGACATTTTTTTTTTTTTGATATCTCCGTGTGGAGAATGGAGAACCTCACTTCCCGAAAAATATACTTTGTGAACTCAGATAAATAAATAAAACTTTCGGCTATCCCAGGTTCTTACAAAGAGGCTTGCAAAGACTCGAACCTGGAGCTGCGCTGGCAGACCCCACGCACTAGCCACCCCCTCGGGGACATGTTCAATGACGCCATGCAAACAAAATAACAACTTTGATTTTTGTTTCTAATTATGGTTTAAAATTTGAAATTATTTTTTATTTAAAAATATATTAAAATTATATATTTTCATAGTGTATAATCTAAAGACATAAAAAAATTCAATTTAAATCAAAAATAATTTTTTTTAAATATTTTTATAAAACAGTGTCAAACAGTATCTTAATTGATGGGAAAGCTTGGAATTGACTAACATTAAAAATCATATTCAGCATAGCTTGCCTGTTTAAACTTTGAAGACTAACAGGAGTTCTAACAAAAGAAGAATTGCAATACCTAGAGAAATATTCAGTCTTTCTTAATTAAGAATATATTTATTATAGGATAGTTGACTCTAATCAGAATCCCTTAAATTAAAAACTCTAGTCCTGCCGATATGTATCATTGACTTGTAATTAGCTACGACTTTCATCCTCACCGTTACTGCTCCCATCAAGACTCCAATTGCAATTTTAGCACGTCGAGGTCCCAGTGGTTATGGGACTAGGAGTTTTCTTGTCCGTTGATGGATTGTCATCGCCCTTCCCTTTAAAACACTTTTTTTTTCTCGATTCAAATTATCTTTAAGTGTTTTTAAATTGTTTTGATAGAATGGTATTAAAAATAATTTTTAGAATATAAAATATTATTTTAATTTATTTAAAAAAAAACAATTTAAAAACAATTACTATCATTATACCTAATAAGCTTATAAAGTCTCGTGTGACAAACATGGCACAAAAAAAATGTAAACTCACTTAGAGTTTGTTTTTGGATTACATATAGGAACTGAGTTTTGTTTTGCTTACGTAAATCACAATCACATGCTCTATGTTTTTCTGACATGTTTTTTTTTAAAATATATATCAAGAAATTTATACATGCATTTTATTAAATAAATTTATAACTATCCACATCAACAAATGAAAAAATCATCAATGATAACTAAAGATATAACTGAAAAATTCAACCGATAAATATAAACAACATTTGATCATGAAACATAAATCATTTACCCTGGTCACCTTTGGTCAATTATTTTGTTTATCAAAATTAGTTTTTTATTAAATAATAATAATAATTATAATAATAATAATAATAAAAACACCTATTATGGAAAATAAAATTAAAACCAATCTATTTTGGAAAGAAAGATCTCAAACTACCATGTACTCGAAAATAATCTTGGAAGATTCTATGCAAAATCCAGTGTTTTTTAGAAAGAAAATCCGATCTCATTAATTTAAAAATCTAGGGTTAAATATTGAATGGAAAACTACCCAGCTTTCCCCCCTCGAATCCTTGCATTAATACCTTATAATTAACTGCCAAATAGAGGCGAAGCAAGCACAACCCCTCCATCAATATAACACCATGCATCTCGGATCAGATATGTCACAACTCAGAATCAACCCTAGCTAGCATTGAGTCGGTGGTGTACGTATAACTCGTTAAAGAAATGGCAACTGCTAATACTCATCGTCATGCTCTGGCCCTGTCAATGCTGTTGATCGTGGGAGTCCATATTCTGGGCAACCACAAGGTGTCAGCTAACTGCAAAGAAATCGTTCCTTCTCTCGTCTCCAACTGCTCCCGATTCGTTCGAGTTCCAGGCCCGAAAGTTCCACCGTCCGCCGCTTGCTGTCAGGTGGCGCAAGCAGTCACGGTGGCTGACGTTCCATGTTTTTGCAAACTTATTACCCCGGCTGTGGAAAAGGTGATTAGCATGGAGAAGGTGGTCTACGTTGCTCGAACCTGTGGCCTTCCTGTCCCGCCGGGAACTGTTTGTGGAAGTGAGTCTATTTATTAATATTAATTACATTAAAATTACCTCCCATTGTTCATCGTTCTTGTCTTGTTTATAGAATTAATACATTTTCTTTTCAGGTTACACCGTGCCTCCTAAGTTTGTTTGAGACAAATTGAGAAGAGAGATCGACGATAGCTCTCTGGCATATGAAATTGAATAAATATATACGCGAATAGATATATATATATATAGTCGTTTTTCATGTATGTCAAGAGAGGGTTTGCGATATCTGATTATTACAAATTAATAAAAATAAAAATAAAAATAAAAATTCCCATGAAAGACTACGGTTCAATATTCTTAGCATTCCAAGCTACTAATTTTATTTTCTCTCCAATTAATTTCTACCACCCAACATGAGCGGCACCTTGAGTGATTAACCATAACTCGGAGCCCCCAAAAAATTATACAATTCTAAATATGTTATAAATTTTTGATACAACGTTTCAAAAATGTTTTTAAAAAATAAATCATTTTATTTTTATTTTTTTCTTTAAATTAATTTTTTTTGCGTTTTTAAATCATTTTTCATGTGCTGATATTAAAAATAAAAATATCATTTGATATATTTATAAACAAAAAACATTTTAAAATACAAAATCACATTTTCAAACCTATACTAACAATCATTTTTTTTAATTAAATGATTGTATCTAATAATTTAAATTAATAGAAAATTAGATGAGATGATTTGAGTAAGCATGACGTGAGCCAGACGACCGAGCACTCCTTTTTTAATAAAATATATAATTTAGTAAATCATATTCACTGCCCTGTCAAAAATTCAACATCCCAACATTCGTCATCTGTCCATGGACAGTTTGGAAATTATAATAAAAAAACACCACCGATTTTGCACGCAAAACAACTCCTCATGCCAACAATGCAAGATCCTTAATTACTTTAATATGTTGTCAATAAATTATTAAATTTAATCTTCGTTTTTTTTTTATAGAAGATCCTTAATTACTTTAATATGTTATCTCCGACTTCTTTAAAAGAAAAGATTTATATTTTTTTTTGACAAACATTACTAATTTTGGTAAGAAAGTAGATTAAGTTTTTTATTCGTATTAATATTTTCATAAGATTTTATTACTACATAGTATTCTTTTTAATTTTCTTATAATTAAAAATATTGTTTTTATAAAAAATAATTTGTAAAATGACCCTATTGAGTTTATATAACAATCTTCTATGATGATAAAACCCATGTATGCGAGATGAAGAAAAAATCAGCATTTTTTTTTGGAAAAAGATTTTATATAAAAAAATAAATAATATTGACGATAGTTTTTTACGTCCTTAGAAAAAAAGAAAAAGCTGCATGTATTATTTGATGAAAAATACTATTATGCAATATTTTTTCTGAAATTAATAATTATATTAATTTACAATGATTATTATATTCATAACCATAAACTCAAGGAGATATAGTATCTGACCTTACTTATAAAAGAAAAGATTGTTCAAGAATAAACATATTCTTGAATATCGGTGTAATATAAAGTAATCCAAAATTAAAATTTATTTTTTCTTCTTTCTATACTCGGTAAAATTAAAAATTTTAGTTTTATTTTTTTATTATATTATAAAAAACAAGTTTTTTTTATATTTGTTTATTCTTTATACTTGATATTTTTATTATTTTACATTTGATCTATTTATCACTATTTTTTTTGGTAAGATTCTTTTAGCTTTTTCTTTCTTTACATTTTTTTGGAAAGAAATATATATTTTTTTATTTTTTCCACTTTAGATATTTTTCACTTTATACTTATCAATTTCTTTTTAAAAAAACTCCACACACACACACACACATATATATATATATATATATATATATATATATATATATATATATATATATATATATTAATATCTGTCTTTTCTAAATTGACAGCTTAAAATTTGCTTCGTCGCAGCAGCTCATCGTCATCAGCTGGAATGGCTCGAATACACCAGCACCGCAGTGACTGCCACCAGGAAAACCAAAAGCCATGATTCCTAGCCCATCAAGTGTACGCACACATTTGATCTGTTTGTTGCCTTCATGCTCCTTGGAAACATATTAGGAGTGCTTGTTTATTTTTGTTTAACTATGGAATATAATCTCTCTCCATTATGTACTATATGCTGAGATAAATCTTTTTCATTGACTTAATTTATGGACCAGATTTTATGGTGTGTGATTTGGCCAGGAAATTATAAGATGTTTGTGTTAAATTTCAGCTCATTAATGGTGTCCTGATATACTACAATTCAGTTTGTTCTTTATTAATTGAAGGTGGTTTAATTCGGGTTAAGCAGTGCTTCAAATTCATTTTTGATGTATTATTTCAATGAATTGCAGATTATATGGCATCCAGAAAAACTACCAGTGGCAATAGACTTGATGTGGGATGGCAGCATGGTATAGATACTGAGAACACTTCAAGAAAAGTTCAATGCAAGTATTGTCAGAAAATATTCAGTGGAGGCATTTATCATTTCAAACATCATTTGGCTTGCACTCGAAAGGATGTTAAGCCATGCCATCAAGTACCAGCAGATGTGAAGCTGATGATGTTAAATGTGTTGGTGAAAAATCTAGAAGCATCTGAGAAGAAAAGAAAGGCTTCTCAGTTTTTTAGAAGTGGCGAAGATGCAGACGAAGATTTTGAAATTAGCTCAATTAACAAGGGAAAGAAACCAATAAGTGGAAGTGGAAGTGCTCAAATGACCATCAATCAGATGCTAAAGAAAGATATTAGAGAAGAAGCATGTCAACAAATAACAAGGTTTTTTTACACTAGTGCTATTCCTTTTAATTGTGCTAGAAACCTTGAGTTTGTTAAAGCGCTTGAATTAGTTGCAAAACATGGGCCAGGATTTAAGCCTCCATCTTACCATGATATTAGAGAAAAGTACTTAAAGCAAGAAGTAGATAACACAATGCGTTTGCTTGATGACTATAAGCTGGAATGGAAAAAAATAGGCTGCTCAATAATGTCTGATGGATGGACTGATAGGAAAAGACGTTCTATTTGTAACTTTTTGGTTAATAGTCCTACAGGAACTTTTTTTTTATCATCTGTAGACACATCTCATATATCCAAAACAACTTTTAAAGTATTTGAGATGTTAGATGCTATTGTTGAAAGGATTGGAGAGGCAAATGTGGTGCAGGTCATTACTGATAATGCTGCGAACTATAAGGCAGCTGGGCATTTGTTGATGGAAAAAAGGAAAAACTTGTATTGGACACCATGCGCTGCTCATTGTATTGATTTGATTTTGGAAGATTTTGAGAAGAAACTAGAGGTGCATGCTGTAACCATTGGTAAGGGGAGGAGAATCACCACTTATATATATTCAAGATCTCTCCTTATTTCCATGCTGAGAAAGTTCACAAAAGGACAAGATTTGATCAGGCCTGGTGCCACTCGATTTGCCACTGCATACTTGACTCTTGGATGTTTGAACAATTGTAAGATTACACTGATGTCAATGTTCACTTCCGTCCAATGGAGGTCAAGTCGGTATTCAAAAAGTGAAGATGGGCGGCAAATTCAAAATTGTGTTTTGGACAGCAAGTTTTGGCATGATGTCTCTGAATGCATCAAGGCAGCATTTCCTCTTATAAAAGTTCTTCGATTAGTTGATTCAGATGAGATACCGGCCATGGGTTTTATATATAAAGCCATGATGGAAGCGAAAGAGAAGATAAAAGTGAATTTTGGAAATGTGCAAAAAAGGTGCAAATTATCTATTATGCCAATTGTTTATTTAATATAACTATTATTTTATCTTATGTTATTTAATGTTGATGTTAATATCCTAATTTTTATTTTCTTTTGTAGATATATACCTGTATGGGATATTATTGATGCAAGATGGGAGCTTCAACTTCACAGACCTTTGCATGCATTTGCTTATTGGTTGAATCCTTATTATCATTATATTACTGATTATAAACAAGACAGTAATATTAAATATGGAATGTATGACTGCTTGGGTCGGATGGTGCCTGATGAAGTAGAGAGGGATAAAATTGATTTACAACTTAATATATTCTCCGAAGCAAAGGGGTTATTTGGCATTGAGGCTGCCAAAAAAGCAAGGGATAAAAAGACTCCAGCTAGATGGTGGGATTCTTATGGAGATGAATGTCCAGAGCTACAAAATCTTGCAATTCGAGTTCTAAGCTTGACTTGCAGTTCATCTGGATGTGAGCGTAACTGGAGTGCGTTTGAGATGGTAAGTTTTTTTTTTAAAAAAACAAATATTTTTTTCATTTTTTATAAGAATCTTATATTTTATCAATTGTGAATTTTTTTTATAGGTTCATACTAAACGAAGAAATCGTCTACAGCAGAAAAAAATGAATGACTTGGTTTTTGTGATGTGTAATTTGAAAATGAATGATAAGGACAAAAAGCAAGTCATTGATTTTGATGACGTTGTAGATGATCTTCCATCTGATGATGAATGGGTGACTGAAAGAGAAGGACATGGTGGTTCATCGAACATTAATTTACTTCAAACTATTGATAGTGCAACACGAAGACAAAATGGAACAGAAGACGATAGTGATGAAGATAATTTTAATGGTGTTGAGATGAGTACTGAAGCCACTGAAGATTATTTTGAAACTTTGCATTCAAGGAGTTTAGAGTTAAATAATGTTGGAGCTCAATCTCATACTAGCAATATCGCTGTTAGCACCGGTAGTACTAGTAATCTTTTTCATTGTGATGCTATTGATGCAATTCCTAGACATAGTGAGGGGGGTGAAAGTGAAACTGAAGCTGGTTTTAGTTTACATTGTACGCCAGCTGAAGATTTGTTTTAAATTTGTTAGTTTTTAACTTATGAACTTTTAGGGACATAATTATTTTGTAATGTGTTTTGAAGTTATTTTACATCATGTATGAACCTAAACTAATTAAGTTTTATGTCCATAATTATGCTATTTTGTATTCAGAAATATTTTACAAACGATTTTACGATTTTTCTTCTCACACGATTTTAGCTGTGATTTTACGATTTTTGTACGGACATTTCGAGTACGATCTTTCTACGATTTTACGATCCGATTTTTCGGAGCCCTTTCCGATCCGTGTCAAAATCTCGATTTTGACTACCTTGATTGGAAGTTTATGTTTTTGCATTCCAAAAGCTGTTTTTTACAAAAGTTATTTTTTTATTTACTTTTCATTAAATATTTTTGGTCTTTTCAGGTCATTTTGACCTTTTAATATCAAAAATAATTTTTTTAAAATAAAAAAATTATCTTGATATATTTCTAAACAAAAAATATTTTTAAAAACAACCGTAATTACACTCCGAAACAACTTTAAAGAAAGTGAATTTATACTTTTTTTTCAACAAGGAAAAAGCTGAAAGATGATTGCACAATGCTCTATGGAAACATGAGAGTATGTGATGAAATTATGGTTATGATTGTTTTTAAAATTATTTTTCATTCAAAGTATTGAAATAATATTTTTTTATTTTTTGAAAATCATTTTTGATATTAAAAATATATTATTTTTTTAATTTTTTTTTTTTTATCATAATGACAAACAGGCCAATATAAATCCCCTCCATCGCCAACCATTGTTTGCCATTCATCAGTCGTTTTCCCTTTTAACCTTTTCCATTGTGTGCTAAAATTGAAACTCTTTTACTTTCCTTGTTGATTATCAAAGATATACCTGACCCATTACACCACTAAACGCGAGAAAATTAAAGCTCCATGAGCAGCCGATTTCATGAACACGGACTCTGTAATCTGTCAAGATCAAAGAGTTTAAACATATAGCATGATTTTCCCATTATTTTCTTTTCTTGTTTTGCAGGGTAAAATATTCTAAAAATGTCTGCATTTCCAAGGTTAGGATCGATTTCCCCCCTTCTTTTCAGGCTACATTGTTCCTCCTTTTGTTTGAGATGAAGAATAACACATAAGAGGATTGTTGTATGGTATGCCTGGAATATATATATAATAACTAATCTCATTAAAAACTGTGTTTGATATTGCGTTTCAAAAGTATTTTTGAAAAAAATAATTTTATTTTATTTTTTATTTTAAATTAAAAAAATAGTATTCTTAAATTATTTTCATGTGTTAATATTAAAAATAATTTTATAAAATAAAAAAATATTATTGTAATATATTTTTAAATAAAAAATACTTTCAAAAATAAATTTAGTTAAATTACGTGAAATTCTTAACGAAATGATGGTGGGATTTGCCGCTTTATGCTTTAAAATTTCTTCATTGATGGTGTGTTCAATGACGCCATGCAAACAAAAGAACAGCTTTGATTACTGTTTCTAATTATGGTTTAAATTTTGAAATTAAAAATTATTTAAAAATATATTAAAATTATATATTTTCATAGTGTATATAATCTAAAAACATAAGAAATTCAATTTAAATTAAAAATAATTTTTTTAAAATATTTTTATAAAACAGTGTCGAACAGTATCTTAATTGATGGGAAAGCCTGGAAATGACTAACATTAAAAATCATATTCAGCATAGCTTGCCTGTTTAAACATTAAAGACCAACAGGAGTTCTAACAAAAGAAAAGTTGCAATACCTAGAGACATATTCAGTCTTTCTTAATTAAGAATATATTATAGGATAGTTGACTCTAATCAGAATCCCTTAAATTAAAAACTCTAATCCTGCCGATATCTATCATTGACTTGTAATTAGCTACGACTTTCATCCTCACCGTTACTGCTCCCATCAGGACTCCACTTGCAATTTTAGCATGTCGAGGTCCCATTGGTTTTGGGACCTGGAGTTTTCTTTTCCAATGATGGACTGTCATCGCCCTTCCCTTTAAAAATTATATTTTTCTTCTAAATTCAAATTATCTTTAGATGTTTTTAAATTGTTTTGATAGAGTGGTATTGAAAATAATTTTTAAAATATAAAATAATATTTTAATTTATTTTTAAATAAAAATAATTTAAAACAATCATTATCATACTACCAAATAACAAATTAAGTCTCGTGTAACAAACATGGCACACGAAAATGTAAGCTCACTTAGAGTTTGTTTTTGGATTACATATAGGAACTGAGTTTTGTTTTGCTTACGTAAATCACAATCACATGCTCTATGTTTTTCTGACATGTTTTTTTTTAAAATATATATCAAGAAATTTATACATGCATTTTATTAAATAAATTTATAACTATCCACATCAACAAATGAAAAAATCATCAATGATAACTAAAGATATAACTGAAAAATTCAACCGATAAATATAAACAACATTTGATCATGAAACATAAATCATTTACCTGGTCACCTGACCATCAATTATTTTGTTTATCAAAATTAGTTTTTTATTAAATAATAATAATAATAATAATAATTATCAAAATTAGTTTTTTATTAAATAATAATAATAATAATAATAATAAAAATAAAAACACATATTATGGAAAATAAAATTAAAACCAATCTATTTTGGAAAGAAAGATCTCAAACTACCATGTACTCGAAAATAATCTTGGAAGATTCTATGCAAAATCCAGTTGTTTTTAGAAAGAAAATCCGATCTCGTCAATTTAAAAATCTAGGGTTAAATATTGAATGGAAAACTACCCAGCTTTCCCCCCTCGAATCCTTGCATTAATACCTTATAATTAACTGCCAAATAGAGGCGAAGCAAGCACAACACCCTCCATCAATATAACACCATGCATCTCGGATCAGATATGTCACAACTCAGAATCAACCCTAGCTAGCATTGAGTCGGTGGTGTACGTATAACTCGTTAAAGAAATGGCAACTGCTAATACTCATCGTCATGCTCTGGCCCTGTCAATGCTGTTGATCGTGGGAGTCCATATTCTGGGCAACCACAAGGTGTCAGCTAACTGCAAAGAAATCGTTCCTTCTCTCGTCTCCAACTGCTCCCGATTCGTTCGAGTTCCAGGCCCGAAAGTTCCACCGTCCGCCGCTTGCTGTCAGGTGGCGCAAGCAGTCACGGTGGCTGACGTTCCATGTTTTTGCAAACTTATTACCCCGGCTGTGCAGAAGGTGATTAGCATGGAGAAGGTGGTCTACGTTGCTCGAACCTGTGGCCTTCCTGTCCCGCCGGGAACTGTTTGTGGAAGTGAGTCTATTTATTAATATTACATGAAAATTTCCTCCCATTGTTCATCGTTCTTGTATCTTGCTTTAGATTTTAGAGTTAATACATTTTTTTCTTCAGGTTACACCGTGCCTCCTAATTAAGTTTGTCTGAGACAATTGAGTACAAGAGATCGACGATAGCTCCGTGGCATATGAAATTGAATAAATATATAGAGTCGTTTTTCATGTATGTCAAGAGGTTTTGCTTTATCTGATTATTACAAAAAAAATAATAATAAAAATATAAATTCCCATGAAAGACTAGGGTTTCAATATTCTTAGCATTCCAAACTACTAATTTTATTTTCGCTCCAATTAATTTCTACCACCCAACATGAGTGGCGCCATGAGTGATGAACCATAACTCGGACCCCAAAAAATATATACAATTCTAAAGCATAGGGAATGTTTGATACCGTATTTCAAAAGTGTTTTTGAAAAAAATATTATTTTTTTATTTATTTTAATTTTTTTTTTTTGTGTTTTTATATCATTTTCATGTATTGATATCAAAAATAATCTTTTTAAAAATAAAAAATTATCATTTTAATATTTTTTTAATAAAAAAACACTTTCAAATACAATATCAACCACATTTTCAAACCTGACACTAACAATCAGTTTTTTTTTTTTTAAATGATTGTATCTAATAATTTAAATTAATAGAAAATTAGATGAGATGATTTGAGTAAGCATGACGTGAGCCAAACGACCGGGCACTCCTCTTTTAAATAAAATATAATTTAGTAAATCATATTCACTGCCCTGTCAAAAATTCAACCTCCCACCCAACAGTCGTCATCTGTCTATGGACAGTTTGGAAATTATACTAAAAAAACACCACTGATTTTGCACGCAAAACAACTCCTCATGCCGACAATGCAAGATCCTTAATTACTTTAATATGTTATCAATAAATTATTAAATTTAAACTTCGTTGTTTTTTTATAGAAGATCCTTAATTACTTTAATATGTTATCTCCGACTTCTTTAAAAGAAAAGATTTATATTTTTTTTTGACAAACATTACTAATTTTGGTAAGAAAGTAGATTAAGTTTTTTATTCGTATTAATATTTTCATAAGATTTTATTACTACATAGTATTCTTTTTAATTTTCTTATAATTAAAAATATTGTTTTTATAAAAAATAATTTGTAAAATGACCCTATTGAGTTTATACGAGCCGATTTGCCCGCTTCGCTGGGTTTTTTTATCTCTGTAAAAAATTAATTGATTTTAAAAATATGTGATTGTAATTGATAAAATTCGTTTCAAATGGTTTTTTTCAACCACAATGTGATTGAATATTGCTATTGCTAAAAAACTTTTGATTAAATTTGTTAGAAAATTTGCTAAGAAGGTGAAATGATTCATTAGGAATTTGTTGTCACGGATACTCTGGTTAAAAAAAAAAACAAAGAAAGAAAACCGGCTAAAAAAGAACAGCTTACTTGGACAGTAAAAAATAAAAAATACATGTTAAAAAAAGAGTCTAAAATATAAATTTACATTCAAAGCCAAAGTTTTTTTTTATAAGATTTTTTCATCATATTATTATATTAAATATATTTAAGAATACCGATATTAATTTTTTTTGTAAGAAATCGTAGGTCATTTTTTTTTTCTCTTTATATATTTTTAGGCGATAATATTAAAAAAATATTTAACACATATACTTAGTCTCACATAATCTATAGTGTGATCGAAATGGGAAGTGTTTTTTATAGTTTTTTAATTGTAGATTACCGTGAAGCCCCTGACCCCAGGCCTGTTTTTTGTCCGTTTCGAGGGACAAAATCGTTAATACACTGTTCAATGTAATATTAAAAAAATAAAAAAACCTGTCGGCCGAACCGAGCCGGACCGGACCGAAACGGTCAATGACCGTTCAGCCCCTGAAACCGGCGGCGCTTTTTGTCGTTTTCGGTGGGCTTTTTCGTCAATGCACTGTTCAAAAAGCAAAAAAAAAAAAAAAGTGCACATACACCCGCGATTCACCGTGACAAATTGTCAGTCCACATTGGCAATGAGTCACGGTGAACAGTAGGAAAGACAAACTGTTTTAGCTCTTTAGGTAATAACAATCTTCTATGATGATAAAACCCATGTATGCGAGATGAAGAAAAAATCAGCATTTTTTTTTGGAAAAAGATTTTATATAAAAAAATAAATAATATCGATGATAGTTTTTTACGTCCTTAGAAAAAAGAAAAGGCTGCATGTATTATTTAATGAAAATTACTTTTATGCAATATTTTTTTCTGAAATTAATAATTATATAAATTTACAATAATTATTATATTCGTAAACATAAACTCAAGGAGATATAGTTTCTTACGTTACTTATAAAAGAAAAGAATAAACATATTCTTGAATATCGGTGTATATATAAAGTAATCCAAAATTAAAATTTATTTTTTCTTCTTTCTATACTCGGTAAAATTAAAAATTTTAGTTTTATTTTTTTATTATATTATAAAAAACAAGTTTTTTTATATTTGTTTATTCTTTGTACTTGATATTTTTATTATTTTACATTTGATCTATTTATCACTATTTTTTTTGGTAAGATTCTTTTAGCTTTTTCTTTCTTTACATTTTTTTGGAAAGAAATATATATTTTTTTATTTTTTCCACTTTAGATATTTTTCACTTTATACTTATCAATTTCTTTTTAAAAAAACTCCACACACACACATATATATATATATATTAATATCTGTCTTTTCTAAATTGACAGCTTAAAATTTGCTTCGTTACTTGGTCGCAGCAGCTCATCGTCATCAGCTGGAATGGCTCGAAAACACCAGCACCGCAGTGACTGCCACCAGGAAAACCAAAAGCCATGATTCCTAGCCCAACAAGTGGACGCACACCTCGCCTCTGACCTCACAGATGAGAGATCGAGCTCAGTTACTACTCGCTGGAGCCACCGACCGCAGTGACCTCATCATGGCTTTCATCGGTTCATAAATACTCAGTTGCTATCAAGCAGCCACCTCCGTCCATGAAATTCACTTTCAAATCCTGTTTTATTTATCCCATCAATGTAAAGCGTATTGGTAGGAGTGCATGCCAACTTTCCGTTTGACTAATCAGCCAAGCAATGAATGTAATCCACCACCTGTCTTTTTCGAGGAGACCTCCATCTTCCCCTCCCTGTTCTTCTTGCCTGTCTCTGCGACAGCATTTCGTGACCGACTGGAATTGTCTTAAAAATTGTTTTTTTTTTTTTTTTAATTTTGTTTTGATATTATACATTATAACCATCCCAAAACACGAAAGTAAAGAATTGGTGTGGCGTCAGCTTGCATCCACCAAAACAGAGTACATTTCTTGCAAGCATCGTTGCTTTTACAAAGAAAATAATTACACAAAACAAAGACTGGAAAAAAGGGTGAAAATTGCACTCCCAGCTGAAGTCATTTTTCTATCTTACAATGCAGATTAATCGTCAAATGTTAATGAACTTGTATGTATACAAGTTTGAGCCTTAATTTTGTGTTTGTCTGATGCAAACTAGAATGGAAAAAACAGAGGGAATATTGAGTTTGGAAAGAGCTTTCAAATCATTCCAGTCAGTATGCATTTGCAGAAGAACAAAATTCTTTCATACATAACGGGGATAACAAGAACACTCTCAACACTAATGGATCAACCCTGAGCTCCCTACTTCCTACACCTCCAAGCTGAAACAGAAAAAAGAGGCCGATCTTGCCAGCAAATTACCACACTTCCATTTTCTTCTTTCATTCTATACCCATCGCAGCCATAGCCCTGCAACATCCTTCTTCCCTGCAGCACACCGTAGTAGCTTAAGGAAACATTTCCAAACCCAGCCATGTCAAGCCTTTGGATCCACTTCTCCAGTTTTTCATGCCTTTCCTTCCTCCCAGCTCCCTCGAATGCTATGATGTTCTTTATTTCTTCTCCGAAAAGCATCTTCTCCACCTTCAATCTTTCCATCGATGTTCTAGAAACAGTAGATTCCAAGCAATCAAATAATGCGGCATAAGTGTACAGTGCCTCCAGTAGCCTCTCCATAAGAGTCGATCCATTGTGGTTTGAATCTTGTTCAGTTACAACCATGAGTTTCGGTGACAAACCCCACAGGGAGTTAAGGAAGTCATCCGTCTTCATTGAAGCAGTTGAGGATAGTGGTGATGATGAGGCTGAGTCGGGACTTGGGCTATATCCATTTGCCGTGTCTTTCTCTAGCAGCTCCCCTAATGTGCCTTGATTCATTTGACGGACTCTTTGCATGTTGATTCCATTTGAATTCTTCAATGTCGATGGAGATTTCTTCCCCAGTTCATCATCAGAGGCCAAAAAAGCATGCAATTGAAGAACTGAACTGATAGCTAGAGCCTCCCCAGTTTTAACACGCAATTTTTCAATATCAAGATTCTCTAACCTGCTAACAATGGGATTAAACTGAAATGGGATATCCAACTTTTCTGCTGCTTCGATTAGCTTCTGAGCCATTTGATCCAATACCTCTTTATGCGGATGAATCCCTGTGATTCTCAGATGGGGTGGTCCCTCAGGCCTCACGCTAAAAGCTTGAAGAAGCGCAATCCACTGGGAAGGTTCAGCTGCGTGAAGATCAATTAAATGAACCATCTTCTCCCCTTCCATGGCTTCAATTATAGCTTGATTCGACAGAACAAAAGCGACTTTTATGAATGGAAACATCTCATAAAATAGTTTGCGAACTAAGATTTCCTCAGAAACCAAAGTTATTTGAGTAGCGTTGAGGGCCCTGTCGATACCAGGCCAGGCTTTGACGATCCTACGAGCGAGCGCCTCAGCAAAGTAAGCAGCGATGCGCTGCATGGTATCCCCGTCAGGAGAGGCTAGATGGGAGATTTGACCGAGGGCAATCTCTGCATTCTCAAGGCTACCAGAGGCAACGTGGTTTGCACAAGTGAGCAATAAATGGATCAAATACAAGCCCCTCTCCTCGGATTTTAGCTCTCTAACCCAGGGATAAGGTGATCCCATGCTAGGTGAAACTGGCACCGTGGAGAAAAATTGGAGAGGTGAGGATGTCACAGATGATGATCCATCATCTTGATACATTGATGGAGCCACTAAAATACTCGACGACAACAGCTATATACTTTAGGAGCCAAGAAGGAAAACAATTGACAACAAAAGATGGGGCTAAGAAATTCACTTCACATAGAAAGAAAAGCGAAATCAAGGATTCGCAAGCATATGACACATGATTTTCATGCAAAGAATGAAACTTGCATGATTACAAACTATGAGAAATGATTGTTTACTCTCGGGTAGAGCCGCAAAAAATGAAAGCTTAACTGGGATTAAGAAACAAAGACCAATTCAGCTAAATTTCACAAAGAAAGAACCAAATTAAAACAGTAAAAAAAACATACAACAAGAACTACTAGAAAAAACCAGCCATGAAAGCAAAGAGCATTAAAATCCTTACTGGGTTTTGCAATTGATCGAAAACCCAGATTAGAAATCCAAAGATCAAAACCTCTCTATAAAATAAAAGACCTCGCTTTCTCTGTTTTTCTGTGGTTTTAATTTGTGACAAAGGGAGTCAATAGGTTCCAACTAAGAGATCACAGACTAGTACACGGCTACGTTGTCGACAATGCGTGAGGGCTGCCTTTTGTCGTTTAATGATTTGTTGTCGTTCTATCAAGCAGTGGAACATGGAATTTCTGAGAAGGTTAGCCTTTCTTTCTTTCTTTCTTACGTGGTAGTCGGTTTCTCTCTCTTCGCCCCCTGTTTTTCTCTCTCTCTACGAGCTTGTCTGTCCTTCTCTCCCTCTGAAAACCTCCACTTTTATGGCTTTTTGTCTTAACATTAGGTGGATAGGGAATCAAGGGTCGCCTAAAGGACTACAAGTAAATAAAATATTCCTAAAGGTGATGAAAGTCCAAAACACACCCTGGCAAAGACAAACAATGCATGCTCTGAATTTTGTTTCCTAGTGGGGCAAGTGTGGTAATTGCAGGCAAGAAACAATGGATGCATCCAAAACTTGGTTTTGTTGTCTTGTTCCATGCGAATGACCAAACAATTTGATACTATTATCTTTCTCACATTAAACGACAAAGAGACAGGGGGTTAAGGAAGCGTCCAAAACTAGACCAGATACTACATTTATCTCTTCTTCTTCTTCTTCTCTTCTAGGTGGTTGGCATTTGTGCAATCTCAAGTGCCAACCCTAGCCTAACTCCAATTCAAAATTCCCCTCCCCTGTTATCATTTTTGACCTGTCCTTTCCCTGCCCTGCCCCCACTCATGTCATGGTCATATCTGTGGTTTCATGCTGTTTAAAAACCTATTTTTTTAAAAAAATGGACCACCTCAAGTGCCAACCCTAGCCTAACTCCAATTCAAAATTCCCCTCCCCTGTTATCATTTTTGACCTGTCCTTTCCCTGCCCTGCCCCCACTCATGTCATGGTCATATCTGTGGTTTCATGCTGTTTAAAAACCTATTTTTTTAAAAAAATGGACCACCTTTCCACTAAAATGCGAGTGTTCTTGAAATGGTCTAGATGCAAGGTCTGGTTCTCTCACTAGATCAACGGATCTAGAAGCCTCGTTATTAGCAACAGGGTGCCACTTGATCAATTTTTTCACGCCAATCCCTTGTGTGGATTATCTGGATTGAATAGTACAAATCCATGTCCCATGAGAGAACAAAAGAATTGTATGTAATCCATCTCTCTCTCTCGTGCTAGAAACCCGACAACCTTGAAAATCAATGGCGTTGAATTTGAGTGACTGGATTGCCACGCTATACAGAGTTTGTTGCCTCCAAAACACAGCACTGGTGTCTCGTCTCTATTAGCGCCTGTTAGGACGGCGTTTCAACCGGTTTCATGAAATTTTGAATTTTTTTTTTTATTTTAAATGAATTATTTTTGGTTTTTTTAAATTATTTTGATGTGCTGATATCAAAAATAATTTTTAAAAAATTAAAAAATATCATTTGTATTTTTAAATGAAAAGCACTTTCAAAACAACCGCAACCGCCATCACAAACAGTCCTTTAATTCTATACCTCTGAGCTCAAAAGTTGGAGAAA
Organism: Salix brachista; assembly: GCA_009078335.1. NCBI lineage: Eukaryota > Viridiplantae > Streptophyta > Magnoliopsida > Malpighiales > Salicaceae > Salix > Salix brachista. Next base: position 4,415,930 of record CM018580.1, on the reverse strand, counting down.
TCAAGAAACAGATATCATTAATGCTAAAACGTTGTTGGCAAAGATCGCAATATTGAAATGTTGCTATTCACACGAGAAACAAGTCCCTGCAAGTAGATTCATGGCGACCAGGAGTTCTGTGGGAAGTTCCCAGTGCGATAGTAAATCCATGTGCAATGTGCTAGGGCACATGGATCACGACAAACTTAGGGTAAATGCATTTTGTTGCCCGGGACAGCACGTTACTCGTAATTGATTTTTTTTCAACTGGACAGTTGTTTGCATTATTAAACAATGGATAAGCCTACTATTACTATATATTTGCTAGGACTAGGACGTGACATCATGTGGAGCACAGAACCTAGTAAACAATCCTGGTTCCACTCAGCCATGCCTGATCCTGACTCCCAGCCAGCTTTGTTCTTGAAATTTACTAGGAAAAGAACTATTAGAGAAATCCAATCGAATCCAATTTCCCCTTCCAACTTCAAAGAATAAATAAGAGTGGAGCATGATGAGTCGTATTCCACAGTTGAGATGGTCAAGGTTAGAATGAGTGGTTGAATGGGAACAAATGAATAAAAAGGTTGAATAGACCAGTCCATACAGAGCTTGCTGGAGTTGTTTACAGAAGAAATGGAAGTTCTGGACATTATGTATTTGCTTTCTTAGCTGTTTTTGTCTGATGTTAGTCAGATCAATACATTAAAATTATCCCCACATTGAGTACCCAATTTGCCCTTCGTCTCCTAAACTCTATGGCAGGTGATTAAGTTTTTTGCCGACCACATTTGGATTAAATGAGTGACCAAAGCAGAGATAAAAATCTTCACCAGCTGGACAGATTTCTCTTTTAACATGAGGCTCTTGGGACGGCGGTACAACCTCCGTTTCAGCCCAATTTGATTTTTTTTTATTTTTTTTTGGTGTTTTTAAATTATTTTGATATGATGATGTTAAAAATAATTTTTAAAAAATAAAAAAAATATTTTTTTTATATATTTTTAAATGAAAAACACTTTCAACTCACTTCCAAACAGGCATATAATTTGTTAGTGGAGACTTCCAATCTGGACAACATGGTGGTGAGACAAGTGGCTTCCTGTCTACCAAGTCCCATGTTTTACCAGTTCATGGGGTACAGAGGAAAAAACAGAACAAGCCGTTTGCCTTCTTCTTTAACTACTAGTGTGATTGTTTGATATCGATCGTGGTGGTTTTCACTCTTGCACTGTGGTTTTAAAAAATAAATTTAAGAAAAATTATAAATTATAAAGTTAAATATGTAATGATTAACTGTAATTTTTTAAACTGTGGTTGGAGTAAAAGACAGTTTTCCAACATTTCTACACGGAAGCTTCAGTAAGGAATCGTTTTATTCAAAAAAGCTTAATCTGTTAACTGATGTTTTATAATATAATTTATATTATTTTTTAATACTCTTCTTAAATGAAAGCCCTTTGATCTTGAAACTTGCATAGACTCATATTACCTTGTACTTAGTTTTTCATCAAATAGAATAAGGTTAGTAAGATATGAACTCGTGCCCGTTGGATTAACAAAACTCTGATACCATATTAAAAAATCATTTCATTTAAAAACTTAAGCTGTTATGCATAATATAATTTATATTTTTTTTAAGAAGCTTAAGGTTATAGATAATGATGTGGTTGAAATGTTTTTTTTTTCTTGTATCATTTAAGGTTATCTACAAGAACATTGCAAAGGAAAGAGATGGAGAAGACAGATCCTCTGAAACTATAAACTAGCGTGTTGATTTAAGTAACGTGAATGGTAGATTGCTTCTTTAAGTTGATAGAATGGGCTCTAGTCCAATCACTGTGGGGCATCACAGTCTCCGCCAACATCACAAGATGGGCATACATTTCTTGACAGGACGGACTTTCTTCATGGGAATGCGCTCAATCCAAATCCAAAAAAATATAATCTTTAATCAATCAACTATGATGAAGATTGAAGCTCTTCCATGGTGAATCTTTACAGGTTCCTGATTTGATTTCTTAGTTGGATTCAAAGGTCATTTCATAGGAAATAACTTCGCCTCCTATGCTTTTTCACACCAGAAACCCTTAACAATTTCAATCGGCTTGAACTTGAATAGCCACTGCCCTAAGAACTTCTAACTATGGTTTTCAATCGGGTTTCAACTCTGATCACCTGGTGAGAGAGCAAGCACATGTATCAGTGAAGGAGAGTCCAGAAAGTTTCCAACTTGCAAGATGGTTGGTTGCCACGTGAAGCCAATTTTGAGAGCATGACGCTCACTCACCATCAACTGGCAAGTGATTTCACATTAATTTAATCAAAAATGACAGCCCAGCTAGGGTCTGGAATGCATGATAAAGGGCCACCAAGCTTGACGGGGAAGGAAATGGAGCACAGAATGATCTGTCTGGTGGAATCTGAGATTCTGGGAGGTTAATTTTTTTTTCATAAGCACGAGTCCTTGTCTCCAAGACTTTTCAGAACTACTTTCTCCTTTCCCACCTCATTGATTTCAAAATGGAGCAGGTACTGTTGCGGATACCTACTGTTAAGAGACCATCGTAGCTAATAATAATCAGAAAATGATTTATGAAAAGGGGTAGTACAGAAAGATTATCCATGTCAAGTTCATGATCACAAAATAAAACTTCCCAAATTTGAAAATCAGGAGTTAAGAGCAAGAGAAAGGATAATAGATGCCAGTGAGGCTCCTCCTCCAGTGAGTTCGTTCACTTCTGCAAGCAACAGTGGAGTTTCAGCAACGCCGGTTGGATTATTTCCACATAAATGCATCTTTTTAGGGTTTCTCTTGTGTGCAACCCATGCCAAGATTGATCAGTCTTGTTTGGGTTCATCTTGTATACAACCATGCAAATATTCTAGGGTTCTGGGACCATCTAATACGGATTTTACCCCAGCAGATATTACTGCCTCTGGGGTCCTGCCAAATTTGTAAGATCGGAAGATATTTCCATGGCTTCCAGGAAAACATGAGAAAAGTTATACCAATTCTATCAATCAAATATGGCGCTCGAATTCATTAAAGGCTCGAATTTTCAATTGACAGACTTATTGGTTAGCTAATTCTTAGAAATCAAAATTTACCACACAAAATCAATGAGAAATTCACTTAACACCAACCTGCATTGGTTTAATCACCATTGAACCATCACCAACTGGCCATCGAGGCACATGCTTTACATTCTGGTGAATAAGATCCTATCAGGAAAGGAGATGGTGAAGCTTGGAATTTATTACATCTTTTTCCAGAAATGATTCTGTCATAAAACTACATTCCTTGGGTCATACAAACATAATATGCATCAGCACTATCATGCTGGCTTATTTCTCCAGTGCTTTTTCTTGACCATTGCCCTCTGATGTCCGTTCCTTTTCAATCATACCAAAGTATATTTTTGGAAAAAGTCTGGAGTCTTTATTTTTCTCAAGCTGATCATGAAATAGATAGCATCAGAATTATTTCTTAATTCATCTTTCGGACCCGTTTCTGTCAATCTTTCCATACCACGTTGAAGAAAATGGCTAGTTCTTATGTTTTGCATGCCTTTGTTTCCATAATTGCATCCAACCTTTCTGATACTTCCCTCTCTTTCACAGGAGAGGTTAGCAGAATTGCAGTGGCCAAAGCTTGCGTTCAGGCATTGGACATGGAGTTTGCCAGGGTCAGATTTATGAAATCAACTCAGTTTAAGATATGTTTGTATTGAAAATTGAATCAAATACATACGGATACAACATAACTTTCAGAGATCTCTTCTTCCTTTCTCAAATACATTGGACATGGCCTGCCTTGTATTTTTCTATCTAATCTAAGGAGTGCTGTGTCTATCTTATATAAGATTCCCGCATATTCCAGTTTACATGTAAATTTAATCATATGAAAGTTTGATTCTTAAAATAACTTAATTCAAGAAAAGAACTTGAGTGGAAAACCGTTCACAAAAATGCTTGGCTAGAAAATATTTTTGCCCACTGCTCTGCCACAATTAGAAAAGAAATTGACTTATTTTAATATATATAATTTTTTGTTTTGCATTTCAAGTTATTTTTTTATTTTTTGATTTAGTTTCGATCTCTTTAATTTTTTTGATACTTCTGTGATAGTTTTTATTTTTTGTTCATATTTATGTATCTATACTCTTAATTTTGACTTTTAATTTTTATTGTTATTTATCTCTGTATTAAATGCAGTTTGCGTAAAAAACAGAGTAAGTTTAGCTTTGGTGCATGAAATGAGAGTGAAAATCTCTCTCATCCACGTTTAGTGAATGGTTTGTTGTTGGTGATTTGATATCTTTGTGTGTTTTGTCATATGTTTTGTCTATGTGTGGCTTGTGATATTTTTAATTTAAAGTGATTTTTATTTAAAAAGAAATTAAAATATTTTTTTATTTTTTAAGATTTATTCTTAATATTATTATATTAAAATTATTTCATAACACTAAGATTAAAAAAAATCTTAGTTCATTTTTTTATGTATATTTTAATGCGTTAATATTAAACATATATCAAAATATATAATCAGCCTAACATATTTTTAAGAAAAAATACTTTAAAATAATAGTAATCATTATTTTCAACACCTCATCCATAATAAAATTAATATATATAAAAACTAAATAATTGAAAGTTTTTTACGCAAACAGGATAGAAAATAACACATTAACTTAGATTGTGTTTGATAGTCTGATAATATCTCATAATGATAATAATATCTCATATTATATTATAAGATACTAGGAGTTAACGTATGGAGCTGGCTTTTATATCATTTTTTTTCCAATGCTACTAATATTGTTTTTTATTTTACTTTCAATTATAATAATATCAATGAGAAAAATAATTCAAGTATTTTATCATTCGGTGTTGTATTTATTAAGAATTAAATTTTGTAATTTCTCTACATATAATGTTTCAAATCTAATATCCTGGGATTAATGATTTGAAAAAACTTTTGTGACTCGATATTATTTTTAATTTTTTTTTATCTTATTTCTTTAAAATTGTATGACTTAACATTAGTATTAAAAAAAATATTAAACAATAAATTTTATTATAATCCAAGCGATTATAATAATTATATTCATAATAGTAATGGTACAAATTTTGCTTTTGTTCTTTAATTTTGTCATTTAACTTTCTTTTATTTGTTCTTTAAATCAAATAATATTTTTTTATGCTGATAATATTTTTGTTGCCTTCAATCATAAAAATAACAATTGAATAATTTGTCATCTGATGTATTTATTAAGAATTATTTTTTATAACTTCTATATATATAATGATTCAAATCTTATAATTTATCAGTTGATGCTATATTTGTTAAAAATCATGTAACTCAATGTTATATTTAAATTATTTTATCTAATTTTTTTAAATTGTATTATTTAACATTATTACTAAACACAAAAAATTGTCCTATAATGAATAGGTACATATGTAAATATAGACATCTTAGGTACATTTGTAAGATATCTTGAACATTTATGGTTAACTTCTCCGAGCTCAAATTATACTTTTAGTTCGTTGCCTGAAAAAAGATAATAAAAAAAAAGTCGCGATTTTAACCATTTTTGGGGTGGTTGCTAGCAGAATCACTAATAAAGTCTCAACTCTCAACCAACCTGGAGGTAGATAGCGTCCACACCCAATACTTGTAGGCTTGTAGCATTGAAGAGTTATAACTTGCAGGTATAGTGCTTTAAACTGCAGGGATGACTTGTCATTTTTGGTGTATTTGAAATTGTTTTCAAAAATAATTTTTGTTTATAAATATATTAAAATAATATTTTTTTTACTTTTTAGATATTTTTTTTATGAAAATGATCTAAAATATATATTTTTCAATTAAAACAAAAAATATTAAAAAAATCATTTTTTTTTTCAAAAATATTTAAAAAAAAAATGTTAAACACCCATTAAATGCAGGAAGGTGTCTCTTCTGAACCAGATCTTGGAGGATAGCACTCGGCCCTTATTTACAGGCCATGAAAGATTTATCAGTCACCCCATTAGTGATTAAACTAAGATCTTTGTTAGAAAGGAGATCAAACAATGTAAGATTGTTACCTTGATGACGTAAAATTCACAGCTTCATGACAACCTTTTTTCACAATTTTTTTTTTAGCCGCCTTGAATGAATACATAAACAGGTCAAACTTGTCTGCCTCTCTATACCAGCAGGGGAGAAAACACAACCAAGTGGAATGCATTATCCTTCAAGAACAAGTATCGCAAAACTGTTAGAAGCGTTGACTTGCATATTTAACACTCTGCCTTGCCATCCTCCTGACAGGCCAAGGTTGTAGTCATGGGAATTCACAGCTGGCAATCATACTTTTACTTGTCCCCACCTCGAAACATGCCCTTCATGTCTTTTGCCGAACCCATTTGTTTCATTAGTGCTGAGTGATTTTTAAAAGTAATATTTGTTTAAATTTTTATTAAAATAAAATTTTTTTTATTTTTTTAAAATTATTTTTATCATTGACATATTAAAAATGATTTAAAAACATTAAAATAATTTTTTTTTTAAAAAAAAAACACTTTTGAAAAGTTGAACACCCCCAAGTTTTGCTCTTCATACGTGATTCATTCAAGAGCTTTGGATTTGAGCTATCCAACTCTGCAACGCATCAGCAACAAGTAGTGATCAGCCAAAGTACCCGACATCTGCATTCAAGAAAATGTGCTGTGCATATCCAACATGTAACGCAATGCACTAAATGTGAAATATTAAATAGCACTTACTCACCTTCATTGGTCAATGAATCCATCATGCTCATGTATCACTTAATCTTCACCTGGCTTTCCTTTTCGTGACCTTTTGGCATTAATCTCCACTAAATCCAGGAAGCATTGAAAAATACCTAAAAAAGGTTTGTCTGAACACTATTAAACTGAAAGTAACAACACCATAGGGAAGGACAAGAATGGTAAATGGAGAATAATATCAATACTCTCAAAATTTTATTACAAAGGATAGGGCACTGGTTTACTTCCTTTCCCACTTTTTTTAAAATTAAACAGGTCACCGAATAAAGAATTCACAAAACTTTAACATGTTAATTAGGAAGTATTGTAAGCTATCTTTGTCTACCATACTTCCCACTTATCTTCTCCTTGTCTACCATACTTTTTCATTATCTTCTTTTTTCACTCTGAGATGCATCATTGCCCTCCTCGCAATTTCTCTCATTTTTCATCTTTCACTTGTTGAAGTATTCTTGTTAAACAAGATGTTAAAAAAATCTGGGAACAAATTAATTGGAACCATATCTAAACTAGGCAAACTAATAAGAATCACTATTGTCGCTGAATCTGGTTTCTTGTGTTGGATTCTCATATCTAGCTGGGGTACAACTTGTATACTCTTGAAAGCCAAATGTAACTGTACCAGCAGGTGTTAATGCACATGAACAAATATAATGCCTCATACTTCTGTTCTGTATCAAATACCAGCAGCTTCCGTTTCTAATTAAAAAGAAAAAAAGAAAAAAACTTTTGCTCTACTAATAAGCTGACTACAAAGTCTTGCATAATAATTAGCAGCTATCTGCATGCTGAAACATGAAAAAATTAAAAAAAGAAGATAGAAAAACTGGGGTGAGGAATTAACAACAAATCACAAGTACTCTCCATAAACTAGCACACTTCCTACCACAGTCACAAGGAAGTTCTGTTGTGTATATATATATATATATACATATAAAAAAAATCCCTATCTTCTCTTAGGAAGATCCAACAAAACAGAATAGTCAGTAGAGAACCTGGCCAATGGGACCCATTTTAGTAGATTCTGGAATTGCTCACACATAATCCCTAAGATAAAAATCCCTTCTGGCAGCTTTTGCAGAAGCTCGGGCAGTTGATCCATAGGAACAACCTCCTGAATTCTATCCATGAATCCAGACCAATCACCCATGCATAGTTGGAAGATCAAAACAATGCAAACACTATGAGAATCAAAAACATCCAAATAAATTTCAGAGGTAAGAACAAAATCAAAGCAAAGGCGTCAAACTGAAAGAAAGCAGGAGAATACCTATGAGGCCACTAGCAAAAGGTTTAACATCAAAGACTTCAAACTTGTCCATATGCTCTCCGGTACAAATAAAAATGACAGGACTTTTGGTCACTGCAACAGTGTACATGGAATGTAAACCACGAAACAATATAAATGCTTAAAAAAGGAAATTTCGGTACAGTAGAACAGCCTCCAGAATACTCACGCACTAAGCGTGCCACCGCCCTTTGCCATTTTGGTAACAATCAAAGCTCCAGCTCCAGCTCCAGCACTTTGCTTAAAAGCTTGAGCTTGATCATATGCAACTTGACCGATAGTGCTATCCATAACAAATATAACAAGATCTGGTTTCTTGAAGACACAAAACGAAAAGGAAACAAATTTTACTGCAATGGCAACCAGCAATTAATAATAAAAACAACGAAGCATGCAAAACCACTGATAATAGAATTAAAAAAAATACCTTGTAAACCTACAAACATAACAACACTAGTTTTCCCTTTCTTTGGAGTGAAGGAGGGCTTTCCCGTGTCCAAAATCTTGCACAGCTCATTAGATATTGCCTGGTAAAATTAAATCCAATTCAGTAAAAATAAAATTAAAATAAAATAAATATTTTTTTTTTTTGTTTTTTTCAAAAATAATAATGATAAATAGTTACTTGTTGGATGATTCTGCGCTTGTTGTGACCGGCAGCAATATCGTCGAGATTTTCGTGAACAAGTTTGAATTGAGCATCAGCTTGAAGAAGAGCCCGTGTGATCTATTTTATTGTCTTTCCTCGATGATTGTTGCATTGCTCATTTGCTGGATAGCTCGGGATATGCTTCCTCCTAGCTGTACCAACACCATTTTTGCTTTCTTTTTCGAGTTCCAGGGATTCAATTCGATTTTTTATCGGGAAGAGCGAGGGATGAATAGTGTTTGTTATTGTTTTTTTAAAATGTGCAGAAATATATATATTTTTTAAAAATTATTTTTACATCGACATATTAGAATAATTTAATTTAAAATAAAAATAAATCTTTTAAACGAGATGTAGTGCAAGCTAGAGGAAAAACATCACTCTTTTAATATATAAAACACCAAAACATGCAAAGGAGAATACTTTTCATATTGGACTCGCATGTGATTTTTTTTAATTTTTGATTATCAAATTTCTTTTATTCATGACAAGTTCGTCATTTTACTATTATATTATAGATCGATTACTTTAAATTTTAAATTTTATAAGCAAGATGAGAAAAAATATAGAAACTATTTTGTAATTTCAAGATTAATATTTTATTTTACATTGTATATCAAAAATGTTTTTTTTTTAAATATTTTAATTTTTTTGATGTTTTTATATCATTTTCATGTGATGATGTCAAAAATAATATAAAAAAAAACTTTTTTGATATATTTTTGAACAAATTTTTTTTTTCAAAAATAATTTTTTTTTTCAATCATTTGTATGCATTCATAAGAGAGAAGGCGTAATATGGTGATTTTGGGTTGCTGGATTTTTTTGTGTGTTATTTGAGGTAATTAACGGGTTTAGTGAAGTGTATATGGTGTTTCTATAAATGTTATGGCAATATTTGTTTGTGTTTTTAAAAAAATGATAGAGAAAAAAAAAAGAAAAAAAATAGTCTAGCCATGACCCGAGGCTAAAGGGCCTATGCACCGCCCTAACGAGGCCTCTACATGTTTGATTTTTTTTCTTGTTAATTTGTTTTGGTTTTATTGTTAAATATTAGATTTTTATTGATTTTTTTTTCAAAAGTAACATTTTGTCATTTTTTTAATGGAACATGATTTATTTATTTCTCAGTATGAATAAGATTTTAATATTTCTCTCGTGGTATGAGGCATTGTTTTCTACGAGCCATAAATTCGCGTTCCGTCCCAGAGATTAAAATTTTTTCTTATCTAGTTTTAACACATAATTTTTTATTTTTTATTTTGATTTTGATTTTTTTATTTTTTAGTTTAGTTTTGATCCCTTGATTTTCTCGGTCCTTCTAAAATAATTTTAAATTTTTTGTTTGTATCTATAAACTTTTGCTCTTAGTTTAGATTTTTCAATTTTTATTGTTATTTGTATTTGTATTAAATGCAACTCGCGTTGAAAAAACATAGTAAATTTAGCTTTGGTTGTGTAAAATAAGAGTGGAACTCTTTCTTATGCATGTATAGCTAAACAAGAAATGTTTGAAACACCACCGCAGGTAACTCTTCAGTTTTGTCTTATTTGAGGCTACAAAAGTTATTTTACTATGCACTAAAAAATTAAAATTACCGGAACACCCCCACTGACAATTCTTGGTTTTGTCTTATTTGAGGGTATAATGATTATTGTACTATGCACAGAAATGAAAAAAATAATTAGAAATACCTTTGATACCATGACATTATTTTAAACACATTTTCCATAATAAAATGAATATATAAAAAGCTAATATATATTTTTAGAAGTTCTACGACGCCGCACGCGCCATCCGAAATGTGCATGAGCTCTAAAATTGACGTCACGCCCGACGACACGCCTACAATACCACAACAGAAAATATAATTAAAAATTGGTAAATTACCAATACACCCCTATAGTCAACTCTTGAATTTTGTCTTATATGGGGTATATATGTACTTTATACAACTCGTGGTACGCATCAGCTGACCTGGACACCCCGATTATAAAAAAAGGTTCAAGGATTAGTCATGATACACTTAATTTAACCCAGAGACCCCCGTTATAAAAAATATATATAAGTACAAAAAAACAAAAACTTAAGTTGGCCTAGAGACATTGGTTATAAAAAAAAGTGAAAAAAATAAAAAAAGTATAAGCATGAAAGCAATGTAGCAATCCATATTGTTTTTTTTTTAAATTATTCTGGAAATTAGTCGTGATGCACTTAAGCTGGACCGGAGACCCCCGGTCATAAAAAAAATGTATAAGTGAACAAAAAAAAGTATAAAGAAAACAAATAATAAATTGGTCCGGGGATTAGTCGTGGTGCGCCCAAGCTGGTTTGGACACCCCGATTATCAAAAAATAAATTTGGTCCGGGGAGTAATGGTGATGCACTTAAACTAACCCGGAGATCCTAGTTAAAAAAAATATATAAGTGAAAGAAATAAAAATATAAGTGTGATAGCACTGTAGCAATGCATATTGTGTTTTAAAAAAATTCGGCCCAGGAATTAGTCATAGTGTGCTTAAACTGGCCCAAAGACCCCGGTTATGAAAAAAAATGTATAAGTGAACAAAACAAAAGTATAAGAAAAAAAAGAAAAAAAAATGTACCAGCTGGAAAGCACTTTAGAAAAAAAAATTGGGGATTGTCGTGGTGCGCATAAGTTGGCATGGACACTCTGGTTATAAAAAAAAATTGGATCTTGGGGATTAATTGTGGTGCGCTTAAGCTAGCTTGGACACCCAGATTATAAGAAAACAAAAAAGAAAAAAAAATATAAGTGGAAAAAGAAAAAAAAATATAAAAGTATAACAAGCAAAAAAAATGTTTTTGGGGAAAAAATGAAAGAAAAAAAATATAACAAGAAAAAAAAAAGAGGAAAAAAACGAAGCAAAAAAGGGGAGGGGGAAAGCATTGTAGTGAGAAAACACTATTGCAATCAACAATTCTATGTGTGTTGAGCTACAGTGCTTCCCCTACACCATTTAAAATCTATATATTTTTTTTAAAAAATTCGGTTCAGGAATTAGTCATGGTGTACTTGAGCTGACCTAGAGACCCCAGTTATCAAAAACAAATTTGGTTCGGGGATAAGGAAAAAAAAATGTATAAGTGAACAAAAAAAAGAATAAGGAAAAAAATTAAAAAAAAATAAATTGGTCCGAGGATTAGTTGTGGTGCGCATCAGCTGACTTGGACACCGTGTTTATCAAAAAAGAATTTGGTCCGGGGATTAGTCGTGGTGCGTTTAAGGTTGCATGAAGATCCTGGTTTAAAAAAAAATATAAGTAAAAGGAAAAAATAGCTTAAACTGACTTAGAGACCATGGTTATAAAAAAAATATATAAGTTAAAAAAAACAAAAAAAATGCAAGTGTGAAAGCACTGTAGCAATCCCTATTGTTTTAAAAACAAATTTGATCCGGAAAGTAGTTGTGGTGTACTTAAGTTGACCCATAAACCCCGATTATAAAAAAAATTGTATAAGTGAACAAAACAAAAGTATAAGAAAAAAAAGGAAAAAAATGTACCAGCAGGAAAGCACTTTAGCAAAAAAAAAAGGGTCCAAGGATTACTCTTGGTACGCATAAGCTGGTCTAGACACTCTGATTATAAAAAAAAAAAATGGATCTGGAGATTAATTGTGGTGCGCTTAAGCTGGACACCCAGATCATAAAAAAACAAAAAAACAATATAATTGGAAAAAAATTAAAAAGTATAACCAGCAAAAAAAATGTTTCATGGAGAAAAATGAAAAAAGAAACATAATCATAAAAAAAACACAATAAAAAAAAAACTGGATTTAATGATTAATCGTGGTAGACTTAAACTAACTCAGACACTCTAATTATAAAAAAAACATATATATATATATATATATATATATATATATATATATATATATATATATATATATATGAATCAATACTAAATAAAAAATTAATAGAATAAGTGCCAAAATGAAAAACAAAATACTTAATTAATTCTATTCAATGATAAAATCCCAACAAATTAAAATTTTTGAGACCAAAAAATAATAAAGAGATTTTTAAAAACAAAATGCAGTGTAACCACCATAGATTAAAATTTCATAAGAGAATCGAATAGAAATAAAACCCCAACAAAAAATAAAACGACCAAAATTAAAAACAAAAACTAAAAGCACAAATGTATAAATATGGACAAAAAATAAACACTATCCAAGAAGAATAAAAAAACTAAAGGAATTGATACCAAAAGAAAAAAAAAAGAATAAGTGCCGAAATGAAAAACAAAATATATAATTAATTTCAATTGAAGGATAAAAATGAAACAAATAAAAACTTCGGGAACGGAAAACAATAAAGGGATTTTAAAACATCAATAAAGTGCAATTGTTGAACAAATTAAAAAAATAAGAACCGAAATGAAAAGTAGCATATATGACCAATTTCAATTGGAGGACAAAATTTGATCAAATTCAAACTTGCATACCAAAATTATTAAAGGAACAAAAAACAAACCAAAAATCAAAAGATGAAGTACCGAAATGAAACTTACCGTATATAATCAATTTCAATTGAAGGACATGATTGAAAATAATCAAAATTTTCATTGAAAAATCAATAAGGAAAACAAAAGCTTAGGGACTGAAAGGAAACTACTACAAATATGAGGGACTATGTTGTACTTTCCGGCAACTGGAAAGAGAAAAGAGTGGGAGAAAGAAAAACCGTCTATCGACGATTCTACGACCACATTCACTTGCCATGCGCCGCTCAGGGATGAAGAAGACATGAAGGCGTACCAGGTGACACGGCGGAAGGCCAGTTGCCACCACATGCGCCTCTCGAAAGGTGTGGGCAGGCGGAACAGTGATGACGCGTCCATACGACGAGCTGCAGTGTTTTGAAAAAAAGAAATAATAAAAATTTGATCAATTCCCATACACCCTTGTACCTAGCGATATCTATTAAAAAACCAGGGGTGAAAGTACTGCAATACCCCCGATTCCAGGCTGCGGTTTTTGTATTTAAAGGGGGGCTAATTTCATAGTTTTATTGTACAAAAATTCAGAAATACCATCTATATCTCCTAGAAAAGGCAAAAATACCTCTAGTCCCGGGGGTTAAAAATTGTCAACACTAGGGTAAAATGATAATTTTAATGTTTGAATCCACAATAATCTGTGTCTATGTGTGCAGTAAAATCATGCACAATAATGGGACGCATTTTATATATATACTAGCCAATTTGCCCGCTCCGCTGGGCTTTTTTATCTATGTAGAAAATTGATTGATTTTATAAATATTGTATTTTGTTATTTCTAACCTTTTTTTATTAACATTGTAATTGAAAAAATCTGTTAAAAATCAACCAAAATGCGATTGAATATTGCTATTGCTCAAAAACTTCAACTTTTTATTTTAATGAGTTTCTTTTTCCCAGTAATATTAGATAACGACAAATTATAACGCATGTGGTGGGAAAAATATTATTATTTTTCGCCCAGTCCGAGTTCTTGTTGGCGCGTCCCAGCCGCCTTATATTTCAGCGCACGCCGTTTTGCGTATCCAAAAATTATCAACCGTTATTTCAATGTTTAATTGACTCTTCCAAAATTGCAAGGAGCGGCGTGTAAAAATGTTAGTGAGTTTTTGCGTGGTATTGAATTAGTCTCTTGCGCATTGCGACGTAGATGGTTTTTTAGCAAAACTAATTGATTCATTTACATGTTGTAATTTGTTGTTTTATTTCAATTAGTAACATTATAATAGATAAAATATGTAACAAATAAATTCCCAACCTAAAAGGAATAGTGTAATCGAAATAGGAAGTGGTTGGTTCGTATATTTTTAATTGGAGATAACTAGGTCAATTTAAATCTTGTAACAAGTTTTTGTTTCAACTTTTCCCAAGAATATTATATTTAACATTCATAAATAAACGTGAGAGTTTCCATTTCACCCTTAGACTTTTAATCAGGTAAATTTTAAAGAAAAAATTTGATTGATAATTAGGTCAATGTGTACCTTTTGTTTTTTATTATTTTTTCTACAAGAATATTCCTTACTTTTGTCCATGTATATATTAGTGTATAATGGGAAAATAAAAAATATATTAATAAAATAATAATAGAAAAGGGTAATAAAATTTAAATAATAAAAATTTTTTTTACTCTTTTGTTAATCATATATTTATATTAAATGTATTTAAGCGATATAGAAATTTTTGTTTTAAAATCCAAGGTCATTATTCTTTCATTAATTATATGTTCTAATATTTTTGACGATATATTCAATAAATATTAGGAAGAAGAAAACATATAATTAGTCTTAATTAGTAATCAAAATGGGAATAATGTTTCAATAGATAACGAGGTAAATTTGTAATTTTATTCTTTGTTATTGACATTTTAATAATAATAATAATAATAATAATTATAAATAAAATATTGTAATAATAATAATAACAATTTAATTGTTTTTTTGCATGCTCTTTTGTAATGTTATTTGCCGTCTAATTTAATAATTTTTGTATATTTTTGAATTGCGGATAATGGAGGTTATTTGTCTTCCTTTTTTTTTTGAGTTGTATATTGTTTCATTAATTATATGTTCTAATATTTATTACATATTATTATCTCATAGGAATATAAATAGGGAGAAGAAAACATGACCTTGACAGTTGACTTTGTTAAAAAAATGGAGCAAATTTATTTTTCTTTTATAAGATACATTATATATTATATAATGTAAAAAGAAAACCATTTTTTTTCAAATTTCTAATTTTTTTTTCTCTCAATTATAATTTAGATAATATTAATAATAAATATTCAAAATATAATTTAAGATATGACAATAATAACAATGCTAATGAAGATTTAATTAAAATAATTAATATTATTATAATAATTTTACATACTTTCAATAATATATTTATTTTATTAGGCGATAATATTCAACAAATATTCAAACAATTAAATTATTATTATTAAAATTTTTAATTATTTTATTATCATTGTTGCATTTAAAAAATATTCTGTGAATATTAAAAAAAATTAATTTTCAAATATTACTACCAGAATATTATGCATAGAATAAATATAGGAAAGAAACCCCAACAAATAAAAAGATTAATATCAGAAATATTCAAATACAAATTAATAATATAATGAATTCATCGAGGATAACATAAATATAATATATCGCCTATATATAGAGCCCTTAATTTCTAAGCAAAAATTAATATCAATATTCTTAAATATAAGTCAACAATAATAAAAAAATATAAAAAATATTTGATATTATTAACTTAATTTGAAACTAATTATATGTTTGAGTATTTATTGAATATTAAAAGATTTCAAAGCCTAAAAAACATATTAAAGATAGGAAAATTAAAGTGACCTATGATAATTTTGACATGAAGACAAAATTCAATCAACCTGTTTTCTTAAATATAAATATAATAATAGAAATAAAATTCAAAGAAAAGGATTGGCTTCAAAATTTATATTTTGTGTTCTTTTAAAGTTGGTTTAAAGAATTTATCACTCAATTCTATTAGCAAATGTGCAGTAGTAGTTTGCAACTCCGCTTCCGTCGTTCATATCTTTACAAGAATTTCCAATGTTTTCATTTGTAATATTTTAGATCTAATATCAAATACATCTCAAAAAAACAAAAATATTGACAAATTTACCAGCATTATCTACAAGTCAAATTAAAACAAGTCATTTCCCATGCAATTCCAAGGGTTGAATCGCTTTTAGACAGCAAATAAATAATTATAGCACAAAAAAAAATTAAGTTTATGTTATAAAAACAAATTGCAATATTTTTATTTCTAATATGTCTGATATTTATTGAATATTATCGCCTAAAAATATATTGAGAGAGAGGAAAAATGACTTTAGATTTTTTGAAGGACAAAAATTCATATTAGTATTTTTAAATATAATTATACTAACTAAATATTAAAATAATAAAATACAATACATAAAAAAACAATCAATTTTGAATATAGATAAAAAAAACCCGCCGCATTGCGCGGGTTAACCGCTCGTATATATCTATAATATATATTATATTTTTCATGTTTTTTAACAATCTTCATCGTAGCTCAATGTGCTTGAACGGTTGATAAAATAGTAAAAAGTTGATGTATTTAGTGACTGTTTGCGATTACTGGAGTGTCTTTATTTTGCTTACATTTTAACCAAGGGTTTATTATATCCTTAATAAAAAATTATTTTTTCTATAATATTAAATATGAGGTTTAATAATAACAGTGATTCAAAATCTACAAAGTTAAATTCTTACATGTTTTTTTCAACGTCTTTCCATCCACGTCCACGCTCCGGAGGGAAAGAAAAACCCTGCGAGGACACAGTCCTTCACTCAGCTCAACCCGCATTCTGCATTTATTTTTTCATCCCTTGAAAATTGAAATTGAAGTGCTAATTTGAGACTGTGTTAAGAGTTGTGTTGTACATTATTTTTTTTAAAAATATATTAAAATAATATATATTTTAATATTATCATATTAAAATAATTCTAAAAAATCAATTTAAATCAATTTGTTTTTCTTAAAATGATGATCATACTAGAACGCAGCGTACACCACTCCAGGAACTCGTCTCACGCTTGCCGTCCGATTATTCGCCAGGTGGGTTCATGCCATTGGATCCAAAATACACTAAACTAAGAGAGATTTATCTATTTAACTATTAACACGTGTTTTCTTCAAAATAAATAAAAAGCTCCAAAACCCGAATCAATTATTATTATTTTTTATTTCCGCTCCCTCTCTCTAAAAAAAACACTAGAAACAAATCCTCATTTTTCTCTCTCTAGAAAAAAAAACGAACACATTGAGGGTGTCTTTCTTCTCTCTTTCTTCCCACGGACACCATTCGACGATCAATCCCAAAATAGACTCGTCGTCTTCCTTTCAAACGGGGACCGTTCTTAACTTCACCCTCCGAGCATCTTAGCAACAACCGCCGCCTATACTAAAAAATCTATGCCCGTTAACATTTAAACGAAACATCCTTAAAGGACACCGTTTTTTTGTTTTCAAATTCATTGGTCGCCGGCGATTTGTAAGGTGCCCCAATATTAACCTGTGCACCCTCCCCTGTTTTTTGTTTGAAAAGTATCTTGACCTAATTAGCTAGATAATCAGTTTGGTTCTTCATGTATTGAGGTTAGCTTCTTGTTTAGTAAGAGGCTTCGATTTTCGGCACGAATTTCTTTTTCCGATGTTTATTAACGTGAATTGAACGTTTCCGATTTCGAATTTAGGGTTTCATGATCGTTCTAGCGTTTCTAAATTGGAGGTTTAAGTGTGTAGTCATTTGATATTGCGGTTACACTCGTGGATCTATAGTTTGCTTTGTTTTCATCTTTTGTTTTGTTTGTTAGCGGGTTTAGTGATTATTTCGCTTCGGTTTCTGATTGTTTTTGACTGTATTGAGCCTGTTCTGATATTTTTTTTCATTTCTAGTATCATCTGAACTCTCTTCGTCACTTGTTTCTGATTGTCTTTAGTCCTTTTCTATTGGTTTTGATTCAAGCCAAGTGTTTTTTTTTCGATTTTAGTTTATAGTTTTTGAATACCATCAATTGCCAGTTTAAATTGTGATCAGAATCTTCTTCAGTCCTAGTTAGTGAATGTATTGTGGAATGAACGAGGTTTTGTTATCAATATTTGATTCCTTAGTTGTCTGCTATCTTAAAAGAACCCGATAATCTTCACGTCATAAATTTTTTTATTCATTTACAAATTTGGGCTTTATTTTTTGCTCCCTGGTACAGTGAAGGGTATGGGGTTAAAAGCTAAAACTCTTCGTTTTGAAGACAGTATTTCTTTCTCATTCCTTGCTTTTTACTGACACCTTTGTGAAGCGCAATTATAGTTTTTATTATCTGTACGTTGATTTTAATTAATTAATAGTTTCTATTGTTTCCAGGCCTTGGAGGGAGATTGTAAGAGACAACAGAAAAGTTAACTGCGGCATTGTATTCAAAGCAAGCATTCAGACAGGGAAAGATGGGAAATAATTACCTTTGAAATTCCATGTGAGAGGATGGCTTTTTTCAGGAACTACACAACTGAAGCAGTTTCACAGAGTATCCTAGAAGGAAAAGTGCAAGGTCAGGGTATAGGTAGAATGCTAGGCAATGAGGATGTAGATGTGACTTTTAGTGAAAGAGAACTGGATATGAACATGGATGCGCAATATGAAAGTGAACCCGATGATGCAGGCAGGTTGCAGAGTGATGTAGCTGTTGGCAATGATGCTGGTGTGAGTAATTCAGAGTTGCAACCTTCTGGAAGGAAAAATGTGGCAGGAAAATGGGGTTCCAGTTTTTGGAAGGACTGCCAACCCATGGCTACTCATGGGGCATCCGATTCCGGGCAGGATTCCAAATCAGAGGATAGAAATGCAGAAGGTTCAGAAGATAATGTATCAAATGGAAGGGATGATAGATTGGAATCAGAAGATGAAGAGGGACAAGAAGAAGGGGGTAAGGGTGGGAAAGGCCATTCTGATGTCCCTGCAGATGAGATGTTGTCTGATGAATACTATGAGCAGGATGGGGAGGATCAAAGTGACTCGATGCGTTATAGGGGTATCAGTAAACCCGTTGATTTGAGTTCCAGGTTGCAATCAAAGCCTGTACCAATCAAGAATAATGTCTCTAGGAGGTCTAGAGGTTTGCACAATCATGAAGGTTATGATGATGACAAAAATGACGTGAATGCTGATTATGAGGAAGAGGATGAAGATGGTAATTTCTTTGTTATTTTTGCATTTTCTGTTAGGTTATAATACCATTTTCACTAAAACAAGTTATGAGATGCTTGGATATCATCTAGTAGTTGGTAATTTCTTTTACTGTTTGTTGCTGGAGCTGAAATGTTTGTGATATTGCTAGCAGAAGATGATCCTGATGATGCGGATTTTGACCCTGATCATGGCGCCTTGAGTGGTCACATGGGGAACAAGGTTGTTGTCTTTCATAGTTGTTATTTGTAGTATGGTTCATTGCCTTTGTATTTTGTACACCAAGCTGGTTTATCACGAGCTTTGTCAGGGCAATTGTCATGATATATTATTTCAATCTGCTGTTTTTAATTCCAATTTATTGTTCTTTGTTTTTTTTATCTTTACATTCTTCTGCTAGTTTATTGCCCTATTTTTATAATGTGGCACACATTCATTTTTGTGCATGCTGCAAGGCATGCCAAGAAGAGGCTGTGGGTTCTGATAATAAAGTTCATACTAATATCACACACCTATTCTTTTTACCCTAATAAAGTGCTTTTTCACCAAAACCAGGATAAAGACTGGGAGGGTGAAGATTCAGATGAAGATGTTAACAGTGATGATTTGGTTATCTCAGATGGTGAAGATGATGATGATTCATATTACACAAAAAAACCTAAGGGTAGGCAACAGGGTAAAGGTGGATGTAATACAAAATCTTCCAGAGAGCACCTGTCATCACGTGCTTCTGGTCGACAAAAGAGAGGGAAAACATCATTTGAAGAGGATGAGTATTCAGCAGAGGATTCTGACAGTGATGAAGATTTCAAGAACATGATTCAAAGAGGTGCTCATCTCCGTAAATCTAATGCCCGGTCCTCTATGTCAACAAAAAATGGTGGAAGAAACAATGAGGTTCGCACTTCTAGTAGGTCGGTTCGTAAGGTATCATATGTTGAAAGTGATGAAAGTGAAGAGATTGGTGAAGGGAAAAAGAAGAAGGCCCAAAAGGTGCAGTCTATCATGCTATAATTTATGATGTCACAGAAGTGCTTCATATTTTTTTACCTGGATGAAAAAATCTTATGATATAATCATTTTGGTTAGAAATATCATCTTATAGATTAGGGCGTGCATATATGAGGTTTTCTGCTTGCTTTGGTCCATATATATACAATTATATATATGTTGCACGTTTGCTTCTTATATTTCTCCTCATCAAGTTTTTTAAATTGAAGGGGCATGAGTTCTTGCAAGTTTTCCAGGAACTCCCTAGAAAGTGAAAGTAATTTTTTTAACCTTAAACAAACATTTTTTTTGTACATGTGTTTGTTTGTTATTATGCCTCTCCTTTTCCTGTCCTGGTCAGCAAGCTGGGTTTGCCGTGCCTAAGAAATTTTTAAGCTGTAAAAACTCTTAAAACAATGTATGATGTCTAGAGGACATTGCACTGGGAAATTCTTGTAGAATCCATCCATGTGTTTCAATGTTTAGCAAAATATTTTTTATCTATTTGTTTTGTCCAAAATCCTATCAGTGAGGTTAAATTGGTTCTGGTGTTACGGTTTGAGGATTGTAGATAGGTCTGTCAGAATATATTTTTTTGGGAAAGGTGAATGATGACTGGGAATCATTTGAACCAGAACTCCTGCTCTTCTAGTTTAGTTTATATGTACTTGTTTCTACTTCGGATATTTCCTTATGTTGCTATTATTGTTTTGGCAATTGTGGTTGTACTTTGGATTTGAATAGTATAAATTTCACAGGCTTCAGTGCTTTAATAATTTCTCTCATTACCTCCACAAGTTTTTGGTATGCTATTGTTATTCTTCATTTTGTTTGCCTTCTCCAAAATAGGATGAAGTTGAAGAAGAAGATGGTGACTCCATCGAAAGGGTACTATGGCATCAGCCAAGAGGCACGGCTGAAGATGCAATGAGGAACAATAGATCAACGAAGCCTATTCTGTTAAGCTACCTGTTTGATTCTGTGCCTGACTGGAAAGAAATGGAGTTCTTGATAAAGTGGAAAGGCCAGTCACATTTACACTGCCAATGGAAATCATTTTCTGACTTACAAAATGTATAATTGCTATTATTTCTGTTTCTTATGTGTGAAATATAAGCTCTAATCATCAAATTCATTTTAAGAAGATCTGTTTACATTGTCTGATGTTGTGTCACCAGCTAAGTGGTTTTAAGAAGGTACTGAACTACACTAAAAAAGTGATGGAAGATGTGAGGTACAGGAGATCATTTACACGTGAGGAGGTATACCTTTTGCTTTTAAAAGGGTTTTGGAATTTTCTTTCCTTAATAATATTAGAGAAGAGAAAGAGATGCTGGGATGTGCATGTCTTGATATGATACGAAAACACTCAATAATAATTTACATCTTTTGCCTGATCTGAATGTGAGATACCTGCAATTATGAAAAATGCACAATTGTTTTTTCCTATAACAATGAATAGCTTCTGTGGTGCAGTATTTTCACATGCTGTTCTAAATCATTATTTCTAAGGACCCAGACTGAATACGTTATACGATTGGCATTTAGTTGCCTTGTTTCCTTAAAGCCAGGTGATCATTTTGTCAAGATGGAGCAAGTCCTACGTTGGTGTGATGATATTTTAGGGGCTCTTATAACTGGAAGAAATATGTGATCCTTTTTTTTTTATATCATTTCTTACATTATGAACATGCTTGTTAGTTCTTATAGGATGACAAAATACTGAACTCTAACCAAAATGTACTGAATGGTAATTTATGTGCCTTTTATTTTGTCTTTCATTCATTTAAATCCAGAAAGAATTTATGCTTTCCTTTAATATTTGGCGATCTATGTTTTTTGAATTGGTTTGCTGCTGCTGAGGGTGAATTTTCTGTCTCTTGACTAGAAATCCTTGAATTTTAATTTTGGGATATTTTTTTCCTTTATCCTAATTATTTTTCTGGTTTTACAGTGTACTTCAATACAGAATAAACCTGTATGGCAAATTGGCTATTTAGGATGGTTTAGTTATCCTTAAATGTTTGTTTTTTTATCAATCAGATTGAGGTCAATGACGTGAGCAAGGAAATGGATTTGGATCTAATCACACAAAATAGTCAGGTTTGTTTTGCAGTATTGTTTTACAAGTCTTTGGCCAGTTCTTTTTTATTTTTATCTTACACTATTCCACAAATCTTTATGTCACTCACCAATTCTTGTTAGTTGCTCATATGATTTTGTAGGTGGAGAGAGTTATTGCTGATCGAATTACTAAAGATAGCTCTGGTAATGTTGTGCCGGAGTATTTAGTCAAGTGGCGAGGACTATCTTATGCTGAAGCAACCTGGTATTCAATCTACACTAGTCTTGTGATTTTTTGGTGGTACTGAAACTCTCATGTACCTCTTATTATTGATAATCACATCCTATACATGGTCGTATCTCCTGGCTTCTGGGATTCAACAACGTACATGTGAAATTAGCCTCTAGGTATCCACTGATGAAGTAGTGATGTATGCATAGGTGTTTGCGAGAGTTTCTCTGCTACTTAATAGTCAATGATGTGTGGTGCAGGGAAAAGGATGCAGATATTGCTTTTGCACAAGATGCTATTGATGAGTACAAGGTCTTACATAAACAATTTGTATTTTTGGTCTAGATTTTTCTAAGAAAATTATGGCTTGGCAATTGACATGAATGGAGTAGCACTCATCTGTAGCTACCATTTCTTTTGCAGGCACGTGAGGCTGCAATTGCTGTACAGGGGAAAATGGTGGATCTACAGCGCAAGAAAGGAAAAGGTCCGTGATTTGGTGTAGCCAGTGTTTTTTGGGACTGTGTCTCAGTTGAAAAGTTGGATAATTACAACCTGCAAAATGAGTGGCATTGTAATTTAAAAAGTTAAAGTTCTGCTCTGAAAACTGAGGATTGTTTTCGCTTTGCTGCTTGATGTTACTGCCCTACTAGCAAATTGTAGTCAGTTTTTTTGTGTTCTAATATTCAAATATCCTTTTTTTTCCCTTTCATTTTCTAAATCCAATTTTTATTAGCGTTGCTCTTATTCAAATAAAAAAAACTTATGTGGGCACTTCTCTGTAATTTGTTTTATTTTTTTAATTTTTTTAATCGTATCACTAGTGAAACTAGAGATAGTCTTTACTGTGCCAGATGTTCTCTGCATGATATTTAGTGTGATATGGTGCAAATATAGAATTTAAATGCGTGAGTGTTTTTTTTCTTTTCTCTTAGCAAGTTTAAGGAAACTTGATGAACAACCTGAATGGTTGAGAGGAGGAAAGCTTCGTGATTACCAGCTTGAGGGTTTGAATTTTCTAGTTAACAGGTATGGTTTCTTTTTCTTGAAGGGAAAATTGTTGACTAACTTAAATCTAATGTCATTTGTACATTTCCTAATTAGTCACTTGCATTTCCTAGTTGGAGAAATGATACAAATGTCATTTTAGCCGATGAAATGGGTCTTGGAAAAACAGTTCAGTCAGTTTCCATGCTTGGTTTTTTGCAGGTATAACCCTTTCTTTTCTTGAACAACCCAAGGAATTTGTTTAATTATTTTTTATTCCTGTTTTTTTTCTAATTGTTTTGTTCTTGGGATCCCCTATAATTGCATCAAATAAATTGTTTTAAAATATTTTTAAACCATGTTAATTGATCATGTTGCGAAACTTTCATATTTTCTCACTTTGCAGAATGCTCAGCAGATCTCTGGGCCGTTTCTTGTTGTTGTACCTTTATCAACGTTGTCTAACTGGGCCAAAGAATTTAGAAAGTGGCTTCCTGAAATGAATGTTATTGTGTATGTTGGTACTCGTGCTAGTCGAGAGGTTAGTCATTTTTTCATGTCTTTGAGATAAATCTATTAATTTAATTCCTTCTTGATACTAGCATCTGATCTTTAACTATTTTGTGCAATTTAAATTAGACTCTCGGATTTAAAATCATAATATTAGTCAAAGTTTAGTTATATTGCTATTGATCATGTGAGTTCCGTCAATTGAAGGTGCAAAGATTGCACGAAGTACTGGTTTTATTGTTGCAGTGCTGGTAAATTAAAAACCAGAAGAATTTGACCAAAGAGTTCCAGAAATAATCAAATTCTTAAAACCTGAAAGAAAATATAATTTCTTGGCTTCTTTGTTATGTCAAGAAGCAGGTGCTTTAGGGTCAATTCTCTAGGGAATAATGAAAGAAAATTGGAATATTTATCACTTTGATCTAGATTATCTATGTTTTTTTCTTAGAGGGATGTCTTGTTCTCCAGCTCTATACTGTACATTAATTACAGCAAAAAAAAGGGGGGGGGGGTATTGAAGTGTCTGTGAATAAAAGCGCTGTAATTAATGATGGCAGCTGTGCTCATGATCTGGTTGATCATACATTTTCTTTCAAGACCTAGAAAAATCATGCATTGGTGGCATTCTCCAGCACCGATTGTAGATTAGTTTTTGCTTGTCTGTGAAACTCTCTTACTGTGATGAGATAGGGAGTTGGGATTTCTCTCCTTTGTTGCCTACTGCGACAAGGTATTTTGGCTACACTAGCGTGGTTGAAAATCTAACCTGTTGTCTTTAAATAAGCCAAGTCCTTAAATAAATGGGATGGTGTGGGAAAAAGACCCGAATACAAAAAGGATTTTGGTTTTCACCCCGTCAATATTTGTTATGTTCTCTTAACTCATGTTGCAAGGTGTTACTTTCAATTTTAGGTTATCATTTTGTCTTGTTTCATCACACCTTCCTTTTGTTTCGTGTTTATTCATGTTTTGAGCCTTGATTTCAGGTTTTATTCATGTTTTGAGCCATGATTTCAGGTTTGTCAGCAATACGAATTTTACAATGATAAGAGAGCTGGCCATCCTATAAAATTCAGTGCTCTGTTGACGACATATGAAGTTGTTCTGAAGGACAAGGCTTTTCTGTCCAAGATCAAGTGGAATTATTTAATGGTTGATGAAGCTCATAGGTTAAAGAACAGTGAAGCGCAGTTGTACACAGCTCTTTTGGTAATGCCGTTTTACAATTAATTTTGGTGCTCGTTATTTTGTATGTATGCCGTGATTGGTTCATTTAGTTATTTGGATAATTCATTTTCTTTTTCCTGCAGGAATTTAGCACCAAGAACAAGTTGCTAATTACTGGCACTCCATTGCAGAACAGTGTGGAAGAACTATGGTTTTTATTCATTTCCTCTAACTCACTGTTATTGTTCTTGCATTCAAACTTCAGGAATTATCCTGTGCCAAACTTGCCCCCCAGATATGATAACTATGAAGGCCTGTAAAGGTTTTTAAATGTAGTCCTTATCTAACCAACTCTTGAGATAAGAGCTGCTAGTGCAATCACATGTTCTGTATGCTTGTTTTGGTATTTTCTACCATTTAACATTTTGTCTTGGCACATTATTAAACATGCGTGAAATAAGCACCCTCTGTCTGGGGAAAACTGCTGATACTAATTATGGTATTTTTTATGGTGGTCAAATATATTTTTGCACATATTTTGAAATTGGAATGCATAAAAGGTCATTGGTATGTTGGTTCTGCTGATTGTTTATGATGGCTTGCAAGCAAGCATTAATTACATGAGAGCTGTCTTCATTGCTCTGTTTTGTTCAAAGTTCATTGTTGATTTTTTCCCCTTTGATGGTTATTTTTTCCTCTCTAGTGTTTTCTCCCTCAGTTGCTGCAGACCTCTTTTGTTTGCATGGTTTAATTGATTTTTGTTTTTTCTCAAAATATGCCAGGGCTCTGCTTCA
Organism: Salix brachista; assembly: GCA_009078335.1. NCBI lineage: Eukaryota > Viridiplantae > Streptophyta > Magnoliopsida > Malpighiales > Salicaceae > Salix > Salix brachista. The sequence continues at coordinate 4,389,698 of CM018580.1, read as the reverse complement.
TTTTCTTGATTCTGACAAGTTCAGGAGTAAGGATGATTTTGTTCACAATTATAAGAATCTTAGCTCTTTTAATGAAAATGAGGTGCAATACACTGTTGTTTTTGCTTTTTCTTCAGAGTTGGCATACACAATCACGCATATTGTTCTACACTTAGTTAATTTAAGTTTCTATGGCTTTTTTAGCTCGCTAATCTTCACATGGAATTGAGGCCTCACATTCTCAGAAGAGTTATTAAGGATGTGGAGAAATCCTTGCCTCCCAAAATAGAGCGCATTTTGAGGGTTGAAATGTCTCCTCTCCAGAAACAGTGAGTGATGTTTTCCATTTGTGATAAAGTGATGTTCTTCTGGATTGTTTCTTGACAGCTTTGTAATATTTGAGTTTTGCATATGTTTAGATACTATAAATGGATTTTGGAACGTAACTTCCAAGACCTGAACAAAGGAGTTCGTGGGAATCAGGTTAGTGTATGCTATGAAATTATGAATATCATCATAGAATTTTAGGCCTGGAAAGTAATTCTAACAGCTCTTGGTGACAACTCTGAATTTTGAGTCAAACACTAGAGGAACTTCGTGTATGGATTAGTAGTGCTGAAGCTGTATGCTTTTTTTTTACTGTGTTGAAAACTGATAATGTTAATTGTTTAATGTTTTCAGGTATCACTTCTGAATATTGTGGTTGAGTTGAAGAAATGCTGCAACCACCCCTTCCTATTTGAAAGTGCGGATCATGGTTATGGTGGGGACATCAGTACCAATGATAGCAGTAAACTGGAGAGGATTATCTTAAGCAGTGGAAAGCTGGTTATACTTGACAAGCTACTTGTCAGATTGCACGAGACAAAACATCGTGTCCTTATTTTCTCCCAGGTTTGTTTCATAAACATTTTTGTTGTTATTCTCCTTAGATAGATAAAATTGTTGACTGTAAATTACTTAGGTATCCCTCCTAAGCTATAAATGATATTATGATCTCTTCAATTCTGGATCAGCCTCCTAGTGAAATGTGTAAAAGCTGATTAATTATAATGAGGGTAAAAAATGGTTTGTAGCGTGCATTTTCTTGGTATCCATGATTTATTGCCTATCCAGTCAAATTTGGATTGCATATGGACCTCATCATTGGTTTAGTTGATGTATGCAATTGAGTAGGCATTTTCCAAGTACCAGTGCTGATGATTAACTAACTTGATGCATCTTCATTTCCACTTTCTAAAATTCTGTTATACCTCACAATTGAATCAATTATCAAGTACTGAGTACTAGACTCAACTGACACCTTGATGAGTTTTTAGCAGGGTGTTGTGATGATAATTTGATGTGTCTCCAATGATTAGTGTTTCAAATTGCTTTCAATTTTCTGTAACTATCCATTTGAAAATCTTGGTCTTGGATATATTATTTGAATCAACTTATTTTACCTTAAAGGGTACACAAGCATATTAAATGACAAATGAATTGTGGCATTGGTCAACTGCTGCAGATGGTCAGAATGTTGGATATAATAGCTCAATACATGTCTCTCAGAGGGTTCCAATTTCAAAGGCTTGATGGTAGCACAAAGGCTGAGTTGCGTCAGCAGGCGATGGACCATTTCAATGCACCTGGTAGTGATGATTTCTGCTTCCTTCTGTCAACTCGGGCTGGAGGCTTAGGCATTAATCTTGCAACTGCTGACACAGTTATAATATTTGATTCAGACTGGAATCCTCAAAATGACCTACAGGTTATAAGCAGAATGAAAACTTGTTTCACCCATGTTTTTGGGTCTTTCTACTACCATCATGGATCTTCGTTTCTATCAATTGAATTATTTAGTTTAGAGGAAACGGATGCTGCTTAATTGTTTGATGATTTATCAGGCAATGAGTAGAGCTCATAGAATTGGGCAGCAAGAAGTTGTTAACATCTATAGATTTGTGACAAGCAAAAGCGTTGAGGAAGATATCCTAGAGAGAGCTAAGAAGAAGATGGTAGATTCTTGAAGTTGATTTCTATCAGTGCACTCCATTTCTTTCATCCTAACAATCATGTTCATTTGCTCTTTCTCTCTCTCTCTCTCTCTCTCACACACACACACACACACACACACACAATACTCACATCTAATATGTTGACATTCTGCTATGTTGTGTAATAGCATTTATATATCTATTTTTTTCAAATTTGTTCCTTTTAGGTTCTCGACCATCTGGTGATCCAAAAACTAAATGCAGAGGGTAGATTGGAAAAGAAAGAAGCAAAAAAAGGGGGTCATTTTGATAAAGTAAGAATGTAATAAAATTTAATTTATATTTTTTGTTGGTACTGTTCTGTATTTCTAATCCTACATATTGATATTCAATTGAAGGCTGAATTCTTGTTTGTATGATTATTGTGGCATTCTAACGTTCTGTTAGTTGCTGTACTATTGCCCCTTTAGAACTATTGCACTTACACTTTTTTCGCCTTTCTTTATTGCAGAATGAGCTCTCAGCAATTTTAAGATTTGGGGCTGAGGAACTCTTTAAAGAGGACAGAAGCGATGAAGAAAGCAAGAAAAGACTCTTAAGTATGGATATTGATGAAATTCTTGAAAGAGCGGAGAAAGTGGAAGAGAAGGAAGCTGGAGGAGAGCAAGGGAATGAATTGTTAGGTGCTTTTAAGGCAAGTAAATAACTCATCATTTTCTATGTTGGAGGAATCCTGCTGCTTATTTCTGTACCTTTTCTGTTTTGATTATATCCAGGCTGCTGCTGCTGAATTAACTTTAGGGTAGTTTTGAAGGTCTAAAATCTTAATTGACCACGCTTATTATCATATTTATTAATTCTTTCACGCTTAAGTTTGCTGATTAATTTTATTCTTGGGTTATATCCAGGTTGCAAATTTTTGTAGTGCCGAAGATGATGGGAGCTTCTGGAGTCGTTGGATAAAACCAGATGCAGTTGCTGAAGCTGAAGTGCACATCTCTTTTGTTGAATTTGATTTAAGATTTTATACATGACAACTTGACATGTTTTTTGAATGACTAGTGACTTTCGTTTCATTTCATTTTTAACTATCATTTTTTTATGTGTGATATTTGTTTTCTCCCTTTAGGATGCTCTAGCTCCTCGTTCTGCAAGAAATACCAAGAGTTATGCAGAGGATAATCAACCTGGGAGAAGTAACAAACGGAAAAAGAAAGGTTCTGAGCCACCAGAACCACAGGAGAGAGTGCAGAAGCGTCGTAAAGCAGATTATTCTGCTCCCCTAGCACCAATGATCGAGGGAGCATCCTCCCAAGTGAGAGAATGGTCTCATGGAAATCTGCCTAAGAGAGATGCTTTACGCTTTTCTCGTGCGGTATGCTTTGAATTTATCTTTCAATTTTTAAGATTGTTAAAAGTGAAAACAAATCCTTTTTAGACAGTAAAACTTTGTATATCTACATCTTTTCTCTTGTTGTGAATGTTGAGATAAAAACCACACATTTTCAGATTTCTTAACTTCACGAGTTTTTTTAATTTAATTCATATTATATAATCAGTGCATTCATCTTTTCTTAATGTGGGAACCAGTTCTTAACCTCCCCTCTCATATTCTGTGAATTTGTTGGCTGGATATTGTTTATTTTCTCCAACGTTTCTTTCTATTCCTGCAAGACAAATTTAGCTAGTCAAAATCAGTTTTCTCATGTATCTGTTCTGCCATTGTCATATACTCTTTTGCAAATTTTTACTGTTCTGCTAGTAATCTAATTGAATGTAATGGCAATATCGTTAACCTGAAAATAGGATTTGAGAAACGCGGATACTTTCAAATCTGTCAAATTTTGGAGAATCCAACTCCAGCTGGTTGATGACAGCAGGAAATGTTCTTATTCCTGTTAAGACTCCACTGCTATCTGGTTTTAATAGATAGTTTAGGAACAAAAGTATTAATAAACAAATATTAGTTCAACAAAAAATTTATATTGGTACCTGGAAGGAAATATGAGCCGTGTAGCTTCTTTCTCTTTTCTCACTAGGAAGATCGTGGATAACTTGTCCAATTTGTGCAATATGTGGAAGTGCCATGCTGATTAAACTGGTTAAATGTGAGAACTGGCCAAGCTTGGAGCACTTCTTCCATTGTGGAAGTTTATAAGACAGCCTTTTTTCCTCCCTTGTTTTGTTTTCATTTTAATTAAAAGTTGTTTCTACAAGCCATGCTTGGCTAAAGCTTGGATTCTCTGTTTATTCTTTTTTCATTAAATTAGGTGATTAAGTTTGGGAACTTGAATCAAATAGACTTGATAGCTGAGGAGGTTGGTGGAACAGTTGCAGCAGCTCCACCTGATGCACAAATAGAGCTTTTTGATGCTTTGGTTGATGGTTGTAGAGAAGCAGTTGAAGTTGGAAATCTGGACCCAAAGGTTGGTTATTCTTGCTATGCATACTTTTTGTAGGTGCTGCATATCATATGTTTGTGGTCGAATACCATAATTACATTTTCTGATTCAACAATTTCAAATGGGATTTTCTCCAGGGTCCTTTGTTGGATTTTTTTGGTGTCCCTGTGAAGGCAAATGATCTATTGAGCCGTGTGCAAGAACTTCAGCTACTAGCAAAGCGAATTAGTCGTTATGAAAATCCCGTTGCACAATTTCGAGTGCTGATGTACCTGAAGCCTTCAAACTGGTCCAAGGGTTGTGGCTGGAATCAAAGTATGCATTTCCTATCTTTTGTATTATTATCTTAGAGGATAATAATCGACTTGTTTCCTTTAGCTGATTGATTATGGTATTTTCATTAGTTGATGATGCGAGATTGCTTCTGGGAATACACTACCATGGGTTTGGCAATTGGGAGAAGATACGGTTAGATGAAAGGCTTGGCCTTTCGAAGAAGATTGCTCCAGCAGAACTCCAGCATCATGAGACCTTTCTACCACGTGCTCCAAATTTGAAGGATCGTGCTAATGCACTTCTGGAGATGGTAAGCTATCATTTGGAAAGCAGAAAATGCCATAACTGGAAAGCAGGGCTTTCCTTTTGCTTTCATCCAGTCTCGTTCTGTAACCTTTGCAAAGCTTTGTCTCCATTATGCATGTATGCTATGTTTATACTGTTAAACTCCAGTTCCCATTTAAACTATTGCCACAGCAGACACAAGTATATTAATTAAGTTAGCTTCCTAGTTTAATAATCAAGATTGTGAAATTTTAAGTCTTTAAATTGTCAGGTGCCCTTGCAAAGTTTTGTTTCCCATTTTAGTTGCATGTTATATGTATTGTTAAAGTCCATGTTACCATTTAATCAATTGTCACAGCAGACACAAGTATATTAATTTAAGAAGCTTCCCAGTTTGACTGTCAAAATTGTGTGAGCATCCGTAGCCTGTGATTCTCGTGTCAGATGGCAGTAATTACACAAGTGCTTGCTGTTTATTAATTGTTCGTTATTGTTATTCCACAAGTGCTTGCCTATGATATTATTGTTATTTCGCATATCTAATTTGCATTGAAGTGAGGTGAATTTATGCACTGATAACGTGCACTTCTTTTTTTCAACCAGGAACTTGCATGCTTGTCTTTTTTTAAATGTCTGTTATAGTTCTGTCTCATATCTAATTTGGAAGTGTGGTGAGTTTTGTGTACTGATAATTTGCATTGAATTGAGGTGGATTTTATGTAATGATAACCAGCACTTTTTTTCAATCAGGAACTTGCAGCTATTGGTGGAAAGAAAGCAAATGCTAAAGGGGGTCGGAAGGCCTCCAAGAAGGGGAGAGAGAATCTTCTGAACATCTCTGTTTCACAAGACAGGGACAAGAAAGTAAAGCCAAGATCTGTAATGGTCAGTGTGCAAACAAACAAGAACAGGCCTCAGAGACCACAGAGAGTTGAGCAATTAGTAAAAGAGGAGGGTGAGATGTCAGACAATGAGGAATTATGTGAGCAGTTTAAGGAAGTAAAATGGATGGAATGGTGTGAAGAAGTCATGTTTGATGAAATTAAAACCCTGAGACGTCTTAACAAATTGCAGACTACCAGTGCTGACCTTCCAAAGGAAAAGGTACAGCATCTTTTGTTCTGATTGTCCATTGTGTAGTGATATTTTTTGGATACTAGAAGTTTATGTCCAACTTTTTCTTGCAGGTGCTTTCAAAAATTCGGAACTATTTACAGCTTATTGGACGGAGAATAGACCAGATTGTCCTAGAATATGAGGAAGAGCTTTATAAACGGGATAGTATGTGCTTCTCCATTCTATATATGCTCAATTTATTTTCTCTGCCGCTTCTTTTCATTTAAATCAATGTTTTCCCAGGGATGACAATGCGGTTATGGAATTATGTTTCTACTTTTTCAAATTTATCTGGGGAGAGACTTCGTCAGATTTATTCTAAGCTTAAACAGAAGCAGGAGGAAGATGCAGGCGTCGGCCCCTCTCATGCCAATGGTGCTGCATATGGATCTCTTGACAAAGACTGCGATCCCACCAATTTTGAGAGGCATATGGGGTATAAAAATGAAAATTCCTATCCATTGTCAGAACCAATAAACAGAGGTCATGATGCTGGGAAATTTGAAGCGTGGAAACGACGCAGAAGAACTGAAGCTGATATTCAACCCCAATTTAAACCCCCCTTACAAAGACCACCGAGTACCCGCTTATCCAACCCTGGCTCGTTGGGGATTCTTGGGGCAGGACCACCTGATAATAGGCCTTTTCTTGAGAGACCTTATCGAGTGCGGCAAACTGGTTTTCCTCCAAAACAAAAATTTACATCAGGTATAAAGTAGTATTAGTGCTTGAGAGGGATGGAGTGCAACTGATTCAAGTCATAAGCCCCGTGGCTTCCCCGTGGTCCGTAACTGCTTCAGTCATTAGATATAAACCGTGGAATTCTTTTCAACATCACAGTAATAAGGTGCCAATTCCTATTCAGTTTCTTTCTGGCTGAAAATATCCATTGGATGAGGAGTTTGTACAAAAGGTGCCTGGGGGGATGACCAAAATTAATCAACTTGAGAATGATGTAGGTGGTCTTGTTACAATTTTTTGCCAAGGAAATGAATTGGGTAACTGGTCTTACGTATATAGTGGGGTTAGGGAAAGAAATTTTTCATTCAATTTAAAATATACATAAATGAGCGGAACATATTACATGCATTATGCCTTTGAGAGAAGTGTACATTATCAGTTTTGAATAATTTTGATTCCGTTTTACCATAACAGTTTCAGTTTTTCATTATTCTGAACCTAACTGTTCCTGTCGAGACTCGAAAAAAACTTTGTCAATATGTTATAAACTGTTGTGTTCTTGGCCCATGATGATGAGCTTCGCTTGTGGACGTGGCATACATTATAGTTATCTGTTTCGATACTGATTCAGCTCCACTCTACTCTAATTATTACTGTAGCTGGTGTTTTCACTTCACATTTACTTTTTGCTTGTGAAGTTGTGTGTATTGATGCTTATTCTATATATATGCATTTCTACCAACTTGGTCAATTTTAATAGGATGGACTTCTTTGTATTAGAAATCTGGAATGCTGAAATTGTGCATCGAATGATGTATACTTTTAGGTCTATGAGGATCATTGATGCTCTACTTGTGCAAAGAGTTTCAGATGCTTCGAGGTTTAGTTTCCTCATGTTCCTGTTAGTTACCCCCTGCCCGAGTCTATATTTTTTGGATGCGCGTTTTATGTCCAGGGCTATGGCCTTATGCGCGTTTTATATATTATGCCGATTGACTTTTTAATTGAAAGTGTGGATTAGGGGTGTTCATGGTCCTGCCCAGTGCAGCCTAATCGGGATGTGGGAGATGTAATTTCTTGAGATCTTGACCTGATTGAACTGAAAACCAGTTCGAACTGAACCGGTTCTTTTCGGTTAAGGTTGGTCGGTTTTTATGAAACTTATACCTGTACACTCGTGTTTTAAAATTTAACAAACAGAATCAAGTTAGCTGCAAAATCCTTTCATAAACCTTATCTGTTTTGGTAAATTGGGTCAATGAATTGAGTGATGGGTATTTTATGCAATAAATTGATCGAAAAATAAAAACAAAACATGAAACTGAAAAGGAAAGCTTTGACTATAACGATGAAGTTGATTTATCACAACCCGATTTCGTACTTCAATTTTAATGACCTAAGACCACCACCATGAGAAATTAATTTGTCGATGATAACAATGAAGACTTGGAAACTTAATACCCCTAGTTCTCCAAATACAAGTCTAAATAATAGAAAATTTCTCGTTGCCTCCAAGAGATCAAGAGATAGAGAGGAGATCAAGAGATAGAGAGGGCACGGGGTAAAGGGGAGGCAGGGAGGTGCAGCTGCTATGATTACTGATTAGGGTTTGATTTAGCTTCTATTTATACTTTTTTGAGGCAGAGTTTAATTTTAGTTAAACTGGCGTGGTTCAATCAATTTTATTTTATTTTATTTTTCTGAAATCAAAAGCAAACTGTATCTAGTGATTTTTATAGTTTTCAACTTAGTTTTTTCAATTTATTTTCGAACACATATTCATGCAAGCTTCTCCCCAGAGCTCCATCAAAAGGAAAAGGTGTAGGGGGGCTAATAACGTGCTTCCTGCTAGAGCAGGCTGTTTTTTTTTTTTTTTTTTGTTAGCTGCATCCCGGTAGCTTGTCAAAGAAGATCTCTCGCATGCTTGGAGGTCAATTTTTGTTATCAGTGCTGATAGATGATCACGAAGAGTCTAAAAAACTTCTGGGCACGTTTTTTTTTAATTTTTGGCACTTCAAATAACTCAATCCTACGTTTTGTGGTTTGAAATTTGTACAAGTAGAGAAACCAAATAACACTAACATATCATATCGTTCATGGTAGACGTCAAAAATATTAAAAAAAAAAAAGAAAAGAGGAAGCCCCACAAAGTCTTGCCCATCTAGAAAACTCAAGCAAAATAGGAGATAAAAACAAAAATTATGAAAAAGAAAGTGAAGAGAGACAAGATTAAAAAACGCTGTGTGGTCTTAATTCCCACAGGAGAAGTGTGGTCGATAGCACTTTATCACTTTATCTTTCACATTGCTTTCTCAACCTCATACTACCTTGTTCCAAAAACTATGCATGTCGTGCCAAAACAAGGGGAGTGTTCTTCCTCCTCCCTCATTTTATTTTCTTAAAAAAACGACAAGAAGAGAGTGGGTAAACCAGTAATTTTGTCCAGTCCCTGATGTCTTTACAATTTGTTTTGTGTCCACCGATTAAAGAAATAGGATTCCCTTATGCCCTTGCCATAGCAACACAGCAAAACCACACCTATTTCTGAACGTTTAATTCCAGCTATTTTACTTCACTTGAGAAAATACCTTGACATCTAGAATTGAAAGATAGAAAAAATACAAGGACAGAGATGCAAATAACAGAAAGAAAACCCTTAAAAAACAACAAATTAGTAGTCGTTAGTGGAAATCAGATGCACCCCAAAAATGCAGGGATTTTTTTAATAAAAAAAATGCAGTGAAAGTAAAAAATTAATAGAACAATACTGTTGGGAAAAGATTTGATTAAATAATATAATTTAACGTGTTTTGCTTTAAAAAAACAATTTAATAAAGACAGTTCCGACACTTTAAAATAATAACATTCACTAAATGTCATGCTTTTGAAATACGACAAAGGGAAACTAATTTACTAATTTTTTGGCTTAGTTAGTGACTTTTTGGGAGTGTGGTTACGGTTGTTTTTGAAATTATTTTTCGTTTAAAAATACATTAAAATTATGTTTTTTATTTTTAAAAATTATTTTTGACATTAGCACATCAAAATGATCTGAAAACAACCATTTTTATTAATTTAAACTTAAAAATAAAAATAAAAAATTTTCATTTTTTTTTCAAAAGCACTCCCAAACACCCCCTTAGTCGATCAAGTTGATCTCATTGTATTAACCAGACAAACGTTTCATACTACAACTATAACTTTATAAAGTTTTTTTTTTCAAATATATTTTATAAATCAAAATATACATATTTGTCTAGCTTATATACTAAAAAATAGTGTCCAATTAAAATCTCAAAAAAAATATTATTTATATAGTAATGAGTGATTTTCAACAATTAGTTGTAGGCCTGTCATAACTAAATAAGAATTTGCTTTATATAGATTTTATTGATGATTTTATATAGATCACATTGGTGATCTCGCATGAATATTTATGGACCAATGGAACAAGTTTAAACCTAAAACAAGGTTTGATCATGTTAAATCAAACTAACATTTTTTGCTCTTGTATCAATTCTTTTTTTTTTTTAATTATGCACGCTAATTACCCAATTTATCCAAAATATTGGCCACGGCAGTCATTCTTAGCCGCAGGATTCCAATAGGTTCACTCTTATCCGCCACGTAAGTGATTGGAGGACCCCACTTGGGACATTGATTGGCTCTCCCGCCCTCTTATTAAACTGAATTCTACTCTTTTGCTTTTTTTTTACTACAGGCATTCATTCCCTAACACTGCCAAAGAACCAGAAAAAAGAGGCAGAGAAACACTTCTCTGCTATCTTCTGATCAAGACTCACCGCAATCAGGTAATTTATACTCGACAACTCTTTCTCCTGTTACTCTCATCTTTTTCTTTTAGGTGTGTGTGTGTATTTGCTCTATATCTATCTATCTATCTATCTATCTATCTATCTATCTATCTATCTATCTATCTATATATCTTCTGCTCGTATCAGAGCTGGTATGGTCTTGTTTTGATGGTTTGTTAGGCACCTCAAGAAAACTTAAATACACCTCCTCTGTTACTGCTTCCATTCTTGTTCTGGTTCTTCTACTTTAAGAAGTTGAAAAGGGATGATTAATCAGGATTAATATTTTGGCATGATTTTCATAATTTCTTATAAGAAGTGATAACCTGAGTGCATTGATATAAACTATTTCTGGGTTCCTTGATCATTACGAACGTAGCATGCTTTACTTTTCTATATGCAAACTTCTTTTTTTATCAGGGATAACGCAGAGACTTGATGAAGGCATGGTGTTGATGTGCTATCTATTTAAAGAAATTTTCAATTTTGTATTTGAAGCAGAGAAACTAAGGGTAGACAAAACATAAAATTAAGACCATATTATGTTTCAAATTTTATGTGGTTTTTAATGAATTATAGAAAAGAAGCAACTGGTAAAAGTACACGATGATGTCCCAAGGAGATAGTTGAGTGGTTTGAACTTTAAAATTTCTCTTGGCTGTCTTAAGCTTAAATCATAGGATGAATGGTGGAAATTTAGGGAATTAGAAGACAGTTACTGTATGAGGTCCTAACATGCCTTCAAATGAAACCTATACAGCAAGGTTGACTAGGGATAAGGTGATTATTGATGTTCAATAATTTTTGGAAAAAAACTTGATTTTTGTAATTTTTTTAAAGAAATATAAAGGAAGATAATAAAAAAAAGAAACGAAAGGAAAAGGAGTTGTAAATCCTGAAAGTGAAAGGCAGAATTGCAGCTTTCAACAAACTGACAGAGATTCTTCCAATAAGCTACATAGCTTCCAGTCTTCCTACATTTTGCTTTTGTTTTCATACCAAAAGCACTTGCAACTCCAAATTAATTTTTTTGGTGCCTTTTCATTCCAAAATCTAATTGTATGTGGTATTTTGTATTGGTTTATGCCTATTTTGAATACAACAGTACTGCATGAATTGTCCAAATGAAACTACGTAAAATGAAATTTGCCTTGGTTTCTTTAACTTTGTGTATTGGCACAAAAATGCCTAGGAAGTGTAGTTGGACAAATAATGTTTTCCTGTTTAAAAATTTAGTAAAGCAAATAAACCTATATGAATTGTTCCGAAGAGGTTTATGAACTCTGATTTCTGTATTGTGATTTTCTAGCTAAGGTGTTTTGATGTAGTGAACCATCAGCAATTTCTTGAAAATAGTTTGTTGGTGATATTCTTCAGGGGGGAAGATGGACTACTATTATGGACCAGGAAGGAATCATCTGTTTGTTCCAGGGCCGGTTAATATCCCGGATCCGGTCATTCGGGCAATGAATAGGAACAATGAGGATTACCGCTCACCAGCAATTCCAGCCATGACAAAAACTCTTCTTGAGGACGTGAAGAAGATTTTCAAGACAACCTCAGGAATTCCATTTATCATCCCAACCACAGGTACTGTTGCAGCAGTCATCTGACAAAGTCTTAAATTCTAAAATGTTTGTAATTCACCTTGAGCACAAATCCCAATACAGTGAAATGCTTCAGAATTCTTGGATGCCAGTATGTCATCCAAGATTTCTAAATTTTTTGGAAGTGTCTGCTAACTTATCCATCTTAATGGAGACATTTATTTTTATATATTTTAGTGAATAGTAGTTTGTGTTAGCTGAAGTTGCTATTTTGGTTCAGGCACTGGTGCATGGGAGAGTGCACTTACCAACACACTGTCTCCTGGAGATCGAACTGTGTCTTTCGTGATAGGCCAATTCAGTTTGCTCTGGATTGATCAGCAGCAACGCCTTGGTTTCAATGTTGATGTGGTAGAAAGTGACTGGGGTCAAGGTGCCAACCTTGACATCCTCGCCTCAAAGCTTGCGGAAGATACTGCGCACACCATTAAAGCTGTTTGCATTGTTCACAATGAGACAGCAACTGGAGTTACCAACAACTTGGCCAAAGTTCGAAAAATACTTGGTAAGTGTATATGCCAGTGCTTGGCAGTGGCAAACCTTAGCTGAAATAATAAAGTGCCTCCTTTTATTAATCCCTATGTATGCTAATAGTCCTTAACCGGTTATATTACTTTCTTAGATGTTTCTCCATAGAAAATCAAGGATCCTCTCCAACATAAACCAGCTAAAATATGCATTGACATCAGCATATGATCCTATAACAGTCGTTGACCTTTTATGTTTGTCTAACTTCTGGAACATGAAAGGTAGGCCTGCATCAGTTGCCTGGGGATAGAATGAGGCACCTATATATAGAGAAAGGTCCCAAACTACTCGAGAGTTTTGGGTTGAAACTCGAAAGTGGTGTCTGATGATCTCCAAGTTTGATGTTGGTCCCCTGAAGGTTGTGCAAAGGAGTACCTCTTACAGAGGGTTGATTCCAAGTCTTATTTGCACATCTGCTCCAGTGATGTAGTGCTTCTTTTACCTATCTCTAATAAATGCTTTAATAGAAGCTTTTCATAGCATTTATAATCCATTTGTTGGAAACGATCAGTTCTGAGCTTGTAGGTTTTTGGATATTTAGATTAGCTTATATGCTTTATTTGACAAACAACATAAAGTTCTGAGAACTTTGGATATGATAATTCAGTTCTTTCATCGTTAAATTTTAATCTTGATCACGTAAGAATGGTCTCATGTTTTTCAATGATTCTCAGATGACTACAGCCATCCAGCTCTCTTCCTTGTTGATGGAGTGTCCTCCATTTGTGCCCTTGATTTCCGTATGGATGAATGGGGAGTAGATGTGGCTTTAACTGGCTCCCAGAAGGCTCTTTCTCTTCCTACCGGGATGGGTATTGTGGTTGCAGGACCTAAAGCTATCGAGGCTTCTAAAACATGCTAAATCACTTCGAGTCTTCTTTGACTGGAAGGACTACCTCAAATTCTACAGCCTTGGAACCTATTGGCCATACACTCCTTCCATCCAGTTGTTGTATGGACTTAGAGCAGCACTGGATCTCCTTTTTGAGGAAGGACTCGAAAATGTGATCGCAAGACACAGTCGTTTGGGAAAAGCAACAAGGTTACTCCCTTTTCTTTTTTTATGTTTTCCTTTCAATTATTTCAGAAAGTTATCTCAATCATTGAACTGTCTGACAGATTCACAATTCATGACTCCTTGAGTTTTAAAATGTAGGCTTGCTGTGGAGGCATGGGGCTTGAAGAACTGTACTCAAAAGGAGGAATGGTTCAGTGACACAGTGACTGCGGTAGTTGTTCCCCCGTACATTGATAGTGCAGAAATTGTTAGGAGGGGATGGAAAAGATACAACTTAAGCTTAGGTTTGGGTCTTAACAAAGTAGCTGGCAAGGTTTTCAGAATAGGGCATCTTGGCAACCTGAACGAGGTAACCTTCTTTTCTCATATCCTTTGACCTGTGCATGTAGTGATTCATTGAACATCATTCAGAAAGTCCATCTTAATAATAAATCCAAGAAGTAACAATTTGCTAGTGTGAATGTATTCATTACTCATGGATCAAGGAAAAAAAACTATAAAATTAACGGTAAGAAGTCATTGTGATTTGTTACCTATCAGCCTTTTGACCTGGTAATTGAGGGCAAAGAGACTGCTTCAGAATGTCTAAGGACTCGTATTCTTGAGTCATAACGTCTAGGGACCCAAAACCAAGGATTTGAAAATCCCTCCACTGTCTAAACTTCAGAGCTTCTTTGGATAACTTTCAAACTCTGATCACAATATAATGGATTAAATAGCTGTAGTTTCCAGCAAAGATGTTCAACTGCTGCAACTTTTAACCTTGATATCTATGACAAAGTGACATAGAAATTGAATCTTAATTACCAGTCATGTTAGCCTGTTAGTGTTAAGACAGTCATAACTCTGCCAAATGGGTCCCTTAAATTAGAGAGTAATATAAATCATATTCTGGGATTGATATGGTGAGATGGTCAGAACCTTATTGACCTAGCGGTCACGAGTTCCAATCTCACCACCCTCATTCTATTTGATAAAAATCAAGCACAAAATAGTGTGGATATGTATGTAAGTTTCAAGCCCAAAGAGCTTTCACTTAAATGAATGTGTTAGAGAATAATATAAATCATATCCTGGGGTCTGAAAGCTTAAACTTTTAGATGAGATGGTTCCTTTGCACCTTATTCCTTAATCAGACCCTCATTCTCTTCTCATGTAACATAATCTGTCACACATAAGCATTCTCTGTAATATTTCCTCACCTTGTCATTTCCTTTTAAGATAATGACGTGGAAAATATAACTGACCACAACCGTCATATTTAATTGTATCCCTGCCTCATTCTTTTTCTGCATGTAATTTCTTTTCTCAGTTGCAATTGTTGGGCTGCCTTGCTGGAGTGGAGATGATACTCAAGGATGTGGGTTACCCAGTAAAGTTGGGAAGTGGAGTAGCAGCTGCTTGTGCCTATCTGCAGAACAATACCCCTCTGATAGTTTCCAGGGTTTGATTGAAATACCATCAACGTCGTTTATTCTTTTTCTGTCATTCGCTCCCAGAAACACTGAAATATGAATGTTTCCCTTCCTGTGCCTGTACTATTTTGAGGCTTCCGAGGTCTCTTTATGTAAATCTTTGCTTCTTACAAGACCATATATCTTCGAATCCAGTCTAGTTTTCTTTCTCGAAACACATGTAACATACAATGTGTTATCTAATAATTCATCAACAAGACAGGTGATTTCTAATGCAGATAAGAATATGGCAGCTATCACTGGATACCAAAGCATGTGTGTTTATCTCTGCTTATTACAAGCACACCATTGAAACCTAGGCCTTGTAATGCTAGCAATATTTGAAGTTTCATGGATGCTGATTGCTGAAGATTCTGTTTGGAGAAAAACTTATCTGACATGTCTGTAGTGTCTTGATCGATGCTGGTCTGCCAGTTTTCATTCTTTGCAGCCCCACTAATTTTTGCTCTGGTTTGTGCTCCTCGTTTAACTCTCAATTCTCGTGGTATCAGATATACCTCACCGACCAAATTTTCGTCTGATATTTGGATTGATGAGAGTGCTGCTGGTAAGGTCTTGTTTCCTACAGACTTTAATATCATATTTAGAGATTAAATCATATAAATTTTTACTAAAATCTCTTAATTGAATCCAAACATTCCATCCATGCTGTTAAATACATATGAATCAACAAAACCTGTCTATCCAAGCATTACAGGCCACGAAAAAATTGAGTTGAGAAGTGTTTTCATACAACATGGGCATATTCAAGGCACCTGAATCATGTTCATCATAAGCTTGCTAATTCTTCTTCCCAACAAAGGGAAGCAGACGCTGGCCCTGCGTCAAAAATGGCTGATAAAGTAAAATCACAGTACTACATCGATTTCCTTTCTGGCTATGGCTGGGAATATATCTGTCATATTTCCTTTGGACAGTTGCCCAAGTTCCATTTTTGACCTGGGGATTTTTTTTATCAAGCTCTAGATCTAAACCACAAATCGAAACCCCAATTCAGCTATTCTTATTCTTGGTCTACTCACGTAACGTAACCATAGTTGTTAATTCCGTTCTGTTACTGCCGGAACGGCCAGAACGTGCCGTTCCGTTTAAAAAACCGAGATAAAACGACGTCGTTTTCGTCTCGGTTTTAATTCCGGTCCATTCCGAAAATTCCGGCCGGAACGCCTCGAAATCATTTCGAGCGTTCTGTTTCAGCCAAAAAATCCTTCTCAAGCATTTTAATTATATTTATTAAATTAATTTTTTTTATTTATTTATACATAAAATTCACTGAGCCTAAGAACAGACCCGATGAGCATGTTTAATATTGACTTTCTGATTTATATTTATATAGAAAATCCTTTGCCTGGAATCCTATTTAGCCGATGTGGGATATATTTGAAAATTTAAAGTCACAGATTCTAAGGCTATTGCACAATCTAGCGATGTGGGATAGAATTGATCTGTCCAGCTGGACAAATCAATCCAGCGTTTTGTCCGCTGGACAAATCAATTGTAACTTTAACTTTGTAAGTTGTAACCGTAAGCTTTTATATATATATATATATATATATATATATATAAATAAAAATATATATATATTATAAAAAAAATTGTTGCGTCAACTTTGATTTTATAAAAAATAAAAATTATATTTTGTTTTTTATTTTTTTCACATATATATATATATAATTAATTATATATCAACAGTACAACCCCGAAACGGCATACCAGAACGTTCTAAAATCGGAACATTTCGTGCCAATAAAAAACCGGAATGGTAACCGGAACGGTATTGACAACTATGAACGTAACTGGCTAGAACATTAAAAGAAAGTCAAAACCATCTTGATTTTACGTCATCTTTTGAAAAGTCAAACTTGGGCTTTCTCGGAAACATATTCAAACCTTTGGTCAAAAAAGACTTCCACTTCTCCTTTCAATCTCTTTAAATATCGTATCATTCTCCTCACCTCAATCTCCACCTCGGAAAAGTTCCATGGAGGAAGATTGCTTTGATCGCCTGACTGATGATCTTCTGCTCTCTATCTTCAACAAATTAGGTGATGCTAAATCTCTCACTCGATGCATCTCAGTCTCCAAGCGCTTCGCTTCGCTGGTCTTCGAAGCCGACACAGTATTTCTTTCCATCCCTCCTCGCAAACACAACCCATTAAGAAGAAATCTTTTCAAGATTCTTATTGGTAAGTTGATAGCCAAACCGCTCCATTTTTTTCACCATTTCATTGCTGACAGGCCAGATGCAAACCGGAAAGTTGTTTCTTTTTATTCACCTAAAGAAGTTTTGAAGCATTTCCGACAAGTGAAAACTATGCACATAGAGCTTCCTTCTGATGGCGGCAAGACAGGATTAATGGAGGGAAATGGTTCGTTGCTAAAATGGAAAGCCAGGTTTGGTAGCGAGATAAAGAGTTTCGCTATTCTTAGCGCTACATCTTTTCAGAGAAGAGTGCAGCCCTTATCATCAGGCGACGACTTTTCTGAAAACAACGGAGAAGTTTTAACAGATGGCCAATTGAAGTTACAGATTGTATTGACAATTTCTTGCCTGCTTGCTGCTTCTGCAAGGCATTATTTGATGAAGCAGGTTTTGGAAGAACATCACGCGCTTGAAAATATCATAGCAAGTGATGCGGGCAAGCAAGGGAAGGTTTGTATGGGAAAAGATGAGGTCGCCGAGATAAGAAATTCAATCAAATCAATGGTGGCAACAGATTCATCTCTGGAGAGGACCCGAGTGCCTGATCTGAGCATGAGGTTGTGGTATGCGCCTGTGCTGGAGTTGCCGGAAAACGGGTACATAATGAGAGGAGCCACACTTGTTGTGCTTCGGCCGAACGGTGACGGGCAGATTGGAAATGGAAGGAAGTCTGGTTTGTTTGGTTTTGATGGGGAAGAATGTGAGAGGAAGGCATACAGTGAAGCTGCGAGAGAGATGATGAAGATGAAGAAGAGCTATCTGATGACAATGGAATCCTTTTGATCTGTGAAGTTGAACACAATTTTTTCTTTTGCAATTTGACATAATTCATGTTTATGTTTGGAATTTCTATATCACAATTTTCTTTAATTTAACGAATTAATTAGCATTCAAGTATGATTCTATAAAATAACAAATAACTTCTTGCAATATTAAATTAAAAACCTGAGATGACAATTCTATCCCTTTTTATGGAGTCGGTAACAGAAAACACCCTTTATTTTGTATTAAATTTTTCTATCAACATGTCCTTTTCGAAATTGTACTTCCCAACCCTCGAATCAACACCTTCACTAATTTTAAAATACCTTAACTACCCTCATTCCTCTCTTTTCCTGTTTTTAAGGCAATGCCAAGGGCCCAAGATTAGTACCCGCAGTCTGTTAACTATTGGAGTTTTCTGGAGGAAAAGTCTTGACGTCTTTATTGTTACTATAGCTATTTATAGTGATAGTCATCCAGTGGAGAAAAAGGAAACAAAGGAAATAACAAACTAGCCACATGTATCATGCATGCTAGTAACGGAATACAAGTAAAGAAAGCAGAATAACAGAATAAGAAAAATAGAATTAAAACAATATAACAACATTCCCTCCCTTAAACTGAAGAAGTGTATCTTCAGGTTACTCCTGGATCATCACAGACTCCCATAATCAAACGCAGCTTCTCAAAAATCATTCGTGTAACTGGTTTAGTCATGATGTCAGCCACCTGTTCTTGAGATTGACAGTGCATTAGTGTCACCACTCCATCTCGAGTTAAATCACGAAGAAAATGAAAGCGAATATCAATATGTTTGCTTCTACCATGCATGACCGGATTTTTGGAGAGTTTGATTGTATAACTATTATCACAATAGATAATAGTAGTACCCGCAGACTCATGATCAAGCTTCTCCAACATTCTTCTCATCCACACAGCCTGGCAAGCACATGAGGCAGCAGCAATAAACTCAGCTTCAGTAGTAGAGAGTGTAACAACAGGTTGCTTCTTTGACGCCCACGATACTGCTCCTAAACTCAACACAAACAAATAACCTGATGTACTTTTTCTATATTCGAGATCTCCTGCATAGTCGCTGTCAGTATATGCAAGAAGCCTTTTATTACCACTTTGCTTATACAAGATACCATATGACATAGTACCCTTAATGTAGCGGAGAACTCTCTTGACAGCTTGCATGTGAAGCTCTGTAGGATGTGCCAGATATCTACTAAGCAAACTGACAACAAACATAATATCAGGTCTGGTGGATGTCAAGTACATCAAACTTCCTACCATTTGCATGTACTGAGTGTTGTTGATTTTCATTCCTTCTGAATCAGTACCCAATTTAAAGCCTGGAACTATAGGATTGTATACAGCATTACATCCTGTCATATTAAACCGTTCTAGTATCTCCTGAGCATATTTTCTTTGACACACAAAAATACCATCATTTCATTGCATAACTTCTAAACCCAGAAAATACCTCATTCTTCCCAGATCAGTCATATCGAATTCCTTCATCATGGACTCTTTGAAGGAGCTGAACAGTGTGTCATCATTTCCTGTAAAAATGAGATCATCCACATACAAACACACAAGTAATAAAGTACCTCGTGAAGATTTCTTAATGAACAACATGTGCTCATAAGGACACTTCTCAAATCCCTCCTTCAGAAAATAAGCTTCAATACGACTATACCATGCTCGTGGGGCTTGCTTCAACCCATATAATGCTCTTCGCAAGCGATATACCTTATTTTTTGCTCCCTGCACAACATACCCAGGGGGTTGCTCAACATACACTTCTTCATTTAATTCATCATGAAGAAATGCAGACTTAACATCCAATTGAAACAAGGACCACCCCTTTTGCGCAGCCAACGAAATCACCAATCTTATAGTGTACATGCGAGCCACTGAAGCAAATACCTCCGTATAGTCCACTCCATGTTGCTGCGTATATCCTTTAGCCACAAGCCGAGCTTTATATTTATCGACTTCACCATGCTCATTTAATTTCGTCTTATATATCCACTTGACCCCCACTCTGGTTGCGCCCTTAGGCAGATCAGTAAGAACCCATGTATTATTCTTCTGGATTGCTGCTATTTCTGATTCCATAGCACATTTCCATTTACTGCTCTGAGCTGCCACGTCATATGACAATGGATCTGCATCCACATACAGAGCAAAATTGCCCTGATATTCCACGTCAGACAGCCCCTCCTCATATTCATAGTCCCGCAGCCAAACTGGAGGCTGACATGGTCTCCTTGCGTGTGAGGTGTCCGCAGCCGTCTGTGATGACTCAGCAATCTCCACGTCATCAATCTCTGTCCCTGGCGTGATCTCTCCGTCCATTCTAGACTCATCCCCTCCGTCCATTCCGGACTCATCCCCATTTCCTTCCACCCTGGCATCGTCCCCATTTCCAGTTCCAGTTTGCCCACTGTCGTCCCCATTTCCATTTCCAGTTTAGGCAACAACATCTTCATCACCATCATCTCCCCACTCAAGAGAGGCCTGTATGTCAGCAGCATATTCTTCACCCCATGGCCAACATTCATCCTCCTTAAAGATGACATCACGGCTCACAATAATCTGTTTTGTGAGAGGGTTATACAGGCGATAGGCCTTTGATCCCTCACTAACACCCATCAACACACATTTCTTGCTTTTGTCGTCCAATTTGGTGCGCTTGCTGTCATGTACATGTGCATATGAAACGCAGCCAAAAACTCGGAAATGGGCAACAGACGGTTTAGACCCACTCCATGCCTCCTCTGGGGTTTTGTTTCTCACTGCAAACATGGGGCTCCTGTTTAGAACGTGAACTGCCCAATTGACAGCCTCGGGCCAAAAAGTCTTGGGGACTTTTCTACTGGAGAGCAAGCTGCGGACCATGTTCATGATTGTGCGATTCTTCCTTTAAGCGACGCTGTTTTGTTGGGGAGTGAAGGCTGCAGTGAGTTGGCGATGAATGCCATGTGTTTCACAGAACTCCAGGAACTCTTTCGAAGTGAATTCCCCCCCCCCCTGTCCGTGCGCAATCCTCTGATGTTGGCCCCAATTTCTGTTTCAACCTTTATTTTGAAGAGTTGAAATCGTTTGAATGCGTCTGATTTTGCTGTTAAAAATTGGACCCATAGTTTTCTGCTGCAGTCATCAATGAAGGTCAAAAGATACCTTTGATTGCTGTTAGATGAAGGGTAAATTGGCCCGCAGATGTCTGAATGAAGGAGCTGCAAAGGGAAATTGGCTCGCCACAGACTTGTTTTGGGAAAAGAATTTCTGGTTTGTTTGCCCAGTAAACAATCTTCACAAATTACACTGGAACACTTCAAATGAGGCAGCCCATGAACCATCTGTTTTTGCTGCAACATTTGAAGGCCACTGAAACTCAAATGACCGTACCTGCAATGCCATAGAAAATCTGCATTCTGAACTGGTGTGAGAAGGCATTTCTGCTCTTGAATTTGGACCTTGGCAAGCACAATGAACATCCTATTAAGGGTCATGTCTGTTTCAATAACAATGCCTCTCTCTAGATGATACACTTTGCACTTGTTATTTCGAAACAAGATGGCCAAACCTTTTTCTTGTAGTTGGCCAATACTTAATAGATTGTTTTTCAAGACAGGGATGTAAAATACCTCTGAAATTACTTGATGTGTGTTATTGACCTGAAGATGAATTCTCCCCTTCCCCATTACATCAATGCTGGAGTTGTCACCGAGTTTCACTGACTTGCGAAAGCTCTCATCCAATTATGCGAAGAAGGCTTTGTCTCCAGACATATGATTGCTGCATCCAGAGTCCAAGAACCAAGCTGTTTCATCGGATTCTTTTTCCACATGGGCCATTAGGAGCAGCTGCATTGTGTTGTCATCAATCTTGATATTGTCTTCCCCTTTGTTCACAGAGTAAGGTTCTGTGAGCATTTCTTCTTTTCTCTCCTTATCTGCACTGTCTTCAAATGCCATAAGCAGCAATGGTTCATCAGTTTCAACGAGATAAGCTTTTGATTCTCTTGATTTCTTCTTAGGGCACTCATACTGATAATGGCTAAGATCATGACAATAGAAGCACTCAACCAAAGATTTATCAGTACTCAGTCTACCACGACCACGCCCTCTGCCTCGAAAGGAGCTACTACCACGACCAAATTTACTCTCATTATTTTCAAATGTGGTCTTCAGTGCCTGTTCTTCGACAACATGACTCTGCATACGCTGCTCATGGACCAATAAACTACTCTGTAGTTCATCAACAGACATGGTATACAAATCTTTGGACTCCTCAATAGAACAAACTACATAATCAAATTTTGACACCATAGATCGCAGGACTTTTTCAATGACAGTGACTTCATCCATTTTCTCACCAAGAAACCTCAGTTTATTAGTGATGGTAAGAGTGCGAGCAAAGTAGTTTGATACAGTCTCACCTTCTTTCATATGCAGGATTTCAAACTCCTTGCGCATGGCCTGCAGCTGTGCACGTTTGACCCGTGCATTCCCTTGGAATTTCTTCTTCATGGAATCCCATATTCCCTTTAAAGTCTCCTTGTCCAAGATAGTCTCCAGGATTGAACGATCAATTTCTTGAAAGAGATAGTTCTTAGCTCTCAAATCCTTCAATCTTTGATCTGCCAAAGTCTTCTGCTGTTCATCCGAGAGGTCACCTCTTTCCGCTGCTGCAGAAACACCATTCTCAACCACTGTTCAGTATTCTTTGGACCGAAGAAAGTTCTCCATCAACATGCTCCAATGATCGTAATGCCCCATGAATCTTGGTATCGCCGGTTGAACAAAACTGTTCTCACTCGTCATGGTTTAGCTGCGGCTGCACACTGTGGAGAAGAAAAATATTTTGCTCTGATACCAAATGTTAACTATTGGAGTTTTCTGGAGGAAAAGTCTTGACGTCTTTATTGTTACTGTGGCTATTTATAGTGATAGCCATCCAGTAGAGAAAAAGGAAACAAAGAAAATAACAAACTAGCCACATGTATCATGCATGCTAGTAACGGAATACAAGTAAATAAAGCAGAATAACAGAATAAGAAAAACAGAATTAAAACAATATAACAACACAGTCAACTCTTGGATTAGTTTACGCTGGCTTGGTGTCGTGCTTCGTTAGGCTGATTTTTTTTAATATATATATAATGTTTAAGGGCTGAAATGAGAAAAAAAAAATTATGAAAAAATCGATTAGGGTAAACTTATAACTTTGATTAGTAAAATCGTGTTAATCTAAGATATATCACTAAACTAATTAATGATCTAAATTATGTGATTCAATAAAAATATTGAAGGTTAAAATTAAAAAGTAAATTTTAATTATATAAAAGAATTTTAAAAAATAGAAATTAATAGAATGATAATCAAAATTAAAATACAAAATCGATTTTATATTTTATTGAAAGGTAAAATTGAAAAATAAATAATTTAGTAAAAGGACTAAAAAGTTAAAAAAAATAAGAATTAAAATTAACATAAAAATAAAAATAAAAATAATGTTGTGACTAGAGAGTGGAATTGAAAAAATTAATAACTTTTACAAAATAGACAATAACAAAACTAATCAAAACTATAAGGACCAAATTATAAGATATAATATAATCAATTTGAAATGATGGATGAAATTAAAGACTACCAAACCTTTTACAAAATTGATCAAAGACAAAAATTACAAATTCAAAGAATGAGGATCAAGTAAAACATTTTTTTGATAAATTAATTATATATATATATATATATATAAAATATCAGAATTAAGATAAAAAAACAATAATAATAAAAAATAATAACTGAAATTAAAATATGATAAGATTGAACAAAGAAAAAAATATCTATCAGTATAGACGCGACTTCTAACAGGCATCCGTTGCAAGTGATCCGTAGATTGAATTGAATGGAACCAATATAGGAAATCGGGCCTGTTTATGGAGCACCAAAACAGAGAAGGCCCAATGGACCATAAGCCAAGCCCCGCGTATTCGTAACATGAGAGGAGAGTAGACTCTAAAAACGCTAGGGTTTTAAGGTGGTCGAAATTCAGCAAACACCGAGCTCTAACTCTACCGAGGCCTTCGCTCTCTTGCCAAGTAGCAAAACGAACACCAAGCAACTTGTAGAAATTTCTCTTTATTTTTCTTCAGCTGCATTGTTCTTTACTTGCAAAACCCATTTCTCTTAACTCTATAATAATTTATTGATTTCCCGGTTCCTTATATTTGTTAGTTTTTTGTCTGCAAACTGTTTGTTCTATTGCTTGAGAGAAGTTCAGGCTTTTTTCTTTTCCCCCCCTTTTGGGTTTAACTTGAAAGTAGGATTTGAGAAAGCATTGAACACAATGGATGGAAGATTAGCGAATACATGGAAATTAACAGTGAACGAGAAGAAATTCATAGAGACTGCATTGGCTTCAAACCTTAGAATTGATGGTCGTAATCCTCTTGAGTATCGTAAAATTACCATCAAGTTTGGAAGGCAAGTTTCTTTTTAGTACTTTTGTTTTGTATTTCTTTTTTTCAGTTAGGTTTCATCTTTCAAGCTCTCCTTTTTTGTTTTACACATTTCACTGTATTGGTATGCCTGTTTGTTTGCTATATAAAAGTTGATGTGCTTTTGGTTTAAATTATGCATAGGAGCTGCAAGAGGAAAAGAATAACGGTGTTCCCTTGATGAGTTGTTATTGTGTCATAATTGCTAGTGTCTTGCCATTGTTTGGTTTTGTTTTTGAAGATGGGAGAGCTTTATGGTTGATTGTTAATGTATATTGGGATTGGGGTTGATTGAATGGTATTTTGGGTGTGGTAAATTTGCAGAGAAGATGGGTCATCAGAGGTGCAGCTAGGACAGACTCATGTAATGGGTCTTGTGACAGGTCAATTAGTTCAACCTTATCAAGACCGACAGAATGAGGGGACACTTTCTATTTTTACCGAGTTCTCTCCGATGGCTGATCCTTCATTTGAACCAGGCCGCCCTGGGGAATCTGCAGTTGAGTTGGGCCGTATAGTTGATCGTGGTCTAAGGTGATAAGTGTCCTTACTTATATTTGTTTGAGTAAAATTTCTCAAGTTTGCTGGCTTGATGTTTTTCTTTGCTGTGCAGTTTTAGCATGGAATGTTTCCCTAAGAATATGTATTTCTTTTTACAAAAATGTGTGTATATGTGTGTTCACAATCATATCTGAATACTACATTAATGATGCCAAATTGTTTGGATGAAGTAAATTTTATTTTCTTCAGGGCCTTCTTAGAATGAAGCTTATGGTAATCCTTTAAAAAGAATACTGATTTATAATATAGTTCAACTTTGATTAAATCTTTAAGCGATCTTTCAGGGAGAGCAGGGCTGTGGATACAGAATCACTTTGTGTTCTTGCCGGGAAGTTAGTGTGGGCCATTCGTATTGACCTTCATATCTTAGACAATGGGGGGTAAGCTATGATAATTTTGCTGTTTAGTTTTCTGCCTTTTATTCATGTTCTAAAGCTAATTATTTTAAGTAGAAATTTCTCTCATTAAGACCTGCATATTTTTTCTTTATTTCTTCTTTTACTGATGCTAAATAGTTATTATTTGACTAACACTCGCTCATATACTCTACAAACAGAAATCTTGTTGATGCTGCCAATATTGCTGCCTTAGCCTCTCTCTTAACGTTTAGAAGACCGGAATGCACTTTAGGAGGTGAAGATGGTCAAGAAGTGACAGTACATCCACCAGAGGTTGGCTAATTTAATGCTTTTAATTATTTACTTGTAATGGAAGCTTGGGTTTCAACCAAGGAAGCGTTTTCTTAGTTTTGTGTTTTTACCTTTAAGAACCAACTTGGCTTTGTAAAATGTACCCTTAATGGAGTCATGCTTTATATCTCTCCATGCTTTTTGGATAATTATTTAAATTGACACTTCAAACAATCAGGAAAAAAGAAAGTATTGAACTTATTTTGTTTATCATGTCACACTTTAGACCTTCTTAAGTTGACTATCCTTCTTTGTCTAGTCATCATTCTGGTTGCTGTTATGCACAACTCGGATGATCAGTGCTTTCCAACCTCATATGCATTCTACAAGTCTGAGAGTAGCGGTGGATTACTCATGTATCAGATTAATTGGATAACTGTAGTGGGAGTGGAAAATGGTTTTTCTTATAATGTATGAGATAGTTGAAAGAATTTTTGCCTCCTTATTTAAGTTCAATTGTTTTATTATACAGCCAATAATTCATCTTGTTTAATTCATTGTGTTCCACGCAAGGTAATGTGGTATTAGGCCTTAACAAAATGATAATCCTAGAAACTGATTCATGATGCCATGCTGGAGCAAATTTATTCTCTTAAAGTTACTTAATGTCCATGAAGTTTCCTATAATTTAATCTTGGAAGTAGCAATGAAGATTGAACTGTTTTCACCATCTTTGTTCAATACAGCTGTGTGTATTTACTTTGTAGAAATAAAAATACCATCGGCTCATTAGATGTAGTTGAAAGCTTTCATCTCTGGTGTTAAGAGCAATTGTTTTCGTGGAAGTTGTGCCCAGGCATTATATCTTAAATAGACTGTTTGCCTACAGAATAAGATCCTAACACAACACCCTTTAATAAGGTCTCTAGAAAATCACAGAGAGGGGAGCACTTTATAACTTCAGAAGTAGCCATATTTCCATGATCTACATCTTGCATATGTCCACAAAAATAAAATAAAATGGATCATTTACTCTGAACTTGAGATTCAGAGGTCCTTGTTGGAAACCTTCCCTTTTTATTCTCCCAATAAATGTTGTAGACTGATATTGTTGTGGCAGTTACATGTCAAACTTTTTGATGTTTTACCAACTTTAGCCTGTTGCATATTATATAGTGTTAAGTTGATTGTTATCCATTGCATTGTGACAGGAAAGGGAGCCGCTTCCTTTGATAGTCCACCATCTCCCTATAGCAATAACTTTTGCATTTTTCGGTGGTGAGGGCAAAATGGTGGGCAGATCTATACTACATTTTTTGTATCCACTTCTGATGCATATTGATGAGCTTTTCAAGCTCATCACCCAGCTCTTGTAATCTGAATGAGTGCCATGTAGGTTGTTGATCCTGTTCACAGTGAGGAGGCTGTTATGGGTGGAAGAATGACTGTAACAGTTAATGCGAATGGTGACATTTGTGCAATTCAGAAAGGTGGAGGGGAGGGTGTGCCACAAAGCGCTATTATGCATTGTTTGCAACTTGCTTCTTTGAGTGCTGAATCCATAACGAAGAAGATAAAAAATGCAGTGAGTTTCTTCTCTAGAATTTTTTTTGAATGTTGAGGTGCAGTATCTTTTCTGATACCAAATATTCATGCTTTCTTAATGAATCTATTCTTTTCTTTTTTTCTTTGTCAGTTTGCTGCTTCTAGAAACACATGGCCATGGGATTGTCTTTTGCTCTGAACCTAATTTTAATGTGTGAATTGATGTAGGTTGAAGCATACAACACAGAGAGAGCATTGCGCAAGATCAAGCGCCACCCTACTTCTGATGCTGGCAATGTTAGTGTAGCTGCTCTTGATGTAATAGAGCAAAATAAAACCATTGAGCAGGTGGAAGGTAGTGAGTTGTCCAGGCATCATTTGGAGAGATTGAAGCTGGTACCTGAGGATACCTGCAGCAGTAGAGGTGATGACAATGATGCTGATATCAAACCATCTGAACAAGGTGGAACAGGTCGAGTACAGGGCAATGCTGTGAATTTTCTCGGGGGTCCATCAAGCTGGTATGGTGCTAGCACTTTCCAAAGTTTTTTTGAAGTGCAAACTTGCTCGCCCAAAAGAAGATTTAGCATCCATTGTTAGAATCATAGTTTGTTGAAGATAGAAGAAAGTTTTCCGAATCATGAATTTAATTACCTGAGAAGGATCTCTTGACCCTGAAGAAATTTAATAACATTAGTTTCCGGACCATTTCTCTGTTATATACTTTAATATTTGCTTATGGCTCCTTGTAATGGATTTCAGTCTGTAACTGGGATCTAATTAAATATCTCATAAGCTGGTTAGTTATTAAGTCACCTGAATTTGTGGTAATTAGAAATTCTATAGATTTATAATAGGCCTTTCTTCTTGTTCTTGTGCTTTGGAAACTCTACTCTATCTGGTTTAAGAAATTGTCAACTTTATTATTTTCCTATTTATTGCATGATTACTTTTAAAAAGCGATGCAAATCTTCTTTTTTCCTCTCCACAGGGATCCTTATTCGAAGGGTGTTGATCCTGATTCCTTGAAAGCTTCTCTAGCCTCACGCGGTATGCAACTTTCACAATTTTCTTAAAAGTACAAGACCTTTACTTCTCTCCTGCCTGTAAATGATTTTGCTCATTTTGTCCCCGCAAGGTTCATAGTTCACTTAATATGTAATACTGTATAAACTCTGAAGCAAAACTCCCCTCGTCAAAGAGAATTTAAAGCATACTTCAGATTGTTCTTTTATTATGGGAGGCAACTCTTAAATAAATTTCAGAGAGACAAATCTTATTTATTCTTTGGAAGGTACAGATTAGGTAGTTGGAGCTGCATGGGTAAGTTGACAAAGAGGCTGCAGATCTCCTGCTATGCTGTTGTTCCGTAGCAAGAAAGTCAACCTTCTGTATTTTGACTAGTAACATTTTCTGTGAATTAATAATAAATTTTTAATGCCTGAGCATTGGCTGCGGGAGAGTAGCGTAGTAGTAGTGTTCCATAGAACAGGGTGCAGTTATCATAGATCGATTAAAAGGTAGGTCTTATGGTGGTCACAGACCTTCAGTGAGTTACAAGCTGCTTTAATCATTAATTTGGTGAAATAATGGATAATGAAGCCATATATGCAATCTGAATGTGTATATTTCTGGGAAAGGGCAACCTATTGCACCTTTTTCAAGTGTTTTTTTTTTTTTGCCAGTGCAACATAGCTTATTAGTGATTGTGAAACTTGCAGGAGTATCAACACGGCATATGAAACAAAATGGAAGTGGGGAAAATAGTCCCAAAACTGAACCAGAAAAACCAACCAAAGATATTAAACAAGCAACTTTAGCCACAGATACATCTGGAACTGCACTGCAAACAAATGGAGAGAAAACATTGAAGGATGCTGTGAAGCCCAAAAACAAGAGGAGAAAGAGAGCTTCTCCCAGCATGAAAGGAAGTTAGATGAACTTCTGAGCAGGAAAACATCTACCCTGCAGGTATGCCAGTGAAGTATTTTTTGGGAAATAATCCATCTGCATGCTGTTTTAATGAACCCTTCTGTTTTCATTTCATTTGTTATGGAAGCTCACTGTCACTGCTCTGTATAACATTCAGATAGAGAGAGGCCTGCCCTCTTTCTTTTCTTACACCATCTCGAATGAGTGGAATATCAGTGCTATATCGTGTGTAGGTTTCTCCTGACAAATTGAATGCATTCTGTCATTCAATGAAGTCAATTATCACCTTGAAGTTTTTCATGGTTCTGACTGTCGATCCTTTTCAGATCTTTGACACATGCTTCCTTCTAGTCCCCCTTTATCACAATGAAGGGTAACCGGTGTTGGAAAAGTCAACTTCATATTCAACAGTGAAAGACAAGAATGAACCAGCAGTGGCCAGGATATACTGAAGAGGAGACCAGAAAGAGACTTCTCTGAACTCTCTTAATGATTCTCTTGCTGATGGAGTAACACGTGTTGGCTGCATGGGTATTGTCACCCACTTTGCTCGTGCTGCTTAAAGTTGCTCCAGTTTAGATATGTGAACTTTTTAGAGGCTATTTTCGTGGCCGTGGTGCTTTGCTTTGATCCCATATGCTGTTTCTTACAATTTTTGCAATTCTCACTGCTATATATTTATCATTTCATTCTTTTCAAAATGCATTTTATGCTAATAATCTCTTACGTTACTTGTATTATTTTTCTTAATTCCATGAACCAGTGCATGGGGAAACACTTTGCTGTTTCATGCTGATGAGACTCCTGGCTTTAGGATATGCCAAGATAATTTGGTTTCCACCACAAAACTATTGATGCATGGCCCTTTAGAATTGGCATCTAATCTCGTTGGATTTGATGCTGATATTCCTTTCCCAGACCATTTTGGATGAATGGGAAACTAAAACACTTAGGGTTGATATTTGTAATACAAATAAATCTTTATCAAATGGTAGTGATTATGCTAATTGATGTAAATTGTTTTATTTGTATTATTTTTGTTGTATTTAAAGAGGAACATTAATAAATCAGATTTTCTAAAGGATTGTACATTAAAATATTAACAATTTAAATTATTTCATTACTAGCTCAAAATGTATTTTATTTTGCACTTGTTCAATCTAACCATGCTTTATTGGTTGAAATAAATTAAGAAAAAAGCAAGTTATTATGAAAAAAAAAAAAAAGTAAATTAAGGACATGTGCACATAATATACTCTGTATCCTCAATGCATATTAAATTTAAAGAAATGTTATAAAGTTGTATTACATGATTTCATCATTTTATTAGTAAAAGGTTTGGTTGAATAGGCAACAAGGATGTAAATGATGAATAGTTCAATTGTTGTATTACGTTAACTTTTAAGTAATTTAAGCGACCTTGATAATGATTGATCTCACATGGATATGATTTTCTTGTTGTTTTTCTAGTTTAACCTTTTGTTATAAAATATTTATAGTTTTTTTTGTGTTAAAAATAATTCTTTATTTTTTTCAAACTATGTTTTTTTTAATATTCTTAAATTGTTTTCATGTGATAATATCAAAATAATTTAAAAATATATATATTTCGATGAGTTTTCAAGGAAAAAAATATTTTAAAAATCAATTGCTATCACACCACCAAACATTTTAAAGTTAAAGTTTATTACACAGACTTTTAATTAGTTTAAACAAAAGCAATAAAAAAAACAAATATATTATAAGAAATCTTCATCTAAGGTCTTTAGCTAATTTCTTATACTGTTTATTCTCTCCTCAAAGTTTCGTTGATGTTTTATTTATTTATTTTTAATATTAATACAGGGCATAAGATACCCATCTCGTTTTATAATTTTTATTTACATCTGGCATGGAGGCATGTTATGATTGACAAACAATGAGTCCTTTGCATACGTGGCTTGCTGACATATCAAAATGAATACTTCCATCCTAGCATTTTTTATTCGTGAATTACTATTATTTTTTATTTATATATATATATATATATATATATATATATATATATATATATATATATTAAAATCTGGATTATCGTGGACATTGCAAGATCATTGTTAAATAATATAGCCGAAAACAATTTACAAAATTATGAGAAAATAATTAAATATATAACTTTGTATTTGTAATGATTCTTACTTCGATAACAATTAAAGTTAATCATGAAAGAAATCATATATGTAATTTGAAAACCTATTATTAATTATTATTTTTTCTTGAAAAAATATTATTTTTAGGTGTTTTTCTATTACTTTGACATGTTAATGTTAAAAATCTATTTTTCATTAAAACATACCTCGTATCAATAAATATATTTTTTTAGATACGAGTAAACCTTATTCCTCAAAAAACATATTTTGTAAGTCTATATAAACAAATAAAACTTTAATTATTTCAGATTTTTATAAAAAATACATACCAGGTCTCTAAAACAATGAAACCTGCTTAAAATCCGACGCATACAAGGGTAAGATTTTATCATTAAAGCCCATTATATATTTGAAAGCAGTTTCCTACGTCCATTCATAATTGAAGGGTTTGAGAAAATAAATAAAACTTGATAAACAAGGAGCCATGACAGCATTCTCTTTCTATCTTTTTATATAATTATACAGCAGGTGGTTGATGTGAAATCCTTGTAAGATTTCACAGTATTTACAAAATAAAATATATATATATAAAAAAAGAAAAGAATAAAACTAAGTAAAAATATTCTTATTATTTTTAGTGGGTCACGAGTTTTATTTTCTCTCCTCGGTGTTATGCCTACTGACATGTTCCATCCAGATTATTTATACTGGAAAACCCTGTTCCTTACGTGATCTATAGAATCTTTTAGGATAATTAATATAAAAAATATCTCTAAATAATTTCGAATTCTTAAATCTCTTGAAAAAGCTCGTTGTTTTGATTTTTGATTTTTTACAAAATAAAGTCAACTGAAGTTACAGGGGA
Source organism: Salix brachista (assembly GCA_009078335.1). NCBI lineage: Eukaryota > Viridiplantae > Streptophyta > Magnoliopsida > Malpighiales > Salicaceae > Salix > Salix brachista. The sequence continues at coordinate 4,357,397 of CM018580.1, read as the reverse complement.
ACTCTTATTTATTTAGAAACATTCGGACTTTAAGAAAAATGAATGAATTAAATTTATAATCTGTAAAAATAAATTAAATATAATTATAAATCCAAACTCGATTTTACTCTATCCATAAGCACCTTCAAGTCAAACTTTATTCACATGCGAGTGGTACATAAACATATCAAAACTCGTGTTATTTATGGTATTATCCTCTTTTTTTAATAATATAGCATCGTAGAATTTAAGGAACAACCATAGATTAGAAATAAATAAATAAATAAATGGATAAAGATAAAGACAACTAAATTTGTTTTTCTCCTTTCTTTACGGAAAAGGAAGGGGTGGAGATAAGACAAAAACTAACGAAGTAAGATGCGGAGTCCGTTACACAAAGTCCGGTCACTCACACACAAGTTATCTGTACAGTGAACTACACCGTAGAGTTTTTCATGTTTAGAATCAAACAAAACAAAACAGAGCAGCATATGGCCATAAACAAACTGGTAAAGATACGTTGAAAGGCAACGCAGTCAATGATTGATTGGCGGATGAAGAGAACAAAACGAGCATCAGCTTAAAACACAAAGAAGAGAGAGAGATTTGACCCTCAAATGGGTTTCTCCGAAGACAATCTAAAAGGGTTCATTTTGGCTTTGTTGTCAAGTCTATTTATTGGTGCTAGTTTCATTATTAAAAAGAAAGGCCTTAGAAGAGCAGCAACAGCTTCTGGTGTTAGAGCTGGTAAAAAATATTTTCTTTTTCCGGTTTTTTGAAATGGGATTTTGGTTTTATGAAATGGGTTTGTTTTTTGGATTGTGGGATATTTGTAGGTACTGGCGGGTTCTCATATCTCTTAGAGCCACTATGGTGGTTGGGCATGATCACGAGTAAGTTTTCCTTTTTCTTTGTTAATGATTCTTCTTTTGGTTCTGGGAAAATTTGATATATTTCTTTTGTAGGAATCTCCATTTGCTCTATTCTATGTAAATGAATTGATGTTTTACTTTTGTTATTTATAAGTTGGTTGTATCTTGTGATTCTTTTGATTTAATTGTAAAATTTAATGATTCATATTTTCTTAAAATTCAGGTTCTTACTGGTCAGCTTAATGTTAACTAGATTTATTCTTTTAGTTGATACTTTTTTCGTTTGGTAACTTAAGGAATTAATTAAGTTTTCTTGTTCTAGTCAAATTGAGGAGTGGTAGTTGGTTAGAGTACGCGAACTATGATAAGAAATGACCATCCGATTATTCGCTGATTGTTTGTAGAATATCTCTTGTTGTCTGGTTTCTCATATAGTGATTATTGGAGAAATTGCAAACTGTGTTGCATATGCATTTGCTCCAGCAGTTCTCGTTACCCCTCTTGGTGCATTGAGTATTATTGTCAGGTATATCTCTTATTTAGTATTGCATGATCAATTTTTGGAATTTTTATATTATCTAGTCAGATTTTCTTGTGTTTTATTTTCTTTTTTCATGGTGTGTAGTGCTGTGTTAGCTCAGTTTATCTTGAATGAGAAGTTACAGCAGCTAGGGATCTTGGGTTGTGTGATGTGCATTGCTGGTTCTGTTGTTATCGTAATCCATGCACCACAGGAGCACCCTATAACGTCTGTTCAGGAGATATGTAGTATGGCAACTCAACCAGGTTAGTTTGCACCTTCACATGCACGTCTTTCTTTCATTGAAATTGTTCTTTTTTATATACCATTTTCCCATCTGCTGCAGCTTTTTTGCTCTATGTGGCCTCAGTGATTGTGTTGGTTTTCATTCTGATCTTCCATTTTGCTCCACAATGCGGGCACTCGAATGTGTTAGTGTTCACTGGCATCTGCTCATTGATGGGTTCACTTTCGGTAAATCATCTGAACCAGTGATGTTACTTTGATTTTTTATTGTAAGACCAAATTTATGAATGGAGATACAGTTTTTTTTTCATTCAATCAATGTTAAAAGATAAAATAACTTAATAAAAAACCTTTCTGTATTGATGGGGATGAAGTTCCATGCATTTTGAAGTTAAAAAGATCTGCAATCTTTCAATGGCTGTGAAAATTCACTTTTTCAATGACTAAAATTTTAATTATGTGCAGTGAACTTTCCTGTGGTAATTGTTAACCAGATCTCTCGAGAAGTGACTGATAAAAATGTTGTCTATGATGTTTCTTGGCCAACATAAGGTGGAAAGTATTTCCCTTAGTAAGGTTACGTGTTTATGTAATGGAGCTTGTGCCAATGCTATTGTTTACTGTTTATCCTCTTCGACTGGGGTGGAAGATATGAGTAAACCCCACTTCCTTTTGTCGTTTTTTATTTTCATAATATGCTTTGTCTTCATCATGTGCAGGTGATGAGCGTTAAGGCTCTTGGAACTGCACTGAAAATAACATTTGAAGGAAACAACCAATTGTTGTACCCAGAGACATGGTTCTTTGTGTTTATTGTGGCCACATGTGTCATCACGCAAATGAATTATCTAAACAAGGTTAGAAATGTAGAAATATTGCTTTTTGTTTATACGATTAAGGTCATCATGCTAGTATTTTGAAAAGTTTGCTACTGCATAAATCATGCTCCCTCTTACTTGCATTGTTCTACTTTTCTCCTTGATCTTCTGTGTTCTGTATTGCGTACCTTTTGGTTTCTTTTCTCTATGTTCTGCATTGCTTGATTTTCTAATCTTGTGCTTAAATCCCTAAAGAAGGTTAAGCTGCCATGTACAATGAATTTGACTTGCTGTTGGCACATGGCATGACCCAGAGCACGTTTCTACTTCATTTTACTTGGCAGAAACTGTCTAGAATATTTGACTTTCTTTCAATTGCACACGTATAATTTTGTGAATTACAGAAAAGTTCTGTCACATGTGTAGTTTCTTGTTACACCTTTTCCTTCTAAAAAGTTAAGTTGGAATTTAAATTGCTTCCATCAACATGCCCATTAAAATTTATGCAAATCCTACACTGTGTCTATTATAAAAATTCTTCCACTATTCTATCATGATTTTCTCTTGTTTTGGTGATTGGTGATGAATTGATAAAGGTGAGACTTGAACTCTAAATCTCACTCCTCTTGCTTGTGAGAATGCCATCGAACTACAAGCCCATTTGTCACATTCCATTTTCCCCCCCTGATTCTCACTCTTTATGTCTTTCTCCGAAGTTATCCCAATCCAATCTATTTCAGCCTAATATCCAAGTGGAATGCACAAGATTGTGGGTTGGCACCACCTCCTTAACCTCTATTTTCAACCAGGACACATGATAAGGTCAAAGATAGCTGAATAGTATTCATAGTTTCACTAACATTTCACGAACAGAAATGAGATGGGGGGAACAAATACAAAAGAAGATTTTGTGTTTCAGGATTGCTAGAAAATGAGTTGTAAAGCTGAACCATTCATTTAATATGATGTTTGGTGACCTGATATTAAATGCAGTAAGTAATCAAGTTATAAAAAAGTCCCCAGATTGATCAAGTGTTAAGCAGGGAACTAAGTAATTTTGTCTCAAGAGGATGTCGCTATCAACATCCCGTTGACCTAGAATACACTGCTTAGGTGAAGTACTAGATGGCACCTTAGGCCATAGCTATTAAGGAACCTTCTGTGTATAATTCTTTCAGAGGTATGGTGGTTGGGAAGAAATGATGCTACTGAATCCAGAAAAGAAAGTATCAAATTGTTTTTATCCCAAAGCTGCAACTTTTCCTTTTCCTTTTCTTTTTTATTTTTCATCTGTGCTGCATATATTTTTTGGTTCTTTAGAACCTTAAGATGGTTAAAATGTATCTTGTATCTATAATTCTTATTTGCTAAAAAAATTGCAACCTTTGGTGTTTCAGGCACTTGATACATTCAATACCTCAGTTGTATCCCCCATTTATTATGTCATGTTCACATCACTTACGATTCTTGCCAGTGTAATCATGTTCAAGGTACGGCCACTCTCGTGTAGAAGCGTACACTGTGTAATTGCATTTATTTCATTACTTTGTACATTTTTTGCTTAATGCGCTTTTCATTTTGATTGGATTTCACTGGAAGAACACTACTGTAGCTTTAGCTTGTTGGGACATGGTTTTGTGAGTTGATGCAAGATAGAATAAACAAATTGTCTTGATTGCATTCTAACGTATGGTTTGTGTTAGAGAATAATATAAATCATATTCTGGGGCCTCACCTAACAGCTTAAGCTTTTAGGTGAGATAGTTTCTTGACATAGTATCAGAGTCTTGTGGACCCAGTAGTCACGAGTTCGAATCTCACCACCCTCATTCTATTTGATGAAAAACCAAGCAAAAAATAGTGTGGGTCTGTGCAAGTTTCAAGCCCAAAAGGCTTTCACTTGAGGGTGTGTGTTAGAGAATAATATAAATCATATTCTGGGGCCTCACCTAACAGCTTAAGCTTTTAGGTGAGATGGTTTCTTGATAATTTGCTTATGCCTTACTCACTACGGCAAGCCTAGGCATCAGGATGAGGATGCTGTCACTGGGCTTACTTTGAAAACCATTCCATTTTCCTCTTCAAGACCCTTATTTCAAACAGTAAAATGTTTCATTTTTTATCCTGATTTGACTTTATCTACTGTTAAAAATACATCACAACAGGATTGGGATGGACAAAGTGTGGGAGACATTATATCAGAAATATGTGGCTTCATTGTTGTTCTCTCAGGGACCATCCTATTAAACACAACCAAAGACTTCGAAAGAAGTTCATCCTTTAGAGGTGCTTTGATCAGACTCTCTCTTTGATTTTTCACTAAATCAGTGTAATCAATCTTGAATTTTGAGCAATATTCTTTAGTATTTTTTACTAATATCATGTGGCCATGGATGTTCAAATAAGTCAGGTAGCTATGCATCAATATCCCCTACATTATCTGCCCGACTCTGCAGTGGAAATGGAGAATTTATGAAGCATGACGAGGAAAACCAGTCACCTGCTGACGTTGTTCGCTTACAGAGACAAGAAATGCACTAGGAGTGCTCAGCAAAAAAATCTCTTCTGCTTCATGTTGTTTCATACTAGGCATGATCCATATCTCGAGTTCTTTGACAGCATTGCTGAGAGATGGTTCTGTTACCGCAGAGTTTCTGGTTACATCCAAACAGAAAATGAACAAATTTACTTTGAGTAGGTTGTTTTGTGGCCCTCATAAATCCTTGAAAATTCATCTTATTCTTTTTCTCCGTGCAAAGTCATCTAAGAAACCATTCGATAGCCTTGGAGAAGTACATCCTCATTCTCATCCGCGATCTGCAAGTGCATTACATGTGAATGTGAGATGAGGGGAAACACTGAATCAGAGTGTTCTACATGTATGTTTGTTGGGTTATGGAATGGTCGTTGATGCTTAATTTGTCGATACCTGTACAGTGTGTTTGAGATTGCTGGTGTAAAGGGATGCTCATTCAACTTCTCTAGCTGTCAAAGGCAGTGCAAGGAGAGTGATCAGAAGACCCAGAAACCTATTTCTGTGAAGAAAGGTTTAAAGGGAGTCTATCCCCTGCAATTGATTTATCGGAAACTTGAGCTCTGAGGTAGTTCCTTTTGTTATGTTACTTTTTTTTTTAGATTCGAGAAAACCTCACCCCCGAAAAACGTATTTGTCCATAGGTTTCATTCTTTGAGAACAGGCAAAATAAGATATTCTTGCAGTGTAATATTTGTTCATCAGTTATTAGTAGGCTTGTAGATTGATTGATTATTTTCTGAGAACTGAGCAAAGAGTGAGACGTGTATCCTTCACATTTTTGCAAGACAAGAATTTGTGAAAACGAAATGTTGAACGTTAATCTCATTACGCAAATGCAGATACGTATAGAGAAAAAGAAACATAACCAATTAACCTGATTCTTGTAATTTCTTCAGCGGGTGGTTATGTGATAGAAATCATGTTTTATAATTTTTTGAGAGAAAAAATTGAAAATAACTGTTTTTATTATTATTAGATTGTTGACATGACATGTTAAAAATAAAAATAAAAAATATTATTTTTAAATATTTTCAAGCAAAATATATTTTAAAAAAGAACCATGACATTCTAGCCACAGCCCTGATAATTAATAGAAAACTACCTTTTCTTCTTTCTTCTAAATTCTTTCAGGCATGTTTTTAATTGTCGGAACTAAGTGAATTAAATTATTCAGAAAAAAAAAACAAATTACGTTCAGGAATTCTAAACAATATATATATATATATATATATACACACACACACACGAGAAAAAAGAAGTTAGATTCAAATCCTACAATTTACAAGTTTAATTCGTAAACAGGTAAATTAATTCAAAAAGGTCAATTCGTAGGTGGAATGTCAGTTCGATTAATAGCTTAGTTGATAAATAGCCTCGAAATAAAATATTTAATAAATTAATATAAATTTACTAGAAAGTTTAAATCGGTCGGTCGTCCTTCCCTCTGACTCGCACGCATGCATGTACACTACGAGAAGCAAATATAAAAAAAAACTTTAGGAAATTCCATGTTGTCGTTCATGCAAGAATTATTTTTTTCCAAAGATTTAAGGGAATTATTTTAACACTGGATCTGTGGGTGTGATGAATTTTTTTTAATATAAAAAAATATTTAAGTTCTGTTAATGTTTTTTTTTATAGAAAATAAATACTTAAAATCATATAAAAATTGATTTGATATGATCCATTTAACTTGAAGAGTTTAAAAGTAATCTGGAAAAACTAGTAAAATATAGTTTTTTTTTTAAAATCAAGATAATGTTTTATTTTTTATATTAAGATAGTAACATTTAGAAATGACTCAAATCAACTAGGGTTGATTTGTCAAATTTACAACTTGGATCATTAGATTATGATAACTATATATATATATATATAAAGCAAATTAAAATAAATTAAAAAACTAAACTCTCAATCAATTTTATATTGAAAGATAAAATAAAAAAATCAATTAAAAAAACTCAAAGTCAACAGAAGTTAATTTGTTAAATTTACAACGTGAGTTATAAGAATATGGTAACCCCATTAAAAAATTAAATTTTTTTTTATAAGACTTGATTCTCAATTAGCTCAATATTAAAGGAAGAAGTTGGAGAAAAAATTAAAAAAAAGACCTAAGACAACTTAAATTATCTCGTTAAACTCATTATCTGAATTATGAAACTGGGATAATTTTATAAAAAACTAATTGAAAAACAACTCAAATAAACTAGAGTTAGTCTGCCAAATTTGAGACTTAGACCATGAAATTAGAATAACTTTATATAAAATAAATTATGAAACACAATTTTATTCTTAATTGACTTATTATAAAAGAATAATTTTTTTTAAAAAAAGTCTAACAAAAAGATATGATAAAACAACTTGAGTTAATAGAGAATAAACCAAAACAATTGTGAGAAGCTAGTATTTATTTATCTCCTAATGGATATATTGTCTAATTTATTTATCAATAACTGGAAAGTAGAAATAGATTATAATAATTTTTCATCTCTCAGAAAAAAAGAAAAAAGAAATAGTAGATCTGGAAATCCATAGCATCATCAATCCACAGATACGGTAGCGGTCCTTAGTTAAATCCTCTTTGAATACTTATGTGATTTTTATTAGAAAGAAGCTATATCAGGTAGCGGTTTTACTGTAGCAGGCTGGCTTTTAGTTTTTCAAAATGTATCCCACATCGGTTAAACAGCTGGCGAGACAAAGGGCTGTGTGTATAAATATAAAGCATGAAGCGTCCAGCAACATACTTACCTGGACGGGGTCTATGGGCGATCAATAAGGTTCATGGCCTAGGTCAGTGACATCTATTGCACGTAGGATGGGTGCTGGCTTAAGGTCTCCCCAAGAGGGAGATCCTACGTCAAAATTTGTGGCAGAGGGGGCTGCGCAAGCCGCGGCCCCTGCAAAATTTAGTTCCATCTTTTTCTCCTGACGGTGGCGCTAATCGTATCGGGTCTGAAACGACAAGAGTGTTCCAGAAATCGCCACGTCACTTAAGGTACTGTTCCTGTTTTTCGATACTAACGGAAAGAGTGTTCTGGCATTCTATATTTTTAACAAAAGATATGGAGACCGTGGATGTAGAAGAAACATGTTTTCTAGTCCTTTTATTTAAAAAAATGAGTTCAGCTCTAAATTCTACAGAAACAAATTTATTTTTTTACTGTATTTATATTTTTAAACAATCATATTTCTGTTCCTTTATTGGAGCAATAAATTAGCACCGCAAATTGGAAATACATTTAAAGAACATCATCAAAATAAGAAAAAGGCTGAAGTCGTGGGCCCAAGCCTGCTAATAGAAATGAAATAAATCGAATTAAGCCCGGTCGTAGGAAACGCTCAAAGAAGCCTATCAAGGTAAGGCTCAAGACCGCCATCCATGCAACAGTCCGGCCCTACACTGCCAAAAAAAAAATTGAAACCAAGAGAAGTGTGGGTGCTACGTGGCAATTGATTTATTTCTAATTTGACTATTATAATCAAAAAGATATTTTACAATACGGACATTTTTATAAAAATTTTAAAGTTAATTCAAAACATCAAATTACATATTTTTTTAATGATTTTATCATGAAGATTAACTTGGTTGATAATGAAGTTTTTTAATTGATCTTAGATCTAGAATTTAACAAGGTGTAAATTTTTAAAACTACATCAAATTTAAGAGGTTCACTTAGATTTTCTTGGATTTTTGTTTTCTTTTTTTAAGCTAGTTAATTTCTAAAAGAAGGGCTCCTCTTTTATTTATTTATTTATTTATTTATTAAAAAACTCAATTTATTTAATAATTATCACCATGATATAATATGGAAAGATAACATGTTAGCATACCAGCATCCTGACATGGCCTGCTTGAATAAATCAACCTCTCAATTAAAAGTTAATATATCACAAAGTTTATTTACACGACAAAAAATGTATTAATTTATAACGTAATAATATAGAGCACCTAAAGTTAAACTAATTAAATTACAAAAAAGAAATCTATAATCATTAAATTGGTAAAAATAATTTAAATAATTTGCCACTTTATATTTTTTTATTCAATTAATATAATATACATCATAAATAAAACTACGTAGTTTTAGATGGCCATCCGTCTTCTCTTCTTCAGGACACTACACAGGCTATAGAGCACTTTTCGCTTTCGTAGTTTAACTTATTTTCATAGTTAGGAGAAGCACAGCTGGGAGAGAGAGAGAGAGAATGGAAGCAAAGTTAGGGAAGGTGATCGAGTCCATCACCAACTTCTTCACCGGCGCTGACCAGATCCCCTGGTGCGATCGCGACATCGTCGCTGTATGTCTTTCCTTCATTCTTTTTTTCCTCTCAATAAATATCTTTGCAGTATTGCGTATCATCTTTTGGGTTGCAATTCAAAAAAACAAATTGAATAAAAGGGGACACTTTTTAGAAGCTACTTACTTAGATTTGGAAATTTTCAAGTTTGATTACTTTTTAGAGTTGCAGAATAGCTATAGATTGATTGATTGATTATTACCAGTGCTGCTGGCCCATCGAGGTTTATTAAGTAGCAGTACCATGAAAAGGAATCATTTAAACCCAGTAATGATTCTCTTCTTATTTACACTTATCTGTGCCTGTTTTGGGTTTCCTTTCTTCGAGGTGGATTTGATTTCTTCAACCTCTCAAGTTTATAGATGATCTCAAAAATATAAAAGATTAAAAGATGCATGGAGTTTTTCAATGTCTTAACTTGATCCATTCTTCATTTCGTGGCCTTATGAGGGGAAAAGGGGGGGGACTACTACTGATGATTTGTAGGATAAATAAGAAAGTTTTATAAACACAAACATCTGCGTGTTGCTTGCAATGTATGTCCAGTCATATGGAAACCGCTTCTACTCCTTGCATGGTTTTTGCTGTTGGATTCTGAAGGCGATTGTTTTGTAAATGCTATTTAGTTTTTATGTCGAAAGTTAATGATGTATCAGGGTTCTGGGTGTGGTATTCTTTTTGCTGCAGACTTTTGTAACATTCATATGACATCCATTCTTGATTGTATGTATTATTTGTTGTTCTCTTTTCTTATTCTTTTCACTGATGCATCCGTAGGGATGTGAGCAAGAGGTTCGTGAAGCTGAAAAAGGTTCTTCTGATGAGTTTAAGAATGAATGCATTATGCGCTTGTCGTGGGCTCTTGTTCACTCAAGACAGACAGAAGATGTACAAAGAGGCATAGCTATGCTTGATTGTAAGCAAATAGATACAAAATCATCTCTCTCTTTCTTTCTCACACATACATGGTTTCCCCTTTGTTACTTATACTCACTTTTGCAGCTTCACTGGGCAGCACTACCAGCCCTTTGAAACTGAGAGAGAAGCTTTATCTTCTAGCTGTGGGTTATTATAGAAGTGGTGATTATTCAAGAAGTAGGGAGCTGGTGGAAGACTGTTTGAAGGTTTAGTATCCACATTTCTTGTTCTTTGTTTCTTTTGAATTATCGTGAAAAGATTTTCCCTTCTACGTAATGTTGTTTTCTCATAATTCACAACCTCATTCCAGTTCTATGAACATATTGCCGTTTCATAGTGCATTTTGTAGATATGGCTCAACTAAAATGATGTTCTACCCTGAAGCTGCATGATCATTGAGAAGGCAAATGTGTGATGTAAAGTCATATGTTGCATGCTATTCTATACTAGTTTTATTATGCTTTGTGACTGAATCGCAAGGGCATGGCCATTTTATAGATTGAGCCCGAATGGAGACAGGCACAATCCCTTAAGAAAGCAATTGAAGACAGGATCAAGAAAGGTAGCAATTAATGTTGGTGATACTGCCTGTATTATCATTTGAACTGAATTGGTGAAGCTTCTGAACTATTGTCCTTTGTTTTTGGTTTGTTTGTAGATGGTATGATAGGCATAGGGATCGCTACTGCTGCTGTTGGAGTGGTTGCTGGCGGGATTGCTGCAGCTTTGGCACGTAGAAAGTGATGCGGCCTTTGCTAATCACGGATATGCACGAGAAATACACTTAATGACGTGCTTGTTGCAGAAACCAAAACTAAATTCCGGTTTAATACACTCTGACTTGTTCCTTTCGTTACATGAAAGAACTTAAGAGGTTGTCTTTCTTATTACACAATTTTCTTTCAAGATAGTTACATTCAATGTGTATACTTTCGGATTTCTCTGAGAATGGCTCCCTCGTTCTTCATTCTTACGGCTGTCTTTAGTCATCAGTCCTACTTTTTCCAAGAGAGATGGGCCATGGCTGATACTCTTCCATATTGATGTGTTCAGAACTTGCATTAACTTATTCTGCTTCTAGTTCAATTGTAGCTATCACAGGTCATTTTGCCAGGGTAATGTCAGCTCCTTCTGCCCTGGAAATTTCTGGAGCATGCTGTCACCTAATTCAAAGAAGCATGAAGGTTACTAGTTGTTGTCGGAGAGGCCGCGAATAGGTGCAGGTTGTAAAGTTACAGGCGTTACCAATCTCAAATTCTCAATCACAATGCAACAAGCTCAGGGAAGCCGTTAATATCTTCTCGAGCCCATGAATATATCAATTTGTGAACTGTCAAAGTCTCGACAAGCAAAGTCCGCGCTAGATTACCAAAAATTATTAAATAGACAATAAAAAACTGAAATTTCCCTATCTTTTTAAGCTGTCGGCAGGCTGTTAGTGTCTTGGCAATTGGTAAAGCTGTTGATTGCCTCACCAAATTCAATAATATGGCAATTATTTTTGTTATTTTTTAATGGTCTCAAGGCCACGGAAATTTTCCAGTTTGGCTAAAACAGACCATCCACATGAGAATTTGACGTGGTTAAAGATAAGCACAACCTGTATGGATGTATCTATCTATCTAGCTATTCATTCACGTGAAACCTGGCAAGAAAAATGCTACAGCAGGAAAGTGGGCGCTTACGATATTACCATTGCCTGACAGGAAATCTTTCGATGAGTTCTATGCCCACAGGAAATGGGTATCCTAAGTCAGCGATTGGAGAATCTGTGGACCTGTAACCATCAATGGAGGCTAACTGCCCATTAATTTGTACTTTTTGTGGCAATTTTATTTTAACATTACCATTCCAGAAGCCAGAAAAAGACACGAACCATTATGAAAGATATACAGTCGCGTTGTTCTCACCACTTCCCATATCATCTCAGACGCCATTTCATTCTTAGAAATTTGTATCTAACTAACACGTCATAAAGCTTAATGAACTTGGAACAACGTGCGTAGGATTGAAGGGCTTCTTGCACCAAGAATTTTCCTACAAATAGTTTTCACTTGTCTGGCAGATCTTGTCAGCAATAGTTTCAGGCTTCCAGACAGAAGCAGGGATCATGAGGTTTGGAATTTTCCACTACGCTTACGTGTTCTTTGCCCTGATGATGATGATGAGCATTTCTCCAAACACCATTCGACTCTCAGGTAATTCAATAAAAACAGTTGCCCTGTGAATCATCGGAGATGAAACGAGAATTTTACATAAGATTGATTTGTGATTTCGCAGGTGGGAATGAAAATAAGATGGCTATGGCTAGAAGGCTAGTAAGGGTGGGAATCAATGATTATCAGGAACCAGGGGCAAGCGGTAAGCATCTTCCTTCACCAGGGTGATGAGCTTGGTGATAAAGCTCAAGATTATCAAGAACCAGGCTCAAACCCTAAGCATGTTCCTCCCCAGCCCCCCAGTGAAGATGGTTTAGTGTGAAAATTACTGAAATCATATTATTTAAAGCCTATATGGTCTCCATTAATCATGATGCTTTTCATTTTCAGCTACCCTTTGATTCTGAGTTGCTCTTTTTTTTCTTTTTTCTTTTTTTTTCTTTTTGCTTTGAAATGGAGCTAATTAATGGCTGGGTATCAAAATACTATGAATAAAACTCTTTTTTTTAGATGTTTTTGTATTTCCAAGGTGAGAAAAAAACCCGATTCATTGCACGATGCCGTTGCCATGAAAGGTTTGAATTTGAGATTTTTAATACAAGGAAAAATCTAATAGAATCCTTATCTTCCCAGTAAAAAATTCTAATAAATCATCTTAATTAGAACATGTTTCCTTTTTTTTACATTGCCAATTAAGTCTGGTTATTACCCACCAAACCCTATAAATTAAGCTGATTCATTGCATGATGCCATTGCCAACTTGCCATGAAATGATCCGAGATGCCGTTTGACCCTGAAACCCCACTGCAATTGTGTTCTTAGCTATCCAATTAATAGAAAAAGAGAACACTGATATTAATTAAATTATAATTAATTGCAGAGAAATTGCGCATACTTCCACACGTTGCTCCCTGCCCTCCACTAAGCAAATCGACATTTCTTTTAAAATATTGAAATTTTAAAGATCTCACCAGCCAACCTTGCTGCCCTATGCTACAAAGTTATTGGGGCCGACACAAAATTCAGATTACTAATCTAGTTCAATTAAAACAATGTTTTTTTTAATAAAATAAAAACAATTATCGTTTTGAATTTACTTTTTCTTACAAAAAAAAAGGGGTTAAACTGGATTTTACTGATTTCATCCATGTTAATTTATATTGATTTTTTATTAAAAAAAATAATGATTATATGTTCATTTTGGAGCGTGGTTAAAATTATTTTTTAAAGTGTTTTTCGTTCAGAAATACATCAAAATAATTTTAACATCAGCACATAAAAATAATATAGAAACACCAAAAAAAATTTAAAATAATAAAATAAAAATAAAATTTTTCAATTTTTTTCAAAAACAATTTCGAAACGCAATGCCAGACAATACTTATATTCTCTTGAAATATAACCTGACAATGTTCATATTCTCTTAACTTGAAAGCCCTCAAAATCCAGCTATTATATTAGTAAAAAAATTAAACAAGTAAAAAATCAAAACTAGTTTGGTAAAAATAGCATTATTATATTTGAACAATGAATTATATATATATATATTCTCGGACCAATTTTAAAAACCCTCGTCTATTAAAGGAGATGGTCTAAAAAAAGGGAGTCTTAAAATAATTTCTAATTAGGGAATCCTTATACAAGGAAAACCAAAAAAATCATTGAATCCTTATCCTCCCAGTAAAATATTTTGATAAACCTTCTTAATTAGCACGAGTTTCTTTTTTTTACCCACAAGACTCTATAAATTAATAAAGACAGTATCCACACTCAAAGAAAAAAAGAAGAAGAAGAAGAAGAAGAAGAAGAAGAAGGCTTGGGCTAATTACACATTATTTTCAGTCGCCAAACTCTCAAAGTCTCAAACCTCAACACTCTTCTTTTGCCCGATGGTTCCGAGAAAACACAGGATGGTTGGAGTCGTCTTTTGCCTGCTCACCTTCTCAACGATTTGCTTTGCTCGGGACCTTAGTACTCGCACAAGTATATATAAATATATAATACTCTATTTTTTTATTATTTATTTCATTAAGGTGTGTATATTTGCAATAAATCTGAGAACAACTTTAACAACAGGTGTTAAGGATAATCAAGATCATGGACTTCAAGCTGGTGTGAAGTATAAAAATGGCATGGAAGACATTCTCGACACTGATTATCCTGGTCCAAGAACACATGGTCGACCTCCGCCTTCTCACCCGTTAAAATACCAACTGCATGTTTTGGAAGACAGTCTCGCCACTGATTATCCCGATCCAAGAACACATGGTCGACCTCCGCCTTCTCACCCGTTAAATTACCAACCGCATGTTTTGGAAGACGGTCTCGACAGTGATTATGCCGGTCCAAGAACACATGATCGGCCTCCGCCTTCTCACCCGTTAAATTATCAAACTCGTGTTTTGGAAGACAGTCTCGACACTGATTATACTGGTCCAAGAACACATGATCGCCCTCCACCTTCTCACCTGTTAAATTACCAAACTCATGTTTTGGAAGACAGTCTCGACATTGATTATGCTGGTCCAAGAACACATGATCGACCTCCACCTTCTAATCCCTTAAATTACCAAACTCATGTTTTGGAAGACAGTCTCGACACTGATTATGCTGGTCCAAGAACACATGATCGACCTCCACCTTCTCATCCCTTAAATTACCAACCTCATGTTTTGAAAGACAGTCTCGACACTGATTATGCTGGTCCAAGAACACATGATCGACCTCCACCTTCTCATCCCTTAAATTACCAACCTCATGTTTTGAAAGACAGTCTCGACACTGATTATGCTGGTCCAAGAACACACGATCGACCTCCACCTTTTCATCCATTGAATAATAAAGAACGTGTTTGGGAACATAATTTTAATATTGATTAATGACGGCCCACAGACGCATGGGTCGCGCATATCATATTTATGTTTTCCAGATGCTAAATAAATTGTTTTTACCAATTATTAATGGCTAATTTTCTCGGATGTTTTTCTCTTTTTTACAATTGATAAAGCAAGAAAGGATGCTTGGAAGCTCTCGGCACCAAGGAAACTACTAACTCTGTCGTAATTAAATTTAAATTAATTAAAAACCCAAATCCAATGAAAAATTGGATGTTTTTTCTCTTTTTGTACAGATTACTAATGGCATGGATGGAAATAAATTAAAAATAAAAATAAATCCCATGGAAAAATCGGACGTTTTTCTCTTTTAGTACAAACTACAATGGCTTGGACGGAAATTAAAAAGCAAATTGAGACCTAACCTATCGTTTCAAAGCGATTTTATTACATCAAGACTAGTTTTTTTGTGATCAAAATGCGACCAGTAAAGCCTTCCCCTCTCCTCTTTCTTGTCTGACAAGTCTCTTTCTCCTCTCTAGGAAGGGAAACATAGTACAAAAAACTATAATTTAAACATAAATATAAAAAAAAACTATATACATCAAAATGTAAAAAATGAAAAATTGAGGGGTTATTATATAAAAAAATGTAAGGATAAGGGATCATATTATAATTATCGCGCTTAGATTTTACACTGTGGATGGCTGTGCATTTAAAAAAAAACATATTCTCATTTTAATTTATTTTATAATAGTTATTATTATAATAAAATTGTAATGATAAGGCATTGGCTCTGGATATAATATTGTAATGTTATGAGTCAAGCACCCATCCAACCACATCCACGTGTTTGAGGGCAAGCACGTGCATGCCTCCGTCGCTCATCAGCACAGCCAGTCAAACTGGCAACAGGCCAACACACAGATCTCCTCAATTTCGGGCACAGAAAACCTGAAGCGACTCAGTTGTCATCTGACACAAAGAAAAGCAATCAAACAGTTCTGGACAGTCCAAATCCATGTCTTTCTTTAGAAATCTAATTCAACTCTCTACTTCCAAATCCAAACCTCTCTTACAAAACCCAAATTTCCTCTTCACTTCACTCTCCCACTTCACCACCGACACGCCGACGAGTTATGCTGGCCTGGAGCCTACCAAGAGGGATGAGAAGCCCAGAGTGGTGGTGCTGGGTTCGGGTTGGGCGGGATGTAGGCTAATGAAAGGAATTGACACTGATTTGTACGATGTCGTATGCGTGTCGCCGAGAAACCACATGGTTTTCACCCCTCTGTTAGCTTCCACTTGTGTTGGGACTTTGGAGTTCAGGTCCGTGGCTGAGCCCATTGGTCGGATCCAACCTGCCATATCGAAAGCACCTGGGTCTTACTTTTTTCTTGCAAATTGTACTGGCCTTGATACAGAGAAACATACGGTAATGTGACGTGACTAGCACTTTTTGTGTTTGCTTTTGGGTTACCTTTTTCTTTTTAGAGAAAGCTATTTAGCAGATTGTTTTTGGAGAGGATATACAAAGTAAATTAAATTAATTGTGCCTTCCTTGTTTCTAGATTTTCCAATTTAAAATGGTACATAATTTGGCTTGTGTTTATTGAAGGTGCATTGTGAGACTGTTACGGATGGATTGGACACAGTGGATCCATGGAGGTTTAAAATTTCTTATGATAAGTTAGTGATTGCATTGGGAGCAGAAGCAACGACCTTTGGAATTCGTGGTGTGAAAGAGCATGCAATTTTTCTTAGAGAAGTTCACCATGCTCAGGAAATCCGCAGGAAGCTACTGCTCAACTTGATGCTGTCTGATGTGCCTGGTAAGCAACTGCTCTTATGTTTTTTTTTCGGGAAATAAATTTATATGTGAAGTATGTTTGCATAATATGATTTTTTTTTCTTGCGCCGAGACAGGTCTTTCAGAAGAAGAGAAGAGCAGATTATTACATTGTGTTGTTGTAGGAGGTGGTCCCACGGGAGTTGAATTCAGTGGTGAACTCAGCGATTTTATCTTGAAAGATGTTCGACAAACATACGCGCATGTGAAAGATTATATACATGTTACTTTGATTGAGGTCTGCTTGTATGAATTTTAAGCTACTAGTTGTGTTTATGTAAAACTTTCTTTTTTATCATTTTCAAGTCATTCGTGCTTATACTGTGCATTAAAAATAATTCATTATTGCTATTGGGATTTCATTAGCTAATTTACATTTCAGAGTTGCCACTGATATATGATGGGATTAAGAAAACTGTTTCTTATTCGCAGGCAAATGAGATCTTGTCTTCCTTTGATGATAGCCTCCGTCGCTATGCTACTAAGCAGTTGACAAAGGTTAGAAATGTTTTGAGTGTTGCAAAAAAAAAAATAGAGGCTGTCCTATCTTATTTGAATCATTTAGGCATCAATTCCAGCTTGTATAAAGGATTTGAAACTTCCCTTTTAACGGTGTTATAATTGACTGTTGGAACCAGTTGGCATTCCAATTATTGAGGAATTGTTCTTTTCCTGTTTTTTGCAGTCAGGAGTTCATCTTGTCCGTGGGATTGTCAAGGATGTTAAACCGCAGAAGCTAATTCTAACAGATGGCACAGAGGTTCCATATGGTCTGTTGGTGTGGTCTACAGGTGTTGGCCCCTCACCATTTGTAAAATCTCTGGAATTTCCTAAGTCTCCTGGTGGACGGTAACTCACTCATTCTCCATGATAAGTTTCTGGTTGATATAAATTTAGAAGCATAGCTGGTATCATCTCTTTGTAAAAGAAGCCAACTTTTTGATATCAGTGTTCTGTAAGTGCAAGGGAAAGATTGTGATTCCTCAAGTTGACAGTTCTATGATTTATAAAGATTGTTCTGACCATAACTCTCCCTTTGCCTTCTATTTTTATACCTATGTTTCTGATTGGTCTTCCTTTCAAAAAGCTGCATACCTGCACTGATATTATTTTTGAAAATCCCATATGGTTCCAAACATGTTAAACCAGGTTTGGCTTTTGTAAAATGCTTCTGATACGTTCTTACAGGATTGGTATTAATGAGTGGCTGCGAGTTCCTTCAGCGCCAGATGTGTTTGCAATTGGTGACTGCAGTGGGTTTCTTGAAAGTACTGGCAAACCAGTTCTTCCCGCGTTGGCTCAGGTGAACTAAGAACAATATAAGCTACCATTAAAAGACTCCTGCCAATTTAGCTCGATAAAAAGATTATTTGAGTTTTCAATCTTTGTCCCTCTTCATTTCTGAAAGAAATAGATCATTTATGATTGCAGGAAGTAAAGCAACTAGATCTCTGTAACTAAGCTATTTGTATGCTTCCAAGTGCCAACTTTCTTTTTATATCATATGTGCAATCGTGTGCTATCAAGTTTTCTCGTGACTCCTTGCTAGTGTTTCTTCATTTATGAAAAACTGATTCTTTCTTTGATGTGTTTATCTGTTGAGTTTTCTTCAACAGGTGGCAGAGCGTCAAGGAAAATACCTTGCAAATCTACTGAATAAAATTGGTAAAGATGGTGGAGGGCGAGGCAACAGTGGTAAAGAAGTAGAATTAGGGGGTCCATTTGTTTACAGGCATCTGGGAAGCATGGCAACTATCGGTAGCTACAAGGCACTTGTGGATCTCAGACAGAGCAAGGTGAGCATCCATTCACTTTCAAGCCAAACCGCCGTGGTTGATCTGTTATAAGATGAAGTCGGCTGACTCAGAATGTTTTCTGCAGGAGGCAAAAGGATTAGCTCTGAAAGGATTTGCGAGCTGGTTTATATGGCGTTCTGCATATCTAACACGTGTTATAAGCTGGAGGAATAGGTTCTATGTGGCTATTAACTGGGCTACAACATTTGTCTTTGGCCGTGATATAAGCAGGATATAGCGCTGAAGAGAGTCACAGGTTCCTTCTCCCTGAATCTGCTAGTAACTTTGATGGCTGCTTTCTCCGGATCAAATTTGTAAAAAAATTTATAAGGATATGTTGAGAATGTTTTGTTGTACATTCATTTCACAGCTTTAAAGAATCTGAGTTTGTTCCAATGAAATCCCTACAAAGAGATAGCAGACCTTTGCAGGGTAATTTCCAGAATTTGATAGAACATGCAAGCGAGTCTGAGAAATGTCATGCTGCTGGTGATGTGATGGTGATGCAGGTGAAATCAAGCATGGGGTTTAGAATGCGAAAAGTTCCGCTAGAAATTCCTGCATTTCCAGAACTAGCAAGAACTTTTACCCATTCGTCTCATCAGATTTCCATAGAAACTTCTGACTATAGGTCTAGGATAAGTGTAATTCTGAGATGTCTGTCAAATTTTGGTGGTGATCGGGTCCACAAACATTATGCTGATGGTTTTCTTTTTATATTTTTTTTATGCTATAGTTTGGCTCTATATACGTATATAAAAGAATCGAGCTTGTTACAAATAACCTTCCCCGGCATGCTCTGCTTTGAAAACAAGTTTTTGCTGTTTGGAGAAGAACAGAGAAAGTACGAGGAATACTCTCTATTTTTCTAGAAAACTAAAATAAATTAGAAAAGTAGAATTTTTAATTTAAATGTAGTGTTTCTTCATCTAGATCTAGAAAACTGAAAATTTAGTTTTTCGGTTTTTAAAATTTCAACCAACTTTAAAAAACTTATTTTTTTGTATTACCTATCATTTTCTTTACAGAATTTCCACCATTCTGTCTATAAAAAAATAACCTGAACAATATAAAAAACATTATACATACAAACACTTTATGAAAAATATTAAAACATTTACATTTAAATATGATATAAATATTTTAAAAAAAAATTAACATAACATTTTACAATAATTTTTAGTTTGAATAAAATAAATTAATATTTTACAACTAAATCATCACAAACTAGTATAAAATAAATTTTGATTTTCTTATAAAAATAGTTATAATCTTATCATATATATTTTTTAATTTGTAAAAAATCCATGAACATGTTTTTAAAGTTTCTATCAGAAAGAACAAGGTAAACTGAAAATAGAAAGGAAAACACCCACAACTTCTCAATTTAAGTTTCGTGCATTTTGAAAGTAACATAACCGGGTGAGCTGAGTTGACTGCCACTAGCAATTCAAGGCCTTAACGGCATTAACATGGTTTATATTCTTTGAAAGATAAATACAGTTCATATTTACATGCATCATAGCCTGCCTTCCGAGCAAGTATACCATCAGGCGTACAGCCACCATAATCAATTGTTTCAGATTCAACCCCACATAGGTGGCAGAGAACTAGGGCAGAATATCAGAAATGCCAGAATTAGCCAGCCTTCTGCCAACAAGATCTTTTAGTTCAATCTCTCCTGGAAATCTCGCCTCCATCAGTTTGGAGAAAACCTGAAATTCACGAAAGAGAAAATAAGATTAAGGGAACTTAAATATATTTCTCTACACAAAATTGAAATCAAGGTTCAATTTTATCAAGCAACTAAATAAAACAGTTGAAAAAAGATTCTCAAATGCTCAGCACAATAGCAAATTTAAATACCAACTCCGGCTAGCATCGGTGGCTCTGGGAAACTAATGGGATCTAAATGGTTGAAAATGTACCTATAAACATTGATTAGCAGTGCACACAATCCTATTAGTGAGAAGAGTAGCCAATGCATACAATCTCTCTTACATTACCAGATCGACAAAATGAACTAGCAGATCCTTTCGGATATCCACTGGCAAAACAATAAATGCATTTGAGCAAACTATAAATTCAATTCATGCTCAAGTGATAAGCCACTAACCAACTCATCATTGCAATAAACTTCAAACGCCCCAGAGGATTGGAGGAAGGACTGCAATGCATTGCCAAGAAGCCAAGTAGATGCAATGGTCCCAAATTTATTGGCACGTAGAGTATAATACCAAGGAGGTGGAGCCATGAGTCCTATCATCGGAAAAATCTGTTCACCGCCCAACACAATTCCCATTACTCCCACCTGAAAAACCGGTACTAATTTGGCTGCCACCCGCTTTGGCAGGGATGGGGGGTAATTTACAAGTACAACATCAACTCCTGGAAACTGCGTTTCCAGCATCTTTTTCATTGTTGCCGCATTCCCTCTGCAGAGAGCAACACAAAATAATAATCCGAACATCAATATCAACTCAAACCAAATCAATCCCGTCAAAACCCAAACCTTAATTACACCTAATGAGATTACAAGAGGATCTGCAGAGTTCACCAATTTTCTACATCAATCACCAATAACCACTAACAAAAACTATAAAAATCAAGGGTTCTTTTCAGACTGACATGGCAGGGAAGAATCCACTCAGCTGGCCATGTTTCTTGATAAATTGATCAAATTACAAATGGAATTTTGTAATCACGTAAACATTAAAAAAAACCATAAGAATTTAGACAACGAGGGGGGATCAAGGAATCAAAGATACCTGTAAGAGCAGGAAGCGCAAAAGTCAATTCTGACAGTGCTGCCAAGACCAATCCCTCCAACAACTGGCTTCTGCAATAGAGACACACACCTTAAGTATTTTAATTCTTTTGAGATTTAAGGATAAAAACGTCAACGTGATACTTTACCTGCGTTGGAGATCCTAGGGTTTCATGGGCAACCACTGGTGGTTGTTGGTGATGATGATGGTGCTGGGGGTGCGGGTGCGGGTGGGGGTGGGGGTGGTGGGGTTTAGGAGGCGGTGGAGTGAAGAGGTGGATAAGGTCAGTGCATAAGAGAAATAGAGGTAATCCTACCAGCAAAATCTGTGCTCGATCCATAGCCTAATACCGTGAGAGGGAAAGTGTCTGTGTGGGTGAAAAGTAGCCAAGAGCCAAGAGGGAGAGATTGGAACGACTAGAAAACGCACGTTCGCCAATGCCGAAGTGCTTTTTCTGCCATTGGATCTCCTTTTATTTGATCCAACGGTGGTTATCTGTCACTATATATATATATATATATATATAGTTTTTATCTTCGTATGTTTTATTTTTTCTATGCTTCTGTTGTTTATGACAGCTCTCTGCCTTTTCTTTTTTTAATGTTCTTGTAGCTATAAAGTCTATTAACATAATATAAAAATAAAAAACAGGATTTATATTTAATTAAATAAAAACTCCAGTCTTTAATTAAATTTCTAGTCAATTAACAAGACAAATCAAAAGTCATCATTATGAGTTCGACATATATATTATGTAATTTGTTGGTAGATTATTATCTTACCAAGTAATTTAATTTTTTTATAGAGTAGGATTTATTACTGGATCTTATAAACTTTATTTTGGAAGAGTATATTAATAAAATTGTTTGAATTCCTTATGATTTCCATGCATAAATCAAATATAATAAAGATTAATTATTTTATTTTATTTTTAATCAAATAGAAATATCATATGTCCGACGATTGCATTCTTAGCAATCGCATTTAGAAATGAAATCTAAGAATTCACATATCAAAAACTCATAATTATTTAAATTACAATATATATATATATATATATTTAAAATATTTATAAACTAAAATTATTTTAAAAAAACAATCTCCAATGCAGGATCAAATAAGCTTACGTCAACCACCACGTCATCTCCATGCGAGTGCGTAGAAGTACTTGCTACAATGAAGAAAAAAATGGTATACCAAGGTGAATAAATTAATATTCCTGTACTCGATTGGGAAAAAAAAGTTGAGAAACTTTTGGAGGAACCTCGTTGCAGGCCCAAGGCCCATTGAAAAGCTTAAAAGACAGGCTCATGAAAATGCAGGTCTCCTGTAATGTACAGCCAAGACATCTTGTGGCTGGGCTCTGAGATTTACAGATGAACAGGCCCAAACAATTTCAAATCTAGTATCTGTCTTCTTCTTCGTCCGAGGGCATAGGACTATATCCTACTTCATTAATATCTTCATTATTATAGTTTAACGTTATTGTTTTTGCTTACCTGTTCTTCAAGAAACATTTATGTTTTCAAAAAGCGTGATGTGATGATTAAAAACTTGCGATATGTATAATAGATCTCGAGTTCGAGTCAGGATATGTACCCCTTGTAAAAACCCGAGACAACCAGAATTTTACTCGTTCACCTGAGCACATAAATTACACTTTTCAGGATAGTTTCCTTGCATCCAAAAAAAAATATTATCCCACATCAACTAAATTTTATGTGGGACATGCATAGGCTCACGATCAAATTTGTTTTTCTCATGCGATGGACGTAATAGGTATTATTTTTTTAAATAGTTTCTATTTGAAAATATATTAAAATTTAGCTTTTACTAGCGATATGCCCGCGCGTTGCACCGGGGCTTTTTTATCTATGTAGAAAATTGATTGTTTTTATATGTATTGTATTTTGCTATTTTAATATTTAATTAGTAAAATTATAATTGATAACATCTGTATAATCGAAATGCAAAGTGGGTCGTATATTTTTTAATCGTAGATAATGTAGATATTTTTTTTTTTAATTAGTTGCATTTTTTCCCCAGTAATATTAGATCTGACACATTATAAATAAAAATATTGTAATTTCTTTTCCAAAAATAAACTTATATTTTCTGCGTGCTATAATTAGTTATTTCAATGTTTAATTACTAAAATTGCAACAGATAAAAATATGTTAGAAATGAGTTTTTTGCATGGTATAATTAGTATGCTTGCCCGCGCATTGCTCTAGGGTTTTTTTCATGTAGAAAACTAATTGATTTTTTACATGTTGTAATTAGTTGTTTAAATATTTAATTAGCAACATTATCATTTACGATGAAACCACCACGGGAAGAACCACCTCGGCCTCCTCTGCAGTCGGTATCCTCCGTTGAAGCCCTCGTCGTGTTTAATTTAAAAAATATAAGTTGTCCCCACCACAGGCCACCATTTGACGCCACCACTTACGGGAAGAACCACCTCTACCCGTGGGTATCCTCCGTGTCAAGCTCTTGAGTTGATCATGTGGTCGGAAGGCACTATTCACGTGAATTATGTGCGCTACAGGAAAAAAAATTAAAAAATAAACCTAAACAAAAGAGCATAGACATATTACAATATTAAATGTATTTAAGCATATTGAAAAAAATTTGTGGCAATATATTCTTTGGGGATAATATTCAATAAATATTAAAACAATAATTAGATGTTTGACTAAATCTTTAAGTGATTGGTTTGGCCCAATTTGGTTGGGCTGTCCTCGGCCCACCAAAAATTTTAAAATATATATTTTTTTAAAAAAATGTGTAGATACAGATCAGTCTTAATGGAAGGAAAATATATGTTCGTGATGAAATTGCAAATAGTTTGATGGGAGAATAAAAAATAATATTTGTTTTTTCATGAATTATTAATTTCATAATATTATTATCATTATTAAATTTACAATATTTAAAAAATATATATATATATATATATATAAGAGTATATATATATACCCTTTTAAGTAATTTCACAAGTTAAAAGCAGTTTGTAAAGTTTGGAAACCAAACACCAAAACTCATTTTTCTTCAACCTTCAACTCAACCACAGTTTTAACCAAACACTTTCTATTTTTAAAAAGTCCATTTTTAAAACTCCATTTTTTCAACCGCAACCGCTACCGCTACCGCCCTCCCAAACAGGCCCTATATCCTACTTCATTAATATCTTCATTATTATAGTTTAACGTTATTGTTTTTGCTTACCTGTGCTCCAAGAAACATTTACGTTTCCAAAAAGCGTGATGTAATGATTAAAAATTTACGATATGTATAATATATCTCGAGTTCGAGTTAGGACATGTACCTCTTGTAAAAGTCCGAGGCAACCAGAATTTTACTCGTTCACCGGAGCACATAAATTACACTTTTCAGGATAGTGTCCTTGCATCCAAAAAAAACATTATCCCACATCAACTAAATTTTATGTGGGACATGCATAGGCTCACGATCAAATTTGTTTTTCTCATGCGATGGACGTAATAGGTATTATTTTTTGAAATAGTTTCTATTTGAAAATATATTAAAATTTAGCTGTTTTGTTAATATTAACACATTAAAATAATTAAAATATATAAAATTATTGACTTGAAGTAAAAAGAAATCAAAATTTATTGAAACTCCAGTTTAAACGAAGACCAAAACAGGCCTAAGCTATTTTTAGAAGAGTCACGGTAAAAGCAATAGGAATTTATTATTATATTGTTTACTAATGTGATTAATGAAGTGAGGTCATTTTATTTCTAGCAGGTATACAGAGGTTTTTGACATTGAATTTTAACCCCTTTTTTTGTTAAAATTTATTTATTTATCATCATCTTCTGAAACATCAACTCCAGATCAAATCTTAATCACACGAAGTGTAGCAGTAACTCATAAGCCTGTCACCCTTATCGTTCCCTTTTCCTTGCAACTACGACAAGAAGAAGAGAGAGAGGGGGGGGGGCATGCCATTGCCAGGGACCCAATAACATGTTGTGCGGAAGTTGCAGGCAATTTTCGAGGTGGTGCCCAACTCAAAAGTCATTGTGGTCTCTAAATCGCAGTGACATTTCAATTCAAGCACGCCAAAAAGTTGACTCCGATGCCGACATCGATAATTATGAATAGTCTTACATTACAGATTCAATGGTTTCTCATGCTATCGACAAAGGTATTGTAAGCCAAAAGGTGGACGGAAACAGAGGGCGGTGGACGGAAACAGAGGGCAGAGGTGGTCGGCAGGGAGCCATGCAGTAACCTGCTGGACCCTGTCGCTCTCTGTTCCGTTTAATGAGTTCGAGCGGTGAAGGCTGCAAAAACCAGAAGGAATTCCCTCTGCGTGCTTTCCCTGACTTCCTGGGCATGGTAACCAGACAATCTCTCTCTCTCTCTCACGTAGGCATGATGCCCTTGTTTGTCTGACATGTGAAGCCATGAGAGAAGTGATTGAAGCTTCAAGATTTCGACACGTGGATTACGAATCAGACGTTGGAGGGAGACAAGGAACTACACATGATGTAATTAACAGAAATAAATGTGAGCTACGTTATAATTATAAATGGTGATCGTTGAAGTTTTGGGAAGAAAGCTGCACACATCACAGTGATCTTCCTTGCACATTAGTTATTATACATTCAATTTAGTCCTTGACTTTAATATTTTTTCAATTTAGACTTTTATTATCTAATAACTCTACTGTAGAAAGACAAAAGGGCCAAACACCTTGAATCCGGGATAGGTACGGAGATGGTAGAACTAGAAAGACTTGAGGTTTTACCAATTTAGCTAGTTTTAGTACTGGTTAGAGAGTGCTTAAAATTATTTTTTAAAATGTTTTTTTTTTAATAAATTAAAATAATATTTTTTATTTTTAAAAAAATTATTTTTGATGTCAGTATATTAAAATAATTTAAAGACACATAAAAAATTTAATTTAAAATAATTAATTTAAAATTTTAAAATGCATTGTTAAACCATCATGATAATATTATATTATATCAAAAGAAATTCCCATGATTTTTTAAAAAAAGTAATTATTCTAACTTAATGAAGCACGGGAAATAAATAGTTTATTTTATATTAAAACATTTGTTTTCTAAAAATAAAATGTATGTAGTTTTACAAAACATATACCGAAACCTATCAGAGGTGGTTGTTATTACCAATCAGAGGTGAAGTGGCAGTAGTAAGTATTATTACCCTATGCTTGATATAGTCCAAGTACTTGCAAAGACAGTGAAAGCCAACAAAATGAACAAATTGACTTGTCAATGGGCGTGGAAACATAATTTCTGAGTGTGTCTGTATCAAAAAAAAAAACTGCTGTCAACTTGTTATCGTTCAAATCTAAAGCCCGCCTCCTGTCCCCTCTCCCTCCTTTCCTTCTCTTCGTCTCCATGTACCTTTCTCCTCTCTATCTAAAAAAGAAATAAATTCAAATCTCTTCTTTTCTTTTCAACTCCCACCTTTTTCTTTGTTGACCTAATTGTTTTCCTTTTGGCAAAGTTGAAATCCCACAAACCCCATAACCAATTCCCACTCTGAAACACCACTTCGGAATATACCTGGTTTCTTGATTTTAACTGCTACCTTTTTCGAGGGGAAGATGAAACTGTTACCATCTCCTTCTATCTCGTCTTCCTCGAGTTCTTCTTTTGATCCAAACATGTGCACTTCAAAAAGCGCTACTGCTAGTTGCCTTACAGGTCTTCTACGTCGAATTCTTTGCTCTCGCAGCCTCCCTACACACCCCTCTGACCAAATCACCGAAACAAGCTCGATACTTTGTGATAGCAGGCACCAAGAACTCATCGGGCCAAATGAGAAACTCGAGACCACTGCTGCTACTCCTGGTGTTGTGGCTAGGCTGATGGGACTGGAGTCTTTCCCGGAAACTAGTTCAGTTGATGTGAAAGTCGGTGCTAATTCGATATCGAGAAGTCGATCGATGAATTCTATGGAGTTTAGAGGTGAAAACGATCAAATCCAAGGGCAGCATAGAAGGGTTAGGAGTACATTATCGTTTCGGGAGAGGCCAACTTTTCTTGAGGTAGAAAATAAGGAGTACTTTGTTCTTAGCTTTGAGAATATTGGAGGTGAAAGCAAGAAAGTTAGATCTAAAGAGAGGAAATGGGAAGTGGGTTCTGGAGAATTGAAGGAGAAAAGAAGAGAAAAATCGAAAAGGAAGGAAAACCGAAGAGAGAAAGTAGTAGAATCAGAGAAGAGGGGAAGTAAAGAGAAGATAAAGAAGATGGTTTTGAGAGATTTAAACGAGCCAGAGTTGAGCAACAGAATACTGGAAGATCACAACCCTGATCAAGAAGTTGACAATGGTGGAAAAATCAAAGATTCACCCGCTCACCTGAGTCTAAAGGACAGTGAAGTTTTTTCCTTGGAAAATAAATGGCTGTATCACGAGGAAGTCTCTGGCATGGGAGCAGGGTTAAGGAAGACAAACAAGAAAACAAAAGCAGAGTTCAGCTCACAGGATTCCAGCCCTGTTTCTGTTCTTGATTTTGATCAATTCATCGATGATCCAGAGTTTACTAAATCAGGTGCCATTCTCATCAGTTCAGCTCAAACTTCAACTCCCTTACGCACAATTAGTAGCTGGTTTCATTTTTTTTTTTTCATATCAAGAATTGTGTTCTAAAATTTATGGTTCTTTTTGTTCTTGTAACAGAGGAAGATACAAAGTCAGGGGAGTCAAATTCGAGAAGGAAATTGTCCCCACGACTTGAGAATCAAGATCAAAAATACTTGTCACAGCGTAGTGATGGCAACCTGATCTTCAACGATCGAAATTCCAATAAAACTGAAGAGCCTTGTCCAGGGTCAAGGAAGAAAGTTTGCCACAATCATGACTACTCGAACATGTGGGATGAAGTTTGCAAGCTCACAGAAACGCAAGTGGTCGAGAAAAATTTAAATGCGCGCAAAAATACGTGTAAATTCGAAGAAGATCTTGAAGAAATCAGTGCAGAATGTGGGGTGCAAATTTTGGATCAGTTGTTGCAGGAGCTTGTAGATCAACTTGCTTGACTCTTGCCATGAAAAAAATATTTCAAATGGTAAGAGTATACTTTTTGTAAATTATATTATCACAAGAAACTCGGAATCTAATCTTTACCTTTCGAATCTCTCGGCCGCAGAATTAAAATTCGAACTCCCCAAAGATGTTGGATTGCTTTAATACTCCTTAATAATAATTTGTAACAGGAAATCATTTGTCCTTTTCTTTTTGTCTGCTTTCCTGATAAACACTTTGAGCTTTTATTAATGTCTCTATGAAAACAATTATATTGTCTTTTAAAATTATTTTTGAAAAAAATAAAAAAGCATTTTTTTATTTTTTATTTTAAATTATTTTTTTTAATATTTTAAAATTATTTTGACATGTTAATTTTGAAAAATAAAAAATAAAAATTCTAATAATTTTTAAACAAAAAATATTTTATATATAAACTTCAACTACGTTTCCAAATGTATTTTTTTACTTAGATCCCTCAAGTGTCAAACGTTACTCAATAAAACCTCACGTTAGATATTTTTAATGGAAAACATTAAACCATAACATGTTTTTGTCACATATTTCAGTTTCAAAATTATAAAACACTCATTTTTAGTTCTAATTGGTATGAATTTGTATTTCCATATTTAAAGTGTTAATGATACGTTATTGATATGAAATGATGGTTAAATAATAGGTGTCAATATTGTTTTTATTTTGTATACAAAATAACTATTTAAAAAAAAAAATTGCTATTGATTTCAACTAGTAAAGTGATTTAAATACTTTTAAAAGCAAAAAAACAATATCAAGGTTCAAGGACTTTTTGGTCTTTTACCATTAGGTTGCACAATGAAATGTTAAGGAACCATCTCACCTAAAAACTTAACCTTATAAGTTAGGCTCAAGAATATGATTTATATTATTCTTTAACACCCCTCCTCAAGTGAAAGCCCTTTGGGCTTGAAACTTGCACAGGCCCACATCACCTTGTGTTTGGTTTTTATCAAATAGAATGGGGATGGTGAGATTCGAACTCATGACCGCTAGGTCAACAATGCTCTGATACCATGTTCATGAACCATCTCACCTAAAAGCTTAAGCTTATAAGTGAGGTCCCAGAATATGATTCATATTATTCTCTAACATGAACCGACTACACTACCTTTAAAGCAAGAAAAAAAAAACTACTTTTCAGGGACATTATAGTATTTTTATCATGTTTTCTTAGTTATAATTAATTTTGATATCACTTAATTTTATCTTTTAAAAAATTATAAATATAATAAAAAATATATTTTTTGTTGATTGTGTGATGTCCATTTACAATCAAACACCGCCATCAACAATGATGTTTGAAGCATTAGGCGGTCATTTTCATTGTGGTCATCAAGCATGTGCAAAGGCTAGAATTTAATGAATTCTTTGTCTATTTTTCTTTGTCTCTACTCATTTTGAATTTCATCTCAGCCCTTGTAAAAATCAAGTGTCCTCGCAGTTTGTGTCTGTATCAATTTTGATCATTATTTTTTTATTGTTATTTTGCTTTTAATACCTTTTGAGTTTTTTTTCCAATTATATCCCTATGCATTTTTTTTTATACAATCTATAACTAATTATTTTTATTGCAATTTTTGACTTTTTATTATTTTCTTGTTATATTTTGTTTTTCAATTTCATCCCTAAACATTGTATTCCAATTTTATTTTTTTTATCTATTATTGTTCTTATTATTTTGATTTCTTTTTTCTTGCTCTTTTTTTATTCTTTTCTTGATGTTTTTTTCCTTAACTTAACCCCTCATTATTTTCTATTATTTCTTTTATCTAGTTTTTATATCAAATTTGATCCTTCTTATTTTGATTTTTATTTATTTTTATTTTTATTTTGAATGATTATGAATTTTGCTTCACGTTTGTTTTCAATGAGGTGATCTTAGTCTCATGACTCGAGTTACATGTTTCGAGAATTAACCTACTTTAACTCTCATCTTGTTTTTAGTTTCTTTTAAAAAAAAATTTATTTTTCTAATATCATCCTTCAATACAAGGTTGTTCTGTTTTGAGCTTCATGATTTTTTTATGTTTTTTGTACGAGGTTATCTGGATCTCAAATCCCAGATGACAGGTTAATCGAGTTAACCTTATAACACATGATTATTTTTTAAATTGATTTTTAGCCTCATTGTTTACTTTGTTTAGGAGTTGACCTTCATGTTCTATTCAATTTATTTTGTGTAGGGTTATTCTCGTCTCACGACTGGCCTGTTGGTTTGGTATGCCGAGTTGAGAAAAAAACATTATCTTTTTTTTTAAAAAAAAATAGTTCACCCTTCAATGTTTTCTCTATTGATAAGTGAGTTTTGAATATCTTTTATTTTTATCTTCATTAGGCTATTTCATTAGTTTAATTTTTACTTGTAATCAAATAAGATAGTTGAGATATTTTAAAAATATTTTGTGGGTATCTTTTTATAATATTGACAAGCGTTTATATTTTTGATAAGTCAATGTCTTTTTTTGGGTTTTTTTATGATCATTAAATTTTTTATCTTATTATTTAATTCATCAAGATTATTGAGCCTATTTGAATCAAAAGCCCGAGTCCTGAGTTTCTTACTCATTTTAAAACACTATCATCTTTTAGGGTTTTTTTTATTATTATTAATTTAGGGGGGGGAATGACATGGCTCGCGTTGTAGCATGAAATACCATCTAATATAAACTATAAACAAAAATTCATATTTTTATTTTTATTATGTAAATTTAACCTTAAAATATCCATGAACTGATTTGTTTGTTATATATTAATTTTAAAAAACGGGAGTAAAGCGGGACCGTTTAATGTGGGATCCAGCTGAGATGATTTTTTTTTCTTGGAGTCAAACTAACAATGTGATGAGGGATAAGTATGTAATTTTCTAAATATAGATAGCATCACAGCCAAGGTTATTAAAAACACGAGTTGACTCGTTAAAAAAAATGTGGTTTCTACTTTCTTAGGGGGGTTGTTATAAATTAATAATAATAATAATATATACGGGGGAGGGGTTATAATAATAATAATAATAATAATAATAATAATAATAATAATAATAATAATAATAATCTGGAGGTTTATAATAATAATAATTAGCATAAAAAATAATTTTAAAAAAATTATATTAATTTAAGATAATAAATAACATTAATTAATTTCATGTACAACAATCATAAAAAAAATATACAATTACTTGAAAAACATAAAATAAGTAGTTTAAATTTCAAATCTCAAATATTGTGGGTCTTTTAATTATATTTAAATTTAAATATAATTAAAAATAATAATTTTATTGTTGGAGGGTTTTTCAAAAGTAATAATTTAATTATATAATTTACTCCTATTAATTATATAATTAATTGTATAATTAAACTATATATAAAATAATTGAACTTTATTTAAAATAAAATAAAAAAATGGTTCTCCAAAATAGTTTTTATCATTGGAGAACACATCAATAAAAAAGTCATATATACACTATTTAATTTTTTTGATGTTTTTAAATCATTTTCATGTCCTGATGTCGAAATAATTTGTTGGAGTTGGAGCTAGTACTAGCAATATCGATGTTGATACCAGTATTAGTACTGGTAATTTTTTCAATAATAATGTTTTTGATGAATATATTAAAAATAACGAGAAAAATGACCGTCATGAGACTGATTGTAATTTATATATCACATCAACAAAATATTTATTTTTAGTTTGTTAATTTTTACCTAATGAAATTCTATGGACATAATTGTTTTGTAATGCATTTTTTCAATTATTTTGAATCATGCATGAATCTTAACTAATGAAGTTTTATGGCCATAATTATGTTATATTATATTCGAAAATATTTTACTTACGATTTTACGATTTTTCTACTCCACGATTTTAGCTGTGATTTTATAATTTTTGTACGAAAAAATTCAGGTACGATTTTACAATTTTATAATCCGAGTTTCAGAATGACTTTCCGATTCGTGTCAAAATCATGATTTTGACAACCTTGATCGCGGCAACACATGGGAAGCTTGTAGTGAAACTCAAAAACTTCCCCACCGAAATTCCTTTAAATAAAATTATGGGCAAAGTGGAAGTCATGATTGAATTGCTAAAACTAGTGCCAGGTAGGTTTTAAAGGCGTCCATGCCTGCAGCAGCATGCCCAGTTGCCACTTTTTTTTCTTTTTTTTCCTGTTAACCTCGATTAATTTTACGACTGGCTAATTAAGATTCCAAAACTTGTCTTTTATTTTTATTTCAAAGAATGAAAACGATGGCTTGATTGGAGACTAAGGGCCTGTTTGGTATTGCGGTTGCTGTTGCGGTTGAGGTTGAAAAAAAGCAGTTTAAAAAAAAGCGATTTTTCTGCGGTTCAAAATAAGCAGTGAGTGTTTGGTTAAAAACAGTGGTTGAGTCTACGGTTGAAAAAAAGCAGTTTTGTGTGTTTGGTTACCAAGTTTTGCATGTAGCTTTTTACATATACACACATATTTTTAGAACTCTCTCTGTATATATATTTTGTATTAATAATCATATTTTTGTAATGGAAGGAATAGATCAAGTAAAATTGACACTTATTTATTATTTGTTCATCAAACTATTTGCAATGCTATCACGAACATTATCCAAACGTGAAGGCATTTGCAATCCCTGACTATTATCTCGCGCTACAATATCTGGGAAAACGTCATCTGGTACATAATTGGGATTACAATCATATTATTGTCAACGTGTGAAATTAATTTAAAGAACACACACACATATATAAATTGTTTTTTTTTAAATTTTATAGATTAATAATCATAACAATAAAATATAATTAATATTTAATGAAAAAAATAGATAGTTGGTGTTATACTCTCATCAAACTACTTGCAATTTTAACACGAACTAAATCGTTACGTGAATGCCTCTGTGATAATTCCAATGCAAAATCCAGTTACACGTTTTTAATTCATAATCAATCGAAAAATAACAGGGTTGTGGAGTGTAACGAAGTCACGCGTCATTATTTGTCATCAGAACAGATCTTTATCTACATATTTTTTTATTTTTTAATTTTTAAATTATTTTTAAAAAAAATGGAATGGGCTTGTCCCAAATTAAATGGCCCGGCCCAACCAAGTTGGGCCAAAAGGGCCCAACTCTGGTGGACCTGGATGGGCCAAGAGCAGGCCCAGCACAGCCAGCCCAAGAGTGTAAATAAAAACATGCAAAATGGTAAAACGGTGCGTTGCACCCTTTGTCTTCGGATGAAATATTTGGCCATGTTACTGTTCACGTGAACAGTAACATGGTCGACTTTGACAAGAGGGTGAACGGCTGATACCGACGAGTAGAGGAGGCCAAGGTGGTTCTTCCTATGGTGGTGGCGTCGGAATGGTGTTGTGTGGTGGCCGGTATGAGCTTCGGAAGGTGGCACCTGGTGCTGCTGCCGCTGGTCCTCTGTACACGACGGGGATTGCTGCAGCTTCTAGAGGTCACGGAGGAGCTTGTGGCATGGAGGAGAAGATAACGGTGATGAGGGGGATGATGGTAGTGTCGAGAGCTGGCTATGACGGTGGAGAGAGAGGGCAGCGACGGTGCTGTAGAGAGAGAGAGAGAGAGATCGTCGTCTGTTACTTGTTAACAGAGGGCAGCGACGATTTAAATGCTTGTTGATTGTTCCCTTATTTGTGTATATTTGTTACTTGCATAATCCATGGTTTGTTTAGCGCCCGTTAAAAAATAGAGAGACAGTGGGTTGAAAAAAGTTGAAAAAGAGATGGGTTGAAAAAAGTTGAAAAAACCTGCTGCACAACAAACATTGATTGCTCGGCTTTTTTGAAAACGTGGGCACAACCACACAACCAAACGGGCGCTAATCATGCGTGTTTCAAGAGTTATGCTTGTTTCTCTGCTTTAAGAAAAAATAATGTTATTTTCATATTAATATTATTTTAATGTTTTCATGTCGTTTTAGTAATATACGAGCGAATTGCCCGCGCGATGCGCTGGTCTTTTTTATTTATGTAGAAAATTGATTAATTTTATACATGTTATATTTTGTTATTTTAATATTTAATTAGTGAAATTGTAATTGATAAAATCTGTTTAAAACAGTTTTTTTCCACCAAAAAGTGATTGAATGTTGCTATTGCTAATTTTTTTTGATAAAATTTGTTAGAAAATTTGCTAAGAAGATGAGATGATTTATTAGAAATTTGTTGTCACGGATACCCTAGTTAAAAAAAAACACAAAGAAGAAACCCGGTTAAAAAAAAAAGGCTGACTTGGATGCCCCGGTTATAAAAAAATTAAAAAATATGAAAATAGGTCCATGTTTATTAAAAGAACAGAAAAAATGAAGCCAGTCATAAAAAAAATTTGCAAGGGAAACCACCTTTTTAAACAGTAATGAGAAAAAAATTATGGTGCGCGTAAACTAACTCGGACACCCCGGTCATGGAAAAAAAATGTATAAGTGGGAAAACAAACAGGGAAGAAAAATGTTAAAAAAAAATGGATCTAGAGATTAGTCGTGGTGTGCATAAGTTGCTACCGATACCTCGGTTAAAAAAACAAATAAAAAGCCCGGTTAAAAGAAAAAAACATAAAACACCTTTTCAAATAGTGAAAATTACTATTAAAAAACAAAAAAGGAAGCTTGGTTATAAAAAAAAGTGCAAGGGGAAAGTATCTTTTTAAACAGTAATGAGAAGAAAAATCATGGTGCGCGTAAACTAACCCGGGCACCCCGGTCATTAAAAAAATTATATAAATGAAAAAAAAAACAGGGAAAAAATGTTTAAAAAAAATGGATATGAAGATTAGTCATGATGCGCGTAAGCTGGCACATATACCCTATTTTTTTTTAAAAAAAAAAGAGAAGTCTGAAAAAAGAAAAGAAAAAAACAAACGAAAAGGACTTTTCTAACCAGTAATGAACAGTGAAATCACTGTTCATTACTGTTTTAAAAATATTTGCAGCTCGAGAGATTTAAACTCTCACTCCCGTGATTTGGCCTCCACACTTAACCACTTAGCCAAATGATTTTGTTGTTCATCCTAGCATTCAAATAATATTTATCTTAGTATATAGTGTTTGTTATTCCAAACCACAGTGTATATGAGTTTGGGTTAACAGTGCAATGAACAGTGAAAAATACTCATTCTATTTTAGCTTATAGCGAGCGAACTTGCCCGCGTGTTGCGCTAAGCTTCTATCTATGTGGAAAACTTGTTGATTTTATGCCTTTTATATTCTGTTATTTATTTCATATTAGCACCTTAAAATATATATACTAAGCACTTTTTGGAATTGCAATCTCCTTTAGGTATTCTATAAAATAAAAATAGTCATAGTGCGTGTAAGCTGATCCAGACATCCTGATTATATAAAAAAATATAAGGGAAAAAAAAACAGAAAAAATGTTAAAAAAAAGTTAGTCCAGGGATTATTCGTGATGCACCACGTTGGCCCAGAACAAAAGAAATATATACTTGGGAAGAAAATATCATGGTGTGCGTAAGTTGACCCGGACACCTCGGTTATAAAAAAAAACAGAAAAAAAATGTATAATTGGAAAAAAAAAAGGGAAAAAAAGAAAAAAAAAAGTGGATTTGGAGATTAGTCGTAGTGCGCGTAACTTGGCATGTACACCTCAGTTATTAAAAAACAAATTGTAAAAAAACAACAACAATCAGTTATTGAAAAAAAAAAACCTTTTTTTTTAAAAAAAACCGGTTTTTAGAAAGAAAGAAAAAATCATTTTTGATGGCTGAGTGGTTCGAACTCCTACGCGCAGCATTTTTCAACGCGCAAAGAACCACTCGGCCACAGCCATTCATTTGACATTTCTACACTACAAATCCAAAAAAAGCAGCCCTGTATAAATAAAAAAAAAGAAGACCACCGAGCTCATGTAAGCGCGAAGCAGTGGATCAAATGTGCAGTACACAATGTTTTTTGTGTGTGTGAACAGTGTTGCTACAGTAAAAGGGCGAGCTATTTTAGCTTATACTGTATGTATGTATATATATATATATATATATAAAACAAAAATATAAGAAAAATACTTTAGCAAAAGAAACTGGGTCCGAGGATTAGTCTTGGTACACATAAACTGGTTTGGACACCTTGGTTATAACAAAAAAATTGGATCCGGAGTTTAATTGTGGCGCGCTATAGCTAGCCCCAATCATAAAAAACAAAAAAAAATATAAGTAGAAAAAGAAATAAATTTAAAAAATATAACCAGGAAAAAAATATTTCATGGAAAAAAAATAATCAGGAAAAAAAAAGCTATAAAAAACATTGAATTCGAGGATTAATCATGGTACGTTTGAGCTTGTCAAATACTCTGATTATACGAAATAAATATATATAAGTCGGGAAAAAAAAGTTTAACCAGCAAAAAAAAATATTTCATGGGAAAATATGAAAAAAAAAATTAGGAAAAAAACATAATAACAAAAACAAAAAAGGCAAGAGAAAAAATAATTCGAAAAAAACAAAAAAAAATAATAAAAAAGAAAGAAAGAAAAGCAAGAAACGAATAAAATAAAAAAGAAAAAGAAAAACGTAATCCAGAAGAGAAAAAAAAAAAAAAACTAAACCAAATCGGTTTTGCGTTTTGAGTGCCAGCGCGCGGATAACTGCTCGGCCACAACCACTCCTTTGTCATATCCACCGTAAATATTAGAAAAAGTAGCCCTTTGCAAAAAAAAAAAAAAAAAAGAGCACATGCGCCCGTGAAACACCGGAGCAAATTGCAAGTAAACAGTAACAATGAATCTAACACTACAGTAACCGATCGATTATCTTTCAGATATATAAAAAAAACAAATAAAATTATATATAAGTAGAAAAAAATATAACCAGAAAAAAAAAATATTTCATGAAAAAAAATAATTAAAAAAAGAAGAAGAAAGGAACGGAAAAAAAATTAGGAAAAAAAAAGAAAAGGAAATCACTATTCAAATCCACAGTAAAAGAAGTCTGGATGAACAGTATTATTTGCACAGTAAAAAATAATTAGAAAAAAAAGAAGAAAGGAACGAAAAAAAAATTAGAAGAAAAAAAAAAGGAAATCACAAAAAAAGTCACAGTTAAAAATAATTAGAAAAAAGAAGAAGAAAGGAGCGAAAAAAAAATAGAAAAAAAAAAAGGAAATCACTGTTCAAATCCACAGTAAAAGAAGTCTGGATGAACAATATTATTTGCACAGTATTTGTGCGATCTCATTTAGCTTATAAGATAATATATAGGGATTAAAATCCAAAATTAAAAGTATAAGGGCCGAAATGAAAACATCGAAGTCTTAAAATCTAAGAATATTATTATTATTACAACTACAACAATAAAAATTATGAAATTATTACGATGAAAAAAATTAAAAAAAAAAGGAAGCAAGAAAAAAAAACTAATATTATTATTCTTATTGAGTTAATAATTGGAAAAAATTCAATGAAAGAAAAAAAAATGTCAATAAACTGTTTTTTTTTAAAAAAACATAAGTGAAAAAAAAAACGAAATAAATTAAAAAAACGTAAAAAAAAAAAAAAGCAAACAAAAAAACAGAAGTGAAAAAAAAAAAAAAAAAAAAAAAACAATGCGGTAGGCAAGGGTCGAACCCCTGCCCCTCTTAAGACACGCCTGTGTCTTTGCCAGTAAGCTACATGCCTTTCATTGTCTCTTTTTGTGAAAGAATATATAAATAGTATATTTACTGTTCAAAAACGAAAAAAAAAAAAAACACTATTGAAATCCACAGTGTTTTCACTCACAATGCACAGTGAATTCACGTCCTGATTTAGCTGTATGTATAATTGATATAAAAAATAAATTTAAAATATTACTTTAATTATGGTAGAAGGTTATCCATGTCTTCACTTGTTTTATTAGTTTATAGCTGAGCATTATCTTAATACCATCTTTAAATACTTGATATGATGATAGAGAGTTTGAGATCTGCATAATAGATCTCGATTTTGAGTTGAAACGTTTATTTTTTGTAAAAATTTAGAATAATTGAGGTTTTACTCGCTTATCTAAATCTACAAAATACACTTTGTCGGAGATTAAATTTCATCACATCCAAAAAACTATATCTTCGTAGCTATCATTGCAAAACCCACTTGACCAGGTCCATTCCGAGCAGGTTTTTTTCTTCTTTAGAAAAAAACAATGCATGGTGAAGTCATACTTTACTTCCGCGGCAAACAAGGAAGAATGTTTTGTCCCTCAAATTAAAATATAAAAAAAAAACCCAAAGAAATAAGTTAAGCAAGCACTAAGGTGGGCAATTTAGCCAAACCCACGGGAGATGTAGGTTTCAGTGCGCAACCGTAGGGTTTTTGGCTTTTTGCATGAGCTCGGAGCGCCGGAGCATCCTCTCCCCCTCCAGTGCGCCACTACTTCAAAAGGTGCTCAGAAGATACAAAGCAGGTAATGATAACCAGACTGCCTTTTCATTAGTGCTCAACAAGCTTCCCGATTTGAGAATTATGGAATCGATGAATCTCATCTTTTCCATGCCGAAAGTAAGACTTAGTACTCTAAAAAGAGCGATAGGCGGACAAAATTGACAAAAGATGAAAGAACGAAGAAAAAAATGGCATCATAATGGGATCTAGCGTCAGCAGTAGATCCTTAGTCCTGGAAATTTTCGTCCGTTTTCGTTCTTTTCAACCTTTAGTTTGATGCGGAGTCGTTGATTACAAAGAATCAAATTTCTTTTCCTGCAATAGGGCCATAGAAAAAGACTCCAATACAAACTTGGAGAATAATAAGGCTTCTCGTCTGCTGAAGAACATGCTGATTCAAGTCACTAAAAGGTTAAGAAAAGCTCGTTAACATATCAGAAGAGGGACGAGAAGGGATGAGAGGAGAGCATTGAATAAGCAGAAAGATGAAAGGATCCACTGAATTTCTGATACATGTTTTATTAAGTAATTACTGTAACAGTTTCTGGCACATATGATGTATACAACCCAAGAGCTAAAATGAAATCCCGAGGCCACCGCCTCTACTCTCGTCAGCACAAGATTATGCTTCCGACTTCTGTATGCGAGTGGAAAAGAATCTAATGCTCTTACAAATCTAAGAAATTCACGAGCAGAAAAACCTTTAGTCCTGCCCAGATATCTTTTTTACCTTCCTCGGGTGTAATTTCTATTTTTTTTTCCTTTTGTCTTTCCTCTTACTCCTAGATATGATCAAAACTAATAAAAATTCAAAAAATGGAAAATAAATAAGTAGTTAATGTTGAATTATGGGCCAAATTGGGGCTAATATTGCTTCTAAGCCACCAATGGCTTCTGCTCCAAGTACAGCTGCTCCGCCCAAGCTGGGAGCGTCTCTGAACCTCCAATGTTGAGATGACATTGCTGCTTCTGCTGCTCCTCAAAACCCAATGGCCCAGCTTTTGCAGGAGGGGTATCCTTCACCACGGACTGTACCCATGATACATCCGGCTCATCAACAGTTGTTGGCACCGAGTCAGCAGCAGCAAAACTGCTGCCATTGCTTCGGAAACCAAAAGATGCGGACTTCCGGAGCTTATTGAGATCTTCTGCCTGGATACCCCAATCCAATTTTCCATCAGGAGAACCCCAGTCAGAAAGGTTAGAAGGCATTATGTTTGCTGAAGATGATGGTGAAGAAAACCCGGTATGACGATTCACAGCATTCCGTTCAACAAAGCTCTGGCTACGCTTTGCAAAGGCAGAGGACCTTGAACTCAAAACTGCTGCTGCCGCCCCTCCAGAATGATCAACTCCAAAAGATGATCTTCTCACAGGAGATGATGAGAAGCTGCTGGTGGGATAGCTGGACCGAAGCTGCTGGTTGATGTTCTGGCGCATCTGCATTCCTGTTGGAGGCTGCAAATGGGCCACTGCAGCATCCAGTGAGAGTCCCTGCAACTGATTCAAAATTGAGGGATCAAGGGATCCAAAAATATCTTCAAGGTTAGTAGGCCTCACTCCCCCAAGCCTGTTCAACTCCACAGTTCGATCGCCAGAGGCAGCAAAAGCTGCGGCAGTGGACAGACCATTGTTCCAGCTGGAGGGAGAGGAAAGACCAGAAATCTCATCCATAAACTGCTGCCTTCGTCGGTGACTTTCAAGCCCAAGCAACTCCATGTCAAAATCCATATCTCGAGCACACAGTGCAGATTTCAACCTGCTACCAGGAAGCTGCAATGCAGGGGGCACCACATTAGAATGGTTTGTCCATCCACCCACGGGTGAAGAGGACCCAGAGGAAGCCGGTGGGGTTGATTTGGATGGCATCAAGACAGATGGAGAACCGAGGGAAAGTGGGCTAATAGAACTCATGTCCAAAGTCGAACCATTTGTTGAGTAGGATCTAGGAGAAGGCACTGCCGAACCTGTAGAGGCATACAGGGGACGAAGCTCTTCAGGCTTGTGAGCAAAGAAACACACCCTCCTTGCACAACCTGTCTCATCTTTACAGAGACGAGTTCTATACTGGGCAGGATGAAGCCAGCACTCAAATATACCGTGAGCATATTCACAGGCATCACCCTGCCTGCAAGACCCCTTTCGAAACTCGGGACATGGAACACAGCTATAGTGGTATTTCCTGGGGTCACGGCGCCTAGCATTCTCCCCAGGGTGCACAAACGGGCACTCTGTCCAATCATGAGAGTAAGCCCTTGAGCAAGGCTTAACCTTAAATGTATACATTCTAAACTCGTCAGTCCCATATATCCCATTCTTAATATCAGGAAGTGTCAGATCAATAGGATACTCCTTCTTCTCAGACCCATCTTTTGATACCCTTGGCGTTGAAATTTCTTGCTGTTCCAGCCCATCCATCTCATTAACAATTTGATAAGCCAAAACACATGATTCTTCACCACTACTACCACCCTGTAACACGATCTCCAGGTTCTTTCTCCTTGAATTAGAACCAGACTCAACAACAGAGGCAATCAAGTCACCAGGATGATTTCCATTGGCATCAACGGAATTAGGATCGGCAGAGGCATCAAGCAAGAGCCTGGCAACCTCAGGTGCAGAAGAAGAACCACCTGCAGCAGCACAGTGAAGCGCTGTGGCCCCATCAGAACCATACCCCCTGTTGACGTCTACATGACCTGTTTCCAATATATAATCCAACACCTCTTTGCTTCCGTACAGGGCAGCAATCATGAGAGGTGTCCTCTCCTCAAACCCCATCTTTTTCGAGCCGATTCTCCTTCCATACCACAAACCTGGCTCATCAACATCATGTCCCTCCTCTTCAATTGCCCTTTTAAACCCGATCAAATCATTCGAGGCAGACAACTCGAGCAAACGAGAGAAATCACTGCGAACCCCATCTTCCTTTTGAAATTCGTTCTCCATGCTGAAACCAGTATGTGCCGGTTTCCTCTTTGAACCACTGAACATCGAAAAGCCTCTCTCTTTTGAGCCTCCACAAAGTCTCTCTTTTCTACAGAATTGTAAACAAATAAAGCCTGCAAAAAAACATTTACAAACACAGGTTTTAGGTTGTTTTCCACTACACACAAAGAGAGGGGGGGAGACAACAAGTGACAGAAAACTTCGGCAATTCCATCAAATTATACTAACAAAACAGCCATAAAAAACATTTCTGAAATTTTCGAGCCATTATAGAAAAACAGTAACAATCAATAAAAAAAATATCAAGTGAAAAAAAAAAAAAACACCATCTAACACACCCTCCAGCCTGGTTTCTAATAATAAAAGCAACTAACAATTCAAAAATTGTTTCTAGCATAATTTCCATAGATATCAACCTAAACACCCCCACAACTCAAACCCCGCTCTTTACCTACATTTTCTAACAAACCTTGTATTGTCAAAAACCCACCAAGGAAAACAAAACCCATCATCAAATCATATCAGCAAACATAAAAAAGCACATACCCTGGCTTCAAATGTAATAATACGTGAGCTTGAATGTAAGAACTGGACTAAACCCTGAACTGCTTTGCTCTGTTTTTTTTTCCAAGTTAATTAACCTCTCTCTCCTTTTATGAACATCACAAAGACAAAAAAAGCTCAAGAAATAAAGAACGATAGGCCTTTAGGCTTCTCTCTTTTAATGGGGCTTTTGTTAAGGTCAAAAGGTCCGAGTCTTTGAAACCACCCTCTGTTTCTTCTATGGCTCCTGTATTTTTTCACTACTACGACTACTTTTTTTCATTTATTTTTTATGTTTGTTTTCCCTCTTAAGGAAAATGAAATGCAAATGCAAATACAAATGCTAATGCAAATGCAAATGAAATTTTATGTGGGGGTGGATGGTAGGGGCCACGAGGCTCTTAATATCTAACCGCATCGATTGTTAGGTTGCCACGTGTTGAATACCCAATAGAAACTGTCCTCACCCAGAGGTGACCGTATCGAGATTCCGGATTGTCACACTTTACGCGTTTTTGGCCTCTTTTGGATGACGTGGACGTACCTGCACCGTCTTCGTGATTTTTAATCCTATTCGTTGTTTAATTATACTAAGCTCACAGTCTGTGATGTATGGTTGTAAGACAAGCTCACTGTATTGGTGAAAGCGGGTGCATAAAGCTGCGTTTATCGGCCTGTTCGTTGTTGGAGTGAACAAGCTGCTAGTTTGAGCTGGAGATTGTTGTTTTTAAGTGGAAGAAAAATGCGCCCCTGAGGAATGAATTCTTGATGGTAGCGACCTCATGTCATGTTTAGAATTGAGGTGGAGATTTTTTATTATTTAAAAATATATAATAATTAATACTTTTATATTAGTATATTAAAATGAAAAATATATCAATCTATTTTTTTTAAATAGTAATAATATTACTACTTAGAATCTATTTTGACAGCTCATTAAGTTTTAGTTAGAAAATTAAAAATTTATTTAAAATTATTTTTAAATTATTTTAATATACTAATATTAAAAAAATAAAAAAAGTTTTTCAAGAAAATAATCAATATCACAGTATAAACTAAGATCTTGTAATGAGCGCTTCGATGTTTTCTAGAAAGCGCTGTCGTCTGTTTCAAGATGGACCTTTTTTATAATGTTAATGTTTGGAAGAGAGACGGGAATAATTGGGCTCTTACATTGTTTTTCATCTTTCATAGGAGTGACGTGGAAAACATAGACGAAGGCCAGTTAACTTTTATTTTTAAATAAAGTTATAAAATTTTGTTTTTGCAGATATCTCTTTAAATATTTTATAATTTCACTTTTTCAGTTTATGATTTTTTAAATATGTTTTATCACATGCAAGATATTTTAACTTTTAAAAATTTCTTAATAGTATGATTGAATTAAAAGCTTGTTTTTTTTACATTTCATTAAATCAATGTGAAAAACTAAATCGCTCGCAATAAATAATAACTTATTTTATATTATTTAGTGATTTTAAAAAAAATAAAAAGATGAATGAGTTAGTGTTAAATGTTTTTTATAAATTAAAAAATAAGCAAGGTGTGGTTTTTATTAAAAATAAATATAAGAAGAAGTTTTTTTTTTTTACTAAATAAGTGCGATTTTAACACTGAAAGATAATGAAAATATCATTTTAAAGATTAATATGATAATTAAAACATGTTATATCTAGAGTGAAGAATAAATAAAAACCAAAAATATGCATTTATAATAAAATTATCATATCGTATTTTCAAATATATTATATTTTATTTTTGTATTGTGTAAGGATTTTATTTGACATGTCCTTGGTTTAACTAGTTATTTTATTATTTAATGTGTTTAGATGAATGATTTAATAATTGATCATATCAAAGTTTAACTACATTAGCTTTTTAAAAATTAATTATCTTTTTAAGGATAGTTAAAAAAAATAATGTTTATTATAAATTAAAGTGAGAAAAATAATCTTTACTTATTAATTCAAACATTGAAATATCAATAATAATAGTAAAGCAATTTCAATCACATTTATGAACATTGTGATTTTTTTTATAAGAAAAAGTGTTTGAAATTTTTTATTTGAAATTCTATTTATATTATTTTAAAATATTTTAATATGATGATAATAAAAAAGTTATTTATATATATTCTTAAATAAAAAATTATTATATTACAAACCAGAAAGAAAAAGGCTCGGGACCAATTTGACTATGATTAATTGAACATGTCAAGCTTGATGAAAAGTCCACGGTAAGAGGTATGCTTCAAAGTAGGGCCCCACAGAAACAAAAACGACATCGAAGATTGCATGAAAGATATGGTGACGAGGACCCCGTGAAAGGGTCAGAAAAGGCTTTGATCA
The DNA here is from genome assembly GCA_009078335.1 of Salix brachista. Classification (NCBI taxonomy): domain Eukaryota; kingdom Viridiplantae; phylum Streptophyta; class Magnoliopsida; order Malpighiales; family Salicaceae; genus Salix; species Salix brachista. The sequence continues at coordinate 4,312,506 of CM018580.1, read as the reverse complement.
TGTCGTTTTCACTTGTGGAATGAGAAAGTTGCCTTTATGCTAGGTGTGCCGAGTTAGGACATGTATTCATTTATCACCCTATCCGGCTACACCATGGTCAATGGAATAGGAGCATGGCTCGCACCAAGACTTTCTGGTTCTTGTTGAAAATAAAATAAAATAAAAATAAAAATAAACTCGTCATATTCCTCCTGCAACTTCATCATGAGATGAAAACTTTGTGGACATACTTCACGGAGTGTTTATATAATCTTGTTTTCTCAAGAGAATTTTTATTTATTTATTTTATTTCTAACATTTTTTTACAATAAATAAATATCTCCTATGTATTATATCATTGATAAGACTTTGTATACACTTATAAATATAGTAGAATCTTTACTTTGTTATGAATTATTATTGTAAATAGAGAGACATTGTAATTTATTATGTCCTTACTACTTGTGTTCTGAAAGATTGTCCAAAATCATATACAAAATCTAAAAAAATTAAGTTTTTTTTTGGATATGATATGCTCATCAATCACATATTTTCCTAAACTTGACCACCCATTAAATCTAATGCATGGAATCTTGTACACTCGACAGGGTCATGTTTCTATTTATATAATCTGCTTGTAATAATCACATTTCATTCCTGTTTGACACCGCGTTTTAAAAATATTTTAGAAAAAAATAATATTTTTATTATTATTATAAATTATTTTTTAATGTTTTTAGATCATTTTGATATGCTGATATCAAAATAATTTTAATATATTTCTCAATAAAAATTAATTTGAAAAACAATCTTAACAAATACGGTACCAAATAGTACGGAACATCATATTTGGCTAATCACCAGGTTTATTTGCTTAAGATTCAAAATGTTTATTGAAATCATTTTATTCATAAAAAAATATATTTTAAAAAAAGTTAACTCATCAACGAGCGTGACTGTAAACTCATCAACAAAAGTGATAAAACAATGGAACAATGAAACAGTAGAGAAGGAATACTGCAGCCCAGAAAACCCTTGGTGTCTGCGTGTGTTGTATTAGGGTTTTATAATACCTAAATGTATACAATTAATTCCATAATAAATGCCTAATTACATGCCTAAGACTATTCACATTCCATAATAGGAAATCCATAATAGAAAAATATTACAATCAGCTTTAGATATTCCATAATACCCCCCCTCAAGTTGGAGCATGAAGGTCTCGGATGCCCAACTTGCGCAATAGAAATTCATATTGTTGCTTTCCCAAGGCTTTTGTGAATATATCGGCAAGTTGTAATGACGACGTAACGAATTTAGTCGTAATACTCCCAGCTTGTAATACTCTCAGCCACAATGGCATCATGTATAAAGTGACAATCAACCTCAATATGCTTAGTGCGCTCGTGAAACACAGGATTCTGCGACAAATGAAGGGCCGATTGACTATCACAATGAAGGGACATAGGAGTCAGATGAGATACGCCAAGACTTTCCAGTAAAGCTTTAAGCCAAGTCAACTCACACGTCGTCATGGCCATAGATCGGTATTCTGCTTCGGCGGAAGAGCGAGAGACAATGTGTTGTTTCTTGGTTTTCCAAGACACCGGTGAATTACCAAGAAAAACTATCCAGCCAGTAAGTGATCGCCGAATAAGGGGGCAACCGGCCCAATCGGCATCACACCACCCGTGTAGCCGTAGATCACTGTCACTACTAAGAAATACGCCTTGACCCGGATTACCCTTAAGATACCGGACTACCCGTAGAGCAGCTTCCCAGTGTTCCTCCCGTGGGAACTGCATGAATTGGGATAGAATATGCACACTATAAGATAGTTCGGGTCGAGTGAAGCAAAGATAAATCAATCGTCCTACCAAGCAACGATATTTTTCCGGATCGGCTAATGCTGTACTGGTGGACAAAGCAAGGCGATGATTTTGTTCTAAAGGAACAGCTGCTGGTCGAGCCCCTAGTAACCCGGCCTCCGAAATAATGTCAAGTGCATATTTGCGTTGACAAAGTACAAAACCAGCAGGATTGCGCGCCACTTCAATTCCCAGAAAATATTTTAGGCAGCCAAGATCTTTCATGTGAAAGCAAGCACTGAGATAATCTTTGAATGTCTGGATATCACCCGGACGATTGTCAGCGATGATGAGATCATCAACATACACAAGAACACTGAGTTGTACTTCCCCTGCAGATATGTGAATAATGAGTAGTCGGAATAAGATTGCTGGAAACCATAGCTCGTTAAAGCTTGTGAGAGTTTAGCAAAATAGCACCGAGGAGCCTGTTTCAACCCATAAAGCGACTTTCGAAGTTTGCAAACTGCCCCAGTTGTCCCGACGCGAAAACCAGGCGGAAATTTCATGTAAACTTCCTCCTGAAGATCACCATGCAAAAATGCATTATGAACATCCATCTGATGCACTGCCCAATTCTTCGCGGCGACCACAACAAGAAATACCCGTACGATAACCATTTTTGCGACAGGCGCAAAGGTTTCCGTGTAATCAAGGCCTTCAGTCTGATGATTGCCCAGAATGACTAGGCGAGCCTTCAATCGCTCAATAGTACCATTAGAATTATATTTGATTTTGTACACTCACTTGCATCCCAAAGCTTTCTTCCCAGTTGGTAGACTCTGAACAACCCAGATCTCATTATTTTTTAGTGCGGAAATTTCACGCTGCATGGCATCTCTCCAACCTTTGTGTCTTACTGCCTCCAAATATGACACGGGTTCCCGCTCAGCTATGATAGCTGCAAGAAAATGTTTATCTCGTATAGAAAATTTGTCACAATTCACATAATGTGCTAAAGGATAGGGTGTACCTGAAGGATGCAGTGGGACGAGTGGCGAGAGAGATGGACTCTTTTGAATGGTGTTGGTGACATAATCATGAAGTCGGATGGAGGGATACCGCTGACGATGTCCTCTCCCCAATAGATTAACCTCTTCTTCTTCTAGATGAGGAGAAGTCGATGGGGCAATATGTGGAAGTGACTCAGAAGATGAATGATCTAACTCCAGCATATCCTTGGGTATAAGATCGTGGGCCTCGTCAGAAGTGGTGAGAACCATATCGGTAGTGGAAGGTCCATCAGTAGTTTGAGCAAAAGGAAAAACATCTTCTGAAAACACAACATCCCAGGAGACAAAAAAATCCTGTCTTTCCAAATCATACAGGCGCCATCCCTTCTTCCCATAGGGATAACCAACAAAAATACACCGACGACTTCTACTTGCCATTTTATCCCCTGTCATCTCATGTGCATAACACAAAGAACCCAGAACGCGTAAGTGATTATAAGTGGTTCCACCCCATGTAAGACGCGATATGGTGTTTTTCCATCCAAGATCAAGGAAGGGGTCCTATTGATCAAGTACCCAGCGGTCAATACACACTCGCCCTAAAATTTAATTGGAAGAGAACCTTGAAATCGCAGAGCGCGAGCTACATTCAAAATATGTTGATGTTTTCTCTCCACACGCCTATTTTGCTGTGGAGTGCCTGTACAAGAAGTCTGAAAAATAATTCCTTGATCAAAGAAATATGATTTCAGACATGTAAATTCTGTCCCGTTATCGCTTCGGAAAATTTTGACTTTCCGAGCAAATTGTCTCTCAACCATGGCAAAAAATCTTTTAAGCATACTAGATACCTTTTTCTTGTCAACAAGCAAATAAATTCATACAGCACAAGAGAAGTCATCAACAATAGTTAAAAAATACAAAGCACCACATGAAGAAACTGTTTTATATGGTCCCCATAAATCACAATGAACCAGTTCAAAAAAACCCAAAGTCTTATTTTCGCTAACAGAAAATTTATCTCTCTGCTGTTTTGCTCTTTGACAAACATCACAATTTTTATTCAAACTGTTTTTCTGGTTGCTAGAATTAACTTCGGGAACTAACTTTGTTATTCGTAGAGAAGGATGCCCCAGTCGCTGATGCCAGAGATCAAGAGACGTTTTATTTCTGATCTTCATTGCATTAATCCGTGGTATCCCTTTGAAATAATAGAGTCCATCTCGTCTCTCACCCGCACCAATCAGCATCCTCGAAGTGTGGCCCTGTATAACACATAATTTTTTAGTGAATAGTACAAAACAATCATACTAATCAATTAATTGCGACACGGAAATTAAATTGCAAGTAAATCCTGGCACATAAAGGACATTTTCAAGACACAAATCTCCACCAAGAACGGTTGTTCCCTCTTTGACCGCCAAAGCACTACTTCCATCTGGTAATCCAACGGAACACTGATCAATTATTTTTAAATCAGTCAGTTCCTCAATTGACCCGGTCATGTGGTTAGAATCCCCGGTGTCCAATATCCACATCGAACCAGTCACTGTCCCATACAAGTTCTTAAGCTTACCGGTCATTTTATCAATTATCTCCTTCGGCTCTCCCAAGATAGCCTTTAATTTTGCCCACTGCTCGTCGCTCAAGCCTGGGAACGAAGAGCCTCCTCCTTCGGCTTGGATCGTGGCAGAACTGGAGCCGATGGTGGTGAGAGCAGCGTTAGCACGGTGGGTTCCTCTGTGACCCCGGCCTCCGCCTCTGCCACCGGAGTACCCTCTTCCACGGCCAACCTCTCTTCTCTCATCTCCCCTAGGTCTGTCACCCCACCATTCAGGGTATCCCTTTAGGGCAAAACAATTATCTTCTCCATGCCCTGATTTGTGGCAGTGCGAGCAAATCCTTTTCTCTCGCCCGTCGGTTCGAGTCATGGAACCCTGCTGTCCACCGTCGGTTCGGGTGCGAGCAACAAAAGCCACAAAATCCCCTTGTTCTTCTCTGCCCCGAGTCATCCCCTTCACCTGCTCTTCTTGAGTGAGGATAGAGTATACCTTGTGCAACCCCGGCAATGGGTCTTGTGCCAAGATGTTAGATTGGGTTGTCCCGAACTGCTGCTCATCGAGTCCCATAAGGGACAGGTGCACCTTCTATTCCTCTCTTCTCTTTTCCAATTCTGAACCCAGATTGCATGTGCACTTTCCACACTTGCACGCTGGCAATTGCTCAAAATTGCCAAGCTCATCCCATAATTTTTTCAATTTCCCATAGTAATCCATGATAGTCATTCCTTTCTGTTTGCAATCGGCCAATTGAGACCTTAATTATTGAATCCGAGGTTCATTGGTGATGCTGAATCGGTCTTTGATGTCCAACCACAAATCCCGTGCAATCTCTATGAGATATGGTTGATCGGAGTGTGGATTCGACAGTGTTTCAAATCCAGGACACCAACAATGAGTTGATGGTCCACTAGTCTTCCCAATCCTCTGATTCTTCATTGGGTTGTTCAATAGACCCGTCGATGAACCCGAATTTCTTTCGGGCTCTCAAGGCCGTTCGGAACGAACGTGCCCACTCTTCATAGTTGTCCCCCTTCAATTGGACCTGAGTAATCGTAAACCCAGGATTATTAAGAGATATAATATCGTATGGCGAAATTGTTTTTCAATTCTCACCAGATACACTCTTGCTCCCGGACATGGACTCTGTTTTGTCAACAGAGACACTCTTGTTCCCAGACATGGATTCTGCCATGTATGCTGCTTGATTGTGTGTCTTATTTCGATTGTTTTATTGCTCTGATACCATGATAAAATAATGGAACAATGAAACAGTAGAGAAGGAATACTGCACCCCAGAAAACCCTTGGTGTCTGCGTGTGTTGTATTAGGATTTTATAATACCTAAATGTATACAATTAATTCCATAATAAATGCCTAATTACATGCCTAAGACTATTCACATTCCATAATAGGAAATCCATAATAGGAAAATATTACAATCAGCTTTAGATATTCCAAGTTAATCTTGCAATATTACTTTGCTAGTGCGCCGCCAAAATGATCGAGTCAAATCTTTTATTTTATTTTTTCCATGCAAAAACACATATGCCGCATCATGATGGGCGTGGCCGTGAGTTAGAGTCCACATGAATTATGGATAATTTGAAATAAAACTAGCAGAGTTTAATGACAATTGATATTATAAATGGCTAAGGCTATTGAAGAATTAAGTTACAGTATTTTACCGAAAATGCAGTAGGAATTATAATACGTTCTAAGAAGATTTTGTTAAAAAAAACTAAGAAAATGAAGTTGTCGTGGAGAATAATAATTAAATAAATTATTTAGTGAGAAAAATCCAGCCATTGAACTGCTCAAAATACAATAGCCCAATCGTGTGAAAATTGAATGCTTGTTTGGATACCGTGCTTGCTGTTGAAAAAAATTAAAATTAAAAAATATAAAATTAACTAACCATATTTAGATTCAGTGATAATAAAGAAAAAAAATCTAGAGTGGAAGTACAACCATGTCCCTGACTTTGGACTTTTATTTTTGTCGTTTCAGAGAGTATTAAGGTTGTTTTATTATGCAAAAATACATGAAAAACCTTAAATATTCTCACCTCTGCCTCTTGCCATGCGTCCCACCCAAGAGTAAAACTGTTATTCCACTATTTAACATCATATAAAAAACCAAAAATACATTTATACAGCCTCCAACTTCTTGTCAAAACCAAATAATAAATTGGTAATTTAACTGTACAAATAAAACTGGAAAATATCAGATCAACTGAACACAATGTGCAAATGTCACACACTAATCGGACACAAGAGAGAGAGAGAGAGGGGCGCACAACACATATATTAATAAAATTCACCATTGCGGGTGGGTGTTACCTTCCTCTGCATCAGGGTTCAAAATTCACCATTGTAGTTTTCATACATTTAAGGGATGAAAATAAAAATGTTAAATTTTTAAAGATATTAGAAAAAGACTAGAATTAATAGTTATGCTATATCGAGGCTTTTATACACATGATAATAAAAAAACATTTTATATCTGAAATGTGTGATGATGGTTTGGCATCATACCACAATGTATAGAAGTGGTGTCATAAGATTAAGATATAAAGAGATGAGGAGGAAAAAACAGAGAATTGATGGATATGGCAGCAATTATCCGTTACAGTTTAATTGTATTTTTTTATTTAAATGATTCAGCTTTAAAATTATTATTTTTATATTTTTAAATGATTAATGTGATAATTTCTAAAGAAATGTTAAAAAATACAAAATATATTATTTTAATATATTAAAATATGTTGTTTTACTTTAAAATTATTTTTAATATTATTATATGAAAACAACATAAATAAAATAAAAATTCTAAAAACACAGTACAAAACCGGGCTGGACTGAAAAGTCAAAAAAGCACACCAGTTTACTGGCCACGCTGCAAATTTTAAATGGTTATTCTGCATCCCGATGGAAGTCGCGCTGCTACATGTTGACTTTAGTAGCCAGCCACCTCGGACTTTTTATCCTGTGGTACCGTGGATGAAATAAAAAAGAAGCTAGCTTCTAGCAAAACCCACTGTCCACTGGACCATGAGCACAGGCAGAGTGTCCACAGCAGTACGACGACGGAGAATGCTCGAGCGAGAATTTTCTTGCCAAACCCTCCTCAATTATTGGTTACAACATTGATAGTCTTCCCTCTGAATAAGATCAAGGATGTGATATATTTTTTATTTTTTATGATAGTAGTAAATTAAAATGAATTCTATGTGTGTTTGGTAAAAATAATGTTTGTAATTAAGGTGGAGGTTTTTTTAAAAAATATTTTTTGTTTAGAAATATATTAAAATAATATATTTTTATTTTTTAAATTATTTTTTACATCGTCACATTCAAATAATCTAAAAATATTTAATTTAAAATAAATAAAATTAATTTTTTTTTTAAAACCCGTGACATCAAACAAACACTAACCCCGTTATCTGAGCTTGTCCTCTTCCAATTTGTTCTCCTCCATCATTTTTATTATATATATATATATATAAAAACAGAGAAACATCAAACAATGAAAATATATATATATATATATATATATATATATATATATATATAAAAACAGAGAAACATCAAACAATGAAAATACATTTGAATTGTTCCATCTTCAACCTGTCAATCAATTTACAGTGTAATTCCAAATACACGTCACGATGCATAAATCAACTTTAATAATTGAAGGATGGAAAAAGGTAACGGGCACTGCATAAATAAATAAATAAATATTCACGAGAAAAAGTGATCGTTGTGAGCCCAAAACAGAGTTTTAGGACCGTCACATGACACAAAATTTCAAGAGTGGAAAAAAAAAACATCGAGACAAAGTGAGCTTGTCATGATGCCCCCCCTCCCCCCCGAGGTGGCAGTACACTTTAGTTTGGACTATCCTTAACACCGGTAATAAGGTTTTGGGTGCTGAAAACTTATAATTGACGTACACGTGTCGGGGGTGAAAGGCTCTGTGTTCCCACCCTTTCTCCTGGTAATCAATATCTCTAGGAGAAATTTATTTTTATGGTGATTAGTGATTAAATAGTAGTGTTCTATAATTGAATCCAATGAGGAGAGATAAGTACTATATATTTTTATTAATTTTCATATTTAAGTCATGGATTTTATTTTTTATCATCTCTTTATATTTTTTTAATGTGAGAAGTTACTATATGAGTATTGTAAAATATTTTGTTTTGGGAATTTTTTTTTAGTGTATCAAGAAATATTAAACTTATAGAAAAATATTTTATATTTTTAATAAAAATTGATTCAACGAGTCAACCTTTTGATATGATTCTTTGTGTAACTCTTGTGTTTAAACAAACCATATGAGAAGTACTTTGTTGACTTGATTAATTCCAAGACATTTCAACTAACAATTAAAAAAAAATAAGAGGATGAGATTGAAAAAAACAAATATTAATGAAATTAACATTAAAAACCCTTATTATCCGACTTCTTACCTAACTCGAGTTTAAAATAAAACCATGATGAAATTGCTGCGACACAACCTCTTTAGCTTTGCCAATTCAAAAGCAACATGCCCAACAAGTATAAAAAATCCAAGGATAAAATTGAGTTTGATATGGAAAAAAAAATATTCGACTTAACTTCTTATCCGACTCGAGTTTATAAATTAAATTGTGTATAAAAATCACCCAACATGATTTAGCCTATTTGGTCGGTTCAAATATAACCTCTTGTAAAAATAAAACTTGAGAATGAAATTTTAAAAATAAATAAAGAAGAGGGGAAATGAAAAAAAAAAAACTTTGTGGAAAAAATATTAAAGCTTGGGTGTCGAGTTTAACTTCAAAATTATTTTTTTCTTGCCACTAAATAGTTTTCAAATTTATTTTTATTTAATTCCCTTGCAATGAAAACAAATATTCACAAGAAAGGTTGCGATTTACATTATGAAAAATAAAAAATTTAGGAGAATATTTATTTTATATATCATTTTTTTATTCACATTGAATTTTAATGAAAAATAAAAATAATAATAAACAAGTTAGACAACTAAGTCTAAAAGGATAGCCTAACATGATTGGTCTGAAAAAAAAAAGGATCAAGCTAGAGCATTTAGCTTTTGTTTTTTAATAGTTGGATAGCATCTCATCTATTATATTTTTTTCAATAATACAAATGAAGTGTCATCATTTGACTGGAAAAAAAAGAGTTATGGGTAACCATATTTTGCCTTGTTATAAAAAGCTTCAAATAAAAAAGTTTGTTTACTATGTGATCTCAGATTCAAGTATTACTTTACTAATATGATGGTTATTGGAGATTTAAATAATTATTAATTTTAGAGCATGTAAGATTAGTCGAGATATACACAAACTGACCTAGACACTCACGTTAATAAAAAAATAGAGTTTTAGGTTCTCGACCTACAAAAAGTTATTTTCAACTTTTTTTTCACATGGAAACACCTAAAAACATTTATACCAATCTAAGAAAATTCTTTTTTAACTCAAAACACCTTTTTTATTAGTAAAAAAAACTCAAAATTAGAATGAATATAAAAAAAATTCAATTTCAATTTATTTCTTTTAGATAGATGAAAGTTGCAAACCACCTCCATGGGATCTCATGTTACAAGACAAACTCATAGACACTAAAATCTATATTCTTCATTACTGAAATGTGGCCAGCCAAGCCTTTTCCATAACTCTTTTTTCTTTCATTGTACTGAATGACTCCCTATTTATCATTATATTTAAAAAGTGTTTTTGAATTTTTTATTTTTTAAAATTAAAATTTCTTGGTGTTTTTAGATAATTTTAATGTGTTGATATCAAAAATAATATTTAAAAAATAAAAAAAAATACCATTTTGATGTATTTTTGAATGAAAAAACACTTTAAAAAATAACTTTAACCATAATTTCAAACAATTACTTAAACATGACAAAAATAAAGTTAAGAACCTAAATGTACCATAAATGTATAAACGGAGACTTCATGAATCAAAATGAAGTTTCCATGACTTTTTAACGAGAAGCTTTGGTTTATTTATTTTTTAATTTGTTCTTTTAAAATTTTTTTTCAACCATCAACTCAAATTCAATCATGTAAAATTATTATTTTATTTAACTTCAGAATATTCTAAATCGAAAAATAATGCTAACATAATCTGGGAGGGTGAACTTGAAAAGAAATAAAATTCAATGATTAAAAAAACATTGTTCCTTTACAAATGCTGTCGACAATATTCTATGTTTATTGATACTTTTTTTTGGATATCCATATAGGAACGGGGGAACTACATGATTCGGAAAGTGCACTTTGTGGGCCCAGGACATGCATAAACCTCCGGATCTCCCAGGCTCTTACGAGGAAGGGTTATTTCCCGGGCTCGAATCCAGGTCTGCTGAAACAGAATCCAAGCGTCAGCCGCTAGGCCACCACCTCGGGGACATGTTAATTGATACAGTCAGGCATACGATGTTGTTTTAATTTACTCTCACACTGTAAAAACAATCATTAATATACTCTCACACAGCATCTATGATGGTTTAGATTTTCTCGTACATAAAAACAACAGCCAACTTCTTGATCCCAAGAGGAGAAGGGTATTTTTTTTTCAGTTTAGGAGTTCCTAGAAATAGATATCTGGGGGCCTGGGGCTGACGGGCTTAATTCTAAGGATTCTGTATGGGCCGCGTTTGTCTGGACTTGTCTGGGCCTACTTGCCCTTTTCTAGACAGGCCTATCTACGTAATGGCGAGGGAGTCGGAGCCCAATCGGCTGCAAGCCTGCAATTTTCAAACGAGGTTAAATGCAGGAGTGTGATTTTTGTTTAGAAATTCATTAAAATAAGTTTTTTTTAAATAGAAAAATATTTTTAACATCAACACATGAAAATTATCTGAAAATACTAAAAAAGATTAATTTAAAATAAAAAATAAAGAAAAAAACAAAAATATTTTTGAAATGCAATAACAAAAACAATATAAATCTTCCGAGCTTTGAATCTCCAGGAGGCAGCGAGGAAATAGTTCACAAATGATGTCGAGCCTTTTCTGTCCATCACTTGCTGCTGTTTGCTGTCAAATTTATATTTTATAAAAGAATGCTCCACTCTGGACCACAGCTTGCTGGATCTCATCATATTATCGGGGAACCTTCAAGGCTTTTGCCAGGGCTCTTCGACAAGCAACAGAATAGGATCGGCGTCGTCGTTTCGAAGGTTTGATTTCTCTACTCTTTAGCTATGACTACACTGGCATTGAAAGCATCTCCCCTAGTAAACATCTCCCGAGCAAATCGTTGCATCAAAGTTTTTGCAGCTAAGAAACCATATTTTGAAATGCTTCCATGGTATATACAGGTAAATCCATCAACTTGTTCCTGTGTTTTTCAGAAATTATCGACACACTGGTTTTTTTGGAGATGCTTCTGTCATTTCTTATTGTATTTCAAGTATGGCATGGTTGATAGTTGAAACTGCTCTGGCATGTTAATGGCCAGCAACTACCATGAGCATTCCCTTTTCTACCACAAAATATTATAAAAAAAGATCCACAATGATAGCTGCACAAAAAAGATAATGGGATCAATTGACCAAAAGGGCTTTCCAGATACTACAGCTATACGTTACTATACATATAATTACAAGAAACACTAATCTGTAAAGAATCAGTTCACAGATTTATTCTTGATGGAAGACATATTCCAGGAGCTTGCTCTCTCACCACAAGGCCTCTACAAGTAACTAGCTTTATATTATTATTACATTGGTCACCGAAATGGGATTTCTGCCTGGCTTCACTGAACCCTCTCCCAACCACCTCTTCAATCCAATCCTCCATTGCTCTCTTCTTCTCAGACAACCAAGAAGCTGCAAGTATTTGTACTAGTACTTCATGATCAATCTCCAGCAATACCTCGGATCCGAATACCCTCTGACATTGTTTGCTGATTTCCTTCACTGTCTTCTCAGCAAGAGAATCAAAATCAAATGGCTTGAATACCACCTTTTCATCCACTTGATCAGAAAAGTCTTCCAACCAAGCTTGTGCATTTTCAGAAATAGAGTCACTGTCATAGTCCCCATAGTCGGCGCACTCTTCACCCGTATCTTCCACAGGAAGATTCAAATCCAGAAAGGATCGCAACACCTTACAGGCCCGTTTGCTAGACTCGCGGCTGCTTTCCTGCTCCATACAGCCACTGGTTACATCGAGTTTTCTTTTATTTGCAGATGAGATTGCAGAAGTTACTTCTCTTGAAATCCTCGCATTCATTTGACTGCTTTTAGTGGCAGCCTCTGCAACATGTTCCACTATTATTTGCATTTGCCAGCTTTGAGCTCCGAGTATCATTTCCTCTGAAAACCTAAAGGTTTCTTTCTCTGATAGTAACTTTGTATTACCCACTGTGATTGCTGAGGTTGCGACAAAAATTGTATTGTTGGTGCTGACTTCTCTTCCACGTGAATCTGGAAATTTACCGGTCCTCAAAGCATGGGACAAGCTATTCTGGACCAAAGGATCAGCCTTGTCTACATTTTCAAGAAATATTAAAGAATGGGGTTTCTTGCTCAACTTTGAGGCAATATAGTCAACAATAGTTGTCGACCTCCCTAATTCATCATCATGCAATTCTTGGCTTTTAAGAATTGAGTTGGACGAGTTAACCTTACCATGGGAACCCAAATCCACGGAGATGAAGCTTTGGATACTGCCAAACATTACCACAGCTAGTGCTGACGCTATTTTTTTCTTTCCAATTCTGTCAGGTCCAAGGAAAGTAAAAGAAATATCTCCTTTGGAATTTGAACCGCGATGTCTTCCGTGTCCAGCTTTGCAGCGGGATACAGCTTCGCTAATAGCATGCGTGGCTCTATCCTGCCAGCCAACTTGTTCAGAAAGAGCTCTCATCACTGATTTGAAATCTCTTAAATTGAATTGCCCTCCTGAAGAAGGGCCAGAGCAGGAAGAAGATTGTGCAATTTGAAGTGCTGTATTGCCATCATACCCCACAGAACCAGGACCTGAGAAGAGCTCGTGATGCTCCCTAGGGTCACAAAACTTTGCGGTAATCGGCTCTTGAGTGCTTGATGCATAAAGTGTTCCCAACCCCAAATCTGTGGTTACAGAAGTTACAGAAAATGATGATGTCCTGTCAGTGGGCAGACTCACATTGGCCATGGGGTAAGGGGTGAACCAAGGGCTCTCTTTCTCTACTTGCTGACATCTTGGAACCTCTTCGAGCGGCTTAGATTGGTGATTCACATTCTCAACTTCAGAAACTACACAGAATTTACCTGGAAAGATCTTTTGCTTGTCGAAAGAAACACCAAAATTTAGATTTGCATATTGATTCTCATTTAGTGATGAATCTCTGCTGCTGCTGCTATTGCTTCTGCTCTCTTTCCTATATTCTAGGTACTGAAAACCCTCAGCAATGGAGGCCTGAGATGTGGACTGGGAAACAGCAAATTTGGAGAATGGCTGAGCATGATGGAGACGTTGACAAATATCATTCCATCTATTTTGTAGAGCCAAGAGTTTAGCATTCAATGAAGTACCATCATCTTTGGTCTGCACTGAAGATGAAGCACACGCTTCCATAAATATTGCCACTAATACCAAAGAAAAACAGAAAATACATAGCGTGCAGATAAATCTTCGCTAACAATTCATACTAGAACCAATACGGTATTGTGTGTGCATCGTGAGCTAAGTCAAATATTTGCAACCACAGAGTAACCACACCTTGACCATGTCCACTGCCTTTCTCATGTCCAATTCAGCCAGTTGTCGCGAAGAAGATAAGTTCTCTGAGCACTGTTCAGCAACTGATATTGTCGGTCCCATCTTCAGGGTAGCAGCGACATCTTGCTCATACTTTGCATTGCAAAGGTGGCAACGTGTGATTGATTGATTTATGCTGTTTGGTGGGATTTTGAAATCAGATGGGGTAGAAAAGAACCCACCAAATGGAACAAAAGACCCCAACAAGCTGTAAGTTTCATGAGCAGGTAACTGTGAGATTGAATGGGTAAAAGATGGTCAGAAGCTAAACTGTTTGCACAGCATGCATATTTGCATAATTGATTTTTGAATATCACTAGCCATTAGCATGGTGTCATATCTCATCATCAGTGTGCAACACTATATTTTACTTCATGGAACAAGAATAATGCTTCGGCAGCAAGAATAAGTGCCATTTGAACAAGGTTATACTTGGCACACGAGCAATATAACTAACAACAACCACACAGGAATAGAACCACCAGGTAGCCAAAAAAAATATATGTAAAGAAAAAGGTTCGAAAATGCATCTGCTAATGTAATCAAGATAACAAATTAGAACACGAATAAATAAGTCTAATACAGCAGCAACCTCTGGCTCATGGAAACAATCATTAACAAATAAATAAAATCAAATTCATGCCAGTCATTATCGGCCATATCTTTCCCCTATCTTCTTCCTACAGTATGCTATCATCAGAAATGCACACGTCAAAATTAGACTCCACCGCCCTGCATAGAAATTCTTGCATCCAAATTTTAAGAAATATCCAACGAAAGCATAATATAGGATGTTTTCAGCTTTGACGCAACAAGAAAAGAAAAGCTATCACAGGACAAAACTGCTCACCTCGATTTCGAACCAAAACCTCCAATGGGACTCTTGTAAGAAGTAATGGGCAGAATCCTAAGATCCCAATCCTTTTCCACACCCAAAAACCGCCCTACAGACTTCAAATATGTGTCATAACTATCTGCAGCTCCCACCAACCAGATTTTCTCCCTAAAACCCTCCAATAAACCCGTCAATTTCGAAACTAAATAACTCACAGCATCCTTGCACACATTGTCACCGACCAAGACCTTGAGATCTCCAATATTCACAACAATCCCCGGACCCGAACACCGCTCCAATTCCTGACCCAACTCCTCGAACTTCAACCCCATCTTCTCCGTGTCTCCCCCTCCCTCACTAACAAAATGAATAACGTCATCTTCAACGCTAATTACACTCACCCCACTAATCTCACTAGGCAAAACACCTCCTTTGTTATCTTTAGTTACACTCTCAACAAAACCCTTTAAAGCATTACTTGCATAAACCCCAACAAGTAATAAGTTTCTTCCCTTCCCTTCTCTCCTCACTAAAGCCGCCCCAATTCTCCTACAAACATCTTCATCGCCAACATCATCATCAAGCCCACTACTAAACGGAAAACTAAAGCCGGGTGGTCGGCCCGGAACTGTGCTATTCGAGCCTGGTAAATTACATAGAAATACGGGGGCACATCCGGCCCGTGGGAATCTCGAAGTCTGAATAACCGGCGGCTGAACTATCGCCATTTTTATATCAGTACTCCTAAACCCGGCTTCCCCAAATACCCGACTAACAATCGGATCATCCAAAATCGATAAAATGAAATGTTTCATTTCAACTTTCAAAACCGACGCCGCTTGCTGGTTACAGTGTATTTGGTGCATATGAAAATTATCAGGGTGCCTCCGTTGATTCGCCTGTGACCGTTTGATCGCTGCCATGAGGGAGTTCGATATTGGTGGGTCCTCCTCGAGCGTTTTCGAAGATGGTAACCGGTCTAGAGAGACGCCGACGCAGAGGTCGAGAACGTGAAACTGGCGGCGCGCGGAGTACGCTCTCGTTGTGGCACGTGAGCAGGCGCTCTTGAGAGTCGAGTCCGGGAGAGCTAGCAGAGCAGACACGGCGTGCAGAGAGGTCGTCTGGGAGTGGCTTCTCCGACGCGCCACCGCGACAGCCTCGTCCAAAGCACGCGCCGCCTCATCTGTCAAGCATTGCCTCGCTACGCTTACCGGCGTCGGCATCGCCGGCTAGCCAAAAGGGACCTGTGCTTGTATATATATTGAGGCCGAGGAGGCCTGAATTCTCTTCGTGCTTTTAAGGTTGCAATAAAAAATAGGACAGGGTGTTTACTTCAACAGCTTTATGAATTATTTATTGAGGAGGGGAGTGGAGACTGGAGTCGAGCCTGGCCCGGTGGGTCCCGTTCGTTAACCATTGGAGCTAAAGAAACCGCACAGCACAGCCTATATTCTCTTCTTCTTGTGGGTTGGTTTTATTTGCCTCCACTTTTCTTCCTCTTCCGGTGTGCTTTCGGGTAGATTGGAGAGAGATGCCGTGCCCACCGAAGCTTATCATGCGGGGCAACAGGGACAGGGGAGGGGATGGCTGGAGTCAGTGTCTTAGCTTTTGGGGTGTTCGTTTGAGGAGAGAATATCACAAGATTGTGTTTGATAAGCTGATAGATTTGGTCCCTTTTTTATTATTAATTAGCTCGTTACTGTGATTAGGATGCCCTGCTCCACCACACGTTTTTCGAACAACCAATCAAAAGAGGGATTAGTAAAATATTTTATTTTGTGGATTTCTTTTTATATTCTCTACTGTCAGTGACTAGTTAAAATAAGTTCCGGTTTGGGTGTGTGGTTGCAGTTGTTTTTGAAAGTATTTTTTGTTTAAAAATATATCAAAATGATTTTTTTTTTAAAAAAAAAATTATTTTTGATATCAGCACATCAAAATAAACTAAAACACCAAAAAAATTAATTTAAAATAAAAAAAAAATCATTTTTCTTTCAAAAAGCTCTCCCAAACAGACTAATATTATGATATTTTAATTTTATTATTATTGTTTTGCTACTGCTACTTAAGGGACGTAAAAAAAATTACTTTTCAAAAGTTTTTTTTGAAATAATTATTTTTTTATTTTATTTTTTTATTTTAAATTAAAAAAATGATATTTTTAAATAATTTTCATATATTAATTTTAATATTTTCTTAATAAAAATCACTCTCAACACTTCCAGGATCAGTAGAGATCCCTGATGGTTTAGGATGCTGTGAGTAAATAACTAGCAGGTTCTCCTTGATAAGCCTCCAGCCGTAAAGACAACTGTAGGTTACAGAAGGTGGTGCTGCTGGAAAAATATATATTCATGGAGGATCTCGAGAATCGAGGACAATAATGTACTTTCTCAATTATTGACATCGTGTATTTATTTATTTATATAACTAGTAGATGAATATAGGTCAATATATTCAATTATGTGAAAATAAGAGATTTTCTCGATTGTATTTATTGAACGTTCTTGTTTATATTAATAGAAGTAATTTCACATTTTAAAAAATTGTGGTCTAAACTATAAAGAAATAAACTTGAATCCTGAAAATAATATTATGTAAGGCTTCAGCATATTAAAAATATCATTTTATTTTTCAAAATAAATTTCATTTTCATAATAAAATATATAGATGGATTATAATGAATCTTGAAAAAATCAACAAAAAAAATAATTTAAAAAAATATGCAAAACTTGTGATCTATATAATGAAACCAATGTAAACTCATAAAAATTAAATTGAATACAATCACAAAACTAATATTAAAAAAAGCTAATCCAGAATGATAAGATTGTACGAAGCCCAGTTCCAAGCAAACTAAATGTTAAAAGATGAAATCAAAAAAAAAAAAAAACAATCACACAAATGAACAAATTGAAAAATAGATCTAACAAAAAAAGATTGGATTGGAAAAATAAAAAAACAAAAACTTTAGTTGAAGGATAAAATCAAAAGCCTTAAAACTTTAACAAAATAAAAAAATCAGGAAAGAAATAAAAAAAAACATATGAAAGGTGTTATCAGTTGAATGAATTGAAAACACAAAAGCCTTTACAATATGAACAAGAAACAAATAAAAAATTTAAATAACAAGGACTAAAATTGAAAATTTAGAAACAAAGGACAATCATGCATTTTATATGGCAGCATAAGAAAAAAATAGAAAACAATAATCATCTACAGCATTTTGATAACTATATACTGTTACACACCATCATACCATGTGAGAAAACATAATAGTACTTTCAATGAGATGACAAAAGGTTAGGTTTGGTTAATGGGTGGTGTGGAACACGTCATCTAAATAGTGTGAGAGTGTTTAGCTCAAATGAACATTTTTTTTGATAAAAAAAAATTAATATGAAAAATACGAAAATGACGCATGACCATATTAATTACCTAAAAGCTTATGTAAAAATATAAAAATACCCCTAATTGCAATTTTTTTTATCCTATAGGTAAAAAAGAATTTTTATTATTTAAAAAAACATATTATTACCGTGAATACTATTTTGATGACCAATAGGTTAATAAAAAAAACCAAAACACCCCATAATATGAGGCATCTGAGGCTACTATTTTTTTCCATAAAAAATAAAAATAAAAATTACTGTAGCACCTGTAGCCCTGCATGGTAGGCTTATGCTTTCATTGCATTTTAAAAAATAATTATTTTCTTATATTAAATTATTTATTTAGTATTTTTAAATGCTAATATTAAAAATAATTTTTAAAATATAAAAAAATATTATTTTAATATATTTCTAAACAGATTACACATTTTAACCAAGCAATTCATGTTTGGAAAATTGTCGTGAGTATTTGTTTTTGTGATTCTTGTTAATGAAATTGGTAATTCGGGGTATTTATTAACTTTAATTATTTTAACTTCTATCGTAAAAAGTAAAATAATGATGAAGAATAGACTCGTGATGAGTGGAGAAAAATGAGTATAATTGATGGGCGATCATCATTGATTATAGTGGCTTGCTATGTCATCAATAGGGGAATGGTGACTGGCAATTATGACTTTCGAGAAGACACCGATAAAAAATATGTCGATGATGGAGAATAATCAGCATCGTGCAAGCTGCGGGCAAGTCCGAGGAGAGTGCGGCGCCTTTTCGATTATTTAAAAAAAAAAAAATTATTTTATCTAAAACATTAATTAAAATTTTATAATATAATTTATATAGACACGTTCTATTTTATATTTAATTTTTATCAAATAAAAGAAGTATGACGAGATTTGAACTCGTAACTATTAAATTAAAAAAGCTCTAATATCATTCTACAAAATTAAACTATAAAATTCTAGAATATAATTTGTATTATTATTTAATAATACTTTTCTATTATGTACGTGCTCAGATTTATTGAAACGGGAGTGAATACAGAGAGAGACTGTTTTTTGCGAGTTTTTTTTATAATTTATTTATAAAAAAAAATATAAGCGCAATTGAAAATCAGATTGTGCAACTCTTTAATTTTTTTATTGTATTTTTAATAACGCAACGCTGTGATGTTGAAATTAGCACGGCCAATTAAAATTTTATTCTAAGAGCACAGCTACTCGGATCTTGTCAGTTCCTAGAAAAAAAAATTCAATTTTATTAGTTTGGATTTTTCCTCGCCTGTTCTATTATTATATATATATATATATATAAACACGCCTGTCTGGCTGCATAAACTTAAATCAGAAGACACTGAAAAGTGTCAAGAAAAATCCATGCATCAATCAACCATCATTTTCAGACAGCACCCACTTGACTATGAAACTCGGGGACCCTTGCCTCTATTTTCATTGGACCACGAAGGCTTACAGGTATGACTGTGACGGGGTCCTTGTCTTGCCATTATATTTTCAAGCCTATAATACATTAACTGACACAATATAATTATAATTAATATACATTACAAGAACACTAAACCGCGTGGCCTCTCCACTATGCACCCTCTCAGTAAGCACTGTGGATTCGAGCAGTGCACGCCCGAAAATGGCCCTCGGGCGCGCGCGGAGAAGGGGCTGGCAGGCGGGGACAAATTCGGTTTTTCCATTTTAATTTTTTATTTTTTTTTAAATATTCAGTTGTAAACAGTGTAATGACGATTTCGTCCCTGATAATAAGACAAAATCAGGCTTCCGGCTGAGGGGCACCGGCGTAATTGCACGCGGTCGGACCGGCCCGGTCCGGTCCAGTCCGCCGCAACTTTTGCATTTTTTATTATTTTCTGAAATGGCTAAATAAGGTTTTAGCCCCTAATAAGACAAAAACACTTCATTCGGTCAAGGGACAGGACAGTAATTGTCCCTATTTTTAAATTAAATAATCGGGTCTGGAAGGGCGTCCGTCGCACGCGCCAGGCGGTTTTTCGCCCCACGCCGTCTTCTGGCGGCGCGTGCGGCTTACTCCGGTGTCCAGAAATTGTCTACCGGATGACAGAACGATGCGCCTCCGCGTGTTCTTCCTCCCGCGGTGGCGCGTTTTACCTAAAAGGGTCCGTGGACGCGTCGGGAGCCGGTTAAAGCCGCCGACCACGTTTCTCTCTCTCTGGAGTGTCAAAGTTTCACTTTGGTCCTTCTACTTTCAATTTCCGGGTTGGCTGTATATGACTCAATCAATTCGGTACAACAGTTCCGATTTTTGCAATTTTGTCCTCTGATTTCAATTGACAATAAATGTAAGTTGCATTTCAGCCCTTTGACTTTTACTTTTTTAATTTAAGCCCTTTATATATCATTTCCAATTCAGCCCTTATACTTTGATTTTTTTTTATCCCTACTTTTGTCCATGTATATATAAGTGTATTTTACACAATAATAATAATAGTAATAATAATAATAATAATAATAATAATCATAATCATAATCATAATCATAATAATAATAATAATAATAATAATAATAATAATAATAATAATAATAATAATAATGATTTAATGATTTTTCATTCTTACTCTTTTGTTTTTTTTTTCCCTCCCGATAATTTGATAATTTTTTTTCCCAGTAATAGCCATGGTAAATTTTTTTTTTAGATATTAAGACTCTGATGTTGCTATTGTTATAATATTTTAAATGAATATTGCTTCCTTTTCCCTGTTGTTTTTTTATTTGTTATTTCTATTAATTAATTTTTATAATTTTATTATCTGCACAATAATGATTTCAGTAATGTGTTTTTTTTTTATTCAAATATTTTGCTCTTTTTTCTAATGTTAGTGCGCGCTCTTTTGTTATCGTTTATAACGCAATTCCTATATTTTAGTAATAATAATAATAATAATAATAATAATAATAATAATAATAATCATGATTTAATTATTTTTCATTCTTGCTCTTTTGTTATTTTTTTCCCTCCCGATAATTTGATAAGTTTGTTGATCGTTGTAGATTTAATTGTGTTAAATTATATACAAAAAAAAAAACCCGCGCCAACGCGCGGGCAAATAGCTATATTCTAAAAAAGGTACTCTATGCTTACATGACAAACTCAACTCAAAATTTTAAACATTGTATCTTTTAATCTATAATTTTTATTTTCTTATATCATATAAATTTATCGTTGTAGATTTAATTGTGTTAAATTATATATAAAAAAATACCCGCGGCAATGCGCGGGCAATTATCTAGTATACTAATAGAAACTGTCTTTTATTATATAAATGGTATAATTATAATTATAATATTACCTCAAAGATAAACATTGTGGCACTTTTATTATGCAGAGACTCAGTTCACCATTCATTGCTACAATATAATTACTATTTTACCCTTAAATGCCGAAATTTTTTAACCTCAGGACAGGGGGTATTTTAGGGTTTTCCATGGGACACGAATGATATTTCTGGATTTGTTGCACAATGAATCAACGAAATTAACCCCCCTAAACAACAAAATAAGCTGAAACTGACCGGGGGTAGTTTAGCATTTTCCACGGGACATGGACGGTATTTCAGAATTTGTTGTACAGTAAAACGACGATTTTAGCCCCCCTAAATGACAAAACAAACACGCCAGATCCAGGGGTATTTTCGTTTTTTCCAGGCTGAGTTTTTCGTGGTTATGGGGTGGGTCCAGGGGTGTGTTGGTAATTGTCCATTATTTTAATATTTATTTTCAAAAATACTGTAGGTGTGTTGTACGGACGCGTCTGCAGTGTTTTCGCTACACGCGCCTTTTGGGCGGCACGTGGGACTTCATAAAAGAACCAAATAAAATAAAATGGAAATTAATAAAAAATAAAATTAACTTAAAATTTTGGAAACGATGAGTGAAATTGATATAACACACATACTCACATGATATATTTAATTTTGAAAGAGCTAGTGCAATATTCAAGATGATTAGAGAGGGAGGGAGGGAGGGAAAAACACAAGCTCAACAACTACTCAATTATGGACGTGCACACATGATAATCAAAAAAGGGCAACACGATGCTTTCAATGTTGTTGTGAAAAGCAATATTTAACACCAGGAAATACTGCGCTTACCGTCTAAAAAGATAAAATTGAAGATAATTTCAAGAAGGGATAAATTTTATCTATTTTATTATATTTGTATTTGTTAAAATGGTAATATGTCCCTAATTAAAATTTAAAACTGATTATAATTAAAAATAATTTTTAAAAATACAACAATAGTTTATTTTATCGTGTGATCAAAGTGTTTAAAGTTTGAAAAGCCCTTATACCCCAGTTTTATTTCCCTCAAGAATATTTATATCATTTTACCACCCATCTAAAATGTTAAAAAATCATTTAGTCTTTTAGTAAGAGTATGCTTGACATTCCGATTGCTATTGTGGTTGAAGTTTAAAAAAAACAGTTTCATGAAAAATATTTTTAGCTGCAGTTCATAACTGAAATTGAAGTGTTTAGTTAAAATTGTGGTTGAGTTTGAGACTTAATGAAAAATATTTTTGTGTGTTTGATTATCATATTTTTTATATTGTTGTTGACTTGTGAAATTACACACACACACACACACAAATATATATATATATATATATATATATATATATATATATATATATATATATAGTTTTTTAAATTTTTGTAAATTAATAATCATAAAAATAAATAATAAATAATAATTCAAGTAAATTAGATATTTGTTTTTATTCTCCCATCAAACTACTTGCAATTTCATCACGAACTAAATCAATATGTGAATGCCTCTGCGATCCCTTATAATTTGATCGAGGAACAATATCTGTGATTCAATTGTAAAAATATAATTCCAATGTCAAATTCAATTGCAAGTTTCTAATTCATAATCAATCGAAAAACAACAGGGTTGTGGAGTAAAACGCAGTCACACACTTTTCCATTTCATCATGACTGATCTCTATCAACATATTTTTTTATTTTTTTAAATATAATTTTTTGTAAGAAAAAATCAGACTAGACCTGACCTAACTAAATGGGTTGGCCCCGGTCAAGTTGGGCCAAAATGCCTAACTCTGTTGGACTTGGACTGGGCCGAGAGGAGGTCAAGACCAAGTCAGCATATATATTATGGAGTGAAACGGTGCGCTGCACTGTTCACTTATTCTTAAAACATGAACAGTGCAGCGAACTGTTCACGTGAACAGTAGTGGTTGCCGACAATGACAAGAGGCTCAATTGTCATTGCCGACAGGTAGAGGCGGTTGAGGTGATTCTTCATGAGGTGGCGGTGTCGAAAATAGTGACTTGTGGTGGCCGGGAGAAGCGTTGAAAAATTGTTGTTGTTGCTGATGCCGCTTATACGGGGGCTTGCTGCTGTTGTTTGAGGTCACAACGAAGCTCGTGGCGTGGAGGGGAAGCATCCTCATGGTGGTGCTCTCCGAGAATTGCTGTTAGAGGAGAGGGAGGGAGCCGCCAGTTGACTGTGGAGAGAGAGAGAGGGTCGACTGACTATAGGAGAGAGAAGGAGGTGTTGCTGCCGGTGCCTGTGAGGATGCTCACAACTTCGTTCGTCTTTACCCCGAGATGGTTTTGTGCCAATGAGAGACTAGTGCCAGTGTGAGAGAAATCACGGTTCGTACAATGAGAAGCAACTGCTTCTCAAAAAATGAGGTTTGATCTCGTTTTTCAATGGATCCCACAATTTAAAAATCTGTAGTACATCCTTTACCAAACACTGAATCACCTGCGTTTCCTCTAAACACAAGTAGAACCTCACTACCAAATGGCCATTAATACAATAATAACAAATGTATCCTATAAAAAAACTAAATTGCTTCTATAAAACTATATTATTTCAATAATGCAACGAGTCTACAAACACCAGACAAAAAGACTGACTGATTTGTTTTTTAATATAACTTAATTTTATTGCACATTTCTGTTTCATAAACTTCGTCGTTTTGCTCTTGTCTTATCCGGGGAAAATGCCCCCATTTCCTTGTTTGGTAGATTTCCTTGTTTGGTAGGTACAGAATACAAATCTTTCTCAGTTATGATTCGAACCAGCTATTTTGTTTTGTATGCTTGGAACCGTGTTTTTCTTTCTCGCTTGATGCGTGTTTATATTGCTATGCATGCAAGATATTTTTAAAGTTTTTTAAATTAAATTAATTTTTATATATATATATATATATACACACACATTACCGATCAAAAATATTTAAAAATTATTAGCTCGATATTTTACTAGAATTTTTTTTTTGAAAAAACAAATTATAAAATTGAACACTCACTTAAAATAAAAATTTTACTAATCTTGTTCTCAAACAAGAAAAAAAAACATAAATTCCCATATCTATTTCCTATTCTTTTATGCTAGTAATCGTCAGGAAAGATACCATGATGTTTTTTCCCGAGCACATTGTTTGAAATTTACTTGCCATTTTCTTGGTGAAGGAAAGGAAAAAAAGAAGAAAAAGGCAAGACTGGAGCGTTTTATATTTTTTTTTGTTTCAAATTATAACTTCATGATATTTTTAAATTGTTTTGATACGGTGATGTTAAAAATATTTTTTTAAAATAAAATATTTTGATATATTTCTAAATAAAAAATATTTTAAAAAATAATTATTATTACAATAACAAACTGAAAAAAGAAGAAGAGCATATCTAAACAATAAATACTTGAAATGATTTTCATTTCCTTTAATCGGTTATCTGTTGTTCTAATCAAAATAACGAAAGCAATTATTTTCAAAAGCTCCACACGGTTATTTTCCACCTTGGATCTTCAAAATATACACGCATTGGTACATGATAAATTAAACTCCGAGACGGTAGAAAGGTAAACTACATTCGAGAATCGGGTACGCTACATGACAATTCTTTTTTTTTTATGACCGGAGTGTTCGGGTCAGTTTACACGCACCTCAATTATTCCCCGGACCCACTAAGCTCAGTGAACATATAAAACACCGCGGGGATAATAAACATACCGTGCAGGGATTGACCTAGGAGAAACATGAAGGGAGAAACCCTCCAGCCCTACTCTCACCGGGTCTCGAACCATATTCGAATAAAAGAGGATGCCCCCAATTACAACTGAGCCACACCCTGCCGGTGCTAAATGACAATTCTTGTATCAATCAGTGATGAAATTGCACAAGTATGATCCCAGCAAAAGCATGTGAAACCTACATTCGAGCGGCACGTGTCGAAGTGCAGATAATTGAGATAAGGTAATCGAATTATCTGGGATTGTTCGAAGCTTTTCCTTTATCTTTGTTAGAAAGATTGTTCGAAGCTTTGAAATAGATCTCTTTAGAACTCATTATTCGAGGAAGGTATACGTGCGAGAAATATCTTGAAATAATATGTGGAATTTATTTTTAAAAAATTTAAAGGAAAGAGTACTACACTACAAAATAATTTTAAGAATCGAACAATAAGCGTTTTCTTTGCTATAGAAGAAACATTCGTTGAACCTTGAGCACGGATCTACTACACACCAGGAGGTTTTCTTTCCATTTAAATATCCATTGAATGAAAGATAATCCACAAGGTACACTGAATCTAAAAACGGGCAGAAACCAGCTTTAACATTAGGAGAGGGAAATATAGTAGTTTTTCGAGCTTGAAATCAAAAGATTTGTTTATCTGCAGTCTCATGTTCGAGTTATATAGTTATTAATATAATAATTATTAAAAGTTTACATGATTGTTAATTTTAATGTTCATGAAATTAGTTGAGTTACATACAAATTGATTTGGATATCGATATTAATAAAAATAAAAATAAAAATAAAATCCTAGTAGGAAAAAAAACACATCTTTTCCTTTTCCTCTTTTATTTCCCGTTTCTCATGGTGGCCAAAGTAGTTGAAGCACCTCTTTACTGCAGGTGCATACAAGTCAACTCATTTAATAAGCTTTATTCCCATATGCATCTATTACAAGCCTTAGGTACAGTTTTCCATTTAGTTTTAAAAATGTTTTTAAAATGTTTCAATTTTTTTTTAAATTAATTATTTTGATATTTTTAAATTATTTTGATGTGGGATATCAAAATTATTTTTTTTTAAAATAAAATAAAATTTAATTTTTTTAACAAAAAATAATTAAAAAATAATATTAACCAAACCATCAATCAAGTTTATTGTGGTCCTAATCCACCGAAACTTTGTTATGCTTATATTTACAGGACATGTGCCATGCCAAGAGGCAAAATCGTGATCTTAGAGTAGTTGTTGTCCCAAAACACAAACCCATTTGCTTTCTCTCTCTCCTATAATGGTGGTTGGATGGCTGTGGATCTTTACCAGAATCCTCCATCGCTTTCATTTCTTATCGCTCGACCTCAATAACCAGGAGGGCCATCCACCGCGAAAAGCTACTTGCTTGTGACAGCTTGTTTTGGACTTACACCGACCCACTTGCAAGCTGCGAGGTTCAATCACCACCATCCATTTGTTGCTTTTCAACTTCAGAAACACGTCCCATCAATCCGGGGTCGAGCCACTTTTCTTGTGTCGGCTCGAGATGATAAAGCTTCCTTCTTCGGTTTCTTTAAAAACAAAAAAATATATACTGACCAGAACTTAGCAATCGATGAAGATCCCATTTGGTTTTCACGGTTTATATGAGATTTGAACTCCAATTGCTAAAAAAGAATATTTTTTCTTGACAAGTAGCCCGACACCATCTGGTGAGTTCATCACCGAGTCGCATCCCTCAACTTGGCAGGCATGGCGAGTGGATGCGGAAGGACTGATTTTATTCTTCCAAGTGGTGATGATAATAGAGAGAGGAGAGAAAAAGGAGGAGCCGAGTGATTAACCCTCACTTTCTCTGTAAAGTGGGTTTTGCTCGAAATGGAATAGTAGCTAGTAGTAGCATCATTTTTTTTCGACACCTTTTCCACTAATTGTCCGTTCCTAGATTTGCCGTCTTCTCTCTTTAAAGCCCCGACCAAGGTCGCTCGGGGATCTTGTCGTATAGCTTGTTTCACACGAGTCCGAGTGGATTTCCATTTTTCACATTAGGCCACCTCAAAAAGTTCGAAATATTTAAAGAAAACTTTCCGAGCACAAGACTTTCCACAAACAAAAACGTGTTCCATTGAAGTTCGGTTTTGTGGCATTGAAAAGTAACTTTGAACGCTTATCCTTGACCAAGTGGTTGTTTTGAAATATAATATAGAGATTATGATTGAAAATATTTTTATTTAAAAATTATTTAATTAATTTTCGGTTTCGTGGCATTGGAAAAGTCACTTTTGAACGCTGTAAAGTATTTTTTTCCCCTCAGTTTTAAAATAATATTTTTTAATATTACTATATTAAAAATGATATAAAAATACTGAGAAAAATAATATTCAAATTTAAACTTGAAGTTTGTAAGTGTGCAAGTGAGTCCTAAAATAGTGTAAATAACTTAACTTCCCCGCTGTCTCTGTGCCCTTTCTGTCTTCGACAAGTCGCACCAAGTATTCTAAAATAAGTGTGGTCTTGTAATTTATAAGGTGTGTAATTACTTATATCTAACTGCAAAGAAACAAATAGATATATTGAATAGAAAAATATTTTTAACTGAGTTGTAATATATCATTTCCCATGTTTTTTATTCACATTTATGATCATGAAGTGAAGTATTGCTTACAATGGTTGTGACGTGATGAAAAATGATTTGAGATCTACATTGTAAGTTTCAAATTTGAGTTAGAACATGATTATTTTGTAAGAATCTGAAATAATCAAGATTTTATTCATTTAATCTGAACCAAAAAAATAAATTTACACGAATAAAAAAAAAGTATTTCTATTTTTACACCTTCAAGAGTGCTTTAACTACTTTACACGTTTAAAGAAACCTTTCCAAGAAAAAAAACATGTTGATAAAAGGTAACGAGATTTCAAGATCAATTACCCTATATATTTATATTTAATGTTTAAGAAATAAAATCCCAACTTTGAGAAATTTCGAAACTTTTTGTTGAAAGTATATTAAATTTTTATTAGTATCAATGAAAAATATTTTTTTGTCAACAATTAAACCTGTCTCGTTGACCATACAATCGATAGTATCGACTTCAGTGTATCTCAAACTTGATAATTTAAGGTCAAAAAGGACCACTAAACCGAATATTTGGAGCCCCCTCGCCAATTAACCTATATATTAATAACGAAAAAAAGGGTAAATCATATAGTCGTGAAAATTACTTGTCGTAATTGACTTTTTTTTTAATCGATTCGATCCTTTTCCGGTACCTAATCAGCTAGTGTAACCGAATCTTGACGTGTCAATCAAAGCATATTGGCTCGAGATATTTTGATGTGATATCGAGGATTGTCAATGTCCAACCCTACAGTTAAGAGGCAACTAGCCACATAAGCCATACAAGGAGAAGCAATGACTTCGGTTCGGGGAGGTCTCTACCTTGTTGATAAGATGCCACACTTTCGACCCTGATGTGACAGCATTTCCTTTCCTAAAACAAAAAAAACTCGAGTGGGGGGGGGGGGGGTAAAACGACGCGGACAGATATGATGAAAAGGAAAACGGTTCGGTGTTTTGTGGGGTACGCTGTCATTTCTCTCTCAAGTATTTGCTATTTCAAAGAAGAGTGCAAGTTAGGAGGTCATCTCAAACCCTGGAAGATATATATTATGCTCGGAGCATAGCAATCGCCTAAATTTAGAGAGACTTTCATATATATATATATATATATATATATATATATTAGGATATTAAAATTGAAGTTTAGAATGGTTTTATAAATGGAATCATAAGAAGTAGAACATATTCTGTCTGTCTTCCACTAATTTTTAACTGAAAACTTCGAAGGTCCTTTTGGTACAAAGAAGAGGAAGAGGGAAAGATTCAAACCCACGATTTCTTTGTTACACAGGGAAGGTGGTACCACCGGGACAAGCCCGGAAAAGCTGGCCTTGGCTTCTTCTTTCTCTTACCTGTGGAGCAAACAACGTCAATTAGGTATGGGCCAGGCTAGAAAATTGATTATGGAGACATCTTTGATAGTCCGGCCCAGCAGATGAAGGGCAGCTCGTGAAAAGCCAATTATTACCATCAGGCTCTGTTCAATTTACCCTAAACCTAATTTAATCAGTTTCATTCTCAAATATATGCTAAATTTTCAATTTGATGAGATTATAAAACCAATGTATCCGAATGAGTCATATGGTTTGTACATGATTGCTATATAGGTCCTGTAACATGTTTACACTTCGTGGGGCTAACGTTGTTTTAGAATTTCAATTCAAAGGAAAGATAAGTATTAATGTCAGTGTGGAGTTATAGCTCAGTGGTAATCTACTGTCACTTGACAAATGCACACTGATTCTCGCAAAAGCTTGAAGACAGTATCAGCTAAAGCTTGCAAATCTGGAAGGAAGAATTGTTCAGCATATCTGGCGTCAATGCTGCCTTGCTACCCCAAGTAAATGTTTGCTGTTTTAAGAGATTTTTGGTACAAGCTAGCAAGATAGACAAGAAGTCCTCGACTGAAAGTCTTAAGAAATTAAATAAATATTTATGTAAAGATGTAAAGTTGGTAGCAGGAAACACAGGGTGGATAAGAGTGTTGGAAAGTTTACTGTTCATTTACACATTTATTGTAGATGGATTGGATGGAAATATTCTCCAAGGGAGTGGATGAAGCTTGACGTTGATGGCTGTGGGGAGGGAAATCCGGGGTGCTCGGGTGCAGGTGGACTACTGACGGATCTTAGATTATTGGTTTTTGCAATAAATACTGGGGTTGCTCCTCGGAGCTGAGCTCTCTGGGGGAATTACTACTGGTTTAGAGATTGCGTGGTCTCGAGGTATTTACCGAATTGATTATTAAATTGGATTCCGAGTTGATGATATATTATATATCTCTGGGGAATTTTTAAATAGAGATTGGAAAGTGGTAATGCAGCCTGCATTTAGAATATCCCATTCAATAATAAATTAAGCCATTATCCTTAGCAAATTATTACCAATACTCCTTTAATCTTATACTCTTTTTTTTTTTTTTTTTTCGATCTCATTAAATTATTTTTCCCTGTTTAATTTAATCTAGGTAGATTTAGCCTCGTTTTTTTTTTTTTTTTTTTTTTTAAAGAGACTACCAATTTAAGGGACCACATGCCACTCTCTTATTATTCCCATATCGTACTCCCAGCTTGCTTTCTTCTGCATTCTGTCTTTCTTTCTCAATGACAGTCAAGCTTTCCAATCTCAGTACCATAATCCTTATCGTGGTCATCACCTCCTCATTGCTCCATATTGCTGTGGTCAAGAGTCTTGGCACTGCCTCCACCATTGCCCTCACATATAGTACTCCTAATGCCTGTGGTATCGTTGTTGGCGCGCCAACGCAACGAATTCAATGCTACCAAAATGGAAGAGCCATTTCTATGCAACCAAATATTTCTTTTGAAGCTATCTCTGGAGGTTTAAACTTCTTGTGCGGCCTCAGGTCTGGAGGTCTGGCTATTCTGTGCTGGGAGACTGCTGATATAACTACTCAATTTTCAAGCTTGCAACCGAAGCGCATTTACTACAGCAACACTGTCAGATTGACTGATCTAACAGTTGGAGATGTTCAGGTTTGTGCAAGAGAAGTCTACTCTGGGATGGTTAAGTGCTGGAGAGGAGTTGCGAGACGTAGGTCTTCTTTCCCATCACCTGGGGTGGACTTAAGGTTTAGTACAATCGCATCCGGGAGTGGCTTTACTTGTGGGATTTTGATGAATAGCAGTAGAGTTCATTGTTGGGGTAATAATGATGTAGGAACTGAGATCGAGAGCCAGTTTAGCAATTTAACTATGTTAAACTTGGTTGCTGGAGAGTCTCATGCCTGTGGACTGACCAGGGGTGGAATTTTGGTCTGTAAAGGGAGCAATAGTTCACGACAATTGGACGTTCAGCTTTTGAATTTTTAGGAGTTGCAGCAGGAGCAAATTTTACTTGTGCTGTCAAGCAAAGAAATGGACTAGTATCATGCTGGGGAAAAACTGATATATTTCAACTGGATAGCTACGTTTCTGAAAACTATTCATTTGAGTTGATTGTTGCTGGAATGAATTTCCTATGTGGGCTCACAACGAGTAATTTATCGATGATTTGTTGGGGGACGGGATGGTATAATGATCTTAATCATCGAAACGACCTTCCATTAGGAATGAGTTGAAATCTGAGGTTGATTCCAGAACTGCCCAAGTGAACCGGTCGACCGATTGTAAAAAAAAGCTGAACCAGTCGATCGCTTGGTTCTTTCTAAGGAGCTGACGCAGGAGAATTGAAGATTGAAGAATTGAAGATTGAAGAATCAATTGTTATGATTGAATTCACATTGTAACAAGGATGTTTAAGAGTTCTGAGTCAATGTTTTAGTTAATTTCAGTTTATAGTCAACAATTGTTAAATAGGAAATTGTAACTGAATTTTGGAAAACTAGCCGTTGTAATTTCTGATTCTTCTATAAATAAAATTTGATGGGATGGCAGTAACCATGACGAAATATTCTGCCCATGTTCTTGTTGTTTTGATTCTCAAATTTACATAATTCTTAAAGTTCTTTCTCTTCTGGAAAATTACCATCAATTCTGGAAAATTGTTCTTTCCCAGAATTTGATTGCTACAGTGCGTGTTTTTCTTATTTTCCAGAAATCTTCAGAATTTCAACATGGTATCAGAGCGGAATTAGGTCTTTGAGAAGGGATTGAAAGAAATATACGAGTGAAAGAAATTCAAGGATTGCTTAAACCTTGAAAGAAAGAGATTGCACTGTCTCCAGAAAGTCCAGAATTCGTCAATCAAGAAAAATCTTGATTTGTTCTCAAAAGGACTGATAATTGAAGAATTGCTCAATTATAGTTCGTGTTCTTTGTTCTGTGGAATCCCTGGAAGGAAAAGAGTGCAAGAAACAAGTGAAAGGGAACTTGTTCGTGTATTGGCAGATTTTTTGAAATCAAGAATTAAGACTTGATTTGTTCTTTAAAAAGGGATAAACAATTGACAAAGACGATCAATTGATATCCTTGTTCTCCAGTATTGTGAAGTCTTGGAAGTAAATTACAAGGAAAAGAAATTTTTCGAGCAAGACTGTTCTTGACAGACATGGATGCTTCATTCTCGTCAAAAACTCCAATCTTCACAGGGGTGAATTCTGGAGTATGGGCAGTGAAGATGAAGATTTATCTGGAGGCTTTCGACCTATGGGAAGATGTGGAGGCTGACAGGGAAGTAGTTCCCTTAAACAACAACCCAACAATGACTCAAATCAAGTACTTTCATGAGCAAAGAGCAAAGAAGTTCAAGGCTCTTACGTGCATTCATAATGCAGTAAGTGAGGACATTTTCACAAGGATAATGGCCTGTGAAACTGCAAAGGATGCATGGGATAAGTTGAAATCTGAATTTCAAGGTGATAAGAAGTCAAGGAGGATGCAAATTCTGAACTTGAAGAGGCAATTTGAAGGGCTAAGGATGAAGGATTCTGACACTGTCAAAGAATTCTCATCAAGTGTGTCCAAGATTGTAAATGAAATGACTCTACTTGGAGAAGAAATTCAAGAATCAAGAGTTGTGGAAAAGGTTCTAGTAAGCTTACCCGAAAAATTTGAGAACAAGATATGTTCTTTGGAAGATTCAAAAGACTTCACCTCCATGAGTCTTCAAGAGCTAATCAATGCCTTGCAAGCTGTAGAAAAAAAACAAGCATTTAGGCAAGAAAACACAAGTGAAGAGGCCTTTGCAGCAGGATTTAGAGGAAGACCTAGGCAGCAGCAAGTGTTCTTTAGAAATCCAGAAAACAGGTCTAGTTCTGGAAATTCATGGCAGAGGCAAAATTGGCCAAATAATCAAACACATGCCAACAACTTCAATACAAGGTGGAAGGAAAGAAGAGAGCAACTTCCCACCTGCAAGCACTGTCAGAAAACCAATCATCTTGAGTCATCTTGTTGGCTCAAGAATGCACAATGTCGAAAATGTAAGAAGTTTGGTCACATTGAAAAATTCTGCAATGAAGACAATGCAAACCAAGCTCAAGTTGCTGAAGTGGAGGAGACCAAAGAGGAAATGTTATTCACAGCCACTGAAGCACACAACTACAACAAAACTGAGGTAAGTAATAAAACTTGGTTAATTGATAGTGGTTGTTCAAACCACATGGCTGCAGAATTAAGCTTGTTCCAAAATCTAGACTTAAGCTACAAATCTAGAGTTAAAGCTGCAAATGGACAATATGTAAGTGTAGAGGGAAAGGGAGAAGTTGACATAGAAACTCTAGTAGGTACACGAAATTTTGAACATGTTCTATATGTACCAGAAATTGCACAAAGTCTAATAAGTGTAGGTCAACTGCTAGAGGATGGTTTTTCATTGTTCTTTATAGATGGTGTATGCACAATTAAGGACAATCATGGGGCACATTTATTCACTGCAAAAATGTCAAATAGATGCTTTAGTATTCAACTAGAACACCAAAGCACAAATACAAACACAACTGAAACAGAAGGGGTAATGGACTTAGAAGACAGA
Source organism: Salix brachista (assembly GCA_009078335.1). NCBI lineage: Eukaryota > Viridiplantae > Streptophyta > Magnoliopsida > Malpighiales > Salicaceae > Salix > Salix brachista. Next base: position 4,278,560 of record CM018580.1, on the reverse strand, counting down.
CCTGCTGAAGAAGAAATATCAGAGGAAGAAAAGGACCTACCCGTGAGAGGAACAAAGCTTCTAAGCGACAGCTATGACAGATATGAATTAGCTGAAACTGAACCTACAAATGTTGAAGAAGTCACTCTCGATGTAAAGAAGGTGAATGATCACACATTAATTGTTTCAGTCTATGTGAATAACCTGTTGAGCACAGGTGATGATGAAGAATTGGTTGCTGAATTTAGTGAAGAATTGGTTGCTGAATTTAGAACCAAGATGAAAGGCAAGTTCGAAATAAATGAACTTGGATTTTTAGCCTATTGTTTGGGAATAAAACAATGTGAAATGGAGATGAAGTATTTCTGCTCAAGAGAACAGTTAAATGACTTGATTACTTTAGCAAAAGAAAAACTTGAGGAGCTAAGGAGAATGGTGGAAAATGTGCAGCTCAGGAATCAAGGGGGAGTGTTGAAATCTGAGGTTGATTCCAGAATGGCCCAAGTGAACCGGTCGACCGATTGTAAGAAAAAGCTGAACCGGTCGACCGCTTGGTTCTTTCTAAGGAGCTGACGCAGGAGAATTGAAGATTGAAGAATTGAAGATTGAAGAATCAATTGTTATGATTGAATTCACATTGTAACAAGGATGTTTAAGAGTTCTGAGTCAATGTTTTAGTTAATTTCAGTTTATAGTCAACAATTGTTAAATAGGAAATTGTAACTGAATTTTGGAAAACTAGCCGTTGTAATTTCTGATTCTTCTATAAATAAAATTTGATGGGATGGCAGTAACCATGACGAAATATTCTGCCCATGTTCTTGTTGTTTTGATTCTCAAATTTACATAATTCTTAAAGTTCTTTCTCTTCTGGAAAATTACCATCAATTCTGGAAAATTGTTCTTTCCCAGAATTTGATTGCTACAGTGCGTGTTTTTCTTATTTTCCAGAAATCTTCAGAATTTCAACAAATTCCAGGCTCCTGTATTCAATCTTCATGCAGCACTTCTGGTATGTATCCAAATTCAGAGACTTTATGTGGTGGATCCGGGAGTATCTGCAAATCGTGCCGGATTGAACGTCCACTTGCATTGCCATTGCCACCAATAACACCACCACCGCCCGAAGAAGTGCAGCTAGCCCTTCTAGTGCAGTCAAGAAACAAGCTTTCTTTGGCTTTTATGATTGTCGGTTCCCTAGGTGCTTTTGCAGGGATTAACACTATTGTTTATTGCTTAGGCGGATTTTTGCATAAAAGATATTGCAATACTGTCCAACCATCGATTACTGATGTGAATGTGAATACTGGTGCCTCAGTGAGCAACCATTACATTACACAGCCTGTAAGATCATTTTCCATCAAGAGTCTTGGCTCGACAAGGCTGGGATTTCAGAGAAACGGATCATCTTCCAGGCTTACAGAAAAGACACAGAATTTTTCCCTATCAGAACTTCTTGCTGCTTCTAACAATTTCTCATTGGAAAACAAGATTGATGCCGGGAGCTTTGGCACTGTGTACAGAGGCAAACTTCATGGTGGTCGTGAAGTGGCCATCAAAAGAGGAGAAACTGGTACGAAGACAAGGAAATTCCAGGAGAAAGAAAGTGCATTTGATTCCGAACTAGCACTTTTACCTCGGCTTCACCATAAGAATTTACTGGGGCTAATAGGTTTCTGTGAAGAAAATGACGAGAGGCTTTTGGTTTATGAGTACATGAGCAACGGGGCTCTCTATGATCATTTGCATAGCAAGGAAAATACTGTAAAAAGAGCAGTAGCATTTTGAATTCTTGGAAAATGAGGATCAAGATTGCATTAGATGCTGCTAGGGGAATCGAGTATCTCCACAACTATGCAGTGCCGCCGATTATTCATAGAGACATCAAGTCCTCAAATATACTGCTCGATTCAAATTGGACTGCTAAAGTATCTGATTTTGGATTATCACTAATGGGGCCAGAATCTGATCAGCAATTCATGTCAACCAGGGCAGTTGGGACAGTAGGATATATTGATCCTGAGTATTATGTACTAAATGTGTTAACAGCAAAAAGTGATGTTTATGGTTTAGGGGTGGTATTATTAGAACTTTTGACAGGAAAGAGGGTTGTGTTCAGGAACGATGAGGGCGGTGCGGGTCCAATGGCAATTGTGGATTATGCAACACCATTGATAGCAGCAGGAATGCTGCGGAGTGTGTTGGATGAAAGGGTGGGGCAGCCAGGGATGCCGGAGACCGAGGCAGTGGAGCTTATGGCCTACACTGCACTGCATAGTATAAAATTGGAGGGAAAAGAGAGGCCTAATATTACTGACATAGTTGCTAATTTGGAAAGAGCATTGGCTCTTTGTGAAGAGGTCCACACTAGCTCCTCTTCTAAAACATTCTCTATTCCTTCAGATTGAATTGAAATATATATATCCACGCCAAAAGAAAATCCATGTAATTTTTGTGTAGCTCCTTTCTAACTTCCGTTTTCCACTTCCCTAAAGCTAGTTATCTTTTTTTTTTTTTTTGGATACGAGGAAACCTATCTTTGGAAAACATACTTTGTAGGTTCAAGTAAACGAGTAAAACCCTGGCTGTCCCATGCCTTTACATGAGAACCTGCTATAAATCAAAAGTCTTTTGCCATCACGCCACACTTTGGGACCCTAAAAGCTAAAGCTAGTTATCGCTAACATGATGGTCCCTATTTTTATCTTGTTTGTTGTGTACTTGTATTGAAGGCATTTTCCTGATAGCTGATCTGTTCCTTTTCTACTGGCTTCAGTCTCGAGGTTTCTTTTGCTATCACTTCTCTTTGTTTTTTTTTTCTTGTTACACTTTAAACAAAGCTGGACTTTAATTAATCAGTAAAAGTTAGTTGGTCTGGGAGACATTGGGGCAAGGGGATTTATTGGAGATTCCAAGCAAAATCATTCCACCCTTGCAGTGGGATCTGAATCACATGGGAGCAAGTGGTGGTTAAGTTTTAACCGATCAATCCATGCTGTCCTTGATAAAGATCTCTCCTAGGTCTTCACACATTTGTGTCGAGGATTCTATTGTGCTTAAAAAAGATGGAAGAGACAAGTGGGGTCCATCACAGTCAAACAAATTGCAGCAGAAAGAATCAGTCTGGCAGAGAGCTCAAGTTAGTCAGCAAGGTATTCAAGTTTTGAGTGATTGCCAGGCTACCAGCTGGTTCAGATGATAAAATTACTGCGTTTTTTCCAGAGACCGGAAATAGAATTCCAGCCCTATTCAGGGTAAGCAAGGTTAAGACTCGAGAGAGGAGAGGCTTGCCTCACCACTTCGGTGTGGTTTAGAATCTAATCAATAATGGTCGGGCATCAAGCGTCGAGGTTTAAAAAATGGTGGCACTTTTCCCTCTGTGCCCACAATCCATATCAATATGATCTGTCACAGGCTGTCCGATTTTAAGAGAAAAACTACCACTCTAAAAGAGATCCAGTGGAAGTGGGATTTCCGCATGTGAAGTAAAGCATGTGATATGGTTTGCTTTAGGAAAAATATTCAAATAGAAGCTAACAAAATATAAAATTTCTTTTGATTCGATTGCTGGTTTTTTTAATGCATGAAGGGCTGTTCAATCACGTATATTGACGTTATCTGCACGGCGGTCGAGGAGTCCTCTTTAAAAGAATGAGGTTCCTGCTTCAATCTGTGGGTTGAATTCAACATAAACAAATGAATAATCCTTTTAAGATTTGTTGATTAATCGGTGTCACGAGTCTGCATTAGGTGCTCAGTAGCTGTGGCTTGATCACAGATTTTAAGCTGATTATTTAGCTTCTATGACCAATTTAGATTTAATAACTTCAGTTTTTAGGTGAAATGGTTCTTTAGCATGGTGTTAGAGCCTTGTTGACTCAGCGGTTACAAGTTCGAAACTCATCACCTCCATTCTATTTGATAAAAATCAAGCACAAAGTAATGTGGACCTGTGCAAGTTTTAAACCTAAAGAGTTTTCATTTAAAATTGTGTGTTAGAGAATAATATAAATTATATTCTAAGACCTCAATTAATAACTTAAGATTTTAAGTGAGATGATTCGTTATCATTGCCTAGTCAACTCTTAACAAGTCACTGTCAGCACTAGTTAAGTTTTAAAATGATTTCGTGTTTGCTTGCCCTGATGAAGATTTTCTCGCAGTTGCGTATGATAAACAAACATTATACATTAGAAATTAAGAAAGCAAATACCAGAATATAATCTTTACGAACTCAACATAGTTGTCTTTGAAAATATTGCAGCTTTAATTTGTCAACTATGCATTCGGTGGCTGATAGCAAGCGCTAACAAACAAGAACCAAGAAACATGCTTCTTGACCGAACTCTTGATGATAAACAATTTTGTCTGGGAGTTCTTGGTTCCTTGTCATCAAGCAGAGGGAAAAAAAAATCCTGTTTGAAATACTCTATTTTGTTCGGAGAATGCTTCTTCCTCAATGGCTTTGTTCAGTAGTTAAATCAATAGTTTAGTAAGTCTACCACAATAATTTGTCCACCAAACATTTCTGATGTAAACAAAAAAGAGACCGTTTATGCGAAAGAGAATCATCGTGGTAGGGAAATCTTTTTGCTTTTGATCTTGTTTTTCCCCAACTTATTTTCTGTATTCGGAACAACAGAAAATGTATTTACTATTGGAAAAATGGTTCTGAAACATTGTTAATGAACACTTACGAGAAAATATTAAAGAGGTTGACTTATATTTGAGTTTAAAGTTTTGTTGATAAATATTTTCTAACATACGAGAAAACTCTATTTTCTGGAAAGCGTATTTTTTGGATTCAGGTAAGTGAGTAAAATCCCAGTTATTCCAAGCTCTTACAAGGAGTGTATGCCTTAACTCGAATTTTAGATCTGTTGTGCAAATCGCAAGTCTTTTGCCATCATACCATGCCCCTTAAAGACTTTTCCAACATAAACACCAAAGCATAAAATACTATTATATTTTAAATCATTTGTGAATGAAAATTAATCTAAAAAACCCATGAAAATTGGATTCATAGGATACGAAAACTTTTATCCAAAAACTCTTGTATAGAAAGGAGATGGATGGAGTTGTTTAGTATATAAGAGATTAGAGGTATCAAAACAATCTTCACTGCTAAAAACAATCTTCACTACTATGAACAAGCATTTACCTTCTACTAATTTCCTTAGTTTCTAAGGTAAGATTTATATAGACATGTTTGATTGTTGTTATTAATTATGATTTTGACTTTGTTGATATTTTATGGATTTGAAGTTTGTGTTTTTGAGTTAATTGATGAATTAATTGTAATGAGTTTTTGAGGTATAAGTTGAAATTTTGAGATTTGTAGTTTTGAGGAGACTAGTAGATTGAAATTTTAAAATCCTATTCAATCAATCAATTGGTTGACTTGATAACTTTGATTGACTGATTGGTAAATTTTGATTGTCTGGTTGGCTTGATTCCTTCAGTTAACTAGTTGATTAATTTTGGTTGAATGTTTTGCCTAACGATTTTGGTTGACTGATTGGTAAATTTTGATCGAGTGGTAAGGGTTGATTGATTCTTTTAGGTTTGGTCATTTTGGGATATATTTAGGATCAATCAGGTGGATCTATTCTATTTTGGTTTTATTATTATATTTTGGCCTCTAATCTTAGATTTACAACCTCTTATGTTATTTGGATTGAGTCATTTTGACTATGTCTTATATATTTACAATTTCTTATATATATATATATATATATATATATATATATATATATATATATTCAAATACCCTTGACATCCCACTTGTTGATTATCAATAAAATTCTTTTGATATTTGCTTATGTGTTCCTTGTACTTTTAAGTAAGGTGAATGAATAATATAGATATTTGAATTGTTAATATGAACTTGATCATGCATCTTAGTAAAATATATACTATACATATGTGAATTGATATTTCCTCGTTTGATTGATAGTATGAGTTAAGCTTTTAAGAAATAGTTATGTTTTTGTTTGATTTTGATCTTATGATATGTCAGTCAAAATATACATATTAACAGGATACTGTTAGACTTTGTGCACATCATAGTTCTGAATTCTATTTAGTTGGGGGAGTCACTAACCTATGGTGACAGACCATTTCATAATTTAGAGCATCATGCTCATGAGTTTTATCTCATGATATTTCTTTTTATGGCATGCTTGTGAAACTCACATGTAAGAGCATGAAACTAAACATGTATGCATATATTTCTCATTAGTATATTATATCATAAGTGTATATTGGATGCTATTTATTCACTACATTGTTGAACTCATTCTTTTGTTTAGGTTTATAACTATTTTAGCAGGCCATTTTTGTTAAATACAATAACGAGCCATGACATTGATAGAGAAGAGTAACAATGGAAAACACTCTTTGGTTCAATCCGCTACTGGAGACGATTAATCTCGTGGTTTTTGTCACTCGGAACAATCTTGGGGGTCTTTTAGGTCAAATCTCACAAGAAGCCTTGCACTCTTGTATTTCACTCCTCTACGATCATGCAATGGAACTGCTCGAATACCATTTCTCAGCTCTGATATAGGCAAACATGTTTGGCCTCCGAAGTCGTCATGTTTACTATATTTATCAACGTCGATAACTTCGATCCGAAGCACTGACAATTCAGGGCCAGCCACTTCGAACTTAAATTCCTCATTCCATTCCGGTAGCCAGCTGTTTGTGACTACCTTTGTTCTTCTGGGTTTACTAGCATGGACCCCAGCAACTCCAACCTGTGAATCCAGTAACTGGTTATCATAGGTAACATTTTTTCCATGGTCATTTTCCAAAAGAGGGAAATCTAGAGGAGCATTCTGCCAATGAGTAATGCAAGTGAGGTGCGTTAAGACGATCATAAGAAATTCGGGAAAGCTTCTGGCATGTCAAAGATTGCAAATAAGTATAGAACTCTGATGGCGAAACATTTTCAAAACTTGTGACTTAAGAACTCGAACAGGCACATTTACTAATTATATCACATAATAACTTCGATCATCTTACTTTAACCAAGAAGTCAGGTGGAGAATATTGATCAAAATGTGTGTGGTGAAAATCCAAATGCCACCCTTCCCCTGAGTAGATTTTCACCTGATAATTAGAAGGTGAGTCCGATCCAGATGCCTCTGTATTAAAGAGATGATAAGTGGAATTTAAAACATTTTCTGTTACTATTTAAGTCCACGCACCTTCAGTATTTTATAAACTGGCAAGGGCACACTAGGATCAAAATCATCCTTTTCCCTCAATAAAAAATCAGGTTTTTTCACATAACCACAGCCACCATTGGCTCTAAACATTCCTTGCATAATCCAAAGGTGCTTCCCATAGCCCTGTCAAGGAAACAAAGAGGAAAGGGTCAAGAAAACCCACAAGACCGTAACACGGAGAATGAACATCTGTCCCAGCAATCAATTGAAATGGAGTTCAAACAATTCAAAATTATCTTCAGTCAAACCTGAAAATGGAATGTTAGCAGAAGAAAGCAAGCACAATTATTCCAATATAACCGAAGCTCCAGGAAGACAAACACCCAGTTTAGCTAAAAGACAAAGTTTGATGATAGTGTTGTTGGATCTGTAGTCTCATACACTGCTAGTTTTTTTTTACACACACACACACACACACACACAATTACATTGTGGCTGTAGAATCACTATTCTTTTCTTGAAAGAATTTTCCTAGACTTGAATCACAGTAGCACGACTCTCCCACATATAATACAGTACAGAAAATTTTGAAGCAAGCTGCATGCTATACAGATGCTATATCTTAAAGAAAAATGACCAAAGATTTCTAAGAATTCTTAAAAATTTACTCAGAATACTCCAAAATTGTCGCCAGTGATCACTACAAGCAGTAGCATTTTAGATATGGGACCTGATTTACCTCAACAATGATAGGCTTCTTTTTTTCTTCTATTTTTTGGAATGGACTTGTATTCCTAATCCCTTTTGATGAAGAAAATTCTCAGATCCAACACAGTAACAAGAAAGTCATGAACTATACGTATCTTGCCTGCAAGAAGCACATTGCAGGATCTTTATAGTACGAAGAGACCTGCTTTTATTTGTTGCATCGGCTGTTCTGTTGGAACAGTTTTGCTAACTAAAGAACTTTTGAAATGACGTTATATCAGGCTTTGCTTTTAAAGTATTCATTTGAGAGTGTCTTGTTCGGTCTTATGTCCTATAGAGAGCGATCAATGACAGGTATAATGGAACAGAAGGCTACAATGCCATCCTCACCTCTTTTGAAATGAGGTGTAGAATATAGAATCAGAAGATATGCAGAGAAAATTAGAAATAGAATTCAAAGTCGGAGATATCCCTAGAGCACAAAAGTATCGGTAGTCATTCTATCAACCTAAGAAGCTAGGAGACAAACCTGCATATTAAATGCAACCATTTGAGCTCCATGTTTCCATCCGACGAAAGGATCGTAATTTGATGAATCCAAGCGTGTACCTTTGGGGTATACCCTCAACAAATGGTTCTTGGTGATCCTGGTGGAAGAAATAATTAGACTTGATAATTAAGATGGTGGCAAGGTAAACAATACCGGTGGCTATATTCCGCAGGAGGACTAAAGCAAATTTAGAAAAGAATGCCCTGCCTCCGCAATGAGCAGAAGATCCAAGGTGTTAAGACTATCCCGGCACTACAATGTTGTCCCCGATTTAACAACACAGGTTTTATATCAATGAAGCACAGAATCCTTGTTGATGAACAAAACTAGTTTTTTTTTTTAAAGGGGCGGAAGAGAAGGGTAAACTTATTCTGAGTACAGTGTATGATCTTATTACCTGACAATGTCTTTTCCATATGTTATCGTAGCCTTTTCAAGTTCTTGCTCACACAAGCTCAGGCGTCTTACTTGTTTCGCATTCATTCTGAGCCATTCTTCTAATCCACCTTTTGGCTTCCCTGAAGGAATGGCAATTAAATCCCTGTATTCAGGTATTTTCATCTCCTCATCTTCTTCTTGAAGCTGTTCTCCCTCATCAATCTGATCCTGGTTAGTGAAACACATGAATGAGCAACTAAAAAGGTTAGTTCTTGAAGAACACAACTTCTCATCATCCCCTTGTTCCTCTGATGTTTTTTCCGACTTGTGTGGAGAGTTGCTGTTTTGAGTTTCAAGATACTCTCTTGGCGGTTTAGTTGAAATCAAAATCTTTTTCTTCAGTGACTCTGGTGATAATTTCTCTAATCCATCTATCTCGGGACGATACAGCATGCCTCCGAATGTTTTAGTGACCATCTATTTACATGCCAATTTTGGTCACACAAGAGGTACACTCAAAACCATGCCAACAATAAAAAAATATAACCATGATATAGATGCACTCTCACCTTGGCAACCTTTTCTTGAAGATCAGCAGTTAGGTGGTCTTCAAACGTTATCACAACAGGATATTCAGATACCTGAAAGGCAAATTCCTTAATAGCACGCAAACATTTGAGGAGTTTCACTGAAGTTGTCAGGGTCCTGCATATATAAAAGAAATCTAATCATTCAGGGGCTAGTGGCTTAATACATTTTGTAAAGTTGTGACACTTGAAGCAGAATTGAAGAACTCGTCAAGAATTTTGGGTGCCAATCACAGGGTTAATACCATAGCCTAAATGGGACTGCAAGCTCCACGAGTGAGTTACTAGTTGGTCCTGTGTGGTTCCTAGATGACCACACAAGTAAAATAAACAAAAGGCTTGAACACATCGTTTTTTACAAGAGCCGATGCAATTAAGCATGGATCATTTTCTCATTCTTATTTTCAATGAAATCACATGTTTATATTACGCAACAAAACAAACCTCAAGCATAAATTAGGTAGACACAAGTAACAAGACAACACTATGAGATCCAGAGATAGAAGTGAAAAATTAATTTCATACCCTCCATGGCGAACCTCCACATCGTTGTTCCTACATGTATATTAAGAGACAATTAGACAGACATCAGGCATAAATATATTTACTCAATGTTGTAACTAGAAAAAAATAGATTAACAAATACCCTCCATGGAGAACCACCGATTTGATGTTCCTAGCTGGCCATAGATCTAATTCGATTACTCTTACACCATTTTGCAAGGCTTTTTTGATAGGTCTAACGCTGCTCTTACTGCTGAATTGATTCCCAGTTAAGTAAGAGTTGTGACCTGTGTACATGAAATAATGAGCTAGTGGAGCAGTCATGTCTTGATGAACCTGAATTCAGAAAACATCACACATAATTACCATTATAGGAGACACACATAAGATTTAAATAATCAAAATGTTAAAGATGGATGCATGAAGGATGTTTGGTGTAATTGTGGAAGTGCAAAAGGAGAGGAGTATTACACGTGGAGAAAGAGGAGTATTCAGGTCGCCAAGAAGATATCGATAGAAGGCTTCTAGATTAAGACCCTTTCGTGGGAAAATGTTGAGATGCTTGAGACTATTAAATATCACCTCGGCGTCATCTTCCTTGGCATTGTTTTGTCCTTGAACCTTTGATAGAAATTTAAGTAGACCATCCATCGACATGGTGCCATTCTGTGAGTAGTCCTGGAAGAGTTTTTTGACATCATCAGGGGGTTCAAGCACCCTGTGTATGAAAGTTCTTATGCAAAAGATGCAGACCCTGAAAGGCTGCTCCATTTGATAAAGAAAAAGAGATGAAATCCTTGAGTTGATGCTGTTTATGCTTCCATGTATATAGATTCTGCTTTTTTGGAATGGAGAAAGAGTAGAATATCTTCAAATGGCTGTACATCTCAAGAGTGGTGGTAGAGCAAACTGAGCATCTAGGACGCGCAAATTGTAAGAAAGCTACAATTTTCACAACCCGTCCTCTTCATTTGTTGTTTGAGAACAAACAATAGTGGTCAGAACAAAGTAGTTGTAGTAATTCTACGAATCTTAATACTGAATTAAGGGAAAGTATTTCTTGTCGCTGTTATTAAACTTGAACCACAAACAGATAAAAAGAATGAAGAGGTGGGGCAGGGAAATTCATCCGTCCCTTGAGTTATTAAGCTGTAAAGTTCACAGGAGAATACAGGGTCATTCTTGCACTCAGTTTAGACACCCGATTCGTTCTTTATAATATTCAGAAACTCAGAATGTCACACGTACATCAATAGGGGAAATCTACTAAAGAACTCTACTAAGCATTTAGAGTTTAGAGTATGCCATATGCGTAAAAAGTAACTATGTTGTTTAACCTGAATGTGCATAAAAATTACAAGTAAACTACCATGGTTTTTAAAATACAAGGAAATTCTCATCTAAAAGACAATGATTCAAAGAACAGCCATGGGTTCTCCTTCAATATGAACCTTAGATTATTTGTCATGAGAACCAACTCTTTTAGCAAACGGGTAGTCAAAATGTGAAAGCATATATACCAATGACTAGTCCCTCTAAAAATAGCACAAACAAGTGGAGGACTCCGGGGTTCGGTTTTGTTGTGGAGCACAGACTTGGAAGGAGAAATTGGCAAGTCGGCATCGGAGATGCAGGGGCGGCGGCGGATATGGGAGAACCCACTTGGGCACAGACTCACCTCCAAGTCTTCTCTTCTTCTGCTCGAGAATGGCAGTCAATATGAAATGCTTACTTGCCACACAGTAAACGAATGCCAGATGATAAAGGGAGGCAACGAGGCTAGTCGTGGAAATTTCACTCTTTTCTTTTCTTTGATTTTTGTGCTTTTTGGTGAGAGCAGAGACACAAACTCGAAGCAGCAATTGTAAGAGGTCCCTGAACAGTTTGCGTACAAAAGATACTGAACCGATTTGTAGTGGTTTCCAAGGGGAGCTAGCTTGAGATGTGTCTCTGGGTAATTCTTGTGTATATTTATAACCAAGTCCGACATTAATTCATTATTTATATTCTAGGTATTTATTATCTTTTCAAGGGTTATTTGTTCATTTTAGGATATTTTAAGTACAACTCAGTTGCCGAATGGTCAGATAGGGATCTTAATGGAGTGAAAAGTTAAAGTTTGAACATAGAATGCAAAATGTAATTATCAAATACTCTAAAACAAAACGGATTGTACTGTTCACCAACACTCATCCGCACTGTGGACACGATATTTGTCTCGGTGCGCGTCGCGCGCGCACGTCCACCCTTTTTTTTCCCCTATTGTGAACAGTGCTTCACCGATTTCGCCCCCGATAATAAGACAAAACACGGTTTCGGTTGAGGGGCACAGGTGTAATTGACCACGTACGGACCGGTCCGGTTCGGTCCGGTCTGCCGCACCTATTTTCTTTTTTAATATTTTTTAAAATGTGTTATTACGTCTGTAGCCCCCTATACGACAAAGTCCCGGAATTAGAATCAGGGGTGTTTTAGTAATTGACTCCTACGTTACTATTCCTTGTCGTCAGCTCTGTCAGGCAGCCGTACGGGCGCGTCAGCGCGTTTCTTTCCCGCGATCTATTCAGACGGCGCGTGCGGCTTCATACGGCGGTGAAAATTTTTCCATCGCCGGTGAAAACGATTCGCAACCCTTCCCTGGATCTCATGGAGTGGCGCGTGCTTTGAAATGATCTACTTAGAGGCTCATATAGTCGGTTGAACATTTATGTGGTATTTTCTCTCTCCTCAGCGCCGAATTCAACTTCAGTCCCCCCGGTTTATTGTGGATGCATTTCAGTCCCTTGGCTTTTGTTTGATTTCTGTAATAGAAGTTTCAATTTCGTCATTTCATTCAAATTGATTTATAGGCAGTTTGCATGTCAGTCTTTCTTCTTTGAATTTTTCGATTTCTATTAGATCCCTTAATTGTTTTAGTGCAGCAGGTTGTATTGTTTTCAATTTTGTCCTTCATTTCAAATTCAATATATATTGCACTTTAATTTCAGTCCCTCTTCTTTTAAATGTTTTTCTTTTAAATCTTTTAATATTTTTGGTACAAAAGTATGAATTGTTGTCAAATTAATCCTTCACTTTAAATCAATCATATCTTTTATTTTTATTTTGGTCCTTATGTTTTTAATTGTTTTATTGAAATTGATTTCCTTTATTATTATTTATATATTTATGCATTATTCCCTATTATTGTACAAGTTTATGTATATATATATATTTTTTTTGGTTTTGAATATTTCTTTTATCTTTTCTTTTGTTAGGGTTTCTTTTTATTTGGTCTTCAAATTTTATTCCTGGTAATAATCATTTGAAAATTAATTTTTTTTTAAAAAAAATTCACAAATCTTTTTTAAATGCTAACAATGATAATAATAATAATAATAATAATAATAATAATAATAATAATAATAATAATAATAATAATAATAATTAAAAAAATTTAATAATAGTAATTTAATTGTTTGAATATTTATTCAATATTATCGCCTAATAATAATAAAAAAATAATATATGATTGAAAGTGTGTGAAATTAATTATATATTTGTATATTTATGTCAAATTAAAGTATGTTAAACTGATTATATGTTTGAATATTTATTGAATATTATCGTCTAAAAATATATACAGAGAGAAAAAAAAGACAGCGGATTTTTTGAAGAAAAAAAATTAATATCAGTATTCTTAAATACATTTAGTATAATAATATGATGAATAAATCTTATCAAATAAAAAAACATTGGCTCCAAATTTTAATTTTGTGCTCTTTTGTTCAAGTTTATTTTTTGAATTTTTTTTACTGTATTTTGATTTTTAATATTGCAAATCTACTATTACTGGTGAAAAAATACAACTCAAAAAAACAAAAAGCAGACAAATTTACCTACGTTATCTGCAATCCAAAAATATACGAGCCACTTCCCGTTTCGATTACACTGTTCTTTTTAGACGACAAATAAGTAATTATAGCATGCAAAAAAACTCAGTTTATTTTTAAAAACAAATTACAATATTTTGATTTATAATGTGTGAGATCTAATATTACTGGGGATAAAATTCAACTCAAACAAAGAATAAAATGACAAATTTACCTAGGTTATCTACAATTTAAACATATACGAACCACTTCCCATTTTTATTACTCTATAAAGTATGTGAGACTGATTATATGTTTTAATATTTATTGAATATTATCGCCTAAAAATATATAGAGAGAGGGAGAGAAAAAATGACCTGGGATTTGAAAAATAATAATAATATCAATATGCTTAAATACATTTAATATAATAATATGATTAATAAATCTTATAAAAAAAATTTTTTGCTTTGAATTTAAATTTTATACTCTTTTGTTTAAGTTTATTTCTTAATTTTTTTTTTCAATTTTTCCATTTTTAATATTTCAAATCTAATATTACTAGGGAAAAAATACAACTCAAAAAAACAAAATGTAGACAAATTGACCTACATTTTCAACTCAAATTTTTTTCTTTTGACAAATTTACCTCGATTATCTACAATTAAAAAATATGCGAGTCACTCTCCGTTTCGATTGCACTATTCCTTTTAGACGGCAAATAAGTCATTATAGGACGCAAAAAAAAATTTATTTCTTAAAAAATTTACAATATTTTTATTTATAATGTGTCAGATCTAATATTAATGGGAAAAAAAGGCAACTAAAATTTTTTTTTTTAAATTTACCTAAGTTATCTCCAATTAAAAAATATAGAAACCACTTCCCATTTCGATTACACTATTCCTTTTAGGCGGGGAAAAAATTTATTTGTTACATATTTTATCTATTATAATGTTACTAATTAAATATTTAAACAACTAATTACAACATGTAAAAATCAATTAGTTTTCTACATGGAAAAAACCCTAGCGCAATGCGCAGGCAAGCATACTAATTATACCACGCAAGAAACTCATTTCTAACATATTTTTATCTGTTGCAATTTTAGTTATTAAACATTGAAATAACTCATTATAGCACGCAAAAAATGTCAGTTTATTTCTGGAAAAAAAATTACAATATTTTTATTTATAATGTGTCAGATCTAATATTACTGGGGAAAAAATGCAACTCATAAAAAAAAATTTACCTACATTATCTGCGAATAAAAAATATACGACCCACTTTCCATTTCGATTATACAGATTTTATCAATTATAATTTTACTAATTAAATATTAAAATAGAAAAATACAATACATATAAAAACAATCAATTTTCTACAT
Source organism: Salix brachista (assembly GCA_009078335.1). Lineage (NCBI taxonomy): Eukaryota > Viridiplantae > Streptophyta > Magnoliopsida > Malpighiales > Salicaceae > Salix > Salix brachista. Next base: position 4,263,447 of record CM018580.1, on the reverse strand, counting down.
AGATAAAAAAAACCCGACGCATCGCGCGGGCAGATCGCTCGTGGCTTCTAAAATAGAGAGGGGGGGGGGTTAATTAACTTTATTTATATTCTTCTATTTTTATTTCAAATTAATGTGAATTAATGAAATGACATAATTAATAAATAATCATATTTTTACATGAGAGGTTCTTTAAATAAAAACATAAATATTCTAATTTTATGATTAATTTTTTATGTAATTATTATAATAAACATGATATTTATTATAAATAGACTAAAGATTATATACCGAATTAAAACATAGAGGAATGATAATAATTAAATTAAAAAAAGAGAGAGAAGAGATCATTGTTGATATGATCATAATCATCACGATGTCTATTTCTTATATATATATATATATATATATATAACTTCATAGTTCACATTTTAGTTCATTATTTGAGCATAAATTATTATGGGTTTTTAATTTATATTAATAAAAAAGTTTGGATAATATTTTAAATTTGGAAAGAATTAATATATTTCACACTTACCATATCCTAAATCTTAAAAGACATTAATCCATCAGTTACTCGTGGATGATGGCCCAGAAAGACCAAAGCACAAATCATCAAACCATAGCCCACCAAACGTCGCCCTTTTTTTGAACCAGGAAGGCCCCTGGAGACTCCACGTTTATCAGCCGATTGGGTTTAACTAAAATATCCAGCTAGCCACGCGGCACATCTCCATTGGGCGATGCCACTCCCTTCCTGTATAAAATGAAAAATAAAAGATCCTCTCTGCAGCTTCTCACTGTCACCAGCTAAAAAACCCTGAAGTAGAGATGGCAAGATCGGGATCGTTGGCCGTTACCCTGCTTTGGTCTTTAGTCCTTTTCGGAACTCTGACCCTCATCCAGGTAATCTAAGATCAGTTATGTTGATTAATAGTTATCTGGATCTGTCGGCTATAATGGTTCAATTAGATTGAGGCAAATACTAAGAGATTTTGTTCTGATTTTCTGTGTTTCAATTGCTGACTGGAAAATTGCAATGATCGGTGAATTTTTTTGTTATAAAGCTGAAAATCTGATCTGCTTTTTTTCAGGCGAAGAAGTCGAAGGAAGATAAGGAGATTACCCATAAAGTTTTCTTTGATGTTGAGATTGATGGAAAACCAGCTGGTATGCTCTTTGTTTGAATTCTATTAAAAGAAAAGAAGCAATTGGGTATTTCGATGATGAGGCTTCTAGATGCCTATGTGATCCATTTGCTCTGTTTATGCATGCTATCGTGTTCTGGCTTACAAACAGACTGTGTGGCATCAGTGAGATAATTCTTGTGCTGCCGCTCTCTGGATCTATGGGCAATATCGTTGGCAATTACTAAGCTTTTCATTTATTTAGAGAATGATTTGAAATTATTGGAGTTATAGTAACTGTTGAACTCTGCAGTGGAAGCAATTTGCTGTATAAATTTCTCTGTTTTACATGTTTTGCATTGCTTTGATCTCAAGTATTGGTACTAAAACATGACATCTATTCTCAGGTCGCATTACCGTCGGACTATTTGGCAAGACAGTTCCAAAGACCGTAGGTATAATTTTATATGTGGTTCCTTGATTGTTGTTAATCTTGATTCAGAATGTTGCTAATTAGTTGATGCTCCCTCCCAATTTGCAGAAAATTTCCGGGCACTGTGCACTGGTAAGCTGCTAAACCAAGCACCTTCTTTTATCTACATGTTCCTATGGATTAATTATTTCCTATATCCATCAAATGATTATTCTATTTCCAAAGTGAATGGACTTGGTTCTAACAGAACATCTAACATTTCTGAATGTTTGATCGTCTGATTAGTGATGAATATCTGGACTGATGACCTTGAAAATTCTTGAAAGCCCTAGAGAGAACAATAAAAGCGGCTTTATCTGTTGGGCTGGTTTTTAAAAGAAATGGAAGACAATTAATTTGTTTTATTGTGGTTTGTTTTCATAAAAATGAATCCCCCTGATCTTAGCCTCTTGCAACTGAATTGTGAAAGCTAGGTTCATGCCATACCATTATTCTTTGTTGCAGGAGAAAAGGGTGTCGGAAAGAGTGGGAAACCTCTTCACTTCAAGGGGAGTGCATTCCACAGGATTATCCCCAGCTTCATGATCCAAGGAGGTGATTTCACACTAGGTGATGGTAGAGGGGGGGAATCAATTTACGGGGAGAAATTCGCGGACGAGAATTTCAAGTTGAAGCATACTGGACCTGGTAGGTGAAATGTTTGGTAGTTTTTAATAAACAGCCTCCTGGTTGCATGATAAACATAATCTATTTTTGTACAGGAATTTTATCAATGGCAAACTCTGGATCTGATACAAATGGATCTCAATTTTTCATCACAACGGTGACAACGAGCTGGTAACGACATGTTTATGTTTCAAACAATATGGCGTGAGATGCACCTGCAGTGCTCTAATCTAGTGCTGAATGTTTTGCACAACTGAATGATCAAACTATATGTTGTGCAGGTTGGATGGCAGACATGTTGTGTTTGGCAAGGTCATATCGGGAATGGATGTGGTTTACAAGGTTGAAGCTGAAGGCAGGCAAAGTGGCACACCCAAGAGCAAGGTTGTGATCGCAGACAGTGGTGAACTCCCTCTATAAGTGGGCCCGCTATTTCCCTTCCTACCCCCCTAAACATGTATGGTGTTCTTTTCACATCATGCAGAAGACTGCTTAAGGTGAGATAAATTTGTACGCTGAGATTTTAGAGATGTTGTTTCAAACTTTTAAGTGGAAATGCTCTCGCGTAACAACAATGTACTAAATGCATCTGAAAATACCAGTCATGGATTGTTATTCGGCGCACGATTTATAACAGGTTTTTAGTTGAATTTTCCTGTTTTTTTTATTTTCAATTATTTTGTGTTTTTTCTGATTTTATTTTTTATTTTTTTGTTTTAAATTAATTTTTTTTTGTTTTTGAATTGTTTTGGTATGCTTTGATGTTGCTTTATTTTTATGTTTTCCACTCTCAAACAGGTTTTTAGAGGATGCTTAGGTGTAGATTAGTAAATTTTTGATTTTTTTCCTTTTCTCTAAATTAGTTTTTTTGTGTTTAAAATTATGCTAAAGTCAAAATGAATTTTTTTAAAATAAAAAATATTATATTAATATATTTCCAAATAAAAAAAAATACTTTTAAACGTAAATTTTAAAAAGTAATCTATCTGACCAAACAAATCCTTAATAATCTTAGAAAGTACTGTCAATCTGCTCTCAGAATTTTAAAAGCTAAAATTCAAATTGCAAGTCCCTTGTGCACTGCTGTCTACTTAAGAAGTTGAGTTGTTAATTATTCATATACAAAATTATTTCCATTCAACTTGATGTTATGAAAACTCTGGTTTTATTTCATTTATCTATTTATATTATAATAAGCAAAATTAGGGGATATGCATCTACAGTGTGGTCAGCTATGTTCGAGTCTGTGAAAATATGGCAGAAATTACTTTTTTATTTGAAAATATATTTTTTAAAATAATTTTTGTCAAAAGATATTAACGTATTAAAAATAATTAAAAACAAAAAATATAAATATTATTTTTTTATTTTTTAAAAAAAAACTCTTAAGCATCCTCTACGTCGCTTGACTGCTCAACTATTCCAGTATTTTTTTGTGGTTCTATGACTAACAAAAAGCAGTCAGAAGTTGAATCCGTTTTCTCTTCCTTCTCATGAAGGTGAAGTGCTCCACCTCACCATATTCATGTCATTAATCCACACCCGAATACGAGTTTACCTTACTCGAGCATCAAAACACAATAAGACAACGGATTACTAAAAAGAATATTTTAACTACTGATTCAGACAACGAAGAAAGAAAATATAAATGGAATTGAAGTAGCCTGTGGTGTTACCAACAAAACAAAAGGGCGTCATTTCTGCAGTGTTAATGGACTCTGAAAACTGCTCAACGTGTTCATATCACTCAGGTGACAAAAATTGTTATTCTAAGAAACTAGAAGCACTTGAGACATGGGCAAAGACAAGGCATAGTTTAGAGGACGAGACCTTTGCTGTCTTACCAATCATACAATCTTGCTTGATTTAGTTTCCTTTAGAGATTTATCAGTTGAAGGAACTCATCCCATATCTAAATGTCTCAAGGTAATTAGAAAGGAAAAGTTTGTTCTGCATCACAATCACCTCAGAACAACAGAACAGCCATACCGTTTTCTTCTTCATCACCGTCACAACCTCAGATGAACAAATCATATATATATATATATATATGAGAGCTGCGACCCTTTAACCTCAACCCTTGATACCCTCGATTTACATTGAAAACGTCTTCTCTGACTGCCTTTAGAACCAGTTGTTCATAACCGTATTATGTCGACAGCTCACATTTCTTCTCTCTTACTCCTCCTTCCATGTCTATTTTATTTAACAACAGAAAACACAGCTAGTACATCTTCCCATTCCCAGTGATTCTACGGTGAATTTCATCTAGAATTTATTGTCGTTGATGAACAATTTCAAGAGTTCCAAATATATAAATAATAAATAACAACTCACCATGGTGGTCGATGAAGGAGAAGACATTCTTTGGAGTATTTATTGTCAGGCAAAGTACAGATGTCAAGAACTAACACCCAAGGAAATAAGATGAAAGAACTGATTATACTATAAGATGTCAGTCTCACAAATCGAAGAATAAGGTTTTGGAAAAATGGATATGCCGTTACTTGATGGCTCAGTCCTATGATGTCCTGATTGAAGGATGTCTTCGGACCCCCCCACCCTGTCTACTAACCTAGATAATATACAGTCACAACACATGGAACCGCGGATTGATTAGCCTTGACATGAATATTTTTTTTCCATTAAGTTGAACAGCATAAACCTAGCCTCTGATAATGACTGCAAAATTTAAGGAGAACTATCCAAGTTCCCGAAGGCAAGCCAAGAGTCCACCTAAAAGCAAAGGCCAAATCAACAGACTGGTATGAATGTTTACACCAGAGTTAATAATTTGATAGTCCCCCCAGTCCAAGTTCAACACCCATATTATCATCCACAATGTAATCACATGGAAAGACAGTAATTCTAGCAGTGATGTTTACAGCAGCACTGTCCAACAAAAGCAAAGTCAAAGATTTGTCAGTTCACTCGATTGGCACTAAGTTTAGGCCTGAATAGTCTTTGCAAACACCCAAGTTACAACAGGAGGGCCTGCTGAAGATGCTCAAACAATCACACAAATATACTGAAACATTAACAGAGGTCGCAGAATTATGGCCTAGTGGTAAAATATGCCCCAAAGTTTTACTCCCTCTGTTTTCCAGATTCCATAACTACACTGGCACTACATTCAAAATTCAGGACCTGTTATTATTTTAGAGTTCAAAAACAAGAAACCTAAATTGATCAATATATCCATCTTCTACCTGTAATCCCTACAAATGAAACTAAATTAGCTCCTAAAAATTAAATACCGTTCGACTTATGACTTTTTTTCCTCTCTTTGCCAAATCATAAATAAATCACCGAAAACAGACCTACCTTATTTCGAATTCCCTCCATCAGCCTATGTTAAGAGTTTTGCAAGCAAATATGGCAAAAGAGAAAGTAAGACGGGAAAAAAAGGTAAACAGAACATAAATACCTTATTACGTACGCATACAATGCAGTAAAACCCAGTCCCGCGGGCTTGAAATCATCATCCTTATAAAACATAACAACAAACACCACATAAGCATACATAACCATCATTATCAACCCCTGACCTCCATCTCCATCTCCACCACAACCAACCACCAGGACACAAAACAAGACAAACACGACAGACCTCAAAAGAGTTCATTATTAATTGACTGGCCAAGCATGATTGATTATGCAAAGATGATCGAGATTACTTTAACTGATTGATCCTTGATTTGTTTTGATTTGATTTCAAGACTCGTTGCTACCGCTCTCCAAATTGCTTTCTCCTCCATTCTTAACGCTACGCCGTTCCACAACAATGTTGGAGACATTGAATGATAAATCGGAGTAAATCGACATTACCTTGGAGATATTTCCATTTATCTCGCGAATTAATGAAACGTTTTTAACGAGATTATCTGGAATCTTCGACTTGTGATTGGCGTTCACTTGCTTAATCAAGTCACTGTTGTGATCCAGTACGCTCTGCACCTGCTTGAAACTCTTGCTCAGTGTATTCCACGCCTCCGCGTCACACTCTTCTTCCTTCTTTGCTTCTCCTCTGTCGTTTTTTATCCTCCTTTTGTTTTGTTTTGGTGAAGCGGTAACGGTGGTGTTGTTCATGCTTGGATCTTCTTCTTCCTCCACCAGTGATGATGATTCAAGCTTTTCAATGCTTCATGTGTGAGTTAGCTTCTCTCTCTAGATTTCGTCACTCTAGTTCTTTTTTTTTCAGCAGAAATGACGAATATTAAATTTGTTTTTATATCTTGTGGTGAAAGAAACGGGTCGGGTCGATGGCTAACCGATTTGACATGGCGGTCGGTGGTTGTTGAAGAATTTGACAGCCCAATCAGGTGTTTGGAAACGATTGGTTCTTGCCATTCGGTAAGTTTCGATTGGTCTGTTAAAGGACCATTGGTAGCTGGTGGTGTAAAATGGATGAGTCTTTTTAAAAAACAGAAAAAAAGCGGTGGGGCTCTCGGTTTTTTATAGTTAGTAACGCGGGGAAGTTTGTTTTTAAAAATATTTTTTTATTTATAAATATATTAAAATAATATTTTTTATTTTTAAAAAATATTTTTGATATATTAAAAAAAAATAACATAAGAAAATAAAAATAAATTTCTTTAATTTTTTTCAAAATTAATTCCCGACAGACGGTGTTGATCTGATTTTTTTTGGTATCTCAAAGAGCTGTCATGGAGTGTGTTTGACATTGTTGTTGTAGTTGAGGTTTAAGAAAAATAATTTCATAAAAAGTATTTTTATTGTGGTTCATAACTGAAATTGAAGTGTTTGGTTAAAACTGTGGTTGAGTTTAAGGTTTAATGAAAAACAGTTTTATGTATTTAGTTACCATGTTTTTCATATATATATATATATATATTATTTTTTAAATATTGTAGATTAATAATAATTATAACAATAAAAATAGTATGATACAAAATAAAATTAAGGATATGATACGAAATAAAAATAAGTGTAAAAAGACTAAATTTAAGAATAATAATATTATGGGGATAAAAAGAAATAATATTTACCTGTTAGATATTTATGTTTTTTTATCTCTCAAGAAAACACCCTCAACATTTTTTTCCTATCCTTTCCTTTCCTGCAAACCAAACAATCATATTCACTGCTCCCATTAATTATCTCCAATTTCCTGCAAACCAAACAATCACATCCACTACTCCACTTAATAATCTCCAATTTCTTCTTTGACTCCGATCCGCTTCTCTTTCCATTTCTTTCTAAAAACAAATCTACAAAATTCAAGCTACCACGGGAGAAGTGAAAATGAGTGAATACAAAATTAACGATGGTGAAGATAACATCAACGGAGACGATGAAAGAATTGTAGTGTGGGAGATGGGATTATCTACACTTGATGATCTCACTCCTTTATCACAACCGTTGATTCTACCTGAATTTGCTTCATCCTTCAGTATCTGTCATCGTCTTCTTTCTCTGTTATGTTCTCTTTTTTGCCAATATCATCATCTTCTTCTTTCTCTGTTATGGTGTGTTACTGTGATGAAAAATGCTGAGGGTGGTTACTGTCATCGTGTTCATTTGCGTTTCGCGTGGTTTGCGTTCGGGCGAAAAGCATCGAAACGATGCTTTTCAAAATCTGCGGTTCAATCACAGTTTTTGCTAGGTCCATAGTACAAAACTGTGGTATGAAAATTTGTCAAATGATTTAGCTCTGCAGTGAGCCGGTGAGCCTCAACCGCGGAAGCCACCGTAGAGCCAAACAACCACAAAAATAGCTTTAGTGGCCGATTGGGTGGTTTTAATGATGTTAAAACAATAAATATCTTCTCGTTCAAATAAACAAATAAATATCTGGGCGCGTGAGGATACTCACCTTGAGACACGCGATATAGAATCCTCCACTACGAAATTATAGCGGGACGGCGGCGTTTGTTGTCAAAATGCGCTGGTCAAGAGAAGAATAGACAAATCTGAGAGGCTGATGATGCCACGATGGGCTTGGATGAGCGAAGTTGGAACATGCTCCAAGCCTGCTTCTTTATAAAGGACCTAAACCCAACAAATTGGGTGTTGGAGATTTATTGGCCCGTTTGTCTGTGCGGCCCAACGTAGTTGACCACTTAAAAAATCAAATCGTACCTTTTGTGATCATCTGTAGTTTGAAACAGATGGTAACCTGCACTACTAAGTGTAAAAATATAGTTATAAATTATTTTTGAAAATATTTTTTGTTTATAATATATTTTAATAAATTTTTTATTTTTTTTTAATTATTTTTAATATCAGCATATAAAAATAATCTAAAAAAAAAAAAAAAAATTTAAAAAATTTTACTTTTGAAAAAATGCATTGACAAACAACCCTGATACTGTTTGAGGATGAAGAAAATTAATTGCAAAGTTCAGAATGGTTGGGAACGACCCCGAAACACAACCATGAACCAATTCATTGCTTTCCAAATTATACAGCCTAGGGCTTCACAGGACATCAAGAGAAAAACTCAGTGCAAATCAAGTTTGGAAGAAATAAGACTGTTTTGTGCAATTCCAATAAATCTCTCTTAAATAAGAACAAGTAAGTTGGTCAGTTTATGACTTACAATGTACATCCTGACCATGTACCAAGCCATTACCAGTGACAGTTTGAAAGGGAGGGTTCAATACAAGTTCAGAACACAAGAGGAGCTTAATCTACCAGCTTAGGGTACAGCCTAGTCTAGCTCATCTTTCACCTATTTCCATAAATTAGCAGAGCTGCTACATGGATATTAACATCTGAAAAAACCTATTCTTTAACATTTTACAGTACCTGATCCGTGAATCCCTACTGATTGTTAACCAATATAACGAGAAAACCTGTTGAAAAGCTCGACTGCTTGGCTTGGGGTACATTTAGTCAGTATCGCTATCTATATCCAGAAAGCTATACTCTTTGTATCCATCAATCTTGATTAGCAGCACTCCCTGGTTTTCTTCTCTCCATTCAATGCCTTCATTCTCCAGGAGTCTTGTCACCTACATTCATTAAACAGAAAAAACACAGTATATTGTCAATGCAGGAGACGTAGATGATTCAGCAGGTAGCTTTTGCATTTCGGAAACTCGCTTTTCAGTTCTTCCATCCCAATATTTCCCAAAGTCGAAAGAAGAAAAAATACAGAGGTAAAAAAGCACATTGTTTTTCCCATGTGACAAATTTGATGCGAGGAGTGCAAAGAAAAACCCATCATGTTACAGAATTAATCAAGGCAATAGCTACTGCACTAATCAGAAGCCAAACTAATACAATGCAGAGGGACGTGCACTTTGTTTTGAAATTCATTGCCACAATTCAGAACGTCAAACCTTGAAAAAACAATTAACTAGCTAATTTTCCAATGTAAGATAGCAAATTAGCTGGAAGTGGAATGGTAGTAGTACATACTGCTTGTTTGACTTTTGACTTTCCCAGACCATGACTCCCGCATCCTGTGATTACTCTGAGAGTTTGAATTGCTGGGACCAGACCACAAATGTTCATTACATACAGCAAAATTGATTATCAAGTTAAGTCCGCATAGAAATAAGGAAGGTGCTTACAGCGAACATATTTTCCAAATAGAAGATGAAGTTTCAAAACCCTCATTGCTTGTTTGACATGTTGCCCATGCAAATCAATTGTTAAGACATTTGCTATGTCCTTGTTTCTGCAGAATACTAGCAAATTATGGTCGATATGCGGCATTGAATGTAGAGATGGAAAAATAACGAATCATCCCATGCACAGACCTAGCTTTAAAGATATTCTGGCTTGCCTTTTCATCTGCCTCACGCGCCAACTTAGTTTGTATCCTCCCCTGTCCAAATCAAAGATAGAAAGTCAACAATTTATGGCCCCGACTTCACCAGTTAGATGTGCTAAATATCCTGGGAATCTATATAAATTGTAACCCACCAACATAATTGGAAGCGTAATTGCAAATACAGCCCAACAAGTAAAATGAGAAAGGTGGGTGATGATTACAAAAGAAAAGTTGATAATCACAGTTTGATGACCCTGTTTTGACAAATTTGTATGACATGCAAGACATGATTCTGTGCTTTTCACAAGAATTCAAAACCAAATGAAATAATGGGGAAAAAATCGCCAAAAAAAAAATCAAACCAAGTTGGAATATGTTTACTATTGGAAATGGGATGGTTATCATCCTTCTTTTGCTCAATAAAAAGACTTATATAATTTAAAAGGAGATGCCATAGTAAATGCATCTTAAATGTTTTATCACAAATGTCACCAGAAAAAAAAACTTTACAATTTTTTCAAAAAAAAAAAAAGGAAGATAGGCTAGGCAGTCCAACAATGATAGTACTCCTTGTCACTTTCGAAGAAGTAATAAGCTGTCAGTGGAAAGAGAGAGGGGTACAGGAAAGCCTAAGATAATATGGGGGAAAGTGGTATTTAAGGATGTAAAATCCCTCAAATTGGGATGGATTTGGTTTATGATCAAGCTACATGACGCGTACAAATCCATATAGCAGACCCCAACTAGATTGAGGTTGAAGTTGTTGTTGTTGTAGGCTAGGCAATCCAACATAAATTATTTAGGACCTTCTCCATGACCACTCAATTCATTACATGCATCAGACACCATGTAACTTTTTTGTTTCCAAAAAACAAGAACTCGTATGGATGTTGACATTAAAAATACAAATGCAAATATTCTTCCCTAAAGCAGATGACTCACCTGGTCTGAAAGGTAAGCTGCATACCCCCTTTCTCCCTTTGAATATGCTGCTGCAGCCTGAAGAAAAGTATCTTATGTCAGAAACCGATTTTGTTATAAGAAAAGAGAGACCTAAATTCTTATATGGTATCTAATGTTATGGAGCTTGTAAGTAGGAAACCTTCTTACTTTGTGATAGTATGAGGTCCTTGAATTCCAGTGTCCCTTGGCAGATTCTCTAAAAAGATGATATTCTTCACCATTAGCTACAATTCATAGAAGAGAAGCAATGGTAAAGAAAAAGGCATGATGAAATTTATTCGTCCATATATAACAAGACATAGTTGTTTAAAGTTTTCTAGTCAGTTGCAATTGTATTGTCTGCAGAGTAGATTTATAAATTGCAAAATGGTAAACACAACAAATCAAAAGTCGGTAAAGAAATGATTCTGCAAAGTATTTGACCTACAAATAACACGTATAAAAATTAATGCCAAATACCATAGTTATTCTGCTGAGGAAGTGCATCATTAGATGGAAAGACATCGACACCAGGCCCCAGTGATTGCATTTTCTTTACTACATTCCTCCAATTCATAGTGCTCGGTTCATGTTCAGAACTCTTGGGAACATTGAACAAACATTCCAATACCGTTTGAGGGAGATTTGACTCATTGCCTATTGGGGTAGTTGAAGATGGAGCTTCAAAACCAGCAAGGGCCTGACAATAATTCCTAAGAAGGGAAAAACAAGTAAGCTTCTGCATTAGGTGCTTTTTACAGTTGATTAAATCACAAGTTCTGTTTAAGTGTACCAAGCAAATGATTTCTCCTTAGCAAATTGTAATGATCCACATTCAACAATAACAGTATACATGCTCTATTGAGGTCACCAGTTTCAGAAATCTTCGATTATCATCTTATGGTCGAGGAAGTGTCTATTAACATTCTGCATGATTTTGGCCCTCTCCTTTTCTTTCCTTTTTTTATTATTTTGAGAAAAAGAAACAGTTACTCTCAGTTGCTGCTGGAAATCCTATGCTATAAATACATTCATGCTCTAGACATTGAGTTTCGATTAATATTACGCTTAAATTTCTCAATAAATATGTGAAGTATCTAATTAGCATTAACATTAATAGAATGATTGAGTACATCCAGCAAGATATTAAGTTTTTTTAATGAAAAAAGTTGAATTAACATAAAATGAAAGACATAATAGTTGAGAGAGTTAGACAAGAATCAACAAAATATAAATGGAGGCTATGATCCACTGACAGGAAAAAATACATAACCTCGATTTAAAAGGATACCTTTTCTACATCTTTTATCAGTTCTATTGATACTAGCAGTTAATAGAAATGCAGTTTTTAATATATATAAAAAATATATCACAAGATTGAAATTAAAAGACTACAAATTTAAGATGCGGGCCAGCAGAGCAGAAGAGGCCTCCAATCCTTTGAGCATAAAATAGAATCCTCTGAAGAGGCCCTGAAGTGGTACACCATAAGGAAAAGTTCTTTACCACCGCAACAGTTTACTATTACTAGCTAAAAGCTTGCAACACTCACTCTATCGCTCTCTATTAGACACTCACAAAATTAAAAAAAACACATCCGATTTATTCATTCTAATAAAACTGGGAATTGCACATAGTAGATTCCTTTGTTAACAAGCGATACAGACCCACATTGACTTTTAACCTTTTTCCAAAATTTAAGTTCTACTACCTAATTTCGTTCTAGTTTTCTCACCTTCATCCTTTCCCTGTTAAAATCCCCTATAGCAGTCCTTTATTTTGGTTGATAATGTACCCTTTACCAACAACTTTTGAATCCTTTGTTTACTGGGTTATTGCAGGATTTTGAAAAAAATTATCCACAAATTTCTTTGATCTAGATTGAAATACATTTGTGATTTTTATGAAGAATCTAATATTGGATTCTTGTTGCAAGAAATTCGCTTGTAATATTAGGACTCATGCATATTCCATTGGTAAAATTGACGGATTAATCAACCTCATTTGGGTCATTGATTTTCTGGGTTTTTATTCTCATGGTCAAACAAATTTAACTTAAATGCATTTGGACAAGGACAGTTCAATGTTTGATTTCTTTCATCTTGTACAACCTGCAATACTACTATTAATATAATTATCTCTAGTTTAAATGAGCTCTTAGTTGTTCCAAAACAATAAGGAAACATAAGAAATATTAATTTTGCATCGTTGAAGAGAAATCTAAGGTTGAAAGATTCTAAGGTAAAAGTAGTGGATTTGAAGACAAGACTTCATACTTCCAAAATCATATTGTTTATGCTTTATTTAACCACAGCCAGTTACCAGTTTTACAAGGGAAGGGAGGTGTGATGTGGATGTTTTTATTGGCTGGGTGTCTAATAGAGGGTGCTAGAGAAGTAATTATCATGGTAATTCTAGTTCACTCACATGAAAGTGGAACCAGCAGGTAATTATCATCGTGGGTCCCATTATTTTGTGGGTGAGAGAGCAAGACATCAGGAGAACCAAATAATTCCTTGAAATACTACTATTGAGACTTAATAGTTACTCATGAAATATGGCTCAACACTCCTCTCCACACCTACCCACTCATGCACAATATGCATTACAACTTATAAAAGCAACTAGTTGAGCAATGGTGGATACAACAATAACAACAGAATGGATTACCTGTAACCACAGCCCCATACACTATCCTGAAATTCACCTTCAGAAGAATGGGAAGTGTAATCTGAAGCCACATCAATCAACTGTTGAAAATTAAAAATGATCATTATATATATAGCGAAAACCAAAGCCACAAGTTTCCATATTTTGAAAAACAAATCATCTCGTAAAAAAATTTGATATGTATAATTTGCAATATTGTTATAGGCAGAAATTTGATTCAACAAAATAACACAAGAAGAAAACAAAAAAAAAATACACTTCCTGTATTAGCTGTTGAATCTCTAGGGCTATAATGCCCTAGATTTACCTCTTTGCAAAATACCACAGGGTAGCTAGAATGCTGAAAGAATATAACTAGGACTCTTTTCTAATAAAAAGGGCAGATTAATATCTGGGTATTTGTTAACGGATAGAAATGAACCTATATCAGTATTAAATTGGAATAGCATTGAGAATTCAGTGTGATTGTCGTGAAAACTACCCATTTAGAAGCCTGCATGCTAAATTACAATACAGGGACATAGAAAACGTACAAAACAGAAGGATGGAGGTTACTGCATTTGTGAACAAATCACATAGAAGACACCTATAGAGAAAAAAAAAAAAAAAAAAATTTGGCTGTGAATAGTTCCCAAATTGCAAATGCACCATAGACAACCTCTTCTTAGTTACAGAATCAAACATCCTAGTGTTAAAAAAAGAAAGAAAAAACCTCATCTACTTCCAATTCTAGCAGTAACCTTAAAAATAATCACGTCCTAAACAGAACTACTCTGGAAACGAACACCTAAGGGCTTCTTATAACCTTGTGAAGTTCCAAGGATAATAATTAAGACCAAAAAGGCTAGGGAGAGGATCAATTTTAAAGCACATAAACCAACCAAGAGTTCCCTTGAGGAAAGGAATCAGCAGTGTTACAAGAAATGTGGGTTAGCCAGCATTTCCAACAGAATAAACATCACATTTGGTAACACTTACATTGTCACTGCGCTCAGCAAAAAATCTGGCATCTTCTTTATAGTTTACAGAATATTTAACACCTCTACCACTTCTTGACTGTTCATGGGAGGAAGCAGATAAATCAAGCAATGCATCCAACGCCTGAAAAATAACAAGCATATGAAAACATAATTCATGTTTTAGAGAATCAGTGCTCCAGACATAAAAGTAGAATAGCAAGTTGCAACAGCAACAAACTATCATTTCAAAAACCAGCTCATTTTTAAGGAGGTATGAACATTGGTAGATTATAACTACTATAACTCTGGGCTTTACATGCTTTACAGCGACCAAATGTCAAAAGCATTGGTAGATTATTCAAAGCGTAATTATTTTCACTCCTATACGAACATCATATAGATGCTGAAGGCAATGGAAATAATCCTGGTTTAAAGAGTGGTGAAGGAATGGGATGGTACTTTCATAAGGAGTGATACTGGGAGGAAAGATTGAGTCCAAATCTAAAAATATGAATAAAGTCCAAATTATAATCTCCATACCTTTTCAACATCATATCCGCACTGACCTGTCAAATCAAGATCTCAAGTCAGGTGTTATCCAACAATTACAAATTAATCATGAAATTCTTTCCACTAACTACAAATAATGATAATGATGTCTGTATTTACACATAGATCATGATTATATAGCCTATTACCAACATGATTGAAATACACACAAACCTATATAATGGATTTGAGACTCCTCTAGTTGAGTTAAACGATGGTGCAAATAAATTAAAGAAAAAGCCTTTAGCAAGAAAAACCATTAAAAACTGCGGTTAAGAACTAAGTTTAAGTCAGTAAAACTAAAAACAACCTCAATGCTAACTCCTAGTGCACTCAAATGTATCCTATCCCAACCCAAACCCTCAAAACTCTTGAACATTTAACAGTCACCAATCAAAAATAAGAACGCCAAGGCCAAACATAAAAATACTCCCACGAGTAACCAAGATAAAACTCTCCAGTCCCACTTGTCAGAGGATAACTTATACACTATCTACTTTTACTATCTTCGTATCCAATCAAAGCACATTAGAGAAGTACATTGAACAACAAGAAGAATTAATACCAAATCACACTCCTTCATCCCAGTTTTTACCATGCATTTCAATTTTTCACAAGAACCTCAACCACCAATTCCATCTTTACAGTTCACTAGAAAGAAACCAATCATTCAACTAATTAAAAAAAAAAACTCTAGGAATACAGACCAGAAAGGGTCAATACTTACAAAGAACATCTCTAACAACACCCATGCTGAGCTCACAATCATTACCAAGCATCGAGCACAAAAACTGTTCCGCCTCTTTCTCCACAACACCATTCCCAACGCCCTTTGCTTTCATAGAGTCCCTCCTCGGGCTGGCCTTAACATACTCCTTCCCTAAAACCGTCGACACCGTCCCCGTAACCGCCAAAACTTTCTTCTGCTTGTTCCCTCCTCGAAACCCTTTCCTATTCACCAAATTCCCCTCCAAAAACCCATCCCTTGAAGCCGAACTCGAACCCGTACTACTACTCGAGCTCGAACCCAAGCCAAAACCCGATAACCCACTCGAAACGGAACTTGTCGATGGATCCTCACTATTTTCCATCAAGTTTGCCAAAATCTGCGCCGCTTTGTCAATATCTCCCTTCGCTTCCCTATATGCCTCTTCGGCCTCTTCAACAGAGATCGAGTCAAAAGCTTCCATTAAAGCCTCAACTACTTTGGTTCCTTCCTGTTTCTGCTCCTGATTTTGTTGTTTTTGTTGCGATTGTTGACTATGATCTCCGTCACGTGCGATGGGTTTGGAGGCTAGTGAAACGGGTCGCTTCTTCTTCTTATTATTGTGCCGTTGCATCATATCCTAGGGTTTCGTGATTAAAATTAGGAGGTAGATTTAAGAGATTGACGATTTTGATTATTTGAGGAACCCTAGATTATGGTAGGAGAGAAGGGGGGAGAAAATAAAGAGGAGTTTCACTGAAAATAACCGCTGGAAGAGTAGGGGAGGGGGAAGCTGGTGGTTGAGGGAAAATTCATATCGGTTATAGAGGCATGGCATCAGCATCACAGAATCTCTGCTATTTACGCGTTTTCTTTTTTCTGTGAAATCTTTTTAAAAGGTTGTGTGTTGACCTCACGCTCTTGAAGTAGGTCGTTGAACACACGCTCGATTCTTGTCTCGTCTCCCTTTCCTTCATGGATTTCTTTACCTTTTCTCGTGCTGTTATTTTTCATTTATTTTGGTATTTTTCTAAGTTGGATTTTGAGTGATTTTATTAAGTACTAGCAACTTGCCCGCGCGTTGCCGCGGGTATTTTTTTGTATATAATTTAATATAATTAAATCTACAATGATAAATTTATATGATATAAGTAAATAAAAATTATAGATTCAAAGATAAAATGTTGTAAATTTTGAGTTAAGTTTGTCACATAAGCATAGATTACATCTTTTAGAATATAGGTATTGCGTCATAAACGATCACAAAAGAGCGCGCATTAACATTAGAAAAAAGAGCAACATATTTGAATAAGAAAAAAAAACTAACTGAAATCATTATTGTGCAGATAATAAAATTATACAAATCAATTAATAGAAAGAGCAAAAAAAAAAAGGGAAAAGGAAGCAATATTAATTTAAAATATTTTAACAATAGCAACATTGGAGTCTTAACATCTAAAATTATTATTGCCGCTAGAATAAAAACAATAAAAATTATTAAATTATACCGAGGGAAAAAAATAAAAAACATGAACCAAACAGTAAGCAAGAAATCACTATTATTATAATAATAGAATACATAATAGCTATTATTATAATATTACAAATAATCACTATTATTATTATTCTTATTATAATTATTATGATTATGTTAATAATGAAAAAAACAAAAATAAATGAAAGACCAAAAATATCTTAGAAACTTTAACAAAAGATAAAAAAAAATTATCATTGCTATTACTGGAAAAAAAAACAAATTATCAAATTATCGGGAGGGAAAAATAACAACAAAAGAGTAAGAATGAAAAATAATTAAATCATGCTTATTATTATTATTATTATTATTATTATTATTATTATTATAATTATAATTATTATTATTATGTTAATAATGAAAGAAAAAATAAATAAATGAAAGGCTCAAAATTTCCTACAAACTTTAACAAAAGATTAAAAAAAAAAACTATTATTGCTATTACTGTCAAAACAATAAAAATTATAAAATTATCCTGAGTGAAAAAAACATTAAAAAAAGAGCAAGCAAGAAAAACAATTAAATTCTTATTCTTCTTCTTCTTCTTCTTCTTCTTCTTGTTCTTATTATTATTATTATTATTATTATTATTATTATTATTATTATTATTATTATTATTATTATTATTATTATTATTATTATTATTATGTTAATAATGAAAGAAACAAAAATAAATGAAAGGCTAAAAATATTTTAACAAAAGCTAAAAAAAAGAGAAGAAAAACCAAAAATTTATTATTGCTATTACCGGCAAAACAAAAAATATTATAAAATTATCGGGAGAAAAAAACAAACAGAAGAGTAAGAACAAAAAATAATTAAATTATTATCATTATTATTATTATTATTATTATTATTATTATTATTATTATTATTATTATAGTGTTAAATACATTTATATATACATGGACAAAAGTAGGGATTATTCTAGAAATATAAAAAAATCAAAGTATAAGGGCTGAAATGAAAATCAAATATAAAGGGATGAAATTTTTAAACATTGTCAAAGAATAAAAGAAACCAAATGAATTAATATCAAAAAAAAATTAAAAGAATAAGGATTGAAATGAAAAATGACATATATAAAAATCATTCTAATTGATGGACAAAATTAAAAAAAAATTACTTGGAGGACCAAAAATAAATAATGACAATTGTTGTCATTTAAGAGAAAAATTAGAAGAAGAGGGACTGAAATCAAACTTTGCATATATTAGCAATTTCAATTGGAGGACCAAATCAAAGAAATCAAAACATCTGTACCGGAATAATTGAAGAAATAAAAAATAAATCCAAAATCAAAACTATAAGGATTGAAATAAAACTTTCTTATATAATCAGTTTTAATTGAAGGGCACAATTGAAGATAATAAAACTTTAATTTGAATAAATCAGTAATAAAAACGAAATCAAAACCGCAGGGACCAAACCGAACTTAACACCAACATTAGGGACTGGAGCCGAATTTGGAGGCGGAAAGAGAGAGAAAGGCGACGCCGAAGAGAAACCCGTCCGCCGCGGCTTAACCGGACATCATCTCAGTGAACGCGCCGCGACGGAGGAGAGAGCACATCCCGGCGCATCTCCTGTCACGGCGGAAGTGCGTTTCTGACGGCGGGAAGACTCCGCACACGCAGCCCCCGTTTACTGTGCATTTTTTTGTCTTTTTCGGGGGCTTTTTTCGTCAGTGCACTGTGCACAGAAATGTGTAAAACTGACGGAGCCCCTGTGTCCTGTGCGCTGTTTTGTCTTTTTCGGGGGGCATGGGAGTCAATCCACTGTGCACATTGCGACTATTAAAAAAAAAAGCCAAAAACCGAAAATACCCCCATAAAATATACACAAAACGCCGGAGCACCAAGGCTATTTTCGCCTGTGCACTGCCACAATCCACAGTGAATTGTGAGGCAGTGCACAGGGTTTTCCACAGGGATTTGCCCACGGGATTTATATTATAGGTAATTTATTTTATATTGTGTTTTAAAATTCTTTTTGAAAAAAAAGAAAAAAAGTTATTTTTTGTTTTAAAATATTTTGTTTGTTTTAAAATTATTTTATATGCCTGTTAAAAATAATTTCTAAAAATTAAAAGAATATATTTTTAAATAAAAAATATTATAAAAAATAATCCTACACCTAAACAGGTTATTAAGTGTGCTGTGATTAAAGATGACCATTGTTTGTCTCCTTCTCTTTTATGGCTTTGAGTATAATCAAAATCGCAATCATTTGATTATGAATAATTATTATTTTTATTTTAGTTTATTAACTTCGACATGTATTTATATCAAAGATGAAAAAGATCTTTTGATATATTTATAAATAAAAAATACTTTTAAAAAGATTATGCCAAATAATATTAAATATACATTGAAATAAAAGTAAAGATTGAAAAGATAATAAAAGTATTGCCACGTGTTATTGTTGCCACATCTAGTGCTTCCGGTTAATAATATTTATGGGACCATTGTAATCGGCAATAACCCAAAGATAATAACGTATTTTTTAAATAACTTCTTATTTGGAAAAACAAATTAATTAATGTCACCATTTGTTTTTTTCATTTGAAATTGAGTTTAAATGTTTTAAAAATGTCTTTAATCTAAAAAATATTAAATTTATATTTTTTATGGATTTATATTAAAAAAAATATTTTAATTTTGTTTAACTAAAAGCACTTTTGTAAAAAGTAAACACTCAATAAGACATGTTTAACATTGAGTTTCAAAAATATTTTTGAAAAAAAAATTATTTTTTATTTTAAATTATTATTTTTAATATTTTTATATCATTTTAATATGTTAATATCAAAATAATTTATAAAAAATAATAAAATATATATATTTTTTTAAAAAAAATTATTATTTTTAATATTTTTATATCATTTTAATATGTTAATATCAAAATAATTTATAAAAAATAATAAAATATATATTTTAATATATTTTTAAACAAAAAAATAATTATAAATACAACTTTAACCAAAATGAAGATGAAAGCCCATTGAAAGATAATGAAAGCATCGTCAAAAGCTGTTGTTGCCACATCTAGGGCTTCAGATTAACAATATTTACGGGATCATTACAATTGGCAACAACCCAAAGGATGTTGATTTGAGAAAAAGCAAATCTCAACAACGTTGGTTATCTCTTTCCATCGACAGCTTCAAAGAAAGAACAGAGCTGGACCAGTTACCTTACCACTACACGGATCAAGGAAACACCTTGCATCGCAGGAGCGCAAGTTCATAAACCTTGGAAAACTCGAATTACATTTCTGGTGCAAGATGATCCAGTGTTCGAAGTTCCAAACTGATGACCCAAGATTGGAAAATCACCGTGCCGTATCAGCGGAGACAAGAAAAAAAAGGCTGCATGCTGCTCGGTTATACAGAAGGAGATTGCCCAACAAGCACAGAGTATAGAAACTTTCACCTGTTAGGTTTCATTACTTTACGGGAACGAAAAGATTTTATTTGGGTTGATTTTCTAATATTAGGCCAAATGAGAAACAACAAGCGCTCAGATGTAAAAAGATATATATGCTAGCCGATTTATTACATTACAACAAAAGAACAACGTGAAGGGGGAGAGCCGTTTGATGCCCAAATCACTTCATGGTTTTCCCTCAACTGTTTGGATTGGTTCTTCATACACAGAGTTAGCCAATAACTTAGCCTGCGCTGTGTAATGTGGAATAGGAGTCTGCTCCGTCTCCTTGGGAGAATTTGATGGAGTCCATGGACGTGCTTGAATGGAAAATGGGGGTATTGATTTTGCTGCTCCGAGGGAAGCGTGGAACTGTTCATGCCCATCTGGTTTCAAGAACTCCAGCTCATATTCACTTCTCTCGCAATGCAGAAACTGCATTTTCCTTCTTTGCACCTCATCCTTCACTCTCTAGAAAGAGAAAACAGAAGGAAATAAAAATCCTCGACAAAACATTCCCAGCTTATTGCAATTAGAAATCGAAGTTATGGCAGTAGTGGTGAAAGATCATGCAATCATTTTGTAGCATTGAAAGTATTTGACTCCTATTGTGGCTCTTTCATTTCATGCTAGGGGGGGATTGTTGTGGACAGGGAATAACCTATGTCTACCACCGCTACCATGCAAAAATTTAAGGTATCCAAAGCATTTTTAAGATACCCCACACTATCTCTGCCTTCCCAAAATTTAGAAGCTTAATTGTCGTGGTTTATGATCCAACACATCCACCCTCTTTAGAAAGCTCTTAGCTTTACTGCAAGTAAAAAAGTCCAGAAGGAGCCAGTTCATTTGAAATGCAAATAATATAAAGTGCAGTATGCTCATGCAAGAATGAAGTTTAAGAATACTGTAGTAACATGCCTGATGAGACTGTTACTTTCCTTTAAAGACTGCTAGTAGATTATTACTGATAGATTATTAGATTCGACGTCTTTATGCCGAAAACTGCTACCACGGTTAATCTACTCATCTTTCATTAGGTGCATATCAAATCTTTGAATCAATTAGATTACAATAATCAACTTGTGTGAAAGCCAAATTATCACCATACGCTAATATGTCATAACACAACCAAACACAGAAAGTCTGATTCTCTAGCATTCTGATAAAACCATGGTCTTTCAAGTAACTCGATGATCTACCCTAGAGGAACCAAGTTCGTGCATTGCATCATGTATATGAAAAAGCTACCATCGCTTTCTATGTCTACAATCTATTGAAACTAAAAGTGATGCTCCTTTATGATCAAAAATGATTTTTGTTTCCTACTTTCTCAGAACAATACCAAACAACTTCCAATCAAAAAATATTATTCCACAACAAAGCAAACGCATCAAACAGCAACTAGAGCATCAAAACAAACCCCCATAGCAACAAAAACAGTGAAAAAATTAGGAAACAAACCTGCAACAATCTTGAATCAAACTTAGGCAATCCAATTTGTTCAACAGTAAGGGAACCAAACAAGTTCCCCAGCAAAGCAGCATCAGGCACAGCCAAACCTTGAACCAACCCCGCCACAAAACCGCCTAAAAAACTATCCCCTGCACCGGTCGGATCCTTCTGATTCGCCAAAAAGGGTGGAATCCCCAACTCCCCGTCTTTCCAAAACACTTTACACCCTTCTTTCCCATTGGTCACCACCACACAGCACCACTTCCTCACCTCCTCTACATCCATAAACACCGCCTCCTCCGATGACGCCTTCAAAACCTCAATTCGCGGCAACAACGAATAAAATTCCGTGTCCTCTAACTTAACAAGCTTAACAGTCCCGTCAGCACTATCAAACACCCTGATTAATGCTTGAATATCAACAAAAACAGCATCACAAGTCTCAATCATCCTCTCAAGCGTCTCGGGCAGTATTTCCCCGCCAACACCAACTGCCATTCCAAAATTGGACCTCGCATCAGGGAGATCCGATGGCCGAATCGGGTCGCAAGCGGAGACCCGTTTCAAGACCCGATCTTGATGACCATTCCCATCAATACCCAGATCAAAATAAGCATGAAAAACAGTTGTTTTTGAAGTGGGTATGACAATTGGGGTAAAATCAACCGGGTATTTAAAATCTTCCCCAACTTTTGAAACTAAATTACAAGAAACCGACATTCCATTGACAACATTGGAAATGAAAGAGGCCGCGCCACCAAGTGATTCGGCTTTAACGGTATCCTTTTGCATCAAAACATCGTGGCAGTAATTGCCCACAATCAAAACACGGGTTTGCTGCTGTGGGGTTTTGTGGGCTGCTGCTGTTGATGTAACCATTGTCGTGAAGTTGATGTAATTGTTGAAGGTTCGCAGGTCATGAGTGATAGAGAGCTAATTTAGGAATGATCATGGGAAATGAAGGAGTGAAAAAAACGGACCAAATTGGGGGGTTTTGGTTACGTGTCGAATGAAAGAGGACGCGCGCCAGACATTGAGAGCGAGTTTGTGTGGCTTTACTCTTATAAGATTAAGAAGAAGACGTTGTTTATTTTGGTGGGAGGCGAGGATGGAACTCCTTTTGTCTTCAAGCGCTCAAATTCTGAAAGGAATTGATTCAGGGTGGCTGATGGTGGCGTTATTATTATATTCTAGTGGGATACTGAGAAATGTGTTCGCTCTCGATAAAAAATTTCTCCATCTATATTTTTTTAATTGAAATTTTATTCCTTTTCTTTTAAAACTAGTATCTTATAAAATTTATATTTTTTATGAATTTACTATGATGAAATAATGATGTAAAAAACACATTTTTTTCTTTGTCATTATATTTCAAAATGTTTTTTTAAATAAATTTTTATTTTATTTTTTATTTTAAATTAAATTTTTTAGTGTTTTAAAATTATTTTTACGTGCTTATATAAATAAAAAATAAAAAAATAATTTAAATATATTTCTGAATAAATAATATTTTTAAAATCAATCTTAAGCATATTCTGAAGCTTTTGTCTACGAAGCTTGCTTTTATTTATTTATTTAAGAAGTGTTTTGTATGGCTGATAACGTGCTTGGACATGGTATATTTTTTTTGAAATTATTTAATGTATTTTTTAATAACACAAAAATTAATTTTTACCAAATCCAAAGCTGGTCTAGAGAAGTTTTTATCCCACCAAAGAAATAAAATAAACTTATTTAATCAAGCACAGGATTGTTATATTACCTTTCAACATGATTTATTTATTTTTTCATTTCTTCATATTTCTAGCTATGACAGTTCCTATGCTATGCCACCTGTTATTCCATCAAATGTTAAATAACTTGTTTCAATTTTTAACTATGAATTATATTGCTGCGCTTGCTAATTAAAAATGTTGCCAACAAATTATAAAGACAGTTTTGACCACTTGTCATGATAAATATAAATGAGTATTTACTTGGTATGAAAAGAGAAAATGAATCAAAGAATTAAAAGCTTACATTAATTTATTTCAAAAATTCAAACATAAATTAATTCGAAGCAATTATAAGTGCCTGGAAATTAGTTAATTACCAGAATAATGTGTTGATTAACATAAAAAAATATGAATTCTTTTCAAAATACCAATAATATTTAAAAAAATACCAATAATAATTTCCTAAAAATAGAATTTCAATTGTATTAGAAATACATTAAATTTTTTGGTTTAAATATATGTTATAATCTATAATTCAGATATATACAAAAACAAATGAATTATTTTTATCAATATGTTCTTTTGTTTTGTCCAATGTCTACTGAATACAAAATATGACAAGTTGCTCGTTTTAGTCCAACACAACCAAACACAAAACATGAAAATTATCTGTCTAGTTCGATTATGTTATATCTAGTCCAATCCAGTAAACATCGATGTCATCATTTTTCAAGGAATAGAATTTTTTTTTCCATCAATTTGTTTTCCCCTTAAGGGGTGTGTGGGAGTGCGGTTGCGGTTGCTTTTGAAAGTGTTTTTCATGACGAAATACATCAAAATAATATTTTTTTTATTTTTTAAAAATTATTTTTGACATCAACACATTAAAATGATCTAAAAACATCAAACCATGGCTAAACAACGTTTCCACCGTTTAGCCAAACAGGAACTAAAGTTCACAACTACTCTTTTATTTAAGTTTAAAATAAAAATATGTTAGTTTAAGCAATACCCAAGCATAGCAAGCATCTTTTGTTTTCAAGACAAATATCAATGTATTTTATCTTAAATAAAATGTTTACGGTGATTATTATTTTTCATATTACATAACTTGTCATTTACTCGGAATTTATATGAGAATAATTATGGTTTTCTAGTTATCATAAATTACGTTACATTTCTTCTTATTTTTTCTAATTTTTACCATTAATTCATTGAGATGTCATCCACCATTACAAGAAAAATAAACGGCGTGGCCTCTCCACTGTACACCCTCTCAGTAAACACTGTGGATTCGAGCAGTGCACGCCCAAAAATGGCCCTCGGGCGCGCGGCGAGGAGGGGCTGGCAGGCGAGGATAAATGCGGTTTTTCCTTTTGAATTTTTTATTTTTTTTTAAATATTCGTTTGTGAACAGTGCAATGACGGTTTCGTCCCCGGTAATAGGACAAAATAAGGCATTCCGGCGCGGGGCAAAGGCGTAATTGCACGCGGCCGGACTGGCCCGGTCCGGTCCGGTCCGCCGCAACTTCTTCTTTTTTTATTATATTCGGAAATGGCTAAAGACGGTTTTAACCCCTAATAAGACAAAAACAATGAATTGGGTCCAGGGTTAGAACGGTAATTGACCCTATTTTTCAATTTTTTTAATCAGCGTCTCTGGGGGCGTGAGGCGCACGTGCCAGACGGTTTCCCGTCTCACGCCCTGTTCAAGCGGCGCGTGCGGCCTACTCCGGTGGCCGGAAATTGGATCCCGGGGGACAGAACGATGCGCCGCCGCGTGTTCTTCCTCCCGCGGTGGTGCGTGTAGCCAAAACATGGCCGACGACGCGGCGGAGGCCGGCGGCCACGTTTCTCTCTCTCCTGCACGTCAATGTGCAGGAGAGTCCCCCATATATTTAGACTTTGCACTTCGGTCCCTCGACTTTGAATTTCGTTTTTGGTCCTCATTTCTGTTATATAAGTTTTGATTTTGTTCAATTGGGTCCTCCGATTTGAATTGATTGAATGTCAAAGTTTCACTTCGGTCCTTCCACTTTCAATTTCCGGATTGGCTGTATGTCAGTCAATCAATTCGGTATAAAAGTTCCGATTTGTGCAATTTCGCCCTCTGATTTCAATTGAGAATAAAAGTAATTTGCATATCAGCCCTTTGACTTTCAATTTGTTAATTTCAGCCCTTTATATTTGATTTTCATTTAAGTCCTTATACTTTTATTTTTTTATATTTCTACAATAATCCCTCCTTTTGTCCATGTTTATGTAAAAGTGTATTTAACACAATAATAATAATGATAATAATAATAATAATACTAATAATAATAATTATTATAATAATAATAGTTATAGTAATAGTAATAATAATAATAGTAATAGTAATAGTAATACTAATAGTAATAATAATAATAATAGTAATAGTAATAGTGATAATAACAATAATAATAATAATAATAATAATGACTTAATTATTTTTTGTTCTTACTCTTCTGTGTTTTTTTTCTTTCTCCCAATAATTTGATAAAAAATTTTTTTCCGGTTATAGCAATAATAATTGTTTTTGTTTTTTTTTTCTTTTGTTAAAATTTCTTGCATGTCTTTAGTCTTTCATTGTTTTTTTCCTTTCATTACTAACATAATAATAATAATATCAATAATAATAATAATAATAATAATAATAATAATTACATTGTTTTGTGTGCTTGCTCTTTCTTTAATGTTCTTTTTCCCTCCGGATAATTTCATAATTTTTTTTTTGACAGTAATAGCAATAATAGTTTTTTTTTTTAATCTTTTGTTAAAGTTTATAAGATGTTTTTAGGCTTTCATTTATTTTTGTTTCTTTCATTATTAACATAATAATAATAATTATAATAATAATAATAATAATCATAGTCATTATTATTAATATTATAATAATAGTGATTATGTATTCTATTATTATAATAATAGTGATTATTTATTCTTTCAGAATAATAATAATAATAATAATAATTTTTTAATTTGTTTTTCTTGCTTGCTGTTTTGTTCATGCTTTTTAATTTTTTTACCTCGGTATAATTTAATAATTTTTGTTGTTTTTATTCTAGCGGCAATAATAATTTTAAATGTTAAGACTCCGATGTTGCTATTTCCCTATTTTTACTCTGTCTATTAATTGATTTTTTGAATTTTATTATCTGCACAATAATGATTGCAGTAATTTTTTTCTTCTTATTCAAATATTTTGCTTTTTTTTCTAATGTTAGTGCGCGCTCTTTTGTGATCGTTTATGACGCAATACCTATATTGTAAAAGATGTAATCTATGCTTACGTGACAAACTCAACTCAAAATTTTAAACATTTTATCTTTTAATCTATAATTTTTATTTACTTATATCATATAAATTTATCGTTGTACA
This sequence comes from Salix brachista, assembly GCA_009078335.1. Lineage (NCBI taxonomy): Eukaryota > Viridiplantae > Streptophyta > Magnoliopsida > Malpighiales > Salicaceae > Salix > Salix brachista. Next base: position 4,236,141 of record CM018580.1, on the reverse strand, counting down.
TTTAATTATATTAAATTATATACAAAAAAATACCCGCGGCAACGCGCGGGCAATTATCTAGTGAAAATAATAAATCACGTCATACAATTATAGCATCACATAGAAATATGATAATTACAGAAAAATTATAAAATGAATAGTTACCAATGATTAATTTCGAGGGATACTGTTGGTTTGAATGAAGTACAGTTGTATTACCATAAATTAACAATAAATAAGTTGTACTTTTCAAATTGGAAAAAAAAAAGTGAGTATACCATAAAGAGTAGGATATAAAAAAAGTGAGTTTTTTTTTATAAAAATATATTATTTATTATGATGTTTTTATAGTTTTATCTATTCAAAGAGAATATTTTTTTCCTATTTTATTTTGTAATAGCCTTTTGCAAGTGGAAATTTGAATAAATAAAATTAAGTATTTTAAGGGTCTTTCCATATTTATGGTATTTTTTTTTTATCTTTCATTTTCGCCTGCAAAAATGGGTACTAGACCTCAACAATCATTGATGGTTATTTTGCTTTTAATATGTATTGGAGAACACTGGAACATGTTGCAAAACAGGATATGCTCATGTAAGAGGGGATGAAAAGATTTCTTTCTTGAAAATATATTCAGAAACTAGTATGTTATTTTTAATTGTGTCATATTTTAAATCCTAAATATTAGAGATCTTACAATAATACACATGGACTATTAAATTAGAGGACCTATGATTGAATCCCTCATTAATATCATCAAATGCCCAACAAGTTTTTAGTGTTTTGTTTTTTATTATTATTCTTATCTAGCATTTCTCAAATTAATGTACATACTTGTCACAAATTCTCACCTTATTTAGTAAAAAAATTATAAAAACTCTTATAATCTCCTCCCCTCCCATCCCATCCCATCCTCTCCACTCATCTCCTTCCCAAACAAGCAAACTAAATGGGTGTTAAGAGTATGTAATTATTTTTCAAAGTGATTTTTCATTTAAAATGTATTAAAATAATTTTTTACTTAATTTTTTTTTTGACATCAGCACATTAAAATAATCTAAAAACATTAAAAAACAAATTCATTGGGCAAAAAGAAAATTAATTTTTTTTTAAATACATTGTTGAAGTGCTTCCCAAACACTCCCTAAATGTATCCCTACTATCACCTTATCATAAAATTTGGAATTGGACAGTTCAAATGTAAGATGCAAACCAAATACACATAACCATTGCTAGTGCAAGTTCAACATGGAAATTCACAGCTTGAAATGACAATGCCATTACCTATAGCATTTAAATGAAGTTCATATTTCTATATATAAATCTCAGACCAGGCAGTGTCACCATCCATCTTCTACTGCTGCGTCTAAGCTTTTAGCCATGGCAGCCAAGAAAACAAAAGGAAGGCAGAAGGTGGAAATGAAGAGAATTGATAACCAAGATGATAGATTAATCACCTTCTCAAAGCGTAGATCTGGGATTTACAAGAAAGCGAGCGAGCTGGTCACTCTAACCGGGGCAGAGATGACAGCGATAGTTTTTTCACCATCAGGTAATAGTTTTTTCATAGTTTTTTCACCATCAGGTAAGCCTTTCTCCTTCGGCCATCCTACGGTTGAATCAGTCATTAATCGTTTTCTTGAAGATCAACCGAGTGTGGATTGCACTTGCCACTACAAGAAAAGGGCCCGTTTGCAAAAATCCATTGCAAAAATTGCAACGGGACATTAGTTTAGCAACAGATATTCCATTGTTAAACTAATGTCAGAACTTAAAAAAGAAAAACAAGGGTTGCAATGGATTTTCCATTGCATTTTTATTTTGCAACGGATTATCCATTGCAAATTAAAAAAGTTAGCAACGAATGTATTTTGCTTTAGCAACGGATGTATTATTATTCTTATCTAGCAATATGAAGTGTCATTGACTGAATTTATAAACCCAGATTCAAGCAAAAATGTGCGTAATTCATGATACCATGCTCGGGGGGCCTGCTTGAGTCCGTAGATAGCTTTGCGAAGCTTGCATACAAAATCTGGTTTGTCTTTGTCAACAAACGCTGGGGGTTGAACCATGTAAACATCCTCTTGCAGCGTTCCTTGAAGGAATGCGTTGTTAACATCCAATTGCCTTAGCTTCCACCCTCTGCTTACTGCAATTGAAAGAACCAGTCTTACTGTTGTGGGTTTCACCACCGGACTGAATGTCTCGGTGAAATCAAGTCCCGGTCGCTGATTGAACCCTTTAGCGACGAGACGGGCTTTGAACCGAGCAATTGAACCATCTGCATTTCTTTTAACCCTGAAAATCCATTTGCAGCCAATCAAGTTAGAAGCACACTGTGATGGGACTAAATCCCAAGTATTATTCTTCATGAGGGCAGTGTATTCATCTTTCATTGCATCACGCCAATGATCCTCCTTTAATGCTTGTGCCACAGTATGCGGTTCAATAACAGGGGATTTGGTAAGTTGGGTGCAGTAACTGAATTTTTGAATGGGTTTGTGTATATGGTTTTTTGATCTGGTCTGCATTGGATGTGTGGAGGGATTTGGTTGCTGTGGTATGGGTGAGGTGGAGCTGCTGTTTTGTTGTGTCACGGACTGAATGTTTATGGAATCAGTTTGTGAGATTGGTGAAGAAATACTACCTGGTGGTTCGGCAGATGGTGTCACCGTAGATGGTGAGAGTGACCGGGGTTCTGGAGCAGAGGAGACAATGGAAATAACATTTGGTGGATGAGTGACAGGTGTAGAGACAGATGGTGATGAATGATTGGTCTGAAAAGAAGAGTATGGAAATGTTGACTCAATAAATTGCACATGCCGAGAAGTGAAAAATTTGGTGGACACCGGTTCATAACAAATGTATGCACTCTGTGATGATGAATAGCCTAAAAATATGCACGGTTTGGATTTAACATCTAGTTTGTGTGCTGAGTAAGGACGTAACCATGGATAACATAAACACCCAAAAATACGAAGTTTTGTATAATTGGGAGTGTGGTGAAAAATTAGCTCATATGGTGAGGAATAATTTAGAGTAGATGCTGGCATACGATTTATTAAGTAAATCGCAGTTGAAAATGCAAAGGACCAAAACGTTGAAGGCAAAGAAGCATGAGTGAGAAGGGAAAGTCCTGTCTCAACAATATGTCGGTGTTTACGTTCTGAGATGCCATTATGTTCAGGGGTGTGTGGAGGAGAGGTGCGATGTGAGATGCCATGCAATAGAAAAAATTCTTTGAGTGCAAGAAATTCACCACCGTTATCCGAATAAAATGTTACGATTTTATGTTTGAAGAAATTCTCAACCATGGCTTTAAATTTAATGAATGTAGATTTGACGTCAGATTTGTGTTTAAATGGATATAGCCAAGTATATCGTGTGAAATGATCCACAAATATAACGTAGTATTTAAAGCCATCAAGTGAATAAATTGGAGCAGTCCAAACATCAGAAAAAATAACATCTAATGGAGTGCGAGATTTTAGGGAAGACACAGAAAAGGATAATTTATGGCTCTTGTTACAGTGACATGCATTGCAGGCAATTTGTTTATTGCAAGTAGTAGAACTCAAATTATTTTTAGACAGAATAATGCTAAGAATTGGTGATGATGGGTGGCCTAAGCGAAAATGCCAATTTATTGGAGCAATTTTAAGACTGGAAAATGCAACTGGAGAGGAGGATTTTGGACTAAGCCCCGTCCATTCATAAACACCACCTTTGGTTTCACCCTGAGCTCGAACCATTCCCGTTAGTAGATCCTTCACAAGAAAACACCATGGTAAGAATTCAACAGAAACATTATTAGTGACACAAAACTGATAAATAGATATGAGGTTCTTTTTAATGTGAGGAACACATAAAATATCCTGAAGACTAAATGAGGCAGATGGTGTTTGTAGTGTGGTGGATCCTGTGTGTGTAATATTTAAACCGGTACCATCTCCTATCATGACATCTTCGGATCCAGTGTATGGATTGTGAAGAGCAAGATTGTTGAGATCAGCTGTTATGTGATGAGAGGCTCCACTGTCAAGCAACCATGAAGATGCAGTAGGATTGCTGCTAGAGGCGAGATGTGCTTGGGGTCTCCAGTGATTGGAGCTGTTGATTGCAGAGGGGTTTGATTCGTGAGGAACGAATTTGAAGGAGGGACAGCGTTTTGCTGTGTGTCCTTGAACACCACATACTTGACAGTATCCTTGATACTGTCGAGCACCAGTTCTCTGAAGATGAGACCCTTGATTTGGAGTCTGATTTGGCCTGGGATACATTTGATAAGAAGGACGCCAAGGCTGGGAATGAGGTCTGTGCATCGCGGGATGTGAGTTCCTATACCCAGATCGAGTATTGGCCACATTTGCAGTAGGAGAGAATTGAAGAGAGGACTTGTTTACTGGAGGAAGAGAAGCCTCAAACATGAGTAATTTCTCATGAAGCTCTTCAAAAGAGATTGCAGAGTCACGTGATTGTACTGCACGCACCAGTTCTTTATATTCATCCCCTAATTCTTCCAAGATTTTGTCTGTGACATCTTCATTTTCCAGGGGGCACCAAGCAGAGCCAATTCATCTGACTTTGCTTTAACAGAGTAAATGAACTCTGAGATGCTGAGGGAGCCTTTGGTTAAAGCTCTGAAGAGTGTTTTGATTTGTTTGATTCGTCCCCGGGATGGTGTTGCATAAGTAGATTCCAGAATTTCCCAGGCTTCTTTTGATGTGGTAGCTCGGGCTATGAAGGGAATGATGGTATGGTGAATGGAGCCAAGAATGGCATTGAAGATGAGCTGATCTTGGCGTATCCAAGCATGATACGCAGGATTGATTGAGCTACTGTCATTAATGACAATGTTTTCAGGTGGGCATGGCTTAGAGCCATCAACAAAGCCTTTGAGGTCATAACTAGTAAAAAGGGTCTGGAATTGCAATTTCCACGACAGATAATTGGAGCTAGTGAGCTTGAGGGGTGTTTGTGCAGTGACATTAATGGTCACTAGCGAGCTTGGATTATTTGGTGGTTGGCTGGAGTTGGAAGTCATGGTAGTTTGTGGAAAAAAAAATTAAACGTAACTGTTGCTACCCAATTTTTGACTCTTTATTTTGTGTTTCAAAAAAAAAGGTATTTCAAAAACAGATTTTGGGTTCAAGGGCGAAATCGAGAAATTTGGAGTTTAATGGCCGATTGAGGGTTAAATCGCGAAAATCAGGAGCCAAGGACCAGATTAGAAAGTCGCGTAAAGCCAAGGTTGAGATTGAATTTTTGATGGGATTTAATTGCATAAAAAGCTTAAATCCAATTGGGTGCATTTAGAGATTTTTTAAAAGGACCAAATCATATTTTTCTTTCCTTCCTAAAATATTTTGAAATCTGCATTTTTAAAAATTAAGCATGCACTGTGCCGTTGCCTTGCATTGATTTTTCACGGCAAGCAGATCAAAATTTTATCAAATTTTCCTTCCCATCAATGTTGATTTTATTGCCCGATTCATCTCCTTCACAGCAGATCAATATTTCTTTTTCTTCCTTTTTCGATTTAATTTTCTTCCCAATTCAGCTCTCTCAACGCAGCAGCGTTCAATTGAAATCAATGGCAATCAATTGGAATTAAAACAGAAAATCAACAGCAATGCAGCAGCAGATCAACAACAAATTTGATAACAACTCAATTCCAAAATCCTGCGTGATTCTCTTCCTGTTTCATCTCCATCACAGCAAAGCAGTCAGAATTTTTCCCATTTCAATCGTGATTTTATGCCTGATTTTCCTCTGATTGCATTCAATACCCTGCATTAAACGTTGATGAATGTTGGGTCTTGTACTGCTATAAATAGCAGTATACGTTGAGGAGTAAGGGGGGAGAAAACAGAAAACAGAGGAGGGATTTACGTGAGAAACACATTGTTAAGGACGGAGACAAATAGAGAGAATGAAAGAGCCATTGAGATAAAAAATTTGAGTTAATTCTTCCTACTCTCCTCAGCATTTCCCCTCGTTTTACTCTGCCTCTCTCTCTCTAAAATACACAGACCCGAAACGCTCTCTCTCCCTCCCTCTCGGCTCAGCCACTCCGACCACCAGCTTCGGCCACCAAGAGCTGCCTTATCATCACCATAATCTCCGTTGTCATTCTAGCAGCCCAGTCACCTCCTCCGGTTGAAGAAAACAGAGCAGCCCCGTCGCAGCAAGCAGACCCGTCTCCATTCCGACGCAGTTTCCGGCCACCTCAGGCCACCATATCCGACGCCAACACGACCAAAAGAACCACCTCGGAATCCTCTACCCAAATGTGTTAACAGGTAAGCCTTTCATTACACTTGGAAAATTGGTGCATCACTGTTCATCACCCCTGCATTTGCAAAATTTTGCATGCAGGGGGGGGCTCTCCGCGTGGGCTTGGCGGGCCAGGCCTTGTGCCTGGCCTGGCCCTGAAGGGCTTCCAGCGTCTGGGCTGGAAGCCCAGCCCAGATGGGTCTGGGCTGCCAGCCATCTGGGCTAGCAGCCCAGCCGGGAGATAAGGTGGGCTGGGCTGTCAGCCCAGCCCGAATTTAGGTGGGCTGACAGCCAGCCCACCGAAAAAGAGAAAAATATAAAAAATATAAAAAATACAAAATTTTAAAAAAATATTTTTATTAAAGAAAAATGCGTTGTTTTCTTGCATACGGCCAATACACTAGCATGTTTTAAAAATCGTTCTTTGTTTCAAAAATATATATTATCTTGGGTTTTTGAAGAAAAATGAGTTTTAGCATGGATTTCGCAAAGAAAAATCATTTCTTGCATTTTGAGATTTTACAACAAGTTTGTAAAATCCAAAGGGTATTGGCCAATATTCAAAAAAATATAAAAATCTTATTTTGGAATTTATTATTCACCATCGGTATTTGGATAAATAAATCCTAAGGGGTTAATATCCAAAATATTCGGCGGGAATGATATGATATTATTCACCATCGGTATTTGGATAAATAAATCCTAAGGGGTTAATATCCAAAATATTCGGCGGGAATGATATGCTATTATTCACTGTTGGTATTTGGGTAAATAAATTGTAAGGGGTTAATATCCAAAATATTCGGCGGGAATGATATGCTATTATTCACTGTTGGTATTTGGGTAAATAAATCCTAAGGGGTTAATATCCAAAATATTCGGCGGGAATAATATGCTATTATTCACTGTCGGTGTTTGGATAAATAAATCCTAAGGGATTGATATCCAAAATATTCGGCGGGAATGATATCCCATTTGTCATTTAATTAACATATGTTTTTTTTCAAAGCCATAGCAAATCATACGCAAACCAAAACGTCAAGCAGCTTACCTTAGGTAGGGCGTACTAGGGGTGCTAAAACCTTCCCTTTACGCAACCAGTCCCTTACCCTAAAATCTCTGAAAGACCAGTTTTAGGTTTCCTAGTAACCATTAATACTAGGTGGCGACTCCCTTTTTTACGAAAAATAGATAAATCCCCCGACACATTGAATCCCCGCACACGGGGATAGTCGTCACGATGCCGCGCTTAAATTTTGGGGTGCGACAGAATGGCGACTCCGCTGGGGACTTGGGCTAAGCTTGATAGTTTTTTTATTTGTTTATGATATGTTTTATTTGTTTATTTGTTTATTTATTTATTTGTTGCTATGGATTATTTATAAGCTTTAGCATGCATCTTTACATCCTGTCATCATGCATCACTTTTTGAATTATTTTGAGAGCACACACTAAACTTTAAGTTAAGTGGGGGACTAGCAGCTTACCTATGACTTGAGTCAAGGTTGAAGTTTGTGTAAACCCCAACTCTTTGCTGAGTGTTTAGACTGGTAGTGATTGGTATACGTGCCATCCCACTATCTGCTGAACCCCCATATCACCTTTACGAGGGTGATCACTGGGACAGCAAGAGACCCTCTTTAGAGACCAAGTAGTAAACTTACCCTATGTCTCACATAAAGGAACTAGAACCTATCGTTAAGATGTATGCTCCATAATATCATTTTGCATAAAGAGAAAAAAACTAGAAAAGCATTTTTGCCTAAGGCAGTGTGACGCACTTTTTGAAAATAAATTTCGTGATGCAACGAGATTTATTTTTCACCGTACAAGTTCAACTTTGGGTTGTCTGAAAGAAAGGTTAAAAAGCTTCTTTTATTGTTAAGTAAAAGAAAGATAAAAGACAAGCTGCTTAAGAGGCAATTTACCCGATCCAATGTTGCAAGATCACTTTGGGTACACTGCAAAAGAAGCTAGAGGTGTCAGCTTTGTAACGATTGATAACAAGAAAGATGAGCGAAATGCAGGTGCTACTTTTGGCTCTGCCATCTCCACAGAGAACTTTGGGGACTCTACTAGCAAGCACAGAAGAGAGTATGATAGGTACACAAGTCGTCCTTTCCGAAATGGACATAAAACTAACAGAACACTTATCTCGAAGGAGCAGTTTATGGTCTCCTTGAGTGAAGTTGAAGGCTTGGCCGAGGATGCCCGGTTTGTGAGAAGCAATATGGTAGAGAATGATCAAGACGCGGACATTGAGTTTAAGACAAATGTTTTAACTGATCACCATAGGTGTTCCATTACTACAAAGCATAAGAAGTTCTGATTATGTCAACTTTCCTACAAGTTACGGGCTAGGACAGGAACTGGTGGAGCACAATGGTTTTCAGCAGCCCTCAACTAAGCATACTGGTATGTTTCAGTCTAATCCAGACTTGGCTGAGGATGCCCGGGTTGTGACACACAATATGGTGGGGAATGGCCATGATGTGGGTATTGAGTCTAGGACGGATGTTCCAACTAATCATCACGGGCATTTCTTTTCCTACAAGAAGAAGGAGTTCTGATTATGTTAACTCTGCGAGCAGGTATAGGCTAGGACAAGAAACTGATGGAGGACAATGGTTTTCAGAAGCCATCAACTAAGTATACTGATATGTTTCAGTCTAATTCACCTCAAAGTTTTAGCAAGCCCATCTTAGAAGAAACTTCCTCAATTAGTGATCATTTTCAACAACCTTCTGCAATCTTGGTGGAGCTGCAAAACTCTCAATATTATAGACAGCCCATTTTGCAAGCAATCAAGGATCAATTTCGACCATCTCCTGCTGCACGTCACTTGATGGAGTCACATAATTCTGAGCTTTCTTTTTCTGCATTGGATGGTGATAGATTGCTTAGGACTATTGCTTTATATTCAACATCTTATGGAGATGGAGTTGGTGCATCCAATATTCTTTGTGACCCAGATGTCCCCAGGCCTGGCAATAGGTGAAGAAAAAAATTAAGCCGCAGATGAAAAGGCAAGATGAGGTTACAAATTTCAAGGATAAGAAATAGAACAAGAATTCCCACTTATTAATGGGTCAATTGCCGAAAGTCTCAAAGGGGTTTATCATGAATGATATTTCAGCTGGCAAGGGGGATGATCTCCAAATACCTGAAGTGATACCTTTTATAGATTTCAAGCGTCGTAGAAAAGCACAGAAAATTATGAGTGCTGCCAATACAGGGAGTACATAAAACATCGGCTTATCAGGTCAGCAACATAAAAGAAGAAAGTTGATCAGGCCAAAATTCAGTGGTAATGGATCGTCTGGCAATGTTAATACCGGAAGTCAGGATAATGCAAGTAGGATGACTCAGAATGTTGAATTACCAGATATGACACTTCATATTGACCTTGAAGACAATAATACTGGTTTTCAAGGCTGTTCAGATTGTGAAGGAAACGAGAAGGTAGCAAACTGTGTGGTAACCCCCAGCAATGCTAATGGAGACAGCGAAGAAGCATTACAGGATGTTGGTCCAGTTTCTAGTGAATACAATAGTAATACAGAAAATAGTTTGCCTTCGATGAATCCTGAGGCTGATGGGATTGTCAAGTGTGTACTTGATCATGATGGAGGTAATGGAAATATATCTGATAATGTTAAAGCTGAGAATAGATCTTTTCACCATGGAGGAAATGAAAAGCTACCCGACAATGCTAAAGTCGCGAATAGATCTTACCCAACAACTGGTGAGAGTGCCTTAGATATTATGTTGAGCAGTAGAATGGATTATAACTGTGGATCAGAAAAGGCGTTCAAAGAAGTTGGAAATGTTGAAGAAAATGAGCAGCAGCTATTTCTGCAAATCTGTTGGGGAATAGTGCAAAACATCTATTGAAACCGTCAGTTACTCCAATACGAAAGAGTCTGCAGAATTATGTGAGCAAGATGACAAACGTGTAAAGGTGATAGCAGCAGCTGCAGGCAAAGACTGTAAAGTGGTTGCTGAGCGAGAAGATAGTGGAAATAGAAATCGTGAAAATCCCAGCTATTGACCATGGCGCAGTCACAGATCTCAAGCGAGAAGATCGTGCATTTTGTTTTTGGTTCATGAGGTGAAGTTAACAACAAGAACATCCAATGCAGCAAACAAATTGAACCATCATAAATTGAAGAAAAGATGGTCTCCATTACATGTTGGCCGAGAGGTTGATACTGATACTTTCCACTGTTGGAGCAGCTGATCTATGAATGGATTGAGCTCCAGCAGTATTGGGTTTGTCGCTGATGTAAAACGGATGAATGTTGCCTTGACAAGAGCCTAGCTCTCGCTTTGGATTTTAGGTAATGCGAGGACCTTGCAGACGAACCGGAACTGGGCAGCTCTAGTAAAGGATGCTAAAGAGAGGAATTTGGTCATCTCAGCGAGCAGCCATATGAATCCTTGTTTGAAACAGCTCCTAGGGATGCTTGCAAGAGAGAAAGTATTAATAATCATTCAAGACTGTCTAGGCATGCTGAAAATTCTAGAAGCAATGACAAACTAGGCAAACAAAATGAGCAGAAAGTGCACAGGGATAAAAAAAAAAAAAAAACTCTATTTCGTTCTGTGACCCGATGCCATAGTACTGTTGCTGGAGACGGTAAGGATTTTTATATCCAAAGTAGCAAAAGAAAAGCCAGAGAGGAACATGATCTTCCAGGGAAAATGGATGTCAAGTCTGTAATTCCAGGGGAATCTGTTACTGGTGATGAAAGCAAGGGAAGAGAAAGAAGCGAGAAGAAACTTGACTCCGGTAAGAAGAAAGATAAATGTGCAAATTCAAAGAGTTCTAGGGAGCGTTCTGAACATGAATTCGTTGATGGCCATAAAAATCTGAAATTGAGCTAGGGAACAAAGAAATCTATTGAAGGTGAGAAGCCAGAAGAATTTGTAGAATTCTACATCCTCAGATGAAAGCAGCCTCAAAAGCAAGGAGGTCAATGATGGTAAAGATCCTAATCCTATAGGTGCTTGTTTAGATATGATTACAAAGAGGAAACAACAACGTGAAGCTGTCGAGGCCATTCTAAACTCATCGCTCATTTCCTCCAAGAAGACAGAACCATCAACGAAATCTATGTCTTCCAAAAGGCCTCCTCCAACCTCTGTTGTAAGTGGTGGAATCAGACCTCCCGAGACAAGAAAAGGTCTGCGGTAGCCTCAAAAAGGTTTATTGCAAAATTAGATCCATCAGCACCACAGTAAAAGTGAAAATTTATGTGATCCCAGTATGGTAGGAAGTCGGATTCTGTTTTTGAGATTTTAGCGGAACCTATTTTATCATCCCTGAAAGTTTATGGAAAGAAGGTCAGCTTGATCTTGAATATCAAGGTAAACCATGGATTGGATAGGTTTGGTTCACGTGTGGTGATTCATTGTTATAGACCCCCAAGGCAATACAACATTGGTCTTGAAAATACAGAAATGCTACTAGTGTGACTGATCATTGTGGATGCTGCTCAGTTGAAGGAGAAATAGATGGAAGCCCTTGGTACTACGATATCAAGAATTTCATCCAAAACCAAGCTTATCCCCTGGGAGCATCCAAAAAAAGAAGAAAACCTTGAGGAGGTTAACGATGGATTTTTACCTTGATGGAGAAGTTTTGTATAAAAGGTCATCTGACGGTACTTTGCTGAGATGCTTAGATGGAGTTGAAGCCAGAAACGCGTTGCGAGAAGTCCATGAAGGGATTCGCTCAACCCATACTAATAGACATATGATGGCTAGAAAAATTCAAAGAAATAGTTATTTCTGGAGGACATTAGAGAAGGATTGCATCGACTATGTCCGCAAGTGTCGTAAGTGTCAAGTCCGAGGTGACAAAATCAATGTCCCTCCGGCTCTTATGTTCAACTTGATATCTCCGTGGCCTTTTGCAAAGTGGGGAATTGATGTGATTGGGCCTTTCAACCAGAAGCCAATAATGGTCATAGTTTTATTCTCGTGGCTATCGACTACTTCACAAGATGGGTAGAAGTTGGGTCATTTGCTCATGAAACGTAAAAGGTGTGGAAGAAATTTGCTTGATATGTCGATACGGACCACCAGAAAAGATCATAACTGATAATGCTCAGAACTTCAATGGAAGAATAATAATAGAACTCTGCGCTAAATGGAAAATCAAGCAACCCCACACTTGGGGGCATGGCCAGATTTGGATAAAAGCAAAGATCATTGCAGATAGCCCATAATAAGCAAGGCGCTTGCGTTTGAGTGGTTGATTGACTTATGAAAAATTTGAATAAGTCATCCAATCAGAGAAGCCTGCAAAACTTTGGAGATTAGGCAAAGGCATCCTTTTGATAATGGAGCATCAGAAAAGGGGCCTATGTTTCTAAAGAGAATCTCAGGTCAACAAAATCATGGAAGATGAATTGAAGATCGGTGTTGCTTCGAGATGGGTGGGTCACCCAGAAAAATGAGACCACGCTAGACGGGTCGGTCACCCATCAAATGAGGCCATGCTAGCCGGGTCGGTCACCCAGAAAAATGAGACCACGGGTCGGTCACCCATCAAATGAGGCCATGCTAGCCGGGTCGGTCACCCAGAAAAATGAGACCTTTCTAACCACTAACCGGGTCAGTCACCCAGAAAAATGAGACCACGAGTCGGTCACCCAGAAAAATGAGACCTTTCTAACCACTAACCGGGTCGGTCACCCAGAAAAATGAGACCACGGGTCGGTCACCCATCAAATGAGGCCATGCTAACCGGGTCGGTCACCCAAAAAAATGAGACCACAGGTCGGTCACCCATCAAATGAGGCCATGCTAACCGGGTCGGTCACCCAGAAAAATGAGACCTTTCTAACCACTAACCGGGTCAGTCACCCAGAAAAATGAGACCACGAGTCGGTCACCCAGAAAAATGAGACCTTTCTAACCACTAACCGGGTCGGTCACCCAGAAAAATGAGACCACGGGTCGGTCACCCATCAAATGAGGCCATGCTAACCGGGTCGGTCACCCAGAAAAATGAGACCTTTCTAACCACTAACCGGGTCGGTCACCCAGAAAAATGAGACCACGGGTCGGTCACCCATCAAATGAGGCCATGCTAACCGGGTCGGTCACCCAGAAAAATGAGACCTTTCTAACCACTAACCGGGTCGGTCACCCAGAAAAATGAGACCACGGGTCGGTCACCCATCAAATGAGGCCATGCTAACCGGGTCGGTCACCCAGGAAAATGAGACCTTTCTAACCACTAACCGGGTCGGTCACCCAGAAAAATGAGACCTTTCTAACCGCTAACCGGGTCGGTCACCCAGAAAAATGAGACCCTTCATATCTAGCTTGGGTAGGTCACCCAGAAAAATGAGACCCATATCCTTCATTCTGTTTTTCTTTACAACGCTTACTATTTAAAGTCTTTTACAAGACTTTAGTCGTAAGCATTGTAAAGAAGGGGCATCTGTTGCTACCCAATTTTTGACTCTTTATTTTTTTTATGTTTCGAAAAAAAGTATTTTTCAAAAATAGATTTTGGGTTCAAGGGCGAAATCGAGCAATTTGGAGTTTAATGGCCGATTGAGGGTTAAATCGCGAAAATCAGGAGCCAAGGACCAGTTTAGAAAGTCGCGCAAAGCCAAGATTGAGATTGAATTTTTGATAGGATTTAATTGCATAAAAAGTTTAAACCCATTTGGGTGCATTTAGAGAATTTTTAAAGGACCAAATCATATTTTTACCTTCTTTTGATTTTTTTGAAATCTACATTTTTAAAAAAGGAAACATGCATTGTTCCGTTGATTGCATTGATTTTCCACGGCAAACAGATCATTTTATTCCCATATCAATTTGATCTTCTTCCCATTTCATCTCCATCACAGCAGATCAATCAAAATTTTCTTCCCATTTCGTCACCGTCACAGCAATAACGCATGATTCTTTTTCCTAATCAATCGTGATCCTTTGATTGCTCTCGATTTGATTAGCTTTCCATAACACTGCATGGTGACCCAACGGTTAAATCCTCTCTGCTATAAATAGCAGCACGGTGAAGAAGACAAGGGGGGAGGAAGAAAGAGAGAAAGAAGAAGAGGGGAAAAAGAAAGAAATTCACGCAGAGAAGAGGAGAAAAAAAAAAGAAAAGAAAGAAATTCACGCAGAGAAGGGAGAGGGAAATTTACGTGAAAATACAGTTTTAAAAAACACAGCATCTTCATCCCTCTCGGTGCAGCTCTCTCTCTGTCTCTGTCTCTGTTTCTCTCACAAAAACCAGGCATACCGACGCCTCCCTCTCTCTCCTCCAACAGCCACTGTCGACCACCCATATTACTCTCCAGCTCACCATCGTCTCTGCCATAAATCCCTAGCAGCTCAGCCACCTTCTCTGTTGAAGAAAAACAGAGCAGCCCAACGCAAACGCCACCAGCCCGCCAGTTTCAGAGGCTCCGTCCGGTGACCTCAAGCCACCATTTCCGACGAAACAACGATCAGAAGAATCACCACGACCTCCTCTACCCAACGGTATAAACAGGTAAGCATTTCTTCACACTCGAAAATTTCCAAGGTTGTCAAAATCGCGAGTAGACTCGCAAAATCATACGATTTTGCGAGTCAACTCATCAAATCTGGTTAACTCGGAAAGAAAAATCGTTTTCGGTCAAACTCGGACGAAATCACAAAATCGGACCGAATCGGTCCGATTTTGCGATTCTTCTTGAATTCTTTCAAATGAATTGCGGTGCCCACCCTCCCCCTCTCTGTAGCTCTCTATAATCTATATATATATATTATATTATTATATATATCAATCTCTCTCTCTCTCTCTCTTTATATATATATATATATATATATATATATCTTCCCCTCTCTCCATGTGTGTGTGTGAGTGTGTGTGTGTCTATATATATATATATATATATATATATATATATATATATATATATATATATATAAAATGAAATCTTGAAAATTAGTAATATTAGCTTTAAAATTTATACTTAATTTTTTTTAAATATTTTTTTTATTTTAAATTATATTTTTATATATTTTTAAATTATTTTCATGTTCTGATGTCGAAATAATTTATTGGAGTTGGAGCTAGTACTAGCAATATCGGTGTTGATACCAATATTAGTATTGATAATCCTTTCAATAGTAATGCTTTTGATGAATATATTAAAAATAACGAGGAAAATAACGGTCATGAGACTGATTTTAATTTATATAGCACATTAGCAAAATATTTATTTTAAATTTATTAGTTTTTACCTAATGAAATTCTATGGACATAATTATTTTGTAATGTATTTTTAAGTTATTTTGAATCATGTATGAACCTTAACTAATGAAGTTTTATGGCCATAATTATGTTGTATTGTATTAAAAAATATTTTACTTACGATTTTATGATTTTTCTACCTAAATGATTTTAGCTGTGATTTTACGATTTTTGTACGGAAAAATTCAGGTACGATTTTACGATCCAATTTTACGATCCGATTTTTCAAAGCCCCTTCCGATTCGTGTCAAAATCTCGATTTTGACAATCTTATTCTGGGCATCATGCCTTCGATCATGTAGCTTTCTGATATTCGAACATAATCTTCTTTTTTGTGCTGATATTTGCTTCACACAAAACCTTGATGGTTGGATTTTCAACCCAAGCATTATCAACTGATTTAGTACTGATTCTTTCATTTATAGCATCTGATTCTTCAATGCCTCCGCAGTTCACCATAAGGCGACCATTAGGTATCAATCTACCCTTTAATTCCAACCAAGTTGCTACCTGCATGTCAAACACAGTGATTGAGTTTAGATATGTAAAACTGTTATACATAAACACTAACGAAGGAGAAAAAAAATACTGGCAAGATCAAGGGATTTGCCGTTGCAATCAAATTTGCAACGGATTATCCGTTGCAAATTAATTTGAAACGACTAGATTCCAACGGAACACGTCCGTTGCAAAATCCGTTGCTAATTAATATTAGCAACGGATGTCTTTGGTGTTTGCAACGGATCTGTCCGTTGCAAATACCCCTATTTTTTAGTAGTGCCGTCTTGTGGAGGCTCACCGGAGGATGAGAATCGAAGGACTGGCCAAAGAATACGACGAGATGCAACACCAACTGGGCGAGAAAAACGGGCCACCGATTAAAAGGGAAAATAAAAGAAAATGATAGCAGGGGTTGGTGGGATGCTCCCATTGAAGAGCTTGACCTCAAGGATCTGATGGAGCTGGACAAGAAGTTCGAAATGTTACAGACGACCATGCACAATCATCTCGTGAAGAACAATAATGGCGCTTCTTCTTCACAGGCACCAGAAATACAAGGCTATGCTTTTGCATCTACTGCAAATGACCCGAACGCTTCTGTTTTTGCTGATGGAGATCTTCCGAGCGGGGGGAGTTATGAATCACTTCACCAAGATCATATCTATGAAGAAACTTGAAATCTATCATGTATTGTCAAATTTTGTTTGCCTATTTCCCTTTTCTTTTTTCTTTTTTTTTTTTATCTTGTGTCCAACTTTTTATTTATTTATAGGAATTCACACATCAAAGATCAAACTGTGAAATCTCGTGTGTAATTTTCTCATCTCGAAGGTTAAGATACACCATCATAGAAAAAAAATATTTACGATATACTACACTTTCTTTATGGACAATACCGAGACTATATTTAGGTCAAAAATATGTTATTCTAGCTTGTTATTGATCCTTTCATAATTTACTAAAATATAAAATATATATCCTTGAAATTTTCAAGAGGTCGTGAATTTTTAAAAAAAACATGACAAGCTAGTGTCAAAAAAGGAAAAAAAAAAGGAAAATTGGAGTTTCCTATTTAAATGCAAAATTTCTCAATCTAGAAAACTAGTTTTTTAGTTTTGTGCTGAGTTTGAAATTTTTTCATTGTTTTCCAAATAAAGAAACTTCAAGTGAATTATATATATTTTTTCCCTTTATATACAATAACGATATATATATATATATATATATATATATATATATATATATATATATATATATATAAATTGGTTCCATAAATTTAGTTATCATTATAAATCTAATATAAAGACATTCTTTTTTTTAGTTAACAAGATAAGTTTATAATGATCATTTATTTTTTACCTGCATATTTTATTAGTGTCATAAATTTAAATTTTATTATATATCTATTATAAATATTTTTTATTTAACAATATAAAATTTGCATGATAAAACTTAATTTAAATACACGAAAGGATTTTTGAAGAGGATTTGACTAGAGTATCCAATCCATATAAAATCTCTTAAAATTGATATTCTACAATTAGATAATCACAAATAAAAAATATTAAGATGAGTATTGTGAATTATGGTTTTATGAAAGATAGTTGTAATCTTGATGTATAGTTTATAAAAAAAAAATCCGTTTCATTGAGCATATTTTTCATTTTTCTATTAAAAAATAAAACTTAAGAAGAAAAAGAAACTAGAAATTTTAAAAGAAAAATAGTTTTCTTCTCAGTGAACATTACCCTATTTGGCATTGCATTTCAAAAATACTTTTGAAAAAAAAAAATTTATTTTTTACTTTAAACTAATATTTTTTTATATTTTTAGATCATTTTCATGTACTGATATCAAAAATAATTTTTAAAAAGTAAAAAAAATATCATTTAGGTGCATTTCTAAATAAAAAATATTTTAAAAAACAACTTTAACCACACTCCTAACCAGGCAGTGAGAATTTTCCAATTTCATTTTTAAACCAAATTAACATTTCCATGTTATCATCTTGTATGAACTTTTTTTTTTATTTCAAAAGTAATTCAGTTATCTAGGATGCACTACATGTTCGAACGTTAAGATACAACATTATAGAAAAAACGAGTTGGGTAGCCCGCGCGTTGCGCCGGGCTTTTTATATGTAGCAAATTGATTATTTATGTGGTAAGCAAAGAATTTTTTAGTTGATAAATAGAGAATTGTAAATTTTAAATCATGCTATAATTTTTTTTTATGTATTGAATTAGTTGATTATTGTTATAAGATTAAAAACTCAGATAGCAATTCAATTTCGAAATTTAAAAATGATAAGCGATAAAATTTATGAAAGATCAGCGAATTGTAATTTGAGTATTGCAAGACCATAATTGATTAATTGTTTAGTATGTATTGATTGTTTTGATGGTTATTTAATTGGTTGATGTAAATCTGTAATCAATAAAATGAATGAAAAATGATATTTTGTTGTCTTGAACTGAATGTTTTGATTGTTAAATATTTTTTAACAGTTATTAAGCATTTAACTGGTTGATACCAATATTATAATCACTGAAATGTATTAAAGATAGATTATTTTTTGTTTGCATTGATTTAGTTGGTTGTTGACGTTATTTTATTGTCTTGGAGAATAATTTAGTCACAGTTTGGATTTGAATTGTGTGTTGATTTAATTAACTCATAGATTGTAAAATTGCAATGTTTTGATTATCTGGTGTTTTTTAATTGGATTGATAATTATATAATCAGGTGGTCGAAAAAATGTAATAGATTATATTGATTAGAGATTTTTGTTTGCTGTAGTCAATAGGGAATTTGTTGGTGGTTAGTTTTGTTGTAATTGTGTGGCCGATCATCTAATTTTTGTTTATTCAGTTGTGTTTACTGGTTATGGAAATATTTTTTGTATCCATTTGTATGGTGAATTATTTGATTGTTTGGTGTGATATTTTTTTGGTGTAGTTTATTGATCAATTTGTGAATGTGTTTTAATCGGTTATTTGTAATTGTGTGGCCGATCATCTACTATTATATAACTATATTAAATGTATATCAGAATACTTATATTAATTTTTTATATTAAAAAAATCCTAGCTCATGTTTTCTTTTCCCTATATATATTCTTAGGCGAAAGATTAAAAATATATATATAAAAAATTAACACCATTACTTTTAAAAGAATAGAATTATTAAATTATGAAAGAGCATAAAAAATATTAACAAAAGAGTTACTAACAAAATAATTGTTATTATTATTATTATTGGTATTATTATTGTTATTATTATTATTGTTATTATTGTTATTATTGTTATTGTTATTATTATTATTATTGAAATAATTGTTATTATTATTATTGTTGTTGTTGTTGTTGTTATTATTGTTGTTATTATTATTATTATTATTATTATTATTATTATTATTATTATTATTATTATTATTATTATTATTATTGTGTTAAGTACACTTATATATACATGGACAAAAGTAGACATTATTCTAGAAATAAAAAAAAAATTTGTGAATGTGTTTTAATCGGTTATTTGTAATTGTGTGGCAGATCATCTACTATTATATAACTATATTAAATGTATCTCAGAATACTTATATTAATTTTTTATATTAAAAAAATCATAAGTCATGTTTTCTTTTCCCTATATATATTCTTAGGCGAAAGACTAAAAATATATATAAAAAAAATTAACACCATTACTGGCAAAACAATAGAAATTATTAAATTATGAAGAGCAAAAAAAATATTAACAAAAGAGTTACTAACTAAAATAACTGTTATTATTATTATTGTTATTATTATTATTATTATTATTATTATTATTGTTATTATTGTTTATTATTGTTATTATTATTATTGTTATTATTATTCTTATTATTGGTATTATTATTATTATTATTATTGTTATTATTATTATTATTGAAATAATTGTTATTATTATTATTATTATTATTATTATTGTTGTTATTCTTATTATTATTATTATTAAGCTGAATATAATTATATATATTTTTTTATTATTATGAAAGACTAAAATTATTTTAGAAACTTTAACAAAAGGGAAAAAAAATATAATTGCCATCACTGCCAAAAGATTAAAAATTATTAAATTATACAGAGAAAAAAAAACATTAACAAAAGAGCAAGCAAGAAAAATAATTAAATTATTATTATTATTATTATTATTATTATTATTATTATTATTATTGTGTTAAGTACAAAATTAAAATTCGAAGACAATTTTATTTTATTTTATTTGATTTATCATCATATGATTATATTAGATGTATTTTAGAATACTGATATTAATTTTTTTTATTAAAAAAATTTTAGGTCATGTTTTCTTCGCCCTATATATATTCCTATGAGATAATATTCAACAAATATTAGAACATATAATTAATGAAAGACAAAATATTTTAGAAACTTTAACAAAAGGAAAAAAAAATATCATTTCCATTACTGTCAAAACAATAAAAATTATTAAATTATACAAAGGAAAAAAAAACATCAACAAAAGAGGAAGCAAGAAAAACAATTAAATTATTATTATTATTATTATTATTATTATTATTATAATTATTATTATTGTGTTAAGTACAAAATTAAAATTCGAAGACATTTTTTATTTTATTTTATCCGATTTATCATTATATGATTATATTACATGTATTTAAGAATACTGATATTAATTTTTTTTATTCAAAAAAATCTAGGTCATGTTTTCTTTGCCCTATATATATTCCTATGAGATAATATTCAATAAATATTAGAACATATAATTAATGAAAGATTAAAATTATTTGAGAAACTTTAACAAAAGGAAAAAAAAAATCATTGCCATTATTGTCAAAACAATAAAAATTATTAAATTATACGAAGGAAAAAAAAACATTAACAAAAGAGGAAGCAAGAAAAATAATTAAATTATTATTATTATTATTATTATTATTATTATTATTATTATTATTATTATTATTATTATTATTATTATTATTATTATTATTATTATTGTGTTAAGCACAAAATTAAAATTCAAAGACAATTTTTATTTTATTTTATCCGATTTATCATTATATGATTATATTATTATTATTATTGGTATTATTATTGTTATTATTATTATTGTTATTATTATTGTTATTATTGTTATTATTATTATTGTTATTATTATTATTATTGAAATAATTGTTATTATTATTATTATTATTCTTATTCTTATTATTATTGTTATTATTATTGTTATTATTATTATTGTCATTATTATTATTATTATTGTGTTAAGTACACTTATATATACATGGACAAAAGTAGACATTATTCTACAAATAAAAAAAATCAAATTTGTAAATGTGTTTTAATCGGTTATTTGTAATTGTGTGGCCGATCATCTAATATTATATAATTATATTAAATGTATCTCATAATACTTATATTAATTTTTTATATTAAAAAAATCCTATGTCATGTTTTTTTTTTCTCTATATATATTCTTAGGCGAAAGACTAAAAATATATATAAAAAAAATTAACACCATTACTGTCAAAACAATAGAAATTATTAAATTATGAAGAGCAAAAAAAAAAATTAACAAAAGAGTTACTAACAAAAATAATCGTTATTATTATCATTATTATTGTTATTATTATTATTGTTATTATTATTGTTATTATTATTATTATTGGTATTATTATTATTATTATTATTATTATTATTATTATTATTATTATTATTATTATTATTATTATTATTATTATTGTGTTAAGTACACTTATATATACATGGACAAAAGTAGACATTATTCTACAAATAACTAAAATTATCATTATTATTGTGTAAATAGTTAAATCATAAAAATCATTCAACCCAAAGAAAAAAAAGAAGCAAAAAACAAAACAAATGAACAAAGAGAAAAAATTAGCAATATTAATAAAAAAGCAATTCAAATAATTAAATTTCCATGAAAAATTATAAAAAAAAGCAAAATATTTGTATAAAAAACAATAAAAAAATCAATTGATAAAAAATAAAAAATAAACATTAAAAAAAAAGAATTAATAGAATATATTATTTGAAGGATAAAATTAGCAATATTAATAAAAAAGCAATTCAAATAATTAAATTTCCATGGAAAATTATTAAAAAAAGCAAAATATTTGTATAAAAAACAATAAAAAAATCAATTGATAAAAAATAACAATAAACATTTAAAAAAAGAATTAACAGAATATATTAAAAAAAATGACATATATTAAATTAATTCAAATTGAAGGATAAAATTAAAAAAAATAAAATTTGGAGGACCAAAAATAAATAATGCAAACTGCGGGAGGGACTGAAATAAGAAAATCTGAAGAAGAGGGACTGAAATCAAACTTTGTATATATTACCAATTTCAATTGGAGGACCAAATCACATAAATCAAAACTTCCGTACCGGAATAATTGAAGGAATAAAAAACAAATACAAAATCAAAAGTATAAGGACTTAAATAAAACTTTCTTAAATAATCAGTTTTAATTGAAGGGCACAATTGAAAACAATAAAACTTGAATTTGAATAAATCAGTAATAACAACGAAATCAAAACTTCAAGGACCAAACTAAACTTTACATAAACATCAGGGATCGGAGCTGACTTTGGGGGCGGCAGGAGAGAGAAAAGCAACGTCCGTGAGAAAACCGTTCGGCGCCGCTTAACCGGACTTCTATGACGGGAACGCGCCGCGACGGAAGAGAGAGGACATCCCGGCGCATCTTGTTGGACGGCGGACGTGAATTTTTGACGGCGTAACGACACCGCACGCGCCGCCAACGTGGCGTGTAAGCGGGGAACCTCGCTGGCGCGGGGCGGACACGCGCCAGCCGTCCGCGCATAAATATAATAAAATAATGGGGCAATTACCGATACACCCCTGTCCCCACCCATAATTACGAAAAAACCTGATGGGAAAGGACGGCCCTGCCCCCGGATCCTGTTAGCAAGTTTGTCGTTTTCCGTGCCTATTTTCATCAGCGCACTGTGGCAAAAAAGCGAGAAAACCCGAGAGAGCCCCTGCAACTGTGCACTATTTTGTCTTTTTCGGGGGCTTTAATCGGTAATGCACTGTTCACATCAGGAAAAGACAAAAAAAAATAGGGTGGACGAACTCGCGCGACACACCGGTGATATTGCTCGCGTCCACAGTGAAAGCAGAGAGGATGAACAGTAATGAATAGTGTTTTTCGTATTCTTTTAGATATTTGTTAACAAGAAAAAAAATACTTAGGATGCACTAAACTTTCTTTTTGGACAATACAAAGACTATAATTACCATGTTAATGTTAGAATATTATTGATGTGCTCATAATTTACTATAATATAAAATATCCTTGAAATTTAAAAGGTATGTGATTTTTTTTTTTGAAAACTAGAGTTAGAAAAAAAACCGGATTTTCCTATTTAAATTATAAAAAAATATTTAATTAGTTTTAAAATTTATACTGGGTTTGGAAAATATATTTAAGAGATTCTTTAAGGTTTCTCCTTACAATTTGTTTTTCAAATAAAGAAAAATAATCCATGAATAATATAATGATTTTCTTTTATATACGGATAAAATTCTTATTTTATATTTAGTTATTTCCATAATGTTTTTTTATTAGAAATATAATATATTATTTAGTTAACAATAATATTTTTTTATTGATAATTTAATTTTACATGCATATTTTATAAGATCATAATTATTATTTTTTATTATACATCTAAAATAAAGATTTCATGAGTTAATAATATATATTTTTTCATGACAATTTTAATTTTAATAACAGAAAATCAGTAATCTATAATTAGATTATTACGAATACAAAATATTAAGATGATTATTGTAAAATATAGTTTTGATTTGTATGAAAGATGTAATCTTGATGTATTTTCTTTAAGCTTGTTCGACGCCCGTAAAGGATAAAAACTAAGGTAAATCATTTTTTTTTGTTAGTTCCGGTTTCTTATTTATAAAAAAAAAATTATAAAGAAAAAAAATCGGTTTTGGTTGGGTTATTTATGTAAAAATATGAAAAATAGTATATTGTTTTTTTAGGTTTTTTTTTTTCTGGACTTTAACCAGGTCTTTCTCTTCTCTTAGTTTCAGTTTATGGGTTTTAGCCTTAAGAAACCGGACCGGGCTGAAATTTTTTTAAAATATTCTAATTGGTTTAATCAAAAAAAAATTAATGGTTCTTTCTCAGTTATTTTTTTTTATTTCTTGATTTAATTGGTTTTTCTGTTTTTTTCTGACTACTAATAAAAACACTACATTTTAAAAGTGATTTAAAAAAATGATTTTGTTTTAATTTTTTATATTAAATTAAATTTTTTTTGATATTTTTAAATTATTTTCATGTATTAATATCAAAAATAATTTTAAAAAATTAAAAATAATTATTTTAATATATTTTTAAATAAAAAATATTTTAAAAAATAACTTTAACAAAGATAAACTTCATAAAAGTAGTCGATCGGTTTCTTATCCTGATCCGAATTGCAGGTCTTCACGAGGATCTCAAATCCAAGTAGGCATGTCCAGCCTACAGACAGTCACCTCGGGATATTACAGCAACACCTCAAAAGTTTAAAAGGGTATATTTATGTGTGTAAAAGTATAATTTAGGGGGGATCGACAAAACCAAGTCCAAAACTCATGGAAAAGTATCATAATTTATCTAGGAAATTCATTTATAATATTTGCATGATTTAATGTAACCAAACGAATCAAATTCGAATAATATGAATTTTATTAATGATAAAAAATTAAATTTTTTAATAAATAGATATTATGAGTCGGGTGATGGATTAAATTTTTTAAAACTTTGTTGATTAGACTCAATTCATATACTATATATTTTTATATATATATATTTGATAGTTTATGGATTAAGCATCTATTTTTATTTTATTTTGAAATATCTCAACTCTAAAGTTATTGCTAGTGAGTTTCTTACTATATTTTTCTAATGTAACAAAAAAAAAGATTTTCTATTTACTTAATAGAAAGGGAACATAACTAGAATTTAATGATAGTGCAAGATATAAAAATTAGACCTAATATTTATAATATCCACGTAAATAATTAGTTTAATCTAATATATCCAACATGTTCGGACCCCAAAAATAATTTAAATAAATCAAGTTTATAACCTATAAAATATTAAAAATTAGACTGGACATAAGTATGGGTACAAACTTGACTAAACTATATCTATCAACACCCTAATTCATCCCTGTAATGGTATTCTCACGCATTGTTCAAGGATGTCCCTCATGCACATGAACAGTTTTTTTTTTTTTTGACCGGGGTGTCCGGGTCAGCTTGCGCGCACCATAACTAAATTCCTAGGTCCACTGAATATCCTTTAACCCAATGAGCATATAAGGTATCGCGGCGGTGACAGGCGTGCTGACAAGGCTTGAACTTGGGATGAGAGAAATGGAGAAACCTTTCTTTACCACCAGGTCAAAACCTGCTGGTACATGAACAGTTTCAACCACGTTATTCCGCTTAAGTTTTAACGGTTCCAGGCCATCTTTAGAGAGAAGAAAATCGCATAACCCTATTGGCTAACTTTCGATAAGAAATCACCACCACCGGGAGCAGAATACTTTTCTTAAAGCAAACCATCATTAATATAATCTCCACTCACGACGGTTATAATAAGCTCAGGAATATACTATAGTTTTGTACACACGGAATCATAACCTTTCCCCAATAAAATGCCTTTGAATCGGATTCCATTGCATTTCCAGCCACTAAAATCTCTTCTTTCTTTAAATATCACGTGGCCCTTTGAGTTAGTGGGAAATGGTTGCAAGTCAAAGATGGTAAGCGCGTCGAAACAATAAAAGTCATGTTTGATATTGTTTTTGATTTTATGGTTGAGATTTTAAAAAAATAGTTTTATAAAAAGTATTCTAGTTATGATTCAAAATAGTTTTTAAAGTGTTTGGTTAAAACTGTGATTGAGATTAAGATTAATGAAAAACAGTTTCAAGTGTTTGGTTATCAAGTTTTTCATATTGCTTTCAACTTGTGAAATTATTTTAAAATGTGTGTGTGTGTTGTTTTTTAAATATTTAATAAATATAATAATAAAATGTAATTAATAATTCAAGTGAATTAGACATTTATTTTTATTCTCCCATCATACTACTTATAATTTCATCACGAACTATAAGAAGGCCTCTACGATCCCGGAACAACATATAGTAAAATATCATCTGAAATAAAATTAGGATTGCGAGGCAAAATTTATATTGTGATCTCCTTCTAATATATTTATTTATATTTTAATTAATTTTTAAATTATTTTAATATTAAAAATATATTTTTTATAAAAAAAACTTTTAACAAAAATTATAATAAATAATAAACTATTATGTCAAAAAATACCCCCTCCCTGCAGCCCTCTCACACAGCCACACACAACAAGGTTTTTAATATTTGTACATTGAACAACTACCATTTCAACAGACGAAACGCATTTGCTGTTTTCTGTGAAACAGAGTTTATAAAGTTTTTGAGATGGGACCCATATAATTTTTTTAATTTCTTTACATTAATCAAACACTCAAAATAACAATTTTTTCTACACCTCCGGTCACACCAAACTCTCATACACATTCAAAGCAGGGAACAATTCGGGCGAATTCGATTGCTCTTTTAATAACATGTATATATATATATATATATGTTATTATTGTGAATTTCATCGTTATTCACCTAGACACAATTCACTATTCATTGCTACAGTAAAATGATCATTTTGCCTCCAGGATCGAAGAATTTTAACCCCCGGGACTGGGGATATTTTCAATTTTTTTCAAGGAACATGGATGGTATTTCCGGATTTATTGCATAGTAAAACTACGAAAATAGCCCTCGAAAACGAAAAAAGAAGGATTCCCGGGCCGGGGGTAGTTTAGAAATTCCCAAGGGACATGGATGGTATTTCTGATTTTTTTGCATAGTAAACCATGAAATTAGCCCCAAAAAATAGGACCCGAACTTGGGGGTATTTCCATGGTGGTTTTTTCATAGTTAACGATGGGGTCAGGGATGTATAGGTAATTGTGTATTATTTTATTATTATTTCTCAAAGACACTGCAGGCGCGTCGTACTGACACGTCTGCAGTGTGTTCGATGCACACGCCATTCGGGAGGCGCGTGCGCCTTACTACGGCGGTAACAAACAGCCTTTCGTCGTCTCACATGGTGCGTCGACATGTCATCTTCCTCCTGATGCGGCACGTGTTTGGTTACGGTGGCCGGTGAAGCTTCGATGGACTGATTTAAGTTTTTTCTTCCTTTTCTCTGTCCTACCTCCAGGAAATACGATTTAGTCCTTAAGGTTTGCGAAAGTATTCTTTTGGTCCCTCAGTTTTGGATTTCACTTGTATTATTGTTTTTTCAATATAGTTTTTGATATATTGCAATTGTGCCCTTCAATTGAAACTGATTATATAAGTTGGGTTTCAATTTAGTCCTTATTCTTTTGATTTCAGGTTTGCTTTTGGTTATTTTAATTATTTTGATATGCAGGTTTTAATTGCTTCTGATTGGGTCCTCCAATTGAAATTTGTCATATATTCTATTTTTCATTTCGATCCTTATTTTTTTAATTTTGTAAAAACATTACACAACAATTTTTTTTAAATGTCTTTATTTATTTCAGTCCTAAGGTTTTATTTATTTCAATTTTGTCCTTCAATTGAAATTAATTATATAGTTTGTTTTAATTTGTTTTGATTGTATCCTCCAATTGAAATTAGTTACGTATGCTACTTTTTATTTCAATCTTTATTCTTTTAATTTTTTAACAAAATTACATTACAATTTTTTTTTAAAATATATTTATTTGTTTCGATCCCAATGTTTTTATTTGTTTCAATTTTATCATTCGATTGGAATTAATTATATATTTTATTTTTCACTTCGGTCCTTATTATTTGAATTTTTTATTTGCTATTAATTTCTTTGGTTTTTTCTATCATTCTTGGACATCGTTGATTTTTTTTTATCTATATTTATGCATATATGCTTTTAGTTTTAGTTTTTAATTTTTGTCGATTTATTTTTTATTAGAGATTTATTTTTATTTGTTTCCGTCCTGTAATTTTAATGTATGTTGATGATCATTTTCAAATTAATATTGCTTCCTTTTTCTCTTTGTTCTTTTTTGTATTTTCTGTTATTTTTATCTATTTCAGATAAGATGATTTCATGATTTTATTGTTTGTGCCATAATAATGATAATTTTAGTGATTATTTTTTTATTGTTTTTTTTATCTTAATAGAAATTCTGTATATATTTATTATTTTACCTAAATTTATATTATAATAAAAAAAATCTTGTATGATGGGGGGCATTGGCTAGTATGTGTGTGTGTGTAACTTTCAGGCAAGGAAGGTATAGGATGAGATAGAGAAAGTCTTTCCAGACCTACAACTTG
Source organism: Salix brachista (assembly GCA_009078335.1). NCBI lineage: Eukaryota > Viridiplantae > Streptophyta > Magnoliopsida > Malpighiales > Salicaceae > Salix > Salix brachista. Next base: position 4,207,616 of record CM018580.1, on the reverse strand, counting down.
AGGCTGCTTTCCTTCAAACCTAGAATAGGAGGGTCAGATACCTACTAGGATCTCGTGCCGATAACCGGAATTATGAGCTTCGGCAACAGGATCCAGACCAGGAAGCCACTAGTAGGTAGTGGTGAGGTAGCTCTTATTAGTTCGAGTCGGTGCCGGTAGTGCAGATGTGGAGCAATAAAAAAAAGATCTATCCGATCCCTCTAGTGAGGAGATGGCCTCTGGTCGTGCGGGTAGGTTGCAAGAGGCCACTCATAAGAATAAGACGTTCAACTCCCCGGACAGCAGGTAAGGAAATAGGACAATTTCTCAAAGGCTTCTCCGATGAAGACAGTCGGGGTTGGTGAGAGAATGGATTTTAGAATCAGAATTCTCTATTTCTCAGTAAAGAAATCCAGCATTCGAACTAAAGAGATGCATGAATACATTTCTTTCTCGATGCGGATCACAGCCTGGCTACACCTACGACTAAGAAGACAACAAGTTCATCATCAACCGGAAGACAGACACGAAAGAGACAGAGATTAGTGAGGGGAGGTGATAGACCCAAGAAAAAGAGGAGAGGAGGAGGGCATACATATAAAGAAAAGAAGAAAGAGGAAATAATATAGTATATACACGCACACTGGGAGAAAGATCGAGAAAAAGACCCCCCTTTGATTCACACTTTACAGTTGCAAATAACAAGAAACATGAAGTTGAAGAAACAAACTGACCACGCTTATGACAAATATTGCTTCTAGACTGGTATGCTAACTCGAGACTGAAGGGAGAAACACAAATACTCGTGCCATCAGAAGATCGTCAGGACTCAGGATTTCTTGACACGCTAATAAAATATGATCAACCATTGCGGATACCACCCATAAAAGTTCTTGGATCGGGGCAGTTCCCTGTAAATTGAGCCTGTGAGAAGTCAAAACCGGGGTTCTGCATGGACAAATATTCAGCAATTAGAACTGGAACATAGATTTTCTTGTGGTAAATTCTGAAAAGTAAAACATTTGTATATGGAGAAAGATCTCTATATAAGGTTGTTATTTTAGGAGTTTAATAGAAATAATGTAGCTCCATGCATATCTCAGTAGCATTTACAGAAATGCAAATTCATTTCTAAAAATAGAGTAAGTTTAACAGAACAAGATTGGTTCATAGGTAAAATACTTGGAAAATAGAATGATGTCATTGACATAGTTAATAAAGCTTCTAGTCAAATTTCATACAACAAAGGAAAAAAATTGTAATCCTGTCTTCGATACACAGTTCCCACATGGAAGGCGCAAAAATAATGACATGAACATATTTACTGAATTAATGAAAATCATGGCTATTCCAATCCAGAATTGGTCCATCAAATAAACATCATCATAATAACTGGATTTATCAACACCCAAGACAATAAGATAAGATGCTAATTTCAGATATCAGATTGGTTGTTCCTTAATGCATCTTAGTTTTAATTAGTATCACCTACTCCCTACACTGCACATAGGCTACTATGCATATACTTGAATTGGGTACGAATCCCCATGCTAAATTTTCCACTTTCCAAAACCCAAACATGGTGAACAACAGAAGTAAAACAAGTCTTTGCATTTGTATGGAGGTTGAAACAAAAGCAGGTAAGTGATATTGCTCAGATGATCAATCATCCATATCTAACTAGCTTATACTGTGATAAATTACAAATCCTTGTGAATCAAAATCTCCTAACCACGAGAGAAAACACTGCCTAATAGACTACTTAGCCAGAATGACACCATAATCTTAAACTAGCCCCACATATAAAATTCTGCGGCTGCTTGAAAGACCAGAATTGACAGTAAAAGCAAGTATAAATTAATAAAGAGTTCTAGCTATTAAAACATTTGGGCCCAAATCACAAATACTGGATGAACCATGGCATCAAACAAAAATAGCACAAACTTCAAGGGAAAAAACAATAGCGATCAGTTGTGCAGCACTCTATAAACAAGTCAAATACATTAATAATCAAGCAAAACAAATGAAAATCAATAACTTAAACTGTAATGACCATTATACTTAGACGAGTTGTAGCTATTTACCTCTTCCTGAAATCTCTGAAGCATTAGACGCTTCTGCTCAAGATCAGAAGAACATGGATCCAGTTGACCCTCACCCAATATTGGCGAAGCCCATGTCTGACCTTTGTCCCTTTTTTGCAGTGTTAGGTGCATTATACCATCCTCTCCATAACCCAAAAACAACCCAACAAGTTAGACTTTTTCTGGAAAGTCACATTTCCCAAGAAATTGCAAGGCAAATCCATGAGTACTTTTTTTTCATTGCGGTACAATTATGCTTTCAAAAAAAAATAATATTTAAATTAGTTTTTTTAGTGTTTTTTAATTGTTTTAGTATACTGATATATATTAATTAGATACATTTTAAAAGACAACCTATACCACTCCCAGAGGCACTAATTGCATACCTAAAGTCCAGAATGAAGAATCTGTTTTGACTGCACAAGTGAGGTCATGCTGTAAAATCAATGAAATTATCAAATAAAAGTTAAAAATGAGAAATTAATAAATTATTTTTTTGAAAAAAAAAGAAAAAGAAGAAAACAAACGTTGAGATAAGGAGGGTTGCCTTTGATGCCAACTTCAACATGTTTGGACTGAATCTTGCAGTAAAACTGCTTAGAGTGAACATTTGGCGGTAAATTTATGTAAATATTTACCTCTTCAAGGGTTTGATCCCACTCAAATACAGTTTTACCTAAATAAACAAGAATCGCACACGCACAAATATGAGAAATCAGAAAGAATATAATTTTGATAGAATGGGAGAATTTGAGGCTCAGACCTTCACGGACGAAGCTGTGGCGCTTCTCTGGATCCAATTTCTCAGCCATTCTTTCACGTTTTCTCCGATTTTATTTAATTTCTATTCTGAGAAAGAGAGAGAGCTGTGTATTTGTTGAAATCACAGTCCAGTAGAGAAAATAAAAGACAGAGAGAGATAAATCAAAAAGAAATAGACTAACCTGAAGAACTTGAGCGGGCGAGCTGATCTCCGGTAACGGAGAAGCGTTGAGACTTGGGAGTTTTTTTTTTTTAAGGGTTATAATGGGCTTTGTGGACTTTCTCCGGTATTCTCAAACGCTCTGGGGGTTCTGGTTTTATTAATTTTAGAAGTGGTTGGATTGGGCTTTCTCTAATTCATTTATCATCCTATCGTTTCCCATTTGTTTATTTTACATAAAATATTTTATAAATAAAAAATATTTTACATGTTGTGATAAAATGTTTTACAAATAAAAAATTAAATATAAAATAGTTTACACGCACAGCATTTTTAATAGCGATGGTGGAAGAAAATATGATAGTAAGATAATAGTGATGAAAATAAAAGTGGTGATTAGACGATGATGATGATGATTATAATGAGATGAATGTATTGTGATGGTGATGATAAAATAAATGTCTTGTTTGATATTGTGTTTAAAAAATATTTTTGAAAAAAATAAATTTTATTTTTATTTTTTATATTAAATTATATTTTTTGATATTTTTATATTATTTTCACATGCTAATGTCAAAAATAATTTTAAAAAAATAAAAAATATATTATTTTAATATATTTCTGAATGAAAATATTTTTAAAAATAATACCAATCATATTTTTAAATGGGCACAAAAATGATAGTAAAAAATATTTGATAAGTTAATTACTATTCATAAAATATTTTATAACAAATAAAATAATTATATTTGAAAGTTATCTGTAAAATAGTTTTCTCAAACATAGAAAAATAGTTTTTAAAATGAGAAAATCATTTCTCGTTTCATAATTATATTTTGTTAATGCAGATTTCACGTAACTCACTATACCATATAAAATAATAAGGCAAATGATTTGAAAACAAAATTTTAAATTAAATTTCTATGGAAATTGACGTGTCAAGCTACAAGTGGTAAAATTTGTTTTCATGAAACACAATGCATGGTTACAGGGTAACGTATATAATGTTTTGCCTGTTAATCAAGGTTAATAGTTAACCTCGTGCATTTAAGATTGACTTGAGCTCAACTAGTGAGATTTATTTCATCTTGTTATTTAAATCATGTTCTTTATTTTTTATTTAATTTTTATTCAAAGTATTTTTATTGAAAAACAAAATCAGATTGATACTTTGTTAGATGTTTTTTTATAGTTTTAATGTGTTAATATAAAACAAAATCTAAAAAATATCAATCAAATATATTAATAATTAAAAAAACACTTTGCACCAAATTATAATTTAATACATTCCAACCAAGCTCAAACAAATTTTCAATTTTGTTAAACAAATTTCAACACATGATGGCATAAAAATAGTAATTAGAGTATTTGCTCATATCATATAACATGTTGCATTATTATTGTAGCTCTACTACCTCCTATTACAATTAAGGATGTGTTTGGTATTGCGGTTGTTATTATGATTGAGGTTTACAAAAAACAATTTTATGAAAAATATTATTACTACGGTTCATGACTGAAATTGAAGTGTTTGGTTAAAATTGTGGTTGAGTTTGATGTTTAATAAAAAGTAATTTCGGGTGTTTGGTTACCATGCTTTTTATACTGCTGTCAAATTATGAAATTACTTTAAAGAACACACACACACACACACACACACACACATATATATTATTTTTTAAATAATGTAGATTTAATAATCATAATAATTCAAGTAAATTAGACACTTGTTTATATTCTCTTATTAAACTATTTGCAATTCCATCACGAACTAAATCGATACGTGAAGGTCTTTGCGTTCCCTTGCTATTTAATCGAGGAACAACATTTGGTAAAATATCATTAGTAACAACATCTATGATCCATACTAAGTTTCAGGATCTCTATTTATATGTTGTAGAGATATAATTCCAAGATCAATTCCAGTTGCAAGTTTTTGATCCATAATCAATCGAAAAACAACGAGGTTTTGTAATGAAACGAAGTCACGCACCTTTCCCTTTCATCATGACTAATCTCTATCTACATATTTTTTTATATTTTTAAAATATATTTGTTTTATATTTTTTAAAATCGGACCGGGTCTGTCCCAACTAAATGGGCTGACCCAGCCAGGGGGGCAAAAGGCCCAACTCTACTGGACTTGGGATGGACCGAGAGCAGGTCCAATCCAGCCTAGCCCAACCCAATAGTTTTTTTTTTCAAAAAAACAATGTGTTGCCCTGTTCACATCTTGCGTGAATTGTGCACAGTGAATTAATTCACTCGTGCATTGTTCACCTAACACGTGAACAGTACCAAGGTGGTTGGTCGATGTGATGAAAGGCTCACCTGCCAATGTCACCGAGTAGAAGAGACCGAGATGATTCTTCTTGTGGTGGTTGCGTCGGAAATGGTGGTCGGGAGAAGTGTCGGAAGCTTGTTGTTGCTACTTCCATGATGGGGCTTGCTATTGTCACTGGAGGTCATGCCATAGGTTCTAGAGTGGAGGAGAAGCTACAAATGCTGAGGGGAATGGTGGTGGTGCTCTTCGGGAGCTACCCCTGGCCTTGGAGAGAGAGAGAGAGAGAGAGCTGTCAATGACTATGAAGAGAGAGAGAGAGATACCGATTGTGCCGTGGCTGACGGTGTTCATTGTTTCTAAAATTAAAGTATAATACTTTGCTTGAGCTTAGAAGGTCATGGTATGGACTAATGAGAACTGTTATGCATTTTGGTGGAGAAATGAAACACAAGGAAAGCTAAAAAATTCTGCTTCTTGTAAATGGTGGTTCAAAAGTTTTTTTGGTGGGTTAAAACTGTGGCTTTGCACTTACCAAACAATGATTTTATTATAAAACTATTTTTCCCTCAAAACTCTATTTGGAACGCAATACCAAACGACCATGAAGTTTGATTAGTTAAGTGTTTGTTTGAATGTATAATATATATTGTGTGTTTAAAGTGTTTTTTTCTTTGAAAATATCATAATTTATTTTTGATATCAACACATTAAAATAAAATAAAATAAAATAAAATAATTTTAAAAAATAGCAAAATGATAGTTCAATTGCAATGCCAAACAAACCCTAAAACAATGAATCATGTCATATGATCTAAACATTTTAATAAAATATAAATATCCTAATGAGAGGGAAGTAAAACAAAAAAAAAACATTTGTTTTATATAAAAACACATCTAAACTAGAAAACTTAACATGGTGGGTGAGTCTAATCAACTTTAATATTATATTAAAGAATTAGTAAACATGAGAAATTCAAGCATTATATACCCATTATATACCCTCTAGGATATAATTTTATAATAATTTGTAATTAATTGAAATAAATATAATTGATTTTGAATAAGGCTGCCATAAGTTAATAGTAAATGGCTAGTACTTTCTAAATTAAGAGAACAATGAACTAACCATGAATGGTTTTTAAATGTGGCCAACGACTGTCATCATGGCACTTGTTAATAGTTATTTATAGTTTTAAATTAGCATCCAGGTTTTTTTTACAACATAATTATATTATAAACCAGTGTTGTTGATTTCATTTTGTTTTGGCCAAAACAGTCAAAACATTTCGTACCAGTTAAAAAACAAGATAAAACAACGCATTTTTTAACTCGCTTAAATTTCAGTCCGTTTCAGAAATTCCGCCTAAATTCTGGTCAGAATGTTCTGGTTTCGTTCCGCCCGTTTTGTTTTGGCTAAATAGTATTTTTTAAAATAATTAATAATTTTACAATATCAACATATCTCTTAATCCGACCGTTAAATTGAGATTAAATGTTACGAGGAGTCTCTTGACGTGTTTATATATATTATGTTAAAATTTCAGAGCAATCAGAGAATGTAATGACCTTGCGAGATTGATGATGACATTCTCGTAATATTATACATATTCATAATTTTGTTCAGAAAAATCATTTTATTGTGTCTTTTTTTAGATTAAAATTTTCTCAATTTAATTATTCAACAACAAGTTTATTAAGTATTGAACTTTATAATTTGATTTGATTTGATTTGCTTTATTTAATGTTATCATGGTCTTATAACGGAGGTCACACATTTGAAAGGTTGGTCTGAGTTGATTCTATATATCGTTGTTTCAATATATTTTTAAGATGTCAACTTTATTTTTTTAATTAAACTATATTTTTATTAATCTTTCATGTTATCTTTGAACTCATAAAGTTGGTCGAGTTATATCATTTCAACTCTCATTTTTAAATTGCACAATTCTAAATAATTTTATTTTTGGATTTGAACTAATTGTTTTTAAATTAATATATTTAATTACACACACACACACACACACATAAATAATACAACCCCGAAATAGAGCATCGAAACGCTTTAAAACCAAAATATTTTGTTTTAATTGAAAAAACAAAGTACCAACCGAAACGGAATTGACAACCTTGTTATAAACACTTAAAATGTTGTCATATAATATAATATTCATTTAATATATGTAATTAGCATATATAAATGTTGGATTTTTATTCCATTCATTAGCTTGATTGAAAGAACAAGAATAATAATTAGAGAATTTTTTTGGTGCTTAAGATGTAATTGTTAAATACTTACAAGAGAGAAATAAACACAAAAAAGATAAAGAGAAACAAAGGAGAATTGCAAAAATATTTTTTCAATACGAGAGAGAATACTTATCATTTTTTAATTCAATCAAATATTGTTTTTTGTATTCACTTTCCATATCTCTCTCTCTATATTGTAAATATTCAACAGTTAAACCTTGAATAGTTAAACCTTGAGCACTTAAAAATTTTCATGTATTCAATAAAAATAATGTTTAACATGTGTTCTAAAAGCAAAAGCAATAGTTATCTTTTATCATTTATTAATTATATAATATATAAATGATATATTATAAAAAATAGTGATCGTGCGCTTGGAATAACACGTTGCATAATTCTTTATGGCTATAACCCCCGACAATCATGACTAAGATCGATTGCTTAAAACGACAAATTATACTATATAATCCAAACATCTTAATAAAGTAGGAATATGTAAATTAGGGGAAAGTAACATAAATGTTAAGTGATCTATACCAAAATATCACATAAACTAGAAAACTTGACATGTTTGGTGAGTTAACAATATATAATTTTATAGACTTTAATACTACATATGAAATTTATTTGAAACTAGAAATTAAGGCTACTGGATAAGTCTTTAAAATATTATTTTATATTATACTTTAATAATAAATAATTAAAAACAAATACAATTGGTTTTAAATGAAGTGTTTTTGTATTGCCATTTCTAAATTTCTAAATTAAGAGAACAAAGAACATACATAATATTTAAGAAAATTGTGGCCAATAGGCACCATTATTACACAGGCTAGAGTTCTTAAATTCATAGTTTAAAATCAACATCTAGTTTTCTTTTTTGCAGCATAATTTATATTACAAACACTTAAAAAATTGTCATATAATTTAATGTTTATTTAATATCTTTAGTTAGCATCTATAAATGTTGGATTTTTACTCCATTCATGAACTTGATTGAAAAAAACAAAAATAATATGTAAAGAGTTTTTTTGGTGCTTAAGATGTAATTGTTAAATTCTTACAAGAGGGAAATAAACACTAGAGATAGAGAGAGACATAAAACAAGGGAGAATTGCAAAAATATCTTTTTAATATGAGAGAGAATTTTTTGATTCAATCAAATATGACTTTCTCTATTTGTTTTCCGTATATCTCTCTTTATATTGTAAATATTCAATAATTAAAGCTTGAGCACTATAAAATTTTCCATATATGTGATAACATAATTTTTAACATGTCTTCTCATGGCAAAAGCAATCATTAATAACTTATAAAAAGTATAATATAAAAATAGTGACCACTCACTTAGAATAACACACGTTGCATTATTCTTTGCGGCTCTGACAATCATGATTAAGATCGATTGCTTAAAACGACAAATTATACATATAATCCAATCATCTTAATAAAGCACTCACTTAGAATAGCACGTTGCGTTATTCTTTGTGGCTCTGACAATCATGATGAAGATTGATTGCTTAAAACGACAAATTATGCTATATAATCCAATCATCTTAATTAAGCACTCACTTAGAATAGCACGTTGCATTATTCTTTGCGGCTCTGACAATCATGATTAAGATCGATTGCTTAAAACGACAAATTATGCTATATAATCCAATCATCTTAATAAAGCACTCACTTAGAATAGCACGTTGCATTATTCTTTGCGGCTCTGACAATCATGATTAAGATCGATTGCTTAAAACGACAAATTATGCTATATAATCCAATCATCTTAATAAAGTAGGAATATGTAAATTAGAGGAAAGTGACAAAAAGATTATTTGACCTATACCAAAGAAGCACATAAACTAGAAAACTTAACATGTTTGGTGAGTTACCAATATATAATTTTATAAACTCAAATATTATATCAAAAAAACTAATTGAAACTAGAAATTAAAGCTACTGGTCAATCTTAAAATATTATTTTATATTATACTTCAACAACCAATAATTGAAAATAAATATAATTGGTTTTAAATGAAGTGTATTTGTATTGCCAATTCTAAATTAAGAGAACAAAGAACATACATAGAGTCAGTCATAATTTAAATTCAACTTTTAGTTTTCTGTATTACAACACAATTTCTATTATAAACACTTAAAAAGTTTCCATATAATATAGAATTCATTTAATATCTTTAAAATTTTGAATTTTTATTCATTTATTAAGTTGATTAAAAAAAACAAGAATACAATATATAATCAAATAATGCTTTACATGTGTCCTAGGAGCAATCATTAGCTTTTCACATTTTAAACCCACATAATTCCAATGTAATGTTCCACTTAAATATTATTAACTTCAATTGTTAAAAATAATTTAAAAAAAAAAAAAACTATTTTAATACATTTTGAATTTATAAAAACCGCCACACTAGATTACAAAATATACACTTCACCCATTCTAGTTTACCTTCCTATATATACATGTACGTTCTCCAACCAAGTACTGCATTCAAGTTTCTCTTCCAAAATCTCTATTCTCCAACCAAGTAGTGCCGTCATACACATATTTTCTATAATTAATTTATCTTATCTTCCTTCTTATTTTCTTCATCATGGAAGGCAAGAAAACAAGAGGAAGGCAAAAGGTTGAGATGAAGAGAATTGAAAAAGAAGATGATAGATTGGTCACTTTCTCCAAGCGCAGAGCTGGGATCTACAAAAAATTGAGTGAGCTCGTCGCTTTAACCGGGGCAGAAATTGCATGCCTCGTCTTTTCACCTGGTGGCAAGCCGTTCTCCTTCGGCCACCCTTCATTTGAAAACGTGCTGGATCGTTTTCTCGAAAACCCATCGAGCACAGATGGCGGCGCCGACGAGCTTGCGGAGCTATACAGGAGAGCGAGGATCGGAGAGCTAGCACAGAAGTATAATGAAATGCAGCAGCAGCTGGAAGACGGTAAGGAAAAGGGCAACAAGTTGAAGGATAAAATGGAAGGTAATGAGAGCGAGGATTGGTGGAATTCTTCAGCAGAAGAGCTCAACCTCCAAGAGTTGATTGAATTGGAGAAAAAGTTTGAAAGCCTGCAAATGATGTTACACAACAAGATCAAAGACAGCAATAATGGTGCATCCTCTTCACATGCTCCAGAAATAGGCCAGCCTCATGCATATGATCCAAACTTTGCCTTTGATCATGGAAGCGATTGGGGTGCGGGAAGTTCTGGGTTTTAACTTTGTTGAAAAGGCCTGTTACCTTTTTAGGGTTTATGCTTATGGTTAAAGAGTTTTTTTAAATCTATTATTATGTTTTGTTTTGTTTAGTTTCTTAAGCTTTGTTTACTTGGGTTCGGATCTAATTTCGCTTATGTCAAAGTGTGGTTGTCGGATTACAAATAAATATAATTTATATTTACATCTCTAAATATTTATGGTTCTTTATAAACCATGAACTCGATCTCCATCTCTAAATATTTAGTTTGAAAAAAAATCTTATATAAATATATATTTTTATCAAGCAAAATATTTAGATAAGTTTGCTCCCTCCCTTGACTTTTGGAAGATTTTTAGAACCTATACTAATAAAAATTTACTAAATTACACTAGATCGATGCACGTAGAGTATGTGACTAATTTTATAGGCTATGAAATTAACAACCATGTAAGCTTCCAGAATTGAAACTCTAAAATTTACATATCAACAAAAAAACTCTAAAATGAAGTTAACGACCATGTAAGTTAATAACCATATATTGTTTACACTAGTTCTTTATGGTGACTATTAAAACTCTAAAATTGCTATAAAAAAAACATATCAACAAAAAAAAAAAAAAATAGACTAGAATTTATTAAATTAATTTATATTTGGTTTCATTATATAATATAATTATTTAAAAAAAATAAAAACAGTCAAGATACATACATACATGCAGTCATTTTTTAATTGAAGCAATTGTGCACATGCATTGTGAGAAAAGAAAAGAAATGAAGCTCTCTTTCTTTCTCTTTCTATTTTTCTTAAAAAATAGAAATAGGATAGGATGATATTAAAAATGTTGTTTTAATTTTTAACTATGTTTATAAAAAAAAATTGTATAGTAATTTTTTTTTTAAGGAGATCTTTTGATAAAAATATTTATGACGGGAATATTGTGCACCCACACTTTTGATCAACAAAGGTAGTGTTTAACTATGTAATAGGTGATTCAGTGATAAAAGTGTGAGATTAAGAGGTTTGTTATTTTCGTGGTCTCAACTTTGAGCTTTGTAGTTATTAAAATAAAAATTTATATAATTATTAACTTCATAACCTATAAAATTAATTAGCAGGTTTTCCCATAAACACACATCAATAAAAAAAAATAAAAAAATAAAAATGAAGGTAACGTTTAACAGATAAGCGTAGTCTTATCTTAAAAAATTTTGGGCCACTTCTTTGTCTAACAAATAATATCTCAGCCTAAAATCACTCTTAAAGTAACCGAAAATAATTATATATGGACAAAACACAGGTCAGTTTCTGTTTGGTAACGTGTAATTATTAATTTTTTTTTTTTTACTAAAAATAATTTTTTCAAAAATATTTTTAAATAACAAAAAAAATGAGATCTTAAAAAAATTATTTTTTCTGTCTCTCCTAATCAATTTATGGGTAAAAATAGCTAAAAATCCTACAGTGGAATTCAAAATCTGCAGCCCCACGTGAGAGTTTCATGCAAAACATTTTTCCGTTAAGAGTGTTATTCGGTAACCGCTGTTTGACGATTTAACATGTTCTGTTTGGGCCCACCTACTGTCATTAAGAAAGCCCCTTAAATGGAAGTAGAATTCAATGTTCAGCACTGGAAACGGCCCTCCAAAACGCCAACTCACAACCCAAAATCATCTCCTGTCATTGCATGTTTTTTTAACCGGTCATTAATTTAGAGACCTAGGCGTTTTCTAGGTTCAAGAAAATTCGTGATTTTTAATTGTTACCTAATAAGTTGTTTGTGTTTAATAAAATAAATCAACAATTATATATATATATATATATATGTTGATAAATGTAGAAAAACCTGTGAATATTATTTAAAGATTAGATCAATAAGCTGAGAGATATATGTAGATTACAATATTTGATTTTGTATCCAAAAAATATATTATTTATTTAATATTATTGGTCAATATTTTTTTTTAATATTAATTTAAATACATTGAAAAATAATTTACATTACAATTCAGTTTTATTAGCGATTAAAAAAGAATGCCTGCTAATATTGAAAAAGAGTATTGTAATCTTATTTAAAAAATAAAAATTGAATGATATTTAATAAAATAATATCCTTAATATATCTTTAATGATTTTTAATTTAACCTAAGATTTTGGTCATCTTAGGAGTAGAAACACAGGGTTCAAATCATATTTATCCTTAAACTAGTTGTTAATATATTAAAAGAAATTAAAAAATCACCTTGAAATAATTAATTCGTGATTTAGGAATGAAAATAATTGATCATTTTCTCACACTTTTTTTCTATCAACTCTCTTTTTCAGCTTTCAATTTCTTTATTCTAATTGTATCTTCACACTACAAATTCAAACTGTATCTCATTAAATTGATGTCTAATCAATTAAGTTTTGAAATACGCTCAAAACCTTTATATCTAAAAGGCCAATTACTGGGCCTCCTTTTAGCCCATATTCGAGCCCTAAGATATTGTATATAGCAAGAACCCAATGAGGTTATATGTGATTTCTTCTTAATTTAAAGAAAATGCTTAAATTAGGTACATATTTTGATAGAAAACAGTTAGATATTAGCTATCTATTTATTCTTTATTTTAACTCCTCTAATCTTAGAGAAAAACTATATAATTTTCTTAATAATCTTAATTGATTGAGTCCTGACTGGATTGCGAGTTAATTAAAAATAAACCTAATTTTTACTAAAAAGAGAGGGACATAAATAACATATAATATAATGATTTATTGATCGCATATATTAGGAAGTTAATCGCCCATACAACATTATTTATCTCATGTGAGATTCTTGGACAGGGATTTGAATAGAATTTTCCATAATCAATTATTATAATTTAATTGAGATAATACATGACTAGTGATTTTATTTTTTTATTAACGTGGGTGTCCGGACTAGCTTGCGTGAACCTTGACTAATCCCACGGGTCTTGAAATTAACGATTATGTAAAGTTCCAGTAACTATCATATTAACAATCACATGACTCGAATCTAAGACCATAAAGATATCAAATCTTTTAATTTAAAATTGTTATCATTGAACCACCTATTAGAGCATCTCCAGTGGGGAGTGCCATTTTGGAAAGGCAAATCTCCAAAATGGCACTTTGAATAGTGTAAAAATGGTATTTTTGTTGATGTGTGCTCCAGTGGTAAAAGCCATTTTGGAGAGCCATTTATTTTTATATTATTTTAAATATAGTGCAATTATTTTGTATGTAGTTTAATCATGCAATTAATTACACAATTAATAAGAGTAAATTATATAATAAAATAATTTCTTTTAAAAAACCCTCCAACAATATAATTATTAATTTTATATATTTCTTGTTAAGGTATTTGTAAATAAAAATAAATATTTTTGATATAATTATATTATTTTCTAATATATATATTACATTGATTATACGATTAATAGGAGTAAGTTATATAATTAAATAATTGTTTTTAAAAAAACCCTCTAACACTATAATTATTAATTTTATATATAAATTTTTACTCTCTTGTTAAGGTATTTGTAAATAAAAATAAATATTTTTGATATAATTATATTATTTTCTAATATATATATTACATTTTATATATATATATATTATAATATATATAAAAGGTGGCCCCAAGGTGGGGCCACCTTTTTTAGCTCCATGTCCCGAGCTGCTACAAATAGCAGCTCGGGAAGGGGGAGGTATTTTTACCTCCCTTTTTGGCACTCCGCTGGAGTGCCGAAAAGTACTCAAAATTGCCAAAATACTATTTTTTTATTTTTGCCTCCTCAATTTGGCATGCCCGCTGGAGATGCTCTTAGATGTTTACCGAGATTTTGTTAATTAGATGAATGAAACATCACACATGAAACATCACACAAGATGTCGATGTTTGTACCCATGAAGTATACAAAGAACGGCACAAAAACACAAACCTCGAGTTGCTAATGCCCTTTCTAGCATTCAAAAGATAAGGCAAAAATTTTATAACTCGTTCGAGGGGAAAAAAACTAAAATAGTCGTGCTTGTCATCATAAGAAGTAGTGCCTCCTTCCTAACACGTAGCTGTCAAGTGTTAACACAGAGATGCACAACATTTAAGTAAATATTGGAAGGGAGTAAGAGGAAAGTAATTGTTTTGGACGGTAGGGATGAGAAGCTTCGACCAAATTTCTCTACTTGCTGAGAGAATCTGATCAATCAAATGGCATCTATGCATGCTTTTGTACCCTTTTTACTTCATTAGCACTCGGAGACAGGTGAAAAAATCAGTACCATATGCTTTAAAAATTTATTACTCATTCAGGTTTGTATTTATTGAATCCAGAGTAATTAAAATTATCATTCCTATAAATTAAGTAATATGAAAAAACATGAGATAAGATCGAGAGCATGACATGAAAGCATATTTAATTCATACAATTATTCTGGGATTTCTCGTCATCTAGTGAGCTTGTTTATTGAAGTCCATCGTCATTTGAGTCTCCACGCAGGCACTCTCACCCCTCCTCAAGATGCTGCGCTGCAGTTGACGTGTCTGCTTGCATGTAAAACACGTGTCCTTAATTACTTTGTTCACCCTGTAGAAAGTAGAGAACAAAGAGATTGAATTCTGAATGTATGTATGTTATTCATTGATGAGCTGAATACTTATACAAGGTTTTGTAACAATAAAGTAGCCATGCAAGGCTTGTGTGTGTACTGTGTACTGTAACAATAAAGTAGTCATGCAAGGCTTGTGTGTGTACTGTGTACTGTGTATACAATGTAACTAATTACATAACAATAATAATAACTGAAAAGCTTAACTAATTACAGCATCTTCAACACTCCCCCTCAAGTTGGAGAGTGAATATCTTGCACTCCCAACTTGCGAATCATAGGAACAAATAAATCTTTTCCTAGAGGCTTTGTCAAGATGTCTGCCAGTTGGTGTGCAGAATTCACATGCTTCGTAACTATCGATCCATCTTGGATTTTATCTCTGATGTAGTGACAATCCATTTCTATATGTCTTGTTCGCTCATGAAAAACTGGATTAGCTGCAATGTGTAGAGCAGCTCGATTATCACAGTACAATACAGCAGGCTCTTCGTGGGAAAGACCCAAATCTGTCAACAGAGAACGAAGCCAAGTTAACTCACAGCATGCTCCCGTCATTGCTCGATATTCTGCCTCGGCTGTAGAAAGAGAAACTGTTTTCTGTCGTTTTGATCTCCAAGATATTAATGAGGGCCCAAGAAAGATACAGTAACCGGTAGTGGATCTCCGAGTAAGTGGACAACCTGCTCAATCTGAGTCACAATAAGCTCTCAATCTAGCATCATTGTTTGAAGAAAAAAATAGACCTTTACCAGGAGCTCCTTTCAAATATCTGATAACTCGAAGTGCTGCTTCCATATGCAATTTCCGAGGCTGATGCATGAATCTACTCAAGACATGTACAGCATATGTTATATCAGGCCTAGAAATAGTCAAGTAAATCAGTCTGCCGACTAGCCTTCTATACTGACTGGAATTCTTAAGTAAATCACTTTCATCTGATAATTTCAATCCTCTCTCCATAGGGGTATCAATCGGGGCCGATCCCAGCAGTCCTGCATCCGCAATTATTTCTAACGCATACTTACGTTGTGAAATAAAAATTCCACTCTTAGAAGTAGACACCTCAATGCCAAGAAAGTATTTCAAATTACCGACTTCTTTGATGCGAAAATTACTATGCAGAAACTTCTTAGTTGCATCAATACTAGTAATATCATTTCCAGTAATCAAAATATCATCCACGTATATTAACAGGGCAGTAAATGACTTGCCTTGTTTTCTGGTGAACAAAGAGTAGTCAGCTCGTGACTGTTCAAAACCCGCGGAGCAAATAGCCTCTGAAAACTTGGCAAACCATTGGCGAGAGGCCTGTTTCAAACCGTATAAGGACTTGTGTAGGCGACATACCAGGTCAGTCTCCCCCTGTCGCCGAAGTCCAGGTGGTGGTGACATGTAAATTTCTTCCGTTAAGTCGCCATGGAGAAAGGCATTATTGACATCCAACTGATGGATTGGCCATTTGTGAGAAGCAGCCAAAGCAAGTAAGCAGCGGACGAAAATAATTTTGGCAGTGGGAGAGAATGTGTCCTGAAAATCAACACCTTCCAACTGAGTGAAGCCCTTGGCGACTAACCGAGCTTTGTACCGCTCAATAGAACCATCTGATTGGTGTTTGATTTTAAACACCCAACGGCAACCAATGGGAACTTGCCAGCCGGAAGAGGGACAAGAGTCCAAGTACCATTTTCCTGGAGAGCTCGCAATTCAGATGCCATTGCTGCTTGCCATTTAGGATTAGAAGCAGCTTCGGAATAGGATCGTGGTTCAGTGGCCGAGCTAATCTGAGCAGCAAAAAAATGAAGAGCAGGTGTATACCGGTGATAAGAGACAAAATTAGCCATTAGATATTTCGTACCTTTAACCGGACCTGGTGACAAGGATGATGATTGGGATGAGGAAACGGTGGAGCAGAGATAGTCACGAAGCTTGGCTGGTGGAGCCGTGGATCGGGTGGAACGCCGAATGGGAGCTAAGTCAGGGGATGGTGGTGAAGGTGGGGAAGGTAGAGGTGGATGTTCGAAAGCGGAAGGTGGGAGCGGAGTATTGTCTGGTGGAGGAGAGGAGTCGGGTAATGTGTTTGGTGGTGTTGGTGGGTATGTGAAAGAATCATAGTGTTCATGGGCCGGGATGGGTATTGGGCCAAAATTTGATGAGGGGTCGGGTTATGAGTGTGGAGGTGAAGCAAAAGGGAAAACCATCTCATGAAATATAACATCACGACTGGTAAAAAAAATTTTAGTTGATAAATCATATAATTTATAAGCCTTCTGACCAACAGGATAACCAATAAAAATTGAGGGTATGGAACGATTATCAAATTTATGGGAAGGATGGACATTAGTAGCGTAAGTTAAACAGCCAAAAACACGTAAATGAGAAAATGAAGGTGGTTTTGAATAAAGAAGTTCGAATGGTGTTTTGAAAGAAAGAACCGGTGAGGGTAGTCGATTTATAATGTGTACAGCAGTAAGAGCACATTCTCCCCAAAAATTATTAGGGAGACTAGCCTGAAATTTTAAGGCTCGAGCTACCTGTAAAATGTGACGGTGTTTACGTTCCACAACCCCGTTTTGTTGGGGTGTATAAAAACAAGAATGTTGAAAATTAACACCATGATCATTAAAAAAAGTACGAAGAGAAATAAATTCTCCACCAATGTCACTACGAAATATTTTAATGTGGGTCTCAAATTGGGTAAGAACATAATTAAAAAAATTCTTGAGAAGCGATTGTGCCTCATTTTTGTGACTCATTAAAAAAATCCATGTAAAACGCGTGTAATCGTCAACAATAGTGAGAAAATAAAAAGCACCAGAAATTGAAGAGTGTCGATAGCGACCCCAAATATCACAATGTATTAATTCAAAAGGTTTCACAGAAGAAATTACACTATGACAAAAAGGTAAACGACTCTGCTTAGCTAAAGGACAGATAGGACAAGCTTTAATTGACTGAACTGGAAAATTTAAAAGTTCTTTGCGATGAAATTTAAACGAGATGGTGATACATGACCTAATCGGTTATGCCAAAGATCGGCGGACGAAATGGTAAGGTTGCAAGTCGCTTGATGTGTTGGTGAGATATTCGGTCCGGGTTTCTTTGGCGCCAGTGCCACCAGATAATAGAGCCCATCACGTTGTTTACCCAAACCAATCATCCTCCTCGTAGCCAGATCCTGCAAAATACACAAATAAGGGAAAAAGGTTATTGAACAATTCAATCCTTTCGTCAATCGGCTAACCGATATCAAATCCACTTTGAAAGTAGGCACACATAGCACATTTTTCAAATAATAAACGGAATTAAGGGGCAATGATCATTTTGCAATGATTTCCGCTTTATCTTCGCTGGGCAACACTACAGGAGGTAATGAGCAAGCTGCGTCCGTTTTGAATAGTGACCTCAAAGATGAAGTAATGTGATCCGTTGCCCCGCTGTCAATAATCCAACTATGGGAGATATTTTTTGACAGACCTGGTTTTGCGGCTGTATGTGCTTGAGAATTGGATGCCTCATTTTTTATGTCAAGCAATGACAGCAGCTGTTTTATCTGCTCCTCTGAAATCCCCATAATTGAACTGTTATTTTCTTCCTTGGACTGGTTGCATTCGGCTGGCCTATTATAAAATGGGCTTGGGCCCGTGGACACATTATTGGAAGCTGGCCTGTTGTAGAAGTTGGCTGGCCTGCCAGCAGAAAACGGGCTTGGGCCCGAAAATATGGCCCGTGGGTGGCCTGGTGGAAAGCCCCGCAAGGCATAACAGGTCTGGGCCCAATGGCCCATTTGCCCGCAATGTGTACATTGCGGGCGGCCCTTGGCATTCGGCCCAGACCTCCTTTCATCCCGTCTCTTCTCTTTGTCTCCAGCACGCCTTCTCTCGTCGTCTCCTCTCTGTGGGCGGCCATGGAAGGCGTCTGGAGAATAATACTTGAAGGCGTTCGACCCATATGGTCGTTCGTTCCTTCTCCCATCAGCTGGAGTCGTGGGTCTGCTGCCATTTCCACTTCGAACGGCCATGGCAGCAGCTCCACCATGGGTGTCCCCATCATGGGTGGACCCGAGAAGGCGCTGCTTCTCCTCCTGAGAAACCGAGGAGTACGCCTGCCGGACTGAAGGAAGAGGGTTCATCAAGAGAATTTGGCCGCGAACACTACTGTAAGTCTCGTTTAAACCCATCAAAAATTGCATGAGTTTTTGTTGTTCTTGTTGTCCCGTGGGTATAGAGTCACTGTAGGAGCTCAATTCGTCCCATAGCCCCTTCAATCTTGTATAGTAGAGTGAGACCGAGAGGTGTTCTTGACGTAGATAAGAGATTTCTCTTTGAATTTCAAAAATCCGGGGAGCATTACTCTGAGAAAATCTTTCTCGGAGGTCTTCCCAAACTTCAATGGCAGTGTTGTAGTAGATGACACTGTCTGAAATTTCGGGATTAATTGTGTTAATAATCCAAGAGTGAACCATATCATTGCACCGAGACCAAGAGGCATAGTTCTCAGGGTCTGTTGAAGGTGATGGTGGGGTGATTGAGCCATCTACGAACCCTAATTTGTTCTTAGAATTCAAGGCCAAAGACATGGCCCTTCTCCAGGTAGAATAGTTATTCCCATTTAAGGGTTTTGATATGAGAATCAGACCGGGGTGGTCTGAATGGTGAGAAAAATAGGGGCTTGAGACATTTGAGGATTCTGGGTTGGAATTGGCAATTTCTTTGCCATGGACAGATTGGGTTTGTTGAGTCATTGTGGCTGGATAATTTTTGGTAGATAATTTTGGGTAGATGAATTGAAGATTCTGAACTTTGCTGATTTGAATTGAACTGGAATTGATTTGAATTGATTTTGAACTTTGTTGAGAATTGATTGATTCTGGATTGATGGGAACTGATTTGGAACTGATTTGAATGAGTGTGAACTTTGCTGGAAAAATTGAAGATGATTGATTCTGGGTGTTAAGAACTTTGCCGGAAAAAAATTGATTCTTGGTGATTTGAGAAACAAAAATTCTACTGATCTTGCTCTGATACCATGTAGAAAGTAGAGAACAAAGAGATTGAATTCTGAATGTATGTATGTTATTTATTGATGAGCTGAATACTTATACAAGGTTTTGTAACAATAAAGTAGTCATGCAAGGCTTGTGTGTGTACTGTGTACTGTAACAATAAAGTAGCCATGCAAGGCTTGTGTGTGTACTGTGTACTGTGTATACAATGTAACTAATTACACAACAATAATAATAACTGAAAAGCTTAACTAATTACAGCATCTTCAACACACCCAGGTTTTCTTTTAGGCTCTTGGATCTAACCTTAATTATGTAGCATTGGGTCAAACCGGTTACAAGAATTTTCGGACTTGTTCTTTCGAGTTTTGGTCTTGGTATTTGTAGATTAATCTGGTGTTGGGTTTCTTTCTAGGTCTGTTAATTTGTTTCTTTTTAACTTGGATTTTTACGGGGTTTCTAGGGTTTTCAAAAAAAGTTATTTTCAGTCCGAGACTTGATTTATGCTAACTCGACTTCTACAATATATTGTCTGACTTTGAGTTTCTAAATCTCGGGTTTTACGGCCAAGATTTATACTTGGCATGCCGGTTGTTTTATGCAATGACACTGATTATGTTCGTCCAAATTAACATGGCATTCGACTAGAGGTGCCTTGTGCTAGTTTAACCTAGCTAGCTAGCACTTTTCAAGGAAGCAGGCGTAGTTTTCCTTTCTCGACGCTAGCTCTTCTCCTTGCTATCATCGTCAAGTTATTCACACGCCAGCACTGTAATACTGCTTATTAGGAATGATAGATTTTGGGAAAAGTGGGCTGGATAAAGTGAAGGGATCGATGGATAATTAAGCAAATTTTGAAACCAAAACCCTCTAGTTATTTGGCTAACAGATGAAGGATAAGAGCCAATCCATCCAAGTTAAAAGCATATTGAAAATTGATTGTGAAAAAAAAAAAAAAACAGAAGGTTAGAAATCAACCTACCTAATTCGGAAGGACTGGGAATTATTTATATTAGGAAGGATTTTTGAGGGATCTCTGCAATCTCTTCTTTATCTTTCTTAGCAAATGAAAAATACATCCAATCCCATTTTTTATGATCAATTCCTCACATGACAGTTCAAGCTCAAGTTGAGTTGACATAAATGTTGTGATCTCGTTGAGTTTGAGTGAGTTTAACTGTAGCAGTATCAGTTGCCTCAAGCAATATTTTGTCTTCAAGTGCGTAGTGCGGTGATAAAGTATTTGAGATCTATATTGTAGATTTTGTAGATTTTGAATTTGAATCATAACATGCTTATCTTGTAAAAACATGTAACAACCAGAATTTTATTCGTTAAACCCGGACTCGTAAAGAATATCTAAAGAAATTTAAGGTTTTATCGAATTCAAAAAAAGGTATCAGTTGCCTCATCCATATATACTAGCTAGCTGCATGATCTTCACTGTGCAGCTCTAAGCTCCACAGGTTTGCAGTAAAGAATTTCAGGCCTTCTTCTCTGTGGATGTTTGGAGTACTTGTAATGATACAAATCTCAAAAGTTTAAGCGTGGGGCTATAACCCTGGGGTTTGTACATGAGTGCTGAGACTTTAAAACAGATACATGTTTATTACAAAGATAAAATTAGAAAAATATGAGATCAAAATAAATAAATAAAAATTATTCTCGAAAAAAATTCAATGAAACATCCCCCCCCCCCCTCTTTTTTCAGGTCAGTACATTCTGGGCCAGTTAACAAGGGCCGAGCTACTTGCATGGGAATTACGGGGCAATAGCCTCCCTTATTTTTGTCCTTATGGATTCTAGAATTTCAATTTAATTCCTTATTTATTAAGAGGTATTATGACCGTCTTTATTCTCTTTACTTGAACGATAAAATGTAATAATATATATATATATATTAATAGATAATTGTTAATTAAAAAAAATAGATTAGAAAACAGCCGTCCATAGAATGTTTGGAGGAATCGAAGTTAATAATTAATTCTTTTTACCCATTTTTTTAGAAATCCTTGAAAAAATAAGATAGAGGTAATAAAGGTAATATAGAAAATAAAGAAAAAAGAATTAATCTCATTCAAACATGTGGATTGAATTTATTTATCAATTTAATTCAAGTTAAATATTATAATTGAATTCAATTACAACATAATATAAAATTGATTCCAAACAATTTATTAAAAAACATTTCCTTATAGCTCTCTTTTTTCTCCTTTAGTTCTCTTAAAAGAGAAAAACCCTGCGGTCGTCGATGAAAGAATCACCTCACTTTTCACTTCTATTTTTTTTCTTCTTCTTTTTAACAAATCTTGAGATTTTAATTTTAATTTTCGTGTGGCTCTAGATTTAAAAGCTTGATCAAGATTCGTGTGGTTCTAGATCTAATTTTGTTTTTAAATTGGTAATTTAATTTTATCTCTCGCTTATTGGATTTATATTTTTTTTGCTATTAAATACATTATCATATAATACAAATGCAAATAGTCATTTTTGGCAGATGGCGCATATAATACTTATGATTTATTATTTTTTAACACTGCCGAGTTAAATTACAGCTATTTTTAGTGTTTATTTATTTATTTATTTGAAATAGTATTAACTTGATTGATATTTATTAAACTTTGAAATTGAAACAGATGTTACTTCGAAAGGGAAAATGAAATGAAATGTAGCTGTTTAATTAAATACTTCTAGCACATCGTCCTTATTAATCAATTAATATCTCAAAAGCATAATGATAAAATTTAACCAAATAATAATTATTTATGTGCTTTAAAAACTATATAGTAAATAATTACGAAACAATGTTTCTATCTCGGTACACAATGTACGTAGCGCAGTACAGAAAAACTAAACATGGATGGCCTCAGTTGCTTATGGTTAGATAGTGGATGCTTAATTATCGTATGGTTTTTGCCGTGCTAGTGACTTTTGGCACGTGTATGTATCACTTATATTTCTTAGACGCATAAAATACAATTTATATATATTTTTTCCTTCTTTGAATTGATGTCAAAGAGTTTGATGATCAATTTAACAGAAATATCAGTCGATTATTGCATGTCATTACACTTTTTTTTCTTTAATTTTTTAAAATAGTTCCGTTTGTTTTAGGTTGTTGAGGATAATTTAAAAGGTTAATTAATCATATGTTATTTATGATGATATATATATATATATATATATATATAAACATTT
This sequence comes from Salix brachista, assembly GCA_009078335.1. Taxonomy (NCBI): domain Eukaryota; kingdom Viridiplantae; phylum Streptophyta; class Magnoliopsida; order Malpighiales; family Salicaceae; genus Salix; species Salix brachista. The sequence continues at coordinate 4,184,076 of CM018580.1, read as the reverse complement.
TAATCGACAAAATTAATCATGTTATATACAGCCATGGAAGCAATTCCATTCCTATCTTTGCACTCTGTCTGCTAGTAATGTATAACGCAGGAGTTCATGTGAAACCACAGTATAGAGTGCCACACAGACATTTTCATTAGCAAGTACGTGGACTCCCATGCAAGAATGGCAACAAGCAGGGGAAAATTCCAGGAAGCTACACTAATTATAAAGAAATTGCTCTCTCGGATCTTTCTGCGTCGAAAACATTTTGCTTCTCTTGTCCTATATATATATAGATATAACCTCCTCTAGATTATGTCAGCCCAAGAATTACAGCTAGAGCTAGCTGGGGAGTTCCTTCACGTAGAAGAGAAAACAAACTAAGTGTACTGGGGCGGTAGCTATACAATATTTTGCCACAACATGGACCAGTACTACTCACAGGTTCATCATCAGGTCTCATCAGACTTGGAAAATGGAGGTGTAAATTATAAGGCAGGCTTGAACAGCAATAGCATGAAGGAGGTTTCTGTCAACGGGAAGACACCACAGAATATATCGTCTTCAATTGTGCGGAAGAAATCCGATCCAGTGCTTGTTTCATCAAATGTTCGGTTTCAAATGCTTGGCTATTTCTTGACCAATCTTCAAGAAGTGATTCTTGGAACCAAGCTGGCTGTTCTCTTCCCAGCGATTCCTCTAGCAATTGCTGCTGACTATTATAAGCTTGGAAGAGTAAGTTGATCGATTTCTTTTTGGAAGAATCATGGAACCTTTTTTTTTGTTACACGACCATGTCATTGATTTTTCTATATATATTTACAATTGATTTTGTTGTATAAGATGATAGGTATGGATTAAATAAATATATCTTGCTGTATATCTGTTTAATTTGCATTATTCTGCCACACGTAGCCTTGGATATTTGCTTTGAGCTTGCTTGGACTCACCCCACTTGCAGAACGTGTCAGCTTCCTCACCGAGTAAGTCTGCAACTAAGTATAGTCAAATAATTTTATACGCAACTACTTGTGGAATATTTTATCCATTAGGTGTTCTGATATTAATTTTTATTTTCAATTTCTGCTGTTCTTGTTCTTGTTAATCTCAGACAAATTGCTTACTTCACTGGTCCAACAGGTAATTTAAAAAAAATCCCACAGATTACTTCTAATTATGGTTTTATACCATGATCATAATTTGAGAATTCAAGATGGCTTGATCATTTGCAGTTGGAGGACTCCTTAATGCAACATGTGGCAACGCAACCGAGCTGATTATAGCAATACTTGCTCTTTACCAGAACAAAATACATGTCTTGAAATATTCTCTTTTGGGCTCCATTTTGTCAAATCTCCTTCTAGTTCTTGGGACTTCCCTCCTATGTGGAGGCTTAGCCAACCTTAAAAGGGAACAAAGATACGATAGAGTAAGGCACAAAACTCAAAATCCAATTAATTTTACAGCTTAATTGGGTAATTGGCAATAATTATACATTTCATAATCTTTTCTTTTTCTTGGCTTGAACAGAAGCAGGCTGATGTGAACTCGCTACTTTTATTACTGGGATTGCTGTGCCACATGTTGCCACTGATGTTCAGATATGCCATAGGGGAAGGAACTGCCACCGACTTCTCTACCCTTGAGATGTCCAGAGCGAGCAGCATTATTATGCTTATAGCATATGTTGCTTACATCTTCTTCCAGCTGAAAACTCACAGGCAACTTTTTGATTCCCAAGAGGTGATTAATTAACTGTAGAGGCCAAAAAGTTTTAATATAAAAAAGTATACATCCTTGAAAATGTTTTATTCAATGAGATCAGCATTGATTAGATCAGGTCAGAAGGAGATAATTAATACAAAGTTGATATTAATAAATACAACTTACTGGTTCAAGTTGAATGACAGGAAGGTGATGAGGAGGAAGAAAAGGCAGTGATAGGATTTTGGAGTGCGTTCACTTGGTTGGCTGGCATGACGATTATCATAGCTTTGTTATCTGAGTATGTCGTGGGCACGATTGAGGTACATTACACTTGAGAGTTTATAAAATATTATTTGTTAGCAATATTAATGCATCTAACTAATATGAGGATTTCAAATTTCAATTAATGTATCTCAATCAGGCTGCATCAGATTCTTGGGGCATTTCTGTCAGTTTCCTCAGCATAATTTTGCTTCCAATAGTGGGGAATGCTGCAGAACATGCTGGATCGGTCATATTTGCTCTCAAGAACAAGCTGGTTAGACCATGACCGTAGTCTTACTCTTGTATTTTGTTACCTAATAAGTTTCAAGAACACAAATATTTATCTGGGTGTTATGCAGGACATATCTTTAGGTGTTGCTCTAGGTTCTGCTACTCAAATTTCAATGTTTGTGGTAAGATTAAAGCATCCCAGGCAAACAAAATCCTTTGCCAAATTAACCTTGGAAAGAAATCATGATTATTTTATAAAAAAAAATTATTTTTGTGGGTTTCAGGTCCCTTTATGTGTTGTTGTTGCGTGGACAATGAACATCCAAATGGACCTTGATTTCAGTCTCCTTGAGACTGGTTCTCTTGCTTTCACGATAATTATCACAGCCTTCACTTTACAGGTTTTGTCATCTAATATCTTCTTAATTACCAGTGCCAATGCATGTTATATTGGCTATTAATTATTTAGTTGATCTGTAAATTCTCTAATGGTAGTATGTTCATTACTCACAGGATGGAACTTCACACTACATGAAAGGACTGCTTCTTTTCCTGTGCTACATTGTAATTGCTGCGTGCTTTTTTGTTCACAAAATCCCTCAGAGTAAGTTCCTAGCTAGCGAAAATCTATTTCATAGAATGATTCGAGTTTCTTCATTCATTGAAGCTCACCGCTAATGTTTCCTACAACTCTGATTTAGGTCAAATCTCGGAAGGCAAACCATTCACTGGACTCTTTGCAGCTTAGCTGCATTTACATGCGGGGATTGATCCCCGACAAAGAATGGTCCACAGATCAGTTTATGTTCTTTAACTCAATGTTTTGGTACTGAGTTGAAGTACAAAACAGTGTCAAAATGCATACAGTTTTTTTTCCCTGGTAGCTGTAATTTTGTTTGTATTTGATTTAAATTCACTTTATCATGTTTCTTACGAGAATAAGTTGTCTGTACTTCTTGCAATGTAATAATCAAGTTAATAAAAATTAAGATAATTTTTATTGGGGAAGAAGAAGAAGAAAAGAAATGGTGCTACGAGAATACTTTGGACATTAAATTAATTATAATAGATTTTTTGTAATATTTTTTTTCTGTTAATCTGCAGTTCTAACCCACATCCTTATTTGTTAATTGACGAGGCTGACATAAGCTTTGCAGGACAGCTTAACTGTGAACTCATGGAACAACTTGATGCTGGGCCCCAGGTTGCTCATAAATAACAGCAATATCAGGGTTGACAATAGATTAGTGGATTGATTCATCCATCTGTAAACTAGCGTTGCAAGTTTTTGGATGCAGATTCCCCGTACACTGACTGAATTAGCTCCGCACCCTTTTCGTTGTTTATGGAGCATGAAACTGGTCTGGTTCTGTACATTCAGTTCATTATGCAAAAATTCAAAGCTCATAAATTTCAATCCACAATTCCAGCTTGTTGTAACGTTCATCTGGGACATCCAATTAAAGTATAGCAGAAACATTTTGGGATTGTGGACGTGAATGTAAGAAGACTGTATCTCTCGTTCTTCTAATCCCTTAGCAGAGAAGGCATGAAATTATGTGCATTATTAGGAACCCAGATGGGCCTGCCTGATTCCAGGATGACTGATCAAACTTCTGCTCTTCCGTACCTGGTGACAGAGATTCGAGATGCTTCATGCGTGGTCGAGAATCAATTCAGGGGGGGGAATAGTTATTTGATTGAATAGTTGAGCCGCATCGATCAAGAAGATGGGGTCCTGAAACTTTTCGTGTTGGATGGAGTACCACATATGGTGTCAGGTCAGGACTGCCTTAACCATGTATGGACAAACTTAGAAATAATATTATAGGGTTTTATTGCAACCACAATGCCAGCATATTAACGGCCGAAGGTCACAATCTGCCGGCAAGCAAGGCAGTCTAGAAGCATTGACGCCGCAACTATTTGCCACTCACCATGTGATCTTGGTTAATTTAAAACATAAATTATTTTTGACACGAAAAGGAAGCTATTTAAATAATGGTTTTGCTTATCTTGATCGTGAGCAGCAATAAATTATTGACCAATTATTGAGCCTTGATGGGCAAGCTTGAAATCTTTCCACATATCCTCCCTCAAAAGAATAAGACAACTTGTTTGATTCAGATTAGGTGTCAGCCCCTTCTACAACACTGTTAAGAGGTCATTAGCTACCATACAGGAGGACACATGAAATCCTTTATTTATATATAGAAGATGCAAAATTCTAAAATCTGAGCTAGCTATACGAGATATCAAATGGCAGGTAAGGAATCCGATAATGGAGCTGCTGCTAACTGTGTTGCCATCATTTTTGGGGTCACCGGGCTTGTCGGGAGAGAGATAGCCAGAAGGCTAATCTCAAAAAACAAATGGAAAGTTTATGGCGTGGCTAGAAGGTCTGAGAGTTTTCCTATCCTGAGTCCCAGCTACCGTTTCATTTCATGCGACTTGTTAAACCCTAATGAGACAGAAAGGAAGCTCTCTGTGGCGCAAGATGTGACTCATATGTTCTGGGTCACTTGGACAAGCGAATTTCCTCTAGATAGCAAAGAATGCTGTGAGCAGAACGAGGCCATGATGTCCAATGCCTTGAATGTCATCCTCTCCAAATCTAAGGCGTTGAAGCACGTTTCACTGCAAACAGGAATGAAGCATTATCTCTCATTGAGAGGCCCTTTTGATGATGTGAAAGAAGAGTCTATCTACGATGAAAAATGCCCTAGAGCAAGCGAACGATATAACTTCTATTATGTTCTCGAGGACTTGCTCAAGAAGAGACTAGCTGGTAAAGTGGCGTGGTCTGTGCTAAGGCCTGGTTTGTTGATGGGGAGCTCCAGCACGACCTTGTACAACATCATGGGTTGTTTAGCTATCTACGGTGCTATTTGCAGACACCTGAACCTCCCTTTCATGTTCGGAGGGACAAGGGAGTGTTGGGAGGAGGTGTGCATTGACGGCTCTGATGCCCGGCTAGTAGCTGAACAGCACATCTGGGCAGCTACCGATGATGAAATATCCTCGACAGACGGCCAGGCATTCAATGCAATTAACGGCCCAAGCTTCACGTGGAAGGAGATCTGGCCGGTCCTCGGAAAGAAGTTCGGAGCGGAAGTGCCTGAAGAAATGTTTTCAGACGACTTCTGGTTTGCAAAAGCAATGAGTGACAAGAAGAAGGTTTGGCAAGAAATTGTGGTGAGGGAAGGTCTGCTACACACAGAGATGGAAGATTTGGCTAACTGGGAATTCCTGGATATCTTGTTCCGCTGTCCGATGAAAATGCTAGGAAGCCGAGCGAAAGCTGACCGGTTGGGTTTCACGATGAGATTCAAGACATTGGAATCAATCTTGTACTGGGTTGATTCCATGAGAGAGGAGAAGATAATTCCTTTCTAGAGCTTGATTTGACTTCATATGGATTGAACAATAGTCGAGAGAATGTGGTGCACCACTAGTTGGCTGATCTCACAGCAAATAAAAATTATAGTGCCTTTATATGTGCTGTTTGGCTGACTGAATTTAATATTATGAACATAAAATTTATTGATAACACCGTATGATAAGAGTTTGATTAAATAATGCAGATGCCCACCTGTTCTTACTCATTTTTGCAAGCGTAAGAGTTAAGAGTCAACTGCATTATCGATGCCATTGTTCATCTCTCATGTTCAATCCCACTCCAATGGAGCAAGCAAGGGGTTGGGTTCTCCATGTTTTTAGGACATGGTCGTGTTGGTCAAGCATTTTGGGTAACAGTTCTCGATCAATCCACGGCTGTTTTATCTATTTCTGGAGAAAAATCTGTTCAAAGTAAGACACCGGCTGCCCGTTTCTATGGTTAGTTTGAACTTGGATTAGTAAAACATGAAGAAAGATTTCCACATCTTTTTATATGCCCAACCAACCTGTCACCAGACAAGAACATCTGCAGACAATTATTTTGGAACCGCTAAATATGAAGGGCAAACTAACATCCTTTGATTGATTCCGATAGACAATAATATAAATTATAGGAGTGTTAGCTAATAGCTTAAGTTTTTAGATGAAATAATTTTATAACATGGTATCATAGCCTTTTTGACCTAATAATATTATCCTTGTTCTATTTGATAAAAATCAAGCACAAGGTAATATGAACTTGGACAAGTTTCAAGCTCAAAATATTTTTACTTGAAGAGATATATTGGATAATAATATAAATTATATTTTAATGTCTCGCCTAATAATTTAAATTTTTAGATAAAATGGTTCATTCATATCATAAAATTCTCTGGTAAGGTAGTCTAATGGGATCAAGCACTAAAGAGAAATCTCCTATATACATTGTCTTCTGTTATGACTTTGATGCATGCCTGTGCAATCCATAAAAGAAGTTACACTCATCTTACCTGGATTGTAAATTCCTCATCGTTTCTGGAAGTTGAGGACTTTTATGGAGACGGCAAAGATGATAAAGAAGAAGAGACAAAAGCCACCAAGTTCTGCTACCGACACTCCGATCATATCGGGGCCATATATAGCCGAAAGTAACATCCAAATACTTTTTCACAGGGCCTTCAAACCCTGCTCCTCCTGCAATTATTGTTTCCACATCACCACCTAGCTGAGAAGTGATAATACCCGGCAGAGTCCATGCAAAAGGGCAGACGTAGCAGAACCAGATCCACCATCCTGGAATATCTGAAAAGGGACAGACAGTAGCCATAAAAGGTGGTTAAAAGGAAACGGGTACCCCATGCACTTTTCATGGATATGGGGATTTGTCCCAAATCCTGCAACTTCCTTTCCCCTCATGCATGTGAAGTCAAATTATTTCCCGGTCCCTCACTACAAAAAAACAGGTCGATTTGCAACGGATTGATCCGTTGCAAATAACAAAGAAAACCGTTGCAAATATTAATTTGCAACGGCATTTGCAACGGAACCAATCCGTTGCCAAAACGTCGCTGCAAATTTCTCTTGCAACGGATTACCCGTTGCAAAATCATTTGCAACGGCTAATCCGTTGCAAAACCTCCCGTTGCAAATACACATTTTGCAACGGCTGGTCCGTTGCCGTTGCAACGGCTGGTCCGTTGCCGTTGCAAAAATAACTATTCTATCCTGATATAAGATAAAAACTAAGAGTTAACAGAGGAGGTGTCACAGTGATTTCACATACTATTGCACGGAAAAATAACTCTTTTACCCATGATAATACAAAATTGAAGAGTTGAATGTAGGGGTGCTATGTTAATTTATCATTTTTTATTATTCTTTTCTGCAAATACTATGTACGCATCTGACATGCGCGCCGACAATATTCGACCTGACGCACACACTCACGATTTTTGTCTATATTTATATATGCGTGCTCTTAGTTTTGATTTTTAATTTTTATTATTTTCTTATTTGTTAAGGTGGTAACTTTTTGAAAAATTTTCTTCTTAGATTTTAGTTTGTGTTTATGATCATTTGAAAATTGATATTTCTTATATTTTTCTCTTTGTTCTTTCTTTTAGTTTTCTTTTTATTTTCAAGTCAAATAATTTTTTTCCAGCTAATATTTTTTTTTCATTGATTTTGTTTGCTCTTTTGTTATAGTTTTTAGGCTTTTTTATTCTTTGATTTAATTTTGTTTTTTTTTTCATTATTGATGCAATAATAATAATAATAATAATAATAATAATAGTTTTAGTTTTAACTACTTTTCATTTGCAACGGATTCGCCGTTGCAAATATAATTTGCAACGGACAATTTTGCAACGGATAATCCGTTGCAAACCATGTTTTTTTTTTTTTCTGGAATTGGTTTAGCAACGGATTAGCCGTTGCAAATTGAATTTGCAACGGAAAATTTTGCAACGGATAATCCGTTGCCAATTCCGTTGCAAAATTGTCCGTTGCAAATTTAATTTGCAACGGCGACATCCGTTGCAAACCATGTTTTTTTTTTTTTTCTGGAATTGGTTTAGCAACGGATTCGCCGTTGCAAATTGAATTTGCAACGGACAATTTCGCAACGGATACTTCGTTGCAAATGCCGTTGCAAAAGTGTCCGTTGCAAATTAACGTTGCAACGGAGAATCCGTTGCAAACCATGTTTTTTTTTTTTTTCTGGAATTGGTTTAGCAACGGAGTTGCCGTTGCAAATATAAGTTGCAACGGACATTTTTGCAACGGATTTTTGCCGTTGCAAACACACCCCTTTTTTAGTAGTGCCTTTACTATCTGTCCTTTCTACTGTGCTTCACTTTGGAGATCTTATGTCATGATCGGTCTTTACGTGTGTGTGTCTATATATATATATATATATATATATATATATATAAAAGAGTTATCTGGTATTGAGGAGAAATCAAAAGTTGTTTATGTAATCTAGGAAAGGAGGCAAATTATATATCCACGAAACAAGATAGAAGATTACATTGTAAGAGATGGTCGATCCGTGTTTCCCAGCACGCAACTGTATCATTTATCCCCCGTACGTGACAAATACCTAAAATAGATCGCATGCACTCGTTCTTTCTACAGATTCAAATAAAGAGGGCTAGATTTGCTTTTGAAACTGAGAGGAAACAGAATTAGGCTGCTTAATGAATTACAAGAAAATTCGATAGAACAGCTTTGGATTATCTGTTCGGCTGATATATGCAGAGGTCTTTTGGACATAAAAATCATCAAACTTCTGTCCATTGTACGTAATGTTACCGGATTTTTGGGGGAAAAAAGAGTTGAGTAAGGTTTGTGCTAGCAGCAACTGTAACCAAAAGCAGATTACAATGAAGAAGACGAAGATTATGAGGATCTCCTAAAGGGGATATTCTAGACAAAATGAAATTTTTTTCTCTTTTTTTCTTTGAGTATATCATTTCCAACTTCTTTTTAAGGTATTTCAGCATGTATAAATCAATTCCTAAATTCTAATTAATGCACTGTGATCAATATTTAGTGGGTGTTTAGTTTTGTGATGGCTCATACGATTGAGACTCACCGTAGAACAGTAAAAGTATGGGCTATAGTTTTGTAATGTAAATCCCACCTAAAATTGTAGTTGAGTCACGATTTACGAAAAACATTGTTTAGTTAAATGGAAGAGAGGTTGCAGATATTCTTGCGCTTTGATTTGTTAATGTAGCTTAACTACATATCAAGGCTAACCAAGCAATTTATAGAGCAGTAAAATAAAAGGCCAATTTATAGACAAGGTAAAACTCCAGTTGCCCTCGTGTAAGAGGCAGGTGAGCAGGACAGGGGTCTCTTAAATGGATATTTTTAGACATGACCATACAGCAGAATGCTTCATTAAAGCAATAGTTGGATGATAAAACACAAAGCAGCATATTAGTGGGCCTTCAAAGATGGTAGTCTGGTCTCCGAGACTCTGCGGCACTAGACGTTGGGCCATAAATTATAGCCCAACTTAGACTTCTTTGAATAATTGGGCTAATTGCTGAAAAAAGCTGATTGTTTTGCTTTTATGAGCTCTTTGAGGTTGGGCCAGGAAACCCAATTGAATTTCCTGGATCTGTAGAAGAGCGGAAGGCAGCCATTCATTTTCACACCGCCATTGTTAGTATTGACTACTATTGTAATGGAGTTTAAGAGCACAGACGGCGGTTGTTCCCGTTTCCCCAAAATTTAATTATTTTTTTTTATTTTAAATGATTTTTTTTATGTTTTTAAATCATTTTGATGTGCTGATATTAAAAATAATTTTTTTAAAATAAAAAAAATATTATTTTGATATATTTCTAAATAAAAAACACTTTCAAAAACAACCGTAACCGCCCTCCCAAACAAACCCTAAAACAACCTTCAAGTTTCTTTGTGTTTTTCAATTTATCCCTGTTATTCGATTTTTTTCTCTTAGCTAACAAATTAAAAGCACTTGGCCTTCAATTTGGTCATAAAAGAATCAAATCATAAAAAAGGGACTAAAATTCAAAAAACACTACTCTAGTTCATAATAAAACGCAAAGCCAAAACACCAAACCTCTTATATTTTTTTGGTTAATTATATTATGTCATGGCCTTATGAGTATAAATAAGAGTACTCATCAAACCTTATCCAACAACTAGTTGGTGGGTAACTTTGTCCTTGACAACAGTTGTTGAAAGAAAGTCCCGACATGATAATATATAAAATGTCCTGGAGCATATATTAGTGGACGGGTAGTGAAGTCTTTTCCATCATATTCAAATGCCGCCGCCGGCTTATTATTATTAAACGTGAAGACGCATTGGCCGGTTTTTGCGTTTTTATAAGACGGGCATAGCTCGGAAGTTGTCTCCGGTGTGTGTCTGGGAAAGAAAAATCGAAATAGAAACTATGAAAAATAAATATAGAGAAGCTTTAAAATGTTCTGGTCCCGGAATCCGGGTTGACTTTGTATTTGATAAGCCGGAAACCGAGAAAGCCAATCTCTGCGTTAGAGTTAACAGCCATATACATCGCCCCTTTCCAGATTCCATTTTTTGTTTTTTTTCCGGCCGTATCCCTGTCAGCTTCCTGGTTATCAAAGCGATAGCATATTTGACATGCCACCACATTTACACCCAAGAAAATAAAATGTCAACACATCAGCACTGGAAAACACGATTCTTCAACGATGAAAAAAAAAATCACCTGGTGCTGTACGACTCCAATCTGTGAGTACACAGTAATTAAAATAGTGATACCAGCAGCTGTTTTAGTTTTAGTTTAACTCATAATTTAAATTTATAATTTGTATTTGTAATAAATAATATTAATAATAAAATAGAAAAGCTTTAAAATGTTTTTTATAAAAAAAAATAATTTGCCAGTCCGAAATCCTAGGAATTTTTTTTGGATACAAACAAATCTAATCTATTGAAAACAGGGTCTTGGCCTCGTGGTCAGTGTAGCGTTTGTTCCTGCCAGCTAAAAAAACACGGAGATTTTCTTTAAAAAAACACTTAATATGACCTGGTCACCTGATATGGACACCATTTTTTAGGAAAACTTGGTTTTTCTTAAAAAAACATTGAATATGAGGAGGTCACCCAATGTTGAGACTAGTTTGGAAAAACGTGGTGTTTTTTCTAACAAAAAATCTGAAAATGAGCACGTCACGAGATATAGAGACCATTTTAAAAAAAAAATTGAGGATTGACACGTCTCCCGAGATGAGTCTATTTTTAGAAAGCATGGAGTGTTTCTTTAAAAAACACTATATATGAGCTGTTCACACGATATTCAGTGTATTTTTAGAAGGAAAAAAACACGGAGATTTTCTTCAAGAAACACTTAATATGACCTGGTCACCCGATATTGACACTATTTTTAAGAAAAACTTGGAGTTTTTCTTTAAAAAAATATTGAATATGAGGAGGTCACCCCATGTTGAGACCAGTTTTGGAAAAACATGGTGTTTTCACAAACAACAAATCTGAAAATGACCACTTCACGAGATATTACTAAATAAACTAAAACAGATCAGACAATTCCTGTTCATTACTGTAGCTTAACACCCATTTATATTGTGGACTTGCACTTTACTCCGGTGCTTCGCGCGAGTTTGTGTATCTTCTCCGAAAACAGCTAAAAATGGAAAGTCAGCCCCCAAAAACGCTGACAGCACTCTCTCATACGCTAAAAAGGAGAAAGGGCTTGAGGCCAGCTCACAATTCGCCCCCCACACGGCAACCCTGCCGCGCGGCATCAGCTCAAAACCCTAAACAACCCACAAAAGGCAACTTTCAAAGAAACTCCTGCCACACGACAGCAGAATAACAACAGCTGCAGCCGAAAAACAGAGGGAGACAAAGCAGAAGAATACTGCCCAAACTCCTACACACTCAAGCCTTCAGAGACAAATTTGAAAAATAAGACATGAGTCAGAGCAGGCGGACAGCACATACAATAAAAGCAAACGCCCCCCACATGCAATCCTGTAGTCAGAAGCAGGAGAAAAAGGGAACCAGGTCAGCACTCCACCGGCCCTCAAAAGCAACACCAAAGAAAAAAGGGACCCACGGGCTAGCTGAAGCAGGAAAAAAAAAGAAAAAGAGCACAGGGACCCGAAACATTTAGAAGTTGCCTTCCGCCCTTCCCTGCTGATCAAGCATTTAATTTATCGAAAGAAAAGTCAACAGCCCACTGCTGCCTCTGCAAGCAGCACACAAAGACAACCTAGACACTCTCCCCTGCGTCACCAAAAGGCACCAAAGTCCACCAAGCTGCCAAAAAGCCCTTCCTCGGGCCAGCCAAAGGAGACGCCAGATCTTAACAATGCTGCTACTAGTCTCCCACACAATTAATGAAAGGCTGCAAAACGATTGAACAAGCAACAAAGCCTCAGCTTCCAATGAAAGCAGGAAACAGCGAACTCCCGCCAAAAACCAAGCCTCAAGGACTTCCAAAATTTATTGATGATCTTTTTCTCGGAAATGAAAAATAGTAAAAAAACAGTTTATGGGCTGGTCACATGATATTCAGTGTATTTTTAGAAGGAAAAAAACACGGAGATTTCTTTAAAAAAACACTTAATATGACCTGGTCACCTGATATGGACACCATTTTTTAGGAAAACTTGGTTTTTCTTAAAAAAACATTGAATATGAGGAGGTCACCCAATGTTGAGACTAGTTTGGAAAAACGTGGCGTTTTTTCTAATAAAAAATCTGAAAATGAGCACGTCACGAGATATAGAGACCATTTAAAAAAAAATTGAGGATTGACACGTCTCCCGAGAGGAGTCTATTTTTAGAAAGCATGGAGTGTTTCTTTAAAAAACACTATATATGAGCTGTTCACACGATATTCAGTGTATTTTTAGAAGGAAAAAAACACGGAGATTTTCTTCAAGAAACACTTAATATGACCTGGTCACCCGATATTGACACTATTTTTAAGAAGAACTTGGAGTTTTTCTTAAAAAAAAACATTGAATATGAGGAGGTCACCCCATGTTGAGACCAGTTTTGGAAAAACATGGTGTTTTCACAAACAACAAATCTGAAAATGACCACTTCACGAGATATTACTAAATAAACTAAAACATATCAGACAATTCCTGTTCATTACTGTAGCTTAACACCCATTTATACTGTGGACTTGCACTTTACTCCGGTGCTTCACGCGAGTTTGTGTATCTTCTCCGAAAACAGCTAAAAATAGAGGATTGACAAGTCACCCAGAGGAGTCTATTTTTAGAAAGCATGCAGTTTTTCTTAAAAACACACTATATATGGTCTCGTCACACGATATTCAGTGTATTTTTAGAAGGAAAAAAACACGGAGATATTCTTAAAAAAACACTTAATATGACCCGGTCACCCGATATTGACATTATTTTTAAGGAAAACTAGGAGTTTTCCTTGAATATGAGGAGGTCACCCTATGTTGACACCAGTTTTGGAAAAACGTTGCGTTTTATCTAACTTTAACAAAAGAGCAAAAGATTTACTTGCTTAAAAATAAGTAAATTTTGGTTGGTGGGATTCTACTTTATTTTTCAATGATGAAGTATTTTTCCAAATTTTAAAGATACATTACTAATAGTAGATTGAAACAAAATGTTGGCTAAAATAAAAGGGTCTCCAAATTTATACATGTAATCTACCAAATTACATTGATATTACTTGTTCATGAACATTATTTGTTATCTAAAATCATAGATAAATCAATAAATTTCTCACAAACAATTAAATTTATCCACATACTATATATTCCATAATTTATAACTCTTAATTAGATTTATATTAAGAGTTAGAAGTATTACAAAAAATAACGTCTATTTGAAGTTACTTGAATAAGGATAAAGTGAGCTTTGGTTGTTTGCAAACTATTTTTTGTTATCTAGACACCATGTTATGAGTGTTTAAATTAAATGTTTACAATAAGGAAATGATAGTTAATATAAAATTTTGGAATAAAATGATTATTTACTTTCTTTTTTCAAATAAAAATAGCTAAAAAAATACAAAAATATGAATAAAAACTATATGGAAATGATTTATACATAGAAAAAAATATTGGAATGTAATTTGGTGAAATTGAAAATAGCTCATCTTAGTTTTCATATCAATGGAATATGGAATATTAGATAAATTAACTCGTACTTATCTAGAACAACTGCAATTTCATTTCCCGAAAATACCCTCTGCTTGTCTAGTTGTATGTCTGTCTTTATGTACCGAGTTAAGAATTGATCGAGTGAAATAAAAATACTAAAACCCCTAGTGATTTTACCTCGTTATGCACCGTTAAATGAACAGTTCCGTGAAATTTTTTGTTTTTCTTTTGTACTTTTGAGTTTTCTTTTTCATTCATTCACCATTTTTTTCTAATTTTCATCTGTACAAATTTCATCAAATAAGATTTTGAGTTAGTGGTTTATTATAATTTGTTGTCTATTAGGATTCTTCTAGTATAAAAAAATGGTATTAATTTAGTGTTTAACTTTGAAATATATAACTCAATTTTATAAATTAAAACATGTTAAAAATTTGATGATTAAAATTGATAATAAAAGAATTCGTCCTATTTTTTTTCTATATTTACTGTTCACGAGGTTCTTTCTTAATTCGGACCCAGATGTTTTTCTATTTTTCAAGTTTAATCCTAATTTTTGAGGTTCTTATGTTTTGATCCAAATTTTATTTTGTTCACGTTTTAATTCTCGAGTTTAGAAAATTAGAGAGAAAGTAAACATTTTTCCAAATTTAGAATACAAGAAATATTGTTCTTGATATCATCGAGTTTCATCTAATAAAAAATATTTTATTGATGTTTTTATTGGAATTTAGAATTATGTGTGCTTAATTAGGATGATTTTTTTTATTTTTCAACCAATTAAAAATTATTTTGAGATTACATTTGAGCTCATGTAAGCTTAAAAGCTATTTGTGATGTGTTTTATGGTGAAGAAAAGTTGAATACAAGTTTTTTTTATCTAAAGGGTCAAACTTTATTTTTAAGCAACTTTATAGCCATCTAGGATACTTGGAAAGCATTTAAAAGATAATGCATTGTTTGTTTTATTTTTATTTTAAAATGAGAAGATAATATGATAATAAATATATGTAAAAATACATAGGGCCGGCATTGCAAACACACATGCCCAACATAGTTTAAAATTGGTCAAGCATGTTGACCCAAGTAGGTTCAATTGTGTGAACTCCTGGCCTTTGGTTTTTTACCTCTAATTTAAAAATATATAAAATTATAAAAAATACATTTTGGGGTGTTACTTTATTAATTATCATTAAGTTATGACTGTGCTTTAAATAACCTCGTGATATATTTTTTTAATATTAGCGAGTGTTTATTTTACACAGCTTTTTATAATAATATTTTTAAAAAACTAATAATCAAGTTGCTTTCTTGCATGTATCTATTTATATTATTATATTTGAGTGAGAATATTAAAATAATATATTTTTATTTTAAACTTGGTAGCATGTTGTGTAGGAAATAAATATTTTTGGAGAAATATGCAACAAAAAGAATGTGTTGAAAAGATAGCTGGATTTTAATTGGAGAAGTGCATTTTTTTTATTCTCTTATTTTTGTTTATATTTTTTACGATTGCCTTTCATTTTTGTCAAAAAAAATGCAATGATGTCGTTTTAAAAAAAAAAATATTAATGAGAAAAATTAAGGGTTGTATTAGCAAATTATTTTGTTCAATTAAAATCAATATATTTTTATTCTTACATAGAAATATTGCCATACAATTAAATAAAAAATAAATGATTCCCCGTGATATAAAATAGAATATCTCAGCCTCGTAGCTTAATTTTTAGTCAACACTAACAGTCTTTTATAATATTTATCGATACATGTGATTTTCAAATTATTTCATTGAATATTATATATCAAATTTTGAATTTAACACTAAGATTTTCTTACTATATGTAAAACAATTGATTCCACGCGCAATGTAGTACGGGTCAGTTCGAGATCATGCAAAACTCTAAAGATTTTGCACCCATTTGGCGCACCAGCGCGTTTAACTTTTGCCGTTTGGGATGCCATTCTGGTGTTTGGTAAACACCCAAACTGTGTTTCAAAGTGTGGGACCCACGGTTAAAATCATCTGAAACGGCATTTTTTGAGAAGCTGATAAATGATGCTTTTCGAAACGCGGTTTGTATTTATAAAACTGCCGTTTGAAGTAAATATTACCGTTGAAAATATATTGCCTTATCTGCCCAAAAAATCCTCTCAATTCCTTCTCATCTGCACCTCCTCTGTCTCGCACCTTTCTCTCCTCTGCGACAGACCCACAAGAGCACAAACTTGCAACAACAAGCACAAAAATCAAGCTCTTAATTATAGCAGAACCAACAACGATCCCTTTGAAGCAGCCCACCATTAGGGCAAAATCATCATAAATAAATCAATTCCAACAACAATATTACCGTGTATTGACCAAAGAAACCCTCAAATTGATCATCTCCCATACCAGTATTGACCAAAGAAAAGAGAAGCAGAGGAAAAAATAAATGATACCCGCAAGCGCAATCGATCATCTCTCTCTCTCGGGGGTCTCGCTACTGGAGGAGGGAGTTGTTTTTGAGATGGGAGGCGAGGGGCTGGAAGGAGATGGAGATGGAGATAGAGAGGGGAGGAGATGGAGGGGAGGGGCTGGAACGGAGATGCTAGAATGAAAGCGAGGGGCTGGAATGAATGAGAGTGAGGGGCTGGAATGAGGGTGAGGGCTGGAACGGGGCAAGACCTAAATATATATGTGCAGCCAAAATAATAATTAAAGTTATATTTAATTAATTAAAAAAATATATTAAAATATAAATAAATATATTAAAATATATCACACTATATTGTATTTAAATTTATATACAAATATATACATATATATATATATACACTTTTAAGTAATTTCACAAGTTAAAAGCAGTTTGGAAAGTTTGGAAACCAAACACCAAAACTCCTTTTTCTTCAACCTTCAACTCAACCACAGTTTTAACCAAACACTAAACTGCTTTTTTTGAACCACAGTTTAAAACTCCATTTTTAAAACTCCATTTTTTCAACCACAACCGCAACCGCTACCGCCCTCCCAAACAGGCCCTTTTACAATTGGGTGTTTCAATTCATTTCTTTATTTTATTAACAATGGTACAGTCAAGTGCTTTGATAGATATCTGTTGGATTTTTATTGACATGTCTTCAAACGATGACGTGCAAATAAATTAACTAAAATATAAACAACGTGGTGATTTTATTGTGGATTTTGTTACTGTTCATCTAGATACAGTTTGTTGTGGATTGCTATAGTAAAATGACCATTTTGCCTC
Source organism: Salix brachista (assembly GCA_009078335.1). NCBI lineage: Eukaryota > Viridiplantae > Streptophyta > Magnoliopsida > Malpighiales > Salicaceae > Salix > Salix brachista. Next base: position 4,166,625 of record CM018580.1, on the reverse strand, counting down.
TAAGATCAAAAAATTTTAACCCCCGGAACTAAGGTATTTTTGAATTTTCTAGGAGCATGGATGGTATTCCCGGATTTGTTGCACAGTAAAATAATAAAAATAGTTCCCAAAAACAACAAAAGAAGGCAAACCTGATCCAGGATAGTTTACCAATTTCCAGGGGACATGGATGATATTTCCGAATTTGTGCACAGTAAAACTACAAAATTAGCTCCCTAAAACAACAAAAAAATAGGCACCAGACCGAGGGGTATTTCTGCATTTTTCATGGTGGTTTTTTCGTAGTTATCGATGGATTCAGGGGTGTATAGGTAATTATGTATAATTTTATTATTATTTCTCGGTGACACTGCAAGTGCGTTATACGGACACGGTTGCAATGTTTATGTCGCTCGCGCCTCACAGAGGCGCGTGTGCTTCAATAAAGCGGCAAAAAACCAACGGTCTTCGTGTCCCATGGTGAGTCGACATGTCTTCTTCCTCCAGGTGCGGCGCGTGTTTGGTTATGGTGTCCGGTGGACAGATTTAAGTTTTTTATCCCTTTTCTCTCTCCTGCCGCTTAGAAATACGCTTCGGACCTTAAAGTTTGCGAAAGTTTTATTTTGGTCCTTGTCCTTTGAATTTCGCTTTTATTACTGTTTTTTTCAATATAGTTTTTGATATATTGCAATTGTGTCCTTCAATTTAAACTGATTATATATGTTGGGTTTCAATTTAGTCCTTATTCTTTTGATTTTTGGTTTGCTTTTGATTATTTAAATTATTTTGGTATGCAGGTTTTAATTGCTTCTGATTGGGTCCTCCAATTGAAATTTGTTATATATTCTATATTTCATTTTGAGCCTTATTCTTTTAATTTTGTAAAAACATTACACAATAATTTTTTAAAAATTTATTTATTTATTCCGGTCTCGAGGTTTTATTTATTTCAATTGTGTCCTTTAATTAAAATTAACTATATAGCTTGTTTTAATTTGTTTTGATTGTGTCCTCCAATTGAAATTAGTCATGTATGCCACTTTTCATTTCAATCCTTATTCTTTTAATTTTTTAAACAAAATTACACTGTAATTTTTTAAAAAAATATATTTGTTTGTTTTGCTCTCAATTTTTTTATTTGTTTCAATTTTGTCGTTCGATTGGAATTGCTTATATATTTTATTTTTCATTTCGGTCCTTATTGTTTGAATTTTTTATTTGCTATTAATTTCTTTGGTTTTTCCCGTATTTATGCATCTATGCTTTTAGTTTTTATTTTAATTTTTTGTCATTTTATTTTTTTATTAGGGATATATTTTTATTTGGTTCAGTTTTGAAATTTTAATTTATGTTGGTGATCATTTTTTAAATTAATATTGCTTCATTTTTTCCTTTGTTCTTTTTTTGTGTTTTTTATTTATTTTTATATATTATTCGGATTAGATGATTTTATGATTTTATTATTTGCGTCATAATAATGATAATTTTAGTGATTTTTTTTTTATTTTGTAAAAATATTTTGCTTTTTTATCTTAACAGAAATTCTGTATATATTTATTATTTTACCTAAATTTATATTACAATAAAAAAATCTCACATAATTAATTTTTTTATATTGAAAAAAATATGATGTCGCCTACGACGACAAGGCATGGGGGCATTAGCTAGTATTGTATAACATCTGTGTATTTGTAACTTTATTCAGTGAAATTGGTTTTTAGTGGACTCCTGATAAATTATCAATAATAATAATAATAATAATAATAATAATAATAACATTAACAGCTTAACAATAAATGAAGAGATTTTTTACAGGGTCAAATTTAAATCTTACTAATTTTAGGGCCACGATTATAAAAATAAAAATAAAAAACTGGAAAAGAAAATTTGCAGGGCGGGCCCTGCCAGCCCCTATCCCCACCCCTGATAATTAGTTATTTTTGAGAAGTATAGATAATTGGATAGTGCTAATTATTCAACAAAAGTACACCACGTATTATATAACAGGAAATAATAACTATTAACAGGGCTACAACACTGTTACTGTTTTGAGTTCATTTTAAAAATATTTTTGAAAAAATTAAAAAAAAAACTATTTTTATTTTAAATTTTTTAAATCATTTTTATATGTTGATGTCAAAAAAAAAATTAAATAAAAAATATTATTTTGAGAACAAAAATTACTTTAAAAAACAACCATAACCACACTCTTAAACATGCATTAATATACAAAAATAAAAAAAATATGATGGCATGAAAAACAGAATAATACAAGACAATCCATCAGTTATGTATGGATATCATTAATTATTCAATATAAAATAGGTTGCGATTGAGAAACAAGAGAGTTTTGCGACAACAAAAAACGAGAGGCATTACATGTCATAACTTTATCACATGCTTTACAATTGATATTTTTTTTAAGTAGTACATACATCCACACACACACACACACACACACACATATATATATATTACTCCGGCAGTTGTTATCAATAATTACTTTATAGTTCTAATTAAAAGAGAGAGTAAATATAAATAAAAAAAACTAAAACATTACATGATAAGAATATTACCATGAAAATTTAAAATTATTTTTTAAACTCCCCCTCCCCTTTATTTCTTTTTATATATATATATATATATATCAGTTTTTTATAATGTAATTATTGCTAATTATTTCTTCAACACTCTAAATTTTCCTGTTAGAGCAACCACCGAGTAGCAGGTAGCAGTTAGTTTCTGATCTTTACGTGTCACCGCATGTAAAGCTTTTGTTGTAAAAGTTACCAAGAACAATAGTAATTTGTTTTCTCTCAAATATGCCCAACCGTGCGGCTCGTAAGCTAAGCTTGATTACAAGAACAATAGTCAATTGTAAAATTACAAGAATGAAGTGGAATAAAAAAGGGTGTCAAACATGGATGACGTGTCAAAAAAATCAGAAAATATACACTTTGGTCCTCTAATTTTAAAAAAACACAAATTATATAATTTTGTTAACTCAATATTACTCCAATTTAATATCTATACAAAGAATTTCTTGTTATTTTTTAGAATCTAGTTGAGAAAGGAAAACGAGAGATCGATGAATATCAACGGTAAAAAGGAATAACGTATCTGACACCGATTTAGACAAAGTATAATAATAATTGATATTTGTGTCAAATAATTTCATTTGACGAGAATAATTTATATTAGATGTTTTTTACCTTTAAAGTCCAAGATAAAAAAAAATAGGCTCGGGTAAATTTTTGTTTTTGGGTTGATTTTGATTTTTAAGATCTTTTAAGATCATGAATAGGTTTATCAAGCTTCCTAAGGTATTTTGGGTAAAAACTTAGATGCAAAATAAATTTTTGGGTCAATAAACCTTAAATTCGAATGATGCATGCATTATTTTTTAAAAAAAAAATATTAGAGTAAACAACCTATCGTCTGTCTCATTGCAACAAAAACAAATACAAATTGAGCACACATGGCCCTCACAAAACGAGTCATACTAGATTTTTTTTCTAAAAAACAATCTCATCTCTTTAATATTGTTTGGTTAAGAATCAAATTTTATGATTTATTTTGTTTATTTTATATTGTGTCTTTTCAACCCTATTATTTAAGAACAATGTTTAACGATGACTAACCCGATTGACTCAATTTTTATTTTTTTTCAATTTAATAATTTAATATTATTTTTAATTGAAAATTAAACCTCATGACTTATTTTGTTTTGATTTTAATTAGTTTATTCTGGCCTCATGGCATGAAAAAAATGCCTTACGAGTTAACCAAGGTTGAATGATTTTTTTTCTTTCATTTTTAATTGAAATTTTTACAAATCTTATTGTTCAATATCAAGTCCGATATGAGTGATTGAGATCCGAGTTTTTTATTTCCATATACTTTTTATAGGTTATCTTAATTTTACAATAAGAATCACAAATTTGATAAGTAAATCAGGCTAAATCATGTCTTTTCTTATTTTCTTTCAACAAGGTTATATCGTTCTAAAGGCTTAGGTCATGATTTTGGTGAATTGACTCAAGTTGTTTTTATTGATTTTTTTTAATCTCATCTTTCAATATTTAGTTGATTGATGATTAAAATTTATAATTTATTTTAATTTATTTTTCACGGGGTTATAGGGATTATATCGATCCTACGACTCAAATCGCAGGTTTAACATATTAACTGAAATTGCCTTTTTAGTTCCATTTTTAATTGATTTTTTTTCAACATCGTCATTCAATACTAAATTCATTGAAAATCAAGTTTCATAACTTATTTTAATTTGTTTTCTATAGGATTATCATTGTCTAATGATCCAAATTATAAATTTGATGTGTTAACCTGATTGACCCCATTCAATCCAATATATTGTTATCATAATACTAAAAAACGATATCATCTTGGAAATATTTTTAGTCAAACTATATTTATAAAGGTTTTCTAAATTATTTTTAAACTCATAAAGTTAATTAAATTATAGCGTAAGAAATCAATTCAATACATAAAAAAAAATTATAGCATGATTTAAAATTTACAATTCTCTATTTATCAACTATTAAATTCTTTGCTTACCACATAAATAATAAGTTTACTATATATAAAAAGCCCGGCGCAACGCGCGGGCTAACCGACTCGTAACGATCTAGATTAAAAAAAGTACAAGCTTATCAGTATTTGTCAAGAAAGGGTAAAGTAGTAAAACGAAAAATATAACGGAGCTGCGTCTAGTTTTAAGGAGTTCGTAAACGACAAGAGCGGGGCGTGTTCTTGCTCCTCGCAGGAGAGAGGGTTTATCATAGGCAATTTTTCTTTTCCTAATTTATCTGATTCTGGAGATAGAATTCTAGTAATCGAGGGGAGTGTTTTTTATGGATTGATTTTTCTGTTTGTTTTATGGGAATTGGTTTCCGAGAAAATAATAATAGCAAGCCTAAGCCATGGGAAAGTTGTCTTTCAAGGATTCTCTCAAAGCTCTTGAAGCTGATATCCAGCACGCCAATACTCTGTACTCTCTCTCTCTCTCTATCTCTCTTACTTTTTTTTTTTCTTTTAAATTTTTTTGGCATGGTTTAATTAAAGTTTTTGAATGCGTAATTGTTCTATATTAGTTATCAACCACTGATGCATGAATGGCGAGTGTACTGTGAATTTGATCCAATTTTGCTGCCTTTGCTTCACTTTAAAACTACCAAAATAAGAAATTTATGAATTATAAGAAAATGCAGCCACGATGATTCTTGAATTTTATTTAATTGGTGAGTTGATTTATAGTCTTGAAGATGATTTTAGAGGGACTGTGTTCAATTATTAAAGATAAAACTTCATCACTCACTTGGTTTTCTTTTCTCTTTAGCAAACCCCCCCCCCCCCCCCCCCCAGATTTTGCAATCAATATTATTATTTTTAGTTTTTTTTCCTTAAGCTAGTTTGTTCATTAGACACCTTTAGACTGGTAAAGCAGACAATGTTACTGTTTATTGATTCAAAGTGTCTAGAAATTATATATCGCCAGCCACAATGCAAACGAAATTATACAAGTGTCCCTGAGTAAAGTTAATGTGAACTTCAGGTTAGAGACCAATTATCAGCAACTTGTTGCTCCTAGCAGTGCCTGTTTTAGAACTTTCATGCTACAAAAGAAGTAACTGCTTTTAAATAAAACCTGCAGTCATAAGTTTAACCCCAATACTACAATACTACTGTTATTGCGTTTTGAACTCTTACTGTATCATCTCTTAGACTTGGACCTGATTTTTATGAATGGTTTGTTCTGATAAAACTTTGTTATCGTAATTAGAGAGTGACGTTGATTGTTGCTGGTGCTAGCAATTTCTTGTCCATCGTCATTGCTTCTCTCCTTTTTTTGCATGCAAGGGAAGAAAGAGTGAACAAGTTTTGTCATTGTGTGTCTTACATTCTATCTTGTTAATGCAGTGCTTTAGATCATCCAAGGGAGAAAGATGGAGCTCGCCTTCAGATGCGACTATCCTATAACCCAGCATCCCAATTCTTTCTCTTTCTTGTGCAGTGGACTGATTGTAACCTTGCTGGTGCCCTTGGTTTGCTAAGAATTCTTATATATCTTGTATGTTTCTTTCCACAGTACTCATTTCAGCTTGCTTGTTTTAGATTTGCACTGTTTTCTGTCAGGTTCTCCCCTGTTTTGTGCCCTTCAGTTTTCATTGCCAAGTTATTTATCCATTTAATTTGTCTGTTGTGACTCCTCATCACTCCATCACCTTAAGAAATGTAGTAATAATATAACAACTTCTTGTTGGGGTGTGACGGTGTGCTGATTGGTGCAGACGTATGCAGACGGGAAAACTACTATGTCTGTTCAAGAAAGGAAAGCTAGCATCAGAGAATTTTATGGTGAGTGATACTCTGAGAAGTCTGGACTGTTTTCCTTTTTACTTGGACTCTCAAAGTTTGGAAGAAACATTTTCAGTATGTAGGAGTTAAATTCAAGCTTACAAAGTTTGTTTTCTATAAACAGCAGTGATATTTCCTTCTATACTGCAACTTCAAGGAGGAATCACAGATGTGGAAGATAGGAAACAGAAAGAGGTATGTGCTGTGAAATATAGAAGAAAGGACGAGTTGGAGAAGGGGAAACTCTCAGAAGTCGATATAGAAAGAGAAGAAGAGTGTGGGATTTGCTTGGAAATGAACAACAAGGTTGTGCTGCCTAATTGCAGTCATTCATTGTGCTTGAGGTGCTATCGGGATTGGTGAGCTTTCTGTCTTCTTTCTATGGTCCTAGCGCAATTTCTGATTATCTCATCTTTACTGCAACAAAAAAAAAAATGTGGATGTGTCTTTAGTCTTTGCCCTGAAATTGAAGATTGGATTGGACAGTCACTTTATGCACCTGTTGATTGCTACTCCTTTCACATTCTTATGTTGTAAAACTTATCCAATCCACAATGATGTAAATAGGAGAGAGCATTGCACCTTCTATACTGAATAATTGCACTGAAGTTTGAAGTTTGTGGGCTTTTAACTTCTATTGGGTACTAAAAGAATCTCATGGTAGCCTTGTGGCACATCTTGCACAAGACAAAGGATCCTTTTAACATGTATACGGCCAACCCGAGCTTGTTGCTTGTTAATAAATGATTGTATTTACAATAGGTGTTTTCTATACTCATGGACATCTTAGAAAGTTCATAATTCTGCTACTTCTTCGTACATAATTTTCTGTTGCTCAGCATCCCCATGTTTGGAATTTTTATCTGGGATCTTTTGCCGTAGAACTTTTGAATCATCTCAAAGTCGTTCTATCGTAGGCCAACCCTCCACTCTCAGGAGTGGAGGTCCTTGCCTGGTCTGCTACATTTTTACAGGGTTTGCTGGCCTATGGTTTCTTAATTTGAAAGAGCCCCCCCAGTCAATGCTATCGTGGGCCTATGGTGTCGTAATTTCCTATGGTGTCTTGATAAGTTGTTTTGCTTTCTTCACAGGCGGGGGCGGTCTCAATCATGTCCCTTTTGTCGAGGTAATCTTAAAAGGGTCAATTCTGGTGACCTTTGGATCTATGCAGATAAGTCTGATGTTGTCGATTTATCGTTGATTACGCGACAGGATTGCAAGAGGCTGTTCATGTACATTGATAAGTTGCCCCTAATAATTCCAGATACTGTATATATGCCCTATGACTCTCATCTGAAGTAGCGGTTCATGCACTGGCTTGAGCAAGATTGTACAGTTATTTAACCGTGACTTTAGAAAATGTAAATGTCATTTAGTTACCTACGTTGAAACTGAGTTTCGAAAATGTAACCCAGGTTTAACTTTTGTGTTGATTTTGTTAATGGCGAATGGTGCACTGCAAGTGGCTGCAATTTTTGGAGGCTGTGTGATGTCAATATTGATGGCTTTAATTCGTGCATATATATATATATATATATACTAGTCATTTTCCCGTGTTTTGCCGTGGCCAAAATCACATTTCTTTCAATGCAAAAAAAAATATATATTAAGAGTATGAGATATTAAGATTGTGAGATTTTTTTTATTTAAGTATAAATTTGGGCAAAATAATCAATTTATGCAGAATTTTTACGGAGCGTAATTTTCTAATAAAATATATGAATTTTAAATTGATATAAATTTATTTATTTAACAGGTTCCAACAAAATTATTAACATAAAATTATCACCATTATTAAAAAAGCAAGAAGATTCGAATAAGATTTAGATACCAGAATCATCGAATTTACTGTATTAGGATTACTTTATTTCATAATATAATTAAAATTAAATATAATAATAAAATATAAATTGTGAAAACACCTACGATAACTAAATAACAAAAATAAACCATTGATTTTCTATTTATAAAACGAAGAAAACATCATTGAAAATCCATTGCAAAGTTACCATCATTATCATGACTATAACAACTAAAATTATTATAATCAGTATTGCCAAAACATTTAGAATAATTAAATTGTCCCGAAAAATAAAATAAAAAAACATTTTTACAGAAAAGCAAGCAAGAAAATAATAAAACAAACAATCACTAAAATTATCATTTTTATTGCGCAAACAATGAAACCATAAAATTATCTCGAAAAATAAAAAAAATTACTTTAACAAAAGAGCAAACAAAAACAACAATAAAAGAAGAAAAAAATTAATATTAAGAGCATAAAAAATCATATGATCAGAAGAACAAATAAAAATAACAGAAAACCCTCAAAAAAAGGGAAAAAGAAATTACCAACATAAATTAAAATTTCAGAACTAAATTGAATAAAAATAAAACCCCAACAAAAATAAAACGATAAACATTAAAATTAAAAACTTAAAGCATAAATGAATAAATACGGACAAAAAATAAATGTTGTCCAAGAAGGATCGAAAAAATCAAAGAAATCAATACTAAAAGAGAAATTAAAAGAATAAGTGCCAATATATATATATATATATATATATATATATATATATATATATATAATTAATTCCAATTGAATGACAAAACTTCAGCAAATCAAAACCTTGAGATCAAAAAACAATAAAGGCATTTTTAAAAACAAAATGTAGAGTAACCAACATAAATTAAAATTTCAAAACAGAATTGAATATAAATAAAACCCAAAAAAAATAAAACAAAATAAAAATAAAAACAAAAACTAAAAGCAGAAATGCATAACTATGGATACAAAATAAGCATTGTCCAAGAAGGACCAAAAAAACCAAAGGAATTAATACAAAATAAAAAAAATGAAAAAATAAGTGCCAAAATGAAAAAAAAATATAATTAATTCCAATTTAAGGACAAAAATATAATAAATCAAAACTTTGGGACTGAAAAACAATAAAGGGATTTAAAAAAAATGCAGTGCAATTGTTTAAAATAAAAGAAAAATGACCGAAATGAAAAGTGGTATATATGACCAATTTCAATTGGAGGACAAAATTTGAACAAATTAAACTTGCAGGCTAAAAATATTAAAGCAACCAAAAATCAGAAGATTAAAAACTGAAATGAAACGTACCATATATGATCAATTTCAATTTAAGGGCATAATTGAAAACAATCAAAAATTTCATTGAAGAAATCAGTAAGAAAAACGAAATCAAAAGCTCAAAGACCAAAATGAACAAACTAACAATATGAAGGACCATACTGTTCTTTGCGACAGCAAAAGAGTGAAAAGAGGAGGAAAGAAAAATTGTTCATCGGCGATTCCACGATCACCTTAACATAACACACATTGCACTGGGAGAAAGAAGCAATGGCGGCACACCGTATGACACAACAATAAGACATTTTCCACCACCTACAGACATGCCATGCACTGCCTTAGCAGTGCGTTCACGTGAAAAACCGATGGCGCGTCTGTAAGACGCGCCTGCATTATATTTGGAAAAAAATAGTAAAAAATTAAAAAAATTACCTAAGCACTCTTAAACCCGACAATAACCACGAAAAAACAGGTGTGAAAGCACCACCATGCCCCCAGCCACAAAACTTCCTTTTTGTCTTTTTCGGAGGGTATATAAGTAATTGTAATATATGAAAATTCCAAAAAACCTCTGACAACTTTCTTATTTTTGTCAGCTTTGAGGGGTAAATAGGTAGTTTAACTATACAATAATATATGGAAAAATACCATAACGCCCTTAGTACCATGGGTCAATTTTTTTAACGGTTCCAGGTGCAAAATAATAATTTTATTGTTAAAATCCAAAGTAAATAGTGTATAGTGAAACCTCAACATGTTTTATATATACTATCCATTGCACCCGCGCCTCGTCGCGGTCGGAACCATATTTTTCCAATGCAAAAAAATATTAATTGTGTGAGATTTTTTTTATGATAATATAAATTTGGGCAAAATAATAAATCTGTGCAGAAATCCTGTGAAGTGCCAGTTTTCTATAAAAATATATGAATTTTAAATGGATATAAATTTATTTGCTCAGTAAGTTTCAACAAAATAACCAATATAAAATTATTATTATTATTAAAAAATGAAGAAGATTCGGATATTTGAATTATTAAATTCACTGTATTAAGATTAATTTATTTTATAATTCAATTTAAATTAAACTCAATAAACAAAATATAAGTTGTGAAAACATCTCCATTAATGAAAAAACAAAAACAAATAGTTAATTTTCTATCTCTAAAAAGATGAAAACATAAATTGAAAATTCATCCTTACATTATCGTCATTATCATTACTATAATAGTTAAAATTATTATCAACATTATTGCTCAAACAGTTAAAATCATTAAATTGCCCCGAAGAATTTAAAAAAAAATATTTTACAAAAAAAAAAAAAAAAGCAATCACTAAAATTATCATTATTAGTGTGCAAACAATAAAATCATAAAATCATCTCATCCAAAAAATAGATAAAAAAAACAGAAAAAAAAAACAAAGAAAAAAAGGGACCAATATTAATTTTACCAAAATAAAAAACAAAATAAATAATCAATTCCAAATGAAGGAAAAAAATATAACATATCTAAACTTTGGGACCAAAAAACAATAAAGAGATTTAAAAAAACAATACAGTGTAATTGTTGAAAAAAATTAAAAGAATAAAGACCGAAATGAAAAGTAGCATATATGATCAATTTCAATTGGAGGACAAAAGTGGAGCAAATTAAACCTTGCATACCAAAATTATTAAGGAAACCAAAAACAAATCAAAAATAAAAAGATTAAGGATTGAAATAAAACATACTATATATAATAAATTTTAATTGAAGGGCATAATTGAAAATAATCGAAATTTCCATTGAAAAATTAGTAAGAAAAAAATAATCAAAAGTCAGGGATTGAAATGAAACTCCAAAAATATGAAGGATTGCACTGTACATTCCGCAACAAGAGAGAGAAAAGGGGGGAAGAAAAACTGTCCACCAGTGATTACACGATCACATTCGAAGGACACGCCCACATGTGGAGGCAGAGGATATGGAGGCGATCCAGGTGACACGGCAGAAGCCTAGTTTCCACCGTCTGAAGATGTCATACGTGCCGCCACGAAAGACGTGTTCGGGCAGAACACTGCTAGCGTGTGTGGACGCCGCCGCCTACAGTGTTATGGAAAAAGAAATAATAAAAAATTGGTCAATTACCCATACACCCCTGGACCCAGCTATATTTACAAAATAATCGAGGGTGAAAATACTAAAATACCCCTGGTTCTAGTCATATTTTTTTCATTTTCGGGGGCTATTTTCGTAGTTTGAATGTGCACAAATTCAGAAATATCCTCCATGTTCCCTAGAAAATTCTAAAATATCCTTGGTTCTAGGGGCCATGTTTTGTTGTTTTCGGAGGCTATTTGCGTAGTTTTACTATGCAAAGAAATCAGAAATCCATTAATGTCCCTTAGAAATTTCAAAAATATCACCAGTCCCGGGAGTTAAAAGTTTTCGGTCTTCAGGGTGAAATGGTCATGTCACTGTAGCAATTCACAGTGAATTGTGTGTAGGTGAACAATAGAAAAGTGCATAATAAAAGTGCCTCAATATTTAGATAGATAGATAAATATAGAGAGAGAGAGAGTGAGGGAGACATTTAACTTTATTTTACATTGACCGAAATTCATTTTCCTCAATTATATGTGGTTTCCCTGCGTTCCGTTTTTCACCTAAAAATCATAGAGTATGTGCCTCAATATGTCATGATGTTCAGAAAGATAAAAAAAAAGTATAGGGTAAATTTTGATTTTTTTAAAATCTATTTATATGATTTAAACATGAAAGTCAATTACAAACATTAAATATTATTTTTTTTGAAAAAAAACAGTAAAAAACTCAATGTTAAAAGATAAATTTTAAAAAAAATCAGGTCACACGCACACGGTCCTTAAATAAAGCCCATACACACTATTATATGACACGTCATGTCTGCACGCGATGAATTTAAATTTTGCATGAAATGTTTAGTATATTCTTCTAACTTTACAACAATAAAACTTGTAAAAGAAAAAAAATACCAACATAAGAAATGAGGATAAAATATGTGAGAACAAAACTCAAGGAATATAAAATTATTATTATTATTAATTAAAAAATGATTTCATTCAAAATAAATATCAATTAAAATAATGAGAACAGAATTTGAAAGATTAGAAAATCATAGAGTATGAGATTGAAAAACATTTGTAATTTAATACATTATTTACTCATTAAAAAACAATATGGGGGAAAATTGAAAAAAAAAACTATACGAGTTAACCCAATAGAATCAAACCGTAAAAAATAAAAATAAAATAAAAATAGGATAAAAATAGCTTTAAAAATAAAATAAAAATCAAGCAAATTCAGGTGAACCTCCTAAAACTAATATAATATCTAAAACTTACAACCTGTGAAATCTTGATCACGGGCTCAATCAAAAGCTTGACTTTGAACAAAGTTAATTATGAAGGATGAAGTCATGAGAAAATATTAATAAAAAGAAAAGAAAAAAACAACAACAAAAAATAAAGAAAACAAATTATAGAAAAAACCCAAGAAGGATGAAGTTTATAAAAAATAAATTGAAACAATATCCCAAACAAAGTAAATAACAATTAAAATAATAAAGACCATATTTGAAAGATGAAAAAAAAAATAGAGGGGATTGAAGAAAAAATATATTTTGATGGTTTATTTATAAATTAAAAAATAGCAAGGGTGAAATTGAAAAATATTTGAATTTTAATATATTATTTATTAATTAAAAAAATAATAGGGGATGAAATTGAGAAACATTTATAATTTGACAGGGAGTGAAATTGATTTTTTTAATAAATTATTTATAGATTAAAAAAAAAGGAGAAAGTAAAATTGGAAAACACTTATAATTTCATAGCTTATTCTGAATTAAAAAATATTAACAAAAAGTTACTTTGGATTTTTGCATGGGTTGTGTAGATTTCAAGGCGAGGAGAGAGGAGAAGGGAAAATATTATCTTTAGCGCTAAACTAGTGACAATGTTGATACATACCTAATCACAATGTAAAGAATACCTAATCACAATGTAAAGAATGACAAGATCTTTCAAACATCACATTATTATTCTAAAAGCTAAAAGAGGTCTCGGTTTTGAACAATGATTTTTACTGTTCACCCAGACTCAGATTTTTGAGTTCGAATCTCCCTACCAGCGAAAATGATTTTTGAGTAATGAACAATGTTTTCTCTGTTCATTACTGTTTGACATGGTTTTTTCTTTTTTCGGGGCGCGAGTCAGCTCTTTATCTTTTGAGGAAATTCCAATGGGCAACGTGTACCCCTGAGCTTTCAATGGTGATCTTATTAGTAGAATTACTTAAAAAGTTGGCTTTCTTCATTGATCTCGATGCCAGTGAAAATTATCTACTACAGCAACAATTAAATATTATATATATATATATATATATATATATAAACTCTAAATTTATAATTTTATTTTTAGAAAAATTAATATATGATAACTGATTTTAAAAAAATATTTATAAACCTTTAAATTCACCAGAAAACATATATTTACTAAATAAACAATTAGAAACCCAATAATATAAAGAAAATAAACAAATCATATCAACAATTTGATTTGGAGGTATAAAAATATTGTTTTTAAGGTGTTTATTTGTCCCACACAAAGATAGCAACTTCGGTATACAACTAATTCTTTTAAATCTCTAAAAATATAAGAAGAAAAAACAAAGAATATAATATATATTATTTTTCTTTGTGCAGTAATAAATTTATTTAGACCTATAAGAGCATAATAAAACATTATGATTTTAACATTATGATTGATGATCAAAAACTATATGATTGTCCATGTAACAATTATATTTTGATATAAATTGAATAATTGTTATTTATTTTTATCTCAACAGTTACAAATATTAAAATTAATTATGTAAAAAATTTAAACATCAAGTATTATCTTTTAATATTATAAATATCAATAAAATAATATTAAAGAAATCACTTTGGGAGCTATTTCTAAATAATTTCTATTTTTATCTATGTTCACCGTGACACGAATCACTATGGACAACAACAGTAATGCTCAATTTTTGGGACGGTTCAGGTCGAATCGATTCATTCGGTTCGCTCGGTTCATCGGTCACGTCAGTGCAACTCTTTATTGTGATATTTTTGTTTAGTCCCTGAACTTTCAATTTTATTTTCTGGTCCTTATTGTCATTATATAGGTTTTGATTTGTTTTAATTGAGTCATTCAATTGAAATTGATTGTATATTGTAGTTTCATTTAGGTCCCCATTCTTTGAATTTTTGAATTGGTTTGAAATCCTTAATATTTTCGATATCAAAGTTTTGAATTATTTCATTTTTATCCTTCCATGCAAATTTATTAAAAATCAATAATATTTTCGGTATTAAAGTTTACTAATTTAATTTAAAATATTAAAATAACCAGTTACAACATTTATGAAATCATTCAATTTCCTACATCGAAAAAAGCCTAGATAAAACATTCAAAAGTGAGAGAGAAACTCATTTCTAACATATTTTATCTATTATAATTTTACTAATTGAATATTAAAATAACTAATTACAACACACATAAAAATTAAGTTTATTTCTTAAAAAAATATTTTTATTTATAATATTCCATATCTTATATTACTGGGGAAAAAGGCAACTCATAAAAAAATATATACGAACCACTTCCCATTTCGATCACACTGTTCCTTTTAGCCGGGAAAAAAATCATTTCTAATATATTTTATCTATTATAATTTTACTCATTAAATATTAAAATAATTAATTACAACACATAAAAAATCAATTAGTTTTCTACATAGAAAAGCCCAGCGCAGTGCGCGGGCAAGTCAACTCGTTGTAAAGCTATTATCGGTAGTTGGATGACTCCACACGCATTGCATGAATGATGCTAGTGCCGCCCACATGTTGTTGCACGTGATAACAAGTTTTTTAATTTTAAATGAGTATTTAATATATGACAATTATAACAATATATTAGAAAAACCTCAAAATATACAACAAAGCCAATATCAAATTACCAAAATATTAGATATTTATATCTTTTATTGCTCCAAAAAACACCAAAGGAATTTAAATAGTATAAAAAAATAAAAGAATAAAAACACCATTAAGATGCAAGAGTTTTGCATTCAAAGGCTAAAGTAGTAATTATACTTAAAAAAAGTGGAATGACAAATATAACATCATACAATATATTAAAAAAAAAGTGTTATGATGAAAAGATATTTTACCCCCAAATTAATTTATTATCTTAATTTATAAGAATAAATTTATAATTATATTATCATAATAAATCATAATATTCGAGTAAAAACTTTAATGTTTTTTATAATTATTTCAAAGAGTCAAGAGTATCTAAAATTTAAATTTTTATTATTTACGTCATCAATACTAGTTAAAAAATGAAAAAAAAACATTAAATAGAATTATTTTAAAAATGTGTTATGATGAAAAGATATTTTACCCCCAAATTAATTTATTATCTTAATTTAAAAGAATAAATTTAAAATTATATTATCATAATAAATAGTAATATTCGAGTAAAAGCTTTAATGTTTTTTATAATTATTTCAAAGAGTCAAGGGTATCTAAAGTTTAAAGTTTTATTATTTGCGTCACCAATACCTACTCTATTCCAGTTAAAAAATGAAAAAAACTTAAATAGAATTATTTTTAAATCAAACATATTTATTCAATAACCAAACAATATATTAAAAGTTAAATAAATAAGCCGAGAAATCAGTGATCCCCAAAGCCCAGAGAATTCTTCTCTCTCTCTCTTATTGGGCCCAATTAGATTTGTTTTCAGAGGGTTTAAGAGTTTTACATACAAAATGACAAAAACCCGAAGCTCATTCATCGTCTCAATCCCTCTCAATCTAAACAAAACCCTAGCTAGCTAGAATCAGAAATCTGTGGCCGCCATGGCGGAAGAGAAGCTCAAAAGATCAACGGAAGAGGAAGAGATGAAGAAGAAGAGAAAGCGTAAGAGAAACAAAAATAAAAAAGATGGAAAAGAAGCAGAAGATAAAATCTCCGATGTAATCGAAGGAGGAGCAGAGGAGGAGGAGGAGGATAGGCAAGTTGAGGAGGTAAAAGAGAAGAAAAAGAAAAAGAAAAAGGAGGAAAGTAAGAAGGAAAGTGAAGAGGAAGAGGAAGAGAAAGAGGAAGAGAAAGAGAAAAAGACGGTGAAGAAGGTGAAAAGTGGCGGTGGGATTATGAGCACAGAGTCATTTGACTCTTTGGGATTATCTGAACCCACTCGTAAGGCTATTCAAGAGACAGGGTTTGAGTATTTGACTCAGGTATATTGTTTTCTTGTACGGTTTTAGCTAAGGAACCTGATAGTTTTTATTGGTTTTGCCCGCATCAATGTCCCATGCATTAGTTTTATTAGAATTTCAAGCTTTCTAAATTCCTGGCGATGTTTTTTCTAGCTTTGCAATGTTTCTGTCCTGTTGGGACTTCTATATAAAAAATAGTTCTTATAGCTCTGCCTAGTGGAAGAACATAGTGTCCACAGTAATTTCTATACAATGTAGGATATCATACATATTTTCTCCTATTTATGCATTTAACGTTTTTTATAACTAATGTTTCATTGCAAATACAGATTCAAGCCAGGGCAATCCCGCCGCTTCTAGTAGGAAAAGATGTTCTTGGTGCTGCAAGGACGGGTTCTGGGAAAACTCTTGCATTTCTAATACCAGCTGTAGAGTTACTATATAGTGTTCGTTTTGCCCCTCGCAATGGAACCGGGGTGGTTGTTATTTGCCCGACAAGAGAACTTGCTATACAGGTAAAGTAATCCTTGTACTGCAGATGTATCCTTGCAAAGCTGCATTTCTATTCTCATTTAGATAGTATTAGACAAACCTGGTTTAATTTTCAATCAGGAAGCCTATAGAAATTATCTATGAGCCAGCAGTAGGATTTCATGGACTAATAGATATTACCTCATTTCTCCCCATGTAATTATGGATGATGCCAAGAAAAAAGGAATTTATTGTGTACTTTCCTTTTGCTAACTTGATTTCCCCCCCTTTGTACGACTTATAAATCTTGCTTGCTGATAAATTCTAATTTTGATGGTAGAGCTGAAGTTTCTATGATATTTTGGAAGTTAGATGCTAAGTGTTTTCTGTTCTTGACATGGAAATGTGTGATTGAATCCTGTACTTTGCGTTGGCATACCCATGCTTCTTCCTATGTGTAATTACCATCTTATATTTGAATTGTAAATTAGCTGGCAGTGTGTCACTTTGCTAATGGACTTTGCTTTGATGGCTTTTGCAATTTGAACTTGCTTTTTTTAGCTTTAGAGGAAAGTGATGCGACTTTATATTGGTAGTATGCTATAATTTGGTATCAACTTGCCACAGAATGAAAAGAGAAAAAAATGTGTTTGTAAAAGCGAAAATTTATGTCTCCGAATAGTTCACCTCTTGTTTTCCTTGACTAATTCAATAATCAACTCTGCAGACTCATGCTGTGGCAAAAGACCTTCTCAAGTATCACTCCCAGACTCTTGGCTTGGTTATTGGTGGTGCAGCAAGAAGAGGAGAATCAGAACGCATTGTTAAAGGGGTAAATTTACTGGTGGCAACACCTGGTCGACTTCTTGATCATCTTCAAAACACAAAGGGATTTATTTATAAGAACCTAAAGGTAACTTTTATAAAGCTTTAACCTTGTTATAGAAGATGATGTACTCGTTTTATTTTCAAACTAATTAAATTGGTCGACTAGTTTTTGACTATATTAGCTAAAATAGTTAGTGGATGCAGTATAAGACTCACACAAAGTCTTAGCAACCAGATGCTGCTCCCTGTTGCTAAAATTAGTTGCTTGGTGCTTAGAAGCGTGCCCTAATTTGTAAATAACCTTTTGAACTTGCAGTGTCTCATTATTGATGAAGCAGACAGGATATTGGAGGCAAACTTTGAGGAAGAAATGAAGCAAATCACCAAGCTTTTACCAAAGGTAAATTAAGTTGTGGTAATTATATATGATTTTTTTATTTAGATGTAAAAAAGATATGTTCATAACGCAGCGGCATCTCTGAAAGTTGTGTAAAATTGGCAAATTCTACTTTCATTGGATAAAATGTTCTTTCTGAAACAATGTATGTTAACCATGCTGGTCCAACCTGTGTTTTCCAAACAGTATTCACAGCAGCTCTTTGAAGTGAGTTGATTGGTTGCTCTTTCAGTATTTGGTATATTTGCATTAAACAAGTCTCATCAGCCTCTTCTTGTTTTCAGTGCGAACTGAATGGCATCCTGAATTTTCTTGATTATGTTTCCTTTGCTAAAACCTGAGTTCAAATGCTGATGTTTGATAAAATCAGTGATATGGTCTCTTCCAATGAGCTATGCTCCTATTTATGGCTGTAATGGCATTCTTTGATTTCCTTCTGGCAATAGTCAATGTGGTTTACTAATCAATGTGGTTTACTAATCAATGTGCAGGCTAGGCAAACTGCCCTATTTTCAGCTACCCAAACTAAAAAGGTATCTTTCCCAAGGCATTACATTTTGATCTTAGTTCAGCTATTTCATGCTTTTCCTTTCAATATTTGAACCATTTTTTTAGATTTTCAATGATTAAGCTTGTAACACAAATTCAGCCCTTTTCCCCTTTCCTTTTTTGATAGTGAAATTCAGTATTTTATTTTCTGGCTGATACAAAATTCTGGGTTTCAATCTCAGGTGGAGGACCTTGCTCGCTTGTCATTTCAGACAGCTCCTGTCTATATTGACGTGGATGATGGTAGAACAAAGGTAGATGTGCTGTTGCTTCTATGTCTGTAAACATTTTCATACACATAAGCAGTTGTACATGCAAGCACAAGTTACCTGCCTTTAAACCTGACAAGATGTCGGGTATTGTAGGTCACAAATGAAGGTCTGCAGCAAGGCTATTGTGTAGTGCCAAGTGCCAAGAGATTTGTTCTTTTGTACTCCTTTTTGAAGAGAAACTTGTCAAAGAAAGTGATGGTCTTCTTCTCTTCATGTAACTCTGTCAAATTCCATTCTGACCTTCTTAGATACATCCATGTGGAATGCTTTGATATCCATGGAAAACAAAAGCAACAAAAAAGAACCTCTACCTTTTTTGATTTCTGCAAAGCAGAGAAGGGCATCTTGCTTTGTACTGATGTTGCTGCTCGTGGACTTGATATTCCTTCTGTGGTATGTTTCTTTCTCAAAGTTACTGACTTGCTAATATTTGCTAGGATCTTGCCCCTATAAGTGTGTTGTGTTTGTGGGTGTGAGGAACACTGACAATGACTTGTGGATATCTGGGAGTATAGTGAGAATTCTGTTTAGCTTGAGATATTGCATTATGACTGGCTTATCACTAGAACTAAATAATCTTTTTAGAATAAAAAAGAGAGAATAAAGAGACTGAAAAATAATTTGGGTCATTAATGTTGCCAACCATTAGAGATGGTATGCATTTGGATTTTTGGACTCGCCATGTTTTTTGGGATTTTTGAAAGGATCTGGCTTCAAAATTTGAAAATTGCTCACATAAAAGAATAGTTTATCATTCAGACCATGGAAGCTGCTTTTCCTTTTTATGTCAGCTAATATTTGTTCCTTCTCTTTCCCTTTCTGCTTGTAGGACTGGATTGTGCAGTTTGATCCTCCTGATGAACCTAAGGTGCTCATATTTTTTGGCTAGCATGTTTCATTAAGAGCTCAATGTTCTCATGCATGCTCAATAACATGTGCCCTGAAATTACTGCTTTCAGGAATACATTCACAGGGTTGGTCGAACAGCCCGAGGAGAAGGTGCAAAAGGAAATGCCTTGCTTTTCTTGATTCCAGAAGAGCTGCAATTTTTGCGCTATCTGAAGGTATATAGCAATTTTTTCACGGCTTCTTATCTTTACACATCCCCGGTCTTTTGTCTTGTGAAGAGGGCACCACCTTAATGCAATAAATTGCTGGTTTCATTTCATCATGCTGTAGGATGTGCAGCATTAGGGTTTTGAAATCTGCTGTCTTTCAGATTGAAAAGGAGAATGTTTATAAAGAATGAAGGTTGCTTTTGCCTTTTGTGTACTCTAAAACTTGTTCTCTCTTATAGGTGGCGAAAGTCCCTGTCAAGGAGTATGAATTTGATCAGAAGAAGCTGGCAAATGTTCAATCACATCTGGTACTTTCCTACTTCCTCGCTGTTGTATGTTTCATTATAATAACTAATGTTACAAGGAACTTAAATAGAATTACTGGATTGTTTCAGGAGAAGCTGGTGGCCAGCAACTACTATTTGAACCAGTCAGCTAAAGATGCATATAGATCTTACATACTGGCCTATAATTCACATTCTATGAAGGACATCTTTAATGTCCACCGACTCGATCTGCAGGTACCATTCTTGGTCCTTGCATTCTAGAAGGCGATTGCTTGAATGATTATATTTATTTTTTGAGCAATGAAATGACTAATATTGGATATATGTAGGCTGTTGCTGCGTCATTTTGCTTTTCTTCTCCACCAAAGATGAATCTGAATATGGACAGCAATGCTTCCAAGTTTAGGAAGAAAGCAAATAAAGGAAGCCGAAATGGTTTCAGTGAGAGCAATCCGTATGGAAGGCAGAGTGATGGGGATGAAAAGCGACAATTTGTAAGGTATTAGCCTAGATCAATATAAGCATATGTAACACAAATTTTGGTGGAGCGAAATGTAATCACTAATCTTATGATTTTATTTATTGACTTGTAGCCTTGCCCTGAAATTTTGTTTAAATGTTTCTACATCTGCTTCCAGTTTATGCAACTCCGAGATGTAATGTTGAATGAATACTTGTATCAATTCTAAGGCTCTGAAGTCAAGATTTTGTTTAATCTCTTGCGGTAGGCGTACAGAACTCTAACTTGGGTTTGGTCAGATTGCCACCACCAGTGTGGTCTGGATCGAATTCCTTCACGAGCCATCTTCCAAACACTTCCTCCGCCCTCTGTTACTAACCGTTAATAACAATCCGCTTAGCAAGTGAAGAAAGTATATGGTGTAACCCGGTTGATATCATAAATGCCTTAACTTGCAGGGGAAAAAAAAATGATTCAAAGAGAATTATTATCTAATATACTAAAAGAGGTCGTAGTCAGTTGCTGTATATTATATATAGGATTACAATAGTGTTGCTCAATTTTTAGTTTGGATTGGTTCGTTTAGTTTGCCGGTTTATGATATTTATTTATTTTTGCATAATAAAATACGATAAAGCGCCTGTAGCTCAGTGGATAAAATGTTTGTTTTCTAAGCAGGATGTCATTGGTTCGACCCTGTCTAGCGTGCCTAATTATGTTTTTTTTCCCTCTAAATCATTTTTTTTCCTACTTATAATTTTTTTTGATTTTTTTTCACTTTTGTTCTTTTTTTTTGTTTGTTTTTTATTAGTTTATTTATTTATTTTCATGTCAAATTATTATTTTTTGCTTATAATTTTATTTTATTTTTCATTTTTTGCTTGCTCTTTTGTTAAAGTTATTGTCATTTTTTTTCTTTGATTGAATTTTTTCCCATTATTAACGCAATAATAATAATAATAATTTTAGTTTTTTTTCATGATTCCTCTTTTGTTAATGTTTTCGATTTTTTTCTCGGGATAATTTAATAATTTTTATTAGTTTAGCAGTAATAGTAATGATATTTTTAGATGTTAAGGTTTCGATATTCTTGTTGTTATAATAGGGTGTGTTGATGTATTTCATTATATTAAATCTTGCATGTATAAATGTTATACTTTATTTGATTTTTTTAATTTTTTCATTTGATTGAAATTGATAATATATTTGGTTTTGTTTTTGACCCCTATACTTTTAATTTTTTATTTTAATTCCTTTAAATTTTTTATAGTTCTTAAATAGTTCCTATTTTTGTCCATGTTTATATATATATGTGCTTTTAGTTTTGGTTTTTAATTTTTTTTTTTTGTTGAGATAACATTTTTTTCAAAATTTTGTTCTTAAATTTTAGTTTGTGTTTATAATCATTTGAAAATTGATATTTCTTATTTTTTTTTTCTTTGTTTTTACATTCGTTTTTATTTTATTTTATTTTATTTTCATGTCAAATAATTGTTTTTAGCTAATAATTTTTATTTTTTTTGCTCTTTTGTTGAAGTTTTTGGGTTTTTTATTCTTTTATTGAATTTATTTTCCCATTATTCACGCAATAATAATAATAATAATAATAATAATAATAATAATAATAATAATTTTAGTTTTTTTTCTTGCTTCCTCATTAATGTTTTCGAGTTTTTTTCTCCTCGAAATAATTTAATAATTTTTATTGTTTTAGCCATAATAGTAATGATATTTTTAGATGTTAAACTTTCGATGTTGCTGTTGTTATAATATAATGTGTTGATGTGTTTCATTATATCAAACCTTACATGTGTGAATGTTATATTTTATTTTTAAACTAGTAAAATCTATTAATTATTTTAATCTCAAGAATTATAAAAAATATTTGTTTGGCCCACAAAGTAGTGCGGGCAATTAACTTAATTTAACTAGTTTAAGCGAAATAAAATCGGCTACTTCAAACAAGTCTTGGTTACTACTAGCGTCCAGTGTCAGGACTCAGGAAGAGCATGCACATGGCGCGGCTGATTGATTGTCAAGTAATAGGGAGTTATGTGCTTGGGAAAGTTTCGGCAGAGCTATCTATCTATATATATTATATACACATCAAAAAGAATATGTAGATTCTCTCGGAGCAACAAATTAATTGGAAAGGAATCACTGAGAAGAAATACTTGAATTGACCAAAAAGAAAAAGGGGAAAAAACAGCAAACCAAAGCGCCAATGATACAGTGGAGAAATGCTGCTGAATCATGAATCATTTAGACCTTGGATACCCATATAATCGGAGTAGAAGAGAGGATGGTTCTCTTGCGGATGGGCAGCATAGGCGTAGCCTCCATGACTGGAGATATCAAGGCCTGCTGCCTCGTCATCAATTGATATTCTGAACATCTTAAGCTTATCAAGTGCAAAGAAAACTGGTCCCATTGTTATGCTAACCCAGGCCACTATTACCAGCAACTCCACCACTTGGCATCCGATCAGACCCCATCCACCACCTAATAATAGGCCGTAGGGTCTTACCACTCCTGCCGCACCTGAATTATAAACTTGGATTACGAATTCCTTTTTGGCAAATAATCCTGTGAATATCAAACCCCAAGCACCACACCCACCATGCAGTTGAGTTGCCTCTAATGGGTCATCAAATTGCAGCTTCAGAGCCAAGACGTTTAGCCCAATCAAGACCCAAGCTGCACAAAACCCACATACAATCGCGGCCCATGGCTCCACAACAGAGCATCCTGAAGTAATGGCAACAAAACCACCAAGTAATCCATTGCAAGCATCTAATGCATCCCAATGGCCTACTAGTAATCGCCGGCCGAATAGGGTCGTGAGTCCGGCAGTTGAACCGGCCAACGTAGTTGTTACCGCAGTCCGGCCAACACCAGTCCAGTTACCTTGACTGGTTGTGTTGGGGTAGGCCACAAGAATCTTACCAAATGAACCAGGATTAAACCCAAACCAGCCGAACCACAACAAGAATGTCCCAAGCACCACAAGAGTTGCATTGTGCCCACGCATGGGCACGGGCTTGCCAAACGCATCAAACCTGCCCACTCGAGGACCTTGTATGAAAGAGCCCCAAAGTCCAGCAATCCCTCCCACCAAGTGAACGACGCCACTGCCAGCAAAGTCAATAGCACCGGAGCCGAACAGCGTCTCTGAACTAGGTGACAGCCAACCACTTGATGACCAAACCCAGTGAACCACAATCGGGTAAACAAATCCAGAGAGGAAAAATGAGAAAACAAGATAAGCACTGAACTGGGTTCTTTCGGCTATGGAGCCACTGGTGATTCCAGCAACCGCTATAGCAAAAGCCCATTGGTAAAGAAAGTAACTGTAGTCATAAGAGGTGTCGGGAATATCTTTGAGAGCAAAGAAGGTTGTGCCTATGAATGGGTTAGAATTGGCGCCGTCACCAAATGCAAAAGCAAAGCCGAAGAGGTAATAAGAGATGCTCCCAACAACAGCATCGACAACATTTGTAAGCATAATGTTCATGGCATTCTTGGCCCTGACCGAGCCAGCACATAGCATGGCAAAGCCAAGTTGCATCATAAAGACCAAGTAAGCTGAGAAGAGCAGGTAAATGGTGTTGATGGAGTCTGTAACACTTTGTTCCCATGAGACCTCCATTGGTATCTTGGGAGAGAGGGTTGGCTGCTGCAAGCAGGAGATGGAAGATACAGCCTAGTTTGCGACTACTTGCTCTATTGTGTGTGGATAGAGCGTTGAATGGTAGCTGCTCCTGTGGCCAGTTTTTTATTTCTACTTCTTGTTATTTTTTGGTAGGACCATTTAGAGGAGGTTGTTGACTGGCAGCTCGTTCTCCTTCAAAGACTTGTTTACGGAATGGATAGGCCTCAAACTTGTCGTTTTAACTTTAACTTTAGATTCAGCTATTTGGATGTCGTATAATATGAGGATGCAAATCCGTTGATGAAGGAAATTGAAGTGAGCGATAGAATATGATGCAATTTTTCCAAATACCAAATAATACAATGGCAATTTTTCCGGCAGCAACTCGGTGTGAAATGGCTACAGGGCCTCTTATTTCTGCGTTCTCTCAAGAACAAGGTGCAAGGTACACAATCTCCACTCTTGAGAATCTGACAATCAGTTTTTTACTACTACAGACAATAGCAGATTCATTGTAGCAATAGCAGATTCAATTGCAATTTACATTAAATATTTACAGACAGTAGTTGTATATTTGTATTTAAATTCATATCTATACGGGGTGGTTTTGTGAGGAATTAATAGGCTTTCTGGTAGTTACCATGACCCCCCGCTGGAATTCGGCTAGTGAGTGAAGGTCTCATTGTAACAATAGCAGATTCATTTGCTCCAGCTCTTAGAGCAGCCCTGCCGGCCTCAAGGAACCTCCTAACTGCATCCTCGGCATATCTGTTGGCTTCACCCACTGTCATGCTTTTGCCAATATCTGGGTAAGCAGTCAGTACATAATCACCGTTGAGCTGTGACGCAAGCTGGATCATCTCAACCTGGAATTCTGTGAGGCTTGCATCTTCTTTTGGTCCCCATGGCCTCATTAATGCTGTCACCTCGGGCAGGGTTTCTGTAAACAAATTTCAGGAATAATTTCAAATCATATGGGGCGGGACAACATATCAATATTTCTAAATAATGGGTGGTCAGAAGAGATTTCTGTGCGAACCAATGGTTCGTGCAATGCCATAGTAGACGTGTCAGCATATATCATACACATAGACTGACACCAAAAATAGGGTCTCCTCACTCTTGACAGGCTTCCACATCTAAATTTCCAAATCCATATAGCTTAAAGGCTTAAATCTTGTCTCCGATCTCCATTATAGCTAAAGACATGTAAGTTAAAAGGAAGTGCATATGAAGAAGAAAACCACGGACAAACTAATCATGTCTTCCTGCTCTTCTACCAGCAAAAAGACAACAAGAAAATACCAATAAAGGTCTGGGATGTTGCTACAGAAATCAGCACCCTCCCTGGCCATAACATGTAGAAGACCCTATATGGTCCCACATTCTGCACAGATCTAAGTCTCTGCCAGTAAGAAAAATATCACCTACGAATTTGAAGGGAGGCAACCGATTGGGGGAGGAAATAAATTTCGCACAGATTTAAGTCTCTGTCAGTTAGAAAAATATTATCTAAGAATTTGAAGGCAGGCAGCCAATTGGCGGATGCAATAAAATCTATCTATGGACAAAAAGATAATCCCATTAAAGGTGAAATTATAGGTAAATCAAACAAAAGCATTATAGGAAGAAATCAAATATAAATACTATCCAATTAAACAGGGATGCACGGCCATATCCTACCTTAACCCTCAAGCAATCAACAAAGTTCAGTAACATTTTATAAGCCAGAAGACAACGCAATTTAGCTGTTCAAAAGAAGAGCTAAACATAGCTAAATATTTATGATTGACGATCAGGATATTGATGCCAAACCTGGACAATCATCACGAGGAGTATCGCGCAGGTAAAAGTAGTTCTCAAAACTACCAGCCCATGCATCCCTCCTTGTCAAGAAATTCGATTTCAAGTTAAAGAGTTTCTTCACCGTTGCGGGGATTGATGAGTGCTCAAATTGAGAAGATGGTCTTGGCCCAACTGGCTCATGGATCACTGCAATGCACCACACATACACACCCACAATCATTTCCTAATCAATCCACTTCCACACTACCCCCTCCTATTTACTTGTGCAAAAACGTTTTCTACACAACGTAATCCTTAAGCAACAAAACAAAGAATAGCAACAAAATAAACACTTAAAAAACAACAAAGATTCAAACACTTACCAGTTCCCTTGTCAATCCAAGGAGAGATCAAAAGAGTAGGAACCCGAACACCCAACCGGTTAAACTGGAAATAATACGGGTCAGATCCAATAATCCCATCCGGATTCGGCACCCCGCGCACTGGCGTAGGCACGTGATCATAAAACCCGCCATGTTCATCATAAGTAATCAAAAGCGCCATTTCTTTCCACTGCGGACTACTCCTCAATGTCTCGTACACCTCCTTCACAAACCTCTGTCCTCTCGCCACGTCATGTGATGGATGATCATCATTGGCAGGAAATAACTCCACATCGAAATACCTCTGCTCCACCACCACGTAATTAGGTAACTTCCCTAGCTTCGCATGCAATTTGAACTTCAGTGCGTAGCTGTGAAACTTCAATGCGTGCTTTAATTTCCTCAGCGACGTCAAGAAAAGGGTAGCAGGGATGTTTTGGTAATAAACTCCAAAACTGAGGCCGTTTTCATCAAGTGAGTCGAAGATCGTTTTTTGAGGGAATCCATGGATGAGGTCTTTCCGCACGTTACTCATGGCTCCGTGTGAGGTTGCTGAGTGAACATAGAGCCGGTTCGGCTGAGTTGACGCGGGAACCGAAGCGAACCACCGGTCAAAAACGGCGAACTCGCTCGCTAACTCGGTGTAAACCGGTACCCGACTCGGTTTGAACCCGCTCATGACGATTTTCGACATGTTTTCACTCATGCTCTTCGCTTGTTGCGCAAACCCGCTCATTGGAGCCGGGTCAGCGAAGCTATCGTTTGAACCGAATATCTGTTCTCGGATCGCTTGGAATGAGTGGCCAGGGTCTGAGTCGATGAAGACCGCGTCGTCGGAGACGAAGATTTCATCGGCGTTGGAGTCGGAAACAGAGATTCGATTCGATTCAGATCCGGTTAAGCCGTCGATCTCGGGTCGGGTTGACTTGAGCCAGCCGAGGACGTGATCGAAAGAGCGATTCTCCATGACTATAATCACTATGGTTTTGATGGGACCTTTGATTTTGGATTTGTGCTTTTTGTGCAAGTTATCGAAGTCCAGGGACTGAGAGGAAATTACTAAATACAGAAAGAATAGAAAGGCGAGCGGGAGTCGACGACAAGTCATTTCCGGCGACCGAAAACTGCAAGAAAATTGCAGTGATTTGTATGGGAAAGGAAAGGGTGGTGTAATAATGGAGTAGCCGACGACAGGAAGGTAAATAAAGTGCTCTGTGATTTTACAAATAAATGTGGAAGCAGAGGGGGTTAAATATCTTGGAAAATCAATATGCTTGGCTTGACTTTTATTTATAATTATAATCAGGAAAATGGGATTTAATTAACTTAAACTGAAGTAAAAAGGAGGTGTTTACGGGTTTTCGAAATTCAAACCTCTGACGATGATGATTATGCCTCGCCCTCTATTTATTTTCTTTTGGCGACGTGACGTCGTGATAGAGAAGTTCCTTACGGATAGAAAATAGTAGAGGTAGAGATATCACCACGCATCACTGGGTGGATCATTCAAATTCAAACATGGAAGGATGCTTTCATACTCCAATAATTGTAGTAAAACATTAATTTCTTCTAATTCATGGAAAAATATACAAATTGATTTTGTTTATTGGGAATAGTTTTTTGTTTTTTTAAGGTCTGAACGTTTGATTTGTAAGCGACGGTTGCTTCTTGTGACGATCAAGCTGCTTGGGGGGCTGATAAAAGCAATGGAAATGGAAGAAATACAGTTTTATTGAGCTTAGCCCTCAAGTAATTGCTTTATGAAGACAGCGATAATATTATTTTGAGCCTTTTGTGTTCTTGAAGCGAATCTTTGTCTTGCTCTGCCCGAATCCAATTATCCATCCATCAGAGACAATCATGAGCTTGGTGAGTAAAAGTATTTACTAACAAAAGAGAGAACAGAACCGCAATATAAAATTATGACCTTTCGATCAGTCTCGAGACCCGCGTAGTTTTCGGCTGGCTACGCATTACATCAGCCACCTGGCAATGTTATTTAATGAAAAAAATATCTGGGTCTCAGAGAATATTCCGACACTGCTATTAAACTATCAAATAAAGAAAACACAGTTATTATAAAAAACATACTGATATATCTCTTGTATATTTTAGTCAACGCAATGTTTTTAATTGTGATTACTTTTTTGTTAAAAAAATATTATGTAATTGATACGTGGTATATTCATATTTTACATCTTATTAAAAACAAAAAAAATGATAAATGTGTAAAAATTATGCTCAAAATCATATGAATAGTAAAACACTTAATTATCTAATTGTTTGAAAGTATAGATGCAATTTTATGTGTTAGTTTAATTTATTCACAGACATGCATTATAAATTACATATATTAAAAAAAATTGGGCATTTTATTGAAGTAATCACAATAACTATTAGTTTTTTTTTGTAACTATTATCCATGAAACTTTTTTTTTTAGCTTTCTATAATGCGTGTAAATTTATTTTTTATAAAATTATTGTAGTTTCAAATAAATATTATAAAATTAAATTAATATTTAATTTTACAATCATTTATTTTTTAACATGTAATTAAGTAAAAAATAATTTAAACAATAAAGATTAAACTCAATAGTTTTTATTTATTTATAAAAATACCATTTTTTTTTTGCCGGTGCCCTTAAACCTATAAAATCATCCACTAAGTCACATCAATTCAATTCTCTCATAATTTAATTTAAAATCAAGCTAGATAAAAAATGTTTTTATCCAACACACACCAAATACATTACTAATAATTATTTCATAAGAGATTGGATTAGAATGGTTGACCAAGACATTTTATTTAAATGGTATTGTGATAAAAAAAAATGAAAATATATTAAAATAATATATTTTTTATTTTTAAAATCTATTTTTAACATCTACATAACAAATCAATACAAAAATATAAAAAAAAATAATTCAAAACAATTTTATTTTTTATTTTTTTTGTAAAAAAAGCATGACACCCCCGCAAAGTCAAATACAAGCTAAAAATCGGTTTCAGCTACAAGCAGCATGACTTAGACCAGGTACCTTCTTTTCAATAAACAACATTTCTCCATGCATAATGGTTATGCTATGAAGATGGATAGTAGTCAATATAACAGATTCAAGAAACCCTAGATGCCATCAATGCCCAAAACCTGTTAGTAAGAATAAGAGATTTCACTTTTCTAAGATGGTAAGATGATATTTCTGTATCCAGCTCTGATCTCCCTTAAAAAAGATGAAGAGATTTCTTCAGCTTGTCCTGTCTCCATTTTGGAAGCCCGTAAAATGTTTTTTTCCGCATTCCAAACTTCTCTCGAAACTCCTCGTCGCATAAGTACCCCTAAATTCATAAACTGTAATTAGCTGCTGAAGTGAGCTGATATTCAATTGATAGAGGTTACACCACAGCAATGCAAAAAGGCAAACACAGCAGAATCAAATTCTAAAAAATAGCCACTCAAAATCTTAATTTGGTATCATCACTGAAAAACAAATCTTCAAAAAGGGCATTCTCAATATAGCCAAAATTTCCCTGAAGTGAAATAAAATTGTAGCAGCTAGTTTTATAGTCAAATGGTGTGCTGAAACGATAGATGGTGAAGGTTTAGATGAAAACAAGATGGCTACCTCTCTTTTGGTTACATCTATGTCCGTTGCTGGATCACTTGAATTCACTCTCAATCGCTCATAAGGATAGATCACTGAGTTCTCACTAGCATCATTGCCATCAACCTGATCTAAAACTGCAGCCTGAGAAGGGGATTCTGCTTCTGCTTTTGGAGAACCTGAAATGACCAACAATGAAGTTTTAATAAAAATGTCAATCAGGTCATGCAATGGGATGACCGAGTAGAAATTCACAAAATACTGTCCCACAAAAAAATTGTATGTTAATCATGTCAAATTTCCATTATGTCTCATAAACATTTGGTGGCTGCATCTATTCAATCTGATAAAGCACTTAACTAGCCATTATCTGATCAGGGGCCATATACCATGGGACAAAACCTCTTATGTAACTCGTATTTACTGCATCTATTTTGATAATTATTTGTTCCAATGACTCCGATTGGGGGGAAACAGAAAATTTGTTCGCTGCATGCCATATTAACAAATTAAATGATTCTTTATTACCAGCACTATCATGAAAGGGAGACCCAGGAAAGAGCTTTCTTGCTGTCGGAGTTGGGGTGGAGATTTGGAAGTTTGTTGAAGAATTAAAGTGTGTGACTGAAGCGCTGGTTACTGGAGATGAACTACTTCTCCCATTTGAACTTACAGACTTGCTTCTCAAACCATCTGGAGTTGACTCCTTGGAGGATCCTTTCCATGATTTACCTGTATGAACCTGCACAACAAATAAAATGAAGCATGAATAAATTCAACCTTATATTACAATCAAAGAGGCCAAATGTTGTCCAGAACCTAATGTGCAAAAACAAATCTGATATCTATAAATACAAGGTTAAAAATTTCATTATCTTTTTCCACAACATCATCACCTCAAGCTAATAATAATGCATCCCACATGAGATGAAATGAGATCACAATGGGATAAAACAGTATGGCCGGATGAACCTGAAGCAAGAATCAGTTAAATGCATGCCATATCAATCCAAATTGAAATTCTTAGGCTATACATTCAACTGAAAAAATCGAGCTATGCTCATTGGTCATTACTGATAAAGGAATATTTGGGCGAGTGACATTCTTTGGCTTCTTCAGCATTTTACCAGAGCTTTCAGAGCCAGAAAATGCACCCATCCAAATGCACGAGACAAGTATTGCAAAGTAAGATACCACACTTACTTCAAGATTTTGCTTCTTTCCTTTTAGAATAGCAAGCTTTCGTTCAAAGGAGTTTCCATGCATCTACAAGGTCCACAACCATGTTAAAATCGTTAACTAAAGTTCACTGTGCACTGAATACATCACAAGGAAATTTCATCGCTATCTTCTAGTTTTCATGAGGTTCACTATATGCTTCAAAATGTTAGCATGTCTAGTCATAAAGTAAAAAGAAAAGAGACTACGAGGAAACTGAGGGTGTGTATGCTTCTTTGTTTATGGAGAACGTTTATTAGATGCAGTTTTGATAGTGGTTCACTGAATCCCCACCACTCCCCCAATACACAAATGCATCACTTTAACTGCAGAAGACAATTTATATCTCCCACTACCATTTTGGAGTTATGATACTTCCCACGTAGCACCATTAAAGTTAGGAAAATTGTATTTGCTAGAACATCAGGAATTATCCACGTATTCAGTCCCACATGCCACAATTAGATCCACTTACATTTGCCTTTGATGAATCCCACTCAAAGAAGCGAGTGAAGAAAGGTGGTTCCCGCCCCTCTGTAACGACATAAATAGGAGTCTCAGAAGATAGTCCTTCAACAAGCGGGTCTGTCTGAAGGAATTTCTGCCAGTTTCAAGTGAACTATGAGAAGAAATACACACTGTAACAACTCGAATTCTGATCCGTGATTGGCAACATAGGAACAGGACTGTGAGAACACTGCACCTCTACTAAATCTCAGAACATATATATCATAAAACAAATTATATAAAATTTCACAACAGTTCATAAAATTTCAAAATATCATTCATAACCAATAAAAACAAATCATAGTCCATAATACTTATTACAATATAAAAATCTAAACTTTAAATAAAACAGTAAAATAAAACCATTCTAAGATATCAAATCAAAATTTAAAAGAAAATTCTTGCAAAAACAAGCAAGGCATATCAATCAAAAGTGAAGACGCAAAAACACTCTGCAAAATCAACTTGCTAACAAGAACTAAGAAACTGAAAAATAATATAAAAAAAGAGTTCAACCAACTTGATGAGGAAATAAAACTTCATATACATTTTAGATACTATAAATTGTAAGTCGGACACACACTCACACAAAACATATTGCCATAAGATATTGAAATACATGTCAGATTAGATATAAACAATATATGAAACCCTAAGGTTTTCAAAAGAGAGCATTGTGGGATGATCAAACACGCACAAGCCATTGCCTCTCTTACCGAACCAATCAGTGCGCGACTGATCATCCCACGGTGCTCTATTTTGAAAATCTTAGGGTTTCATTTGTTATCTGATCTAACCTGTATTTTATTACCATATTAATGCTTAGTGTGTGTGAGTTGTGCACAACTTATAATTTATAATATCTAAGATCTATATTAAATGTCATTCCCTCATTGAGTTCGTTTAGTTTCTTAATTTCAGTTAGCATGTTGAATTTGTTGAGAGTTTCTGCTTCTTCGTTTTTAACTGGTATCTTCGATTTTAATTGGTATGTCTTGCTTGTTTCCGCAAGGCTTTTCTTTTAAATCTTGATTTGATGTCTTAAAGTGCGCCATTATTACACAATTTTATTTAAAGTTTGAATTTTATATTGTAATAGTATTATAGATTATGATTTATTTTTATTGGTTTTGAAGAATATTTTGAAATTTTACAAAATACTGCGAAATTTTATATAATTTGTTTTATGATATGTATGTTATGAGGCATAGCGTCTGTGGAGTGTC
Source organism: Salix brachista (assembly GCA_009078335.1). Taxonomy (NCBI): domain Eukaryota; kingdom Viridiplantae; phylum Streptophyta; class Magnoliopsida; order Malpighiales; family Salicaceae; genus Salix; species Salix brachista. Next base: position 4,133,180 of record CM018580.1, on the reverse strand, counting down.
CTCACAGCACCGCTCCTTCATTGTCGAACACTGACACAAAATTTAGGTCATGACACAAAAACACAGATAAAGGTGAAAATTGAAAAACCTAAAGTATATTATTTGTTAATCAATACACTTAAATCATGTCATGTGACTATAAGTGGCATATAAAAAGTCATCGCACATGAGACCATTAAACAATAATTGTAACCTTAAAACAATTCATGCCATATGAACCATCAGATTTTATTGCACATCATTTGAATTGTTGAATGGAAGTGTTAAGGTCCATGTTTCATAAAGTGATACAAAAACGAGCAACTCATACTATTAAATAAAGATACTTGTGTCCAAAATAACTTGAAACAAGTTAAAACAAATAAGTTACCATGCCAAGCAAGATGGCTTGCTGCTTTGATTTGATGTTTGAATGGCTTCCAATCCAGACATGTATTTCTTCGTGGCAGTTGAGTATTAACACATCTTCAGTGGTTAAATCATCCTGTGCAAAGTTGTATATCTCTTTCACCTGAAAATAAAAGGAACGTGCTTAATACAAATTTTGTGACAGATAAAATAAGTATCATCTCCTAAATGTACCATACAGGAGTAATTTGCTAAAGTAGTTGACATGTTTATAATCACCAAAATGTACTAAAATCATGACCTAGCCATTGGCCTTCAAACTTAAAATTTGTGGAGGGAATTTGCAAACTACTTGAATTTACTAAGGCAGACTCCAAGCAACTTCTATTTGTATCCGAAGCTTCTAATTTACGAACAACATTGCTTGAATCAGGCATTCAAAACCATTGTATATGAAGCTTATATAATATAACATAAAGGTCCACCAACTTCTAACTGCATGTGCCTATGAAACCAAATTTAACTATACCTTGAAATTGCCTGCAACAAAATTCAACCAAGCAGCATAAGATCCAATAACCACCATTAGAAAACATTTGACAGCAATTAGCACCTGTAATAACTCAAAACCAGGGCAGAGCACATCATCTTTAGAATGAATGAAATTTGAAAGTGTATTTTGCATACCATCAGCATATGTAAGCGTAAATAGACGTGGATCTTCGACATGTTGTTTTAGCTCCTTTTGCCTTGGATACTCAGTTTTTCCACCAAGGGCATTCCAAAAAATATCAGGTTCACTCCCTTCTCGCACTGATATAGGTTGCCATGTTGACTACAAATGACCAAATAAAATATGATTCTCTTTACTCTTTTGGAAAGTTAAGAAGAAAACTCAATTCAAATAACTACGAGCTTAGCATCAATCAGGGAAAATAAGAGGGAGGATGGAGAAGATTTGAAATGTGTTTGATTTTAAAATTGAAGGGAAAGTAAGAGTAACAGAAGGGAGATTTTGAATAAAAATTCTTCTGATATGTGTTTTTAAGAGAAGAAAGTACTAAACATGACGTTTTAGCTCAGGTGCAAAGCTTGCAAGCTACTCTCGACTTAATGTCAAACTTTAACTGTAACATACTAAACCTTGGAATGAAACCTAAAATATTTAATTCTAAACTCTTACCGTGAGACCAGAGAACTTTGTTGTAAAATCCAAAACCTTTTAGAAAATAACACCACTTTTTCCCACTTATTCCTCCTAAAAGCTAAAACAAATGCAATGTAGTGTCGATAAACCCAGAGTGTAAGCATATAACCATTAACATATGGCCACTTAGTGATGGCTCAACAGCGTACATACATTAATCAATTCCAGCATTCTGTCAAGAAGAGCATGGTCTACAGTAGAAGAGAGATTCCCTATCCATGTGAAGATGGATGTTCCAGTTTGCAAGATGTAACAATACGAGGAGTTCAGGGAATTTGAAACCTGCATGAAACGTTCAGCTCATAATCAATTAACAATCAAATTGCAACAGCATTTAAGAAGCAAATAAAAATACTCTGTTTTGGCATATTCTGTTATTCAGTGATTTCATCCTACAGACCATATAATGGGTGATTAGGCGAAATCAATAGCAAAGTGAGAAATAAAACCATTGAATTAAAACAGAACATACTTATTGTGTGTTGAAAAGATTTATGGCATGATCAATATAGGCACACAACTGTTTGTGTCTGTGTTGGTGTGAAGGAGACAATTACATGGTTTTGGTGTCAAAAGTTGACACTTGCATTTACACGGTAATTTTGTAGCATTACAATCACAAGGATTATTATTGTGCAAAAGAATGTCCTGCAAGACAACTCTGAGAGAGCAAGGGTGACACTAATAGTGTAGATTCCACTGTGCTAACTTACCTGGTTAACTTGGATGGCTTGCATGTTCTCTGGACTGATCCCCTGAACTCGAAAAAGTGCAGTCTTCTGTTCATCATAAGTCTCATCCAAAATTCCTTTCTCTGCAATCAAGTTCTTGTACCGTTTACTTAAACCTCCCTGAAGGAAATGACAAAAAAAAAAGTAAAATAAATAAATAAAGCACTGTGCATGTTTAACAGTACATTAACTTGAGAATGAAGGGGAAAATACAGTTGACAGAAAATGAAAATAAAAGGAAAGATCATAAAAGCTTACTAAGTACAGACCTTGAATATAATTACTGTCTGAAAAATTGAGAAAAATAGAAGTGGCTCCTTATCTTGAATAACTTGAACCTAAATACAGAATATTAGTTCAGTCAATAAATCAGTTTCTTGAAAAACTGGATGGAAGGTTTCCAATATAATGCATATAAATGCGAGAAAAAAGAACAAACCAAAACTGGATCCTTTTTGCTTGAGTCTGCTATAGCATTCATGTGGGAGATAGCATCCGCTCTATCATCCTGCAAGCAGTAAAGGATTGTTAGCGCATCAGATAGACACTGTGATAAAGGGGGTCTTTTCACTTTATATTGATTTTATAACATTATATTAGAAAGTTCAAAGAAAAAGGAAAAACATTAAGTGTTTCAGAAGGACAACAAGCATAAAATTCCGACACCAAATGTTTTTGCATTTCCAGGCAAATATGACTTGTTTGTAACTCAAGTAGAAACAATGTGCAATGAAAAGAAAACTGCAGTTTTCATTTTCCTTTTTTTTTTTTAATTTTAATTTGAAAAAAGATAATTTCAGATGAAAAACAAAATTACTGATTATTTTCCTCTCATCTTTTTCCCCTCTACCCTTAAGATCTCGCAACCCACCAGTTAAAACATATAGAATTCCCAGAGAAGAAAATATAAAAGCTTTTTTATTTCAAATTATACAAATATATAGTAAAGCATACATGATCTTATAAGAACAAAATAATCGCCACCTAAATCTTGCCCCAAGTTCCTCTATTATGTGTGAGCAGTTTTGGTAATGTGTGCAGATACCAGTCAAAATATTATTCCTATGGTTGACCCCTGTCTTTGAACTCTATCATAATTTTCTACACTTACCGGTACACTGTCACGACCAAGCCATGCATAAAACAAATGTTCATCCCTCCCACTGCCAGGATATGTATACTGAACAATGTAGCAATCTCCACTGAAGAGCTTTGTTTGTTCTGGATCAGGAATAAGGGTCAAGTGTTCACCATTTATCCGCCAAACCTGAATTATTAACATTGCATCAAACAGGAACCTGGGATAATATATGGTTGTAGTCAAAACTCAGGGGGGGAATTGACAAACTACCTTCAGTTTTCCTCGGCAATTTATATATGGCTGGCAGTCTTCATCATCTGGCAATTCCTTCACATCATAGCCCTGATGCTTAAATATTGCTGGAAAAAGAGGTGAACTAAATAGTTAGTGTTAAAGCAACTAAATTAGTAAAACCACCCATTCTGCTATCACCCTTTCTAATCTTTCCTATAATTTGTCTGCACAGGTAACAAACCTGCTACTTTTCCACGACCTTCTTCATACAACTTTGGCTCCACCACTTGAGGCCAATTCTTAAAATACGACCTAAATATGGAAGTCTCTAATCCTTGAGTTAGAAAAGTTAAATGGGTTGCCATTGACCTTCCCTGATTTCTCAGTAAATCCTGCAAAGAAGTAGCCATTAAAAAAGGTAAGAATAATGCGCATAAGAATCCCTATGGGCTAAGCACGATAAGAGAATTTGAAAGGGTGGTCATTTTTTTACCTCGGTCACTGAAATTGATTTCTTCCTTTCTGTAATTGTGGTGTTCCTTCCCATCCATACAAAAATCTCAGCACCACAGTCAAGCATATAGCACTTGTTTGTCTCCAGCATTTCTTTGTTCAACGAACTACCTTCACAAGGACACAGCTTAGCCTGTGCTGTTATCCTGTTAATAAGGAATCTTAAGTAATTTCAGAAAAAGCAAGAGGTGTTAATTAAATGAAAGGAATTTTTTATGGAAACAGTAAACACATACAAAGCATCCAGGCACATAGTGGTAGACATGCACACACAACTACATCAAAAATCCAAAAAAAGTGAATCGTCTATGAGTTTAGGCAAGCTAAGGGCAAAGCATAATTATTTGTATTTGTAAGAACACAATACAGTATCCTTTTGGTGGCCAAATACAAGATGAATTCAATAGTTGAATGTTACCAATCCTAATCCTAGGCAAATTAGCCGAGCTTTTGAATGGCATCCTTAGACTTGGCAATATGCAGGAGTGAACATGTGTCAAAGCAGCGGAGAATGCCTGTAGATGAAGAAAAAACTCACCAGAACAATTGTAAGAATGGAGAATCAGATTGTTTCTCAGCACAAGAAGGTAAATCCTTAGGAATAGGAGCATATCCACCAAAAAAACTCCAGAATTCCCCAACATCAGGATCGCCAACAAGTTTCCCATCCTCTGCGGCACCAGAATAATTAATTGCAAATTCTTTTTTTCTTTAGATAGAGAGGGAAAGAGGGGGGGAAAGGAGTCTGACCAACAGTGGCCACTTCACAGGTTCCGCCATGCTTGTTCTCCTTGATATACTGAACAACCTCCAAAGCTTTAGCCCTTTCTTGAGTGCTTGAGTTGCACCCACTAAAGAGGAAAACTTTGGATGCAGTGTCAAGTATGAATACATCATTGTGGTTCAAGGATGACCGGGAAAAAGGCACCTGCTCAGAATGCTCACCTTTAAAATCATATTCACCAAAATCCAAACAGGACTAGGACATATGCAGGTGCATATTTATTGATAAATAAATCTTTAAAAAAAAATCAATATCGATAATCATTATGCTTGTAAAAGTTGGTCTATATTAACCAACAGAAAAAGGTGTGTAATTAAATGCTGACTAAAAATATGTTAGCTACACATTCACAAGTATCAATTTCAGGCTCCATCTAGAAGAATCCATGCAATGGCATCAGAAATAGCTATATGCACCTATCTGAAATAGCTGAGGGTTTTAACAGTAAATGAGTGACAAATCTTCAACATCTCTTAAGTAATAGATGGCTAATTCAGTTTCCACAAAGTTTATAGAGTTGTTCTAACTTACTTCTTTCACAGAAACAGCATGCTCCCCTTTGCATGTTAACAAGCTAATTTTGTATGATTCACCATTTAACTGTCCAGACTCTGAAGAAAATACTCCTTCAATGGGTATAACACACGGCTTAAAGTACGACAGGAACTTCTCTGTTTCTTGGCCCTGAACTTCCCTGTACTGTACAGTACAAGACCCTAGAGCTGAATCTAATTCTAGTGCTTTGTCTGATGCTAAGGTGGATTCCACCTGCAAATACCATTAAGCAACCTCAGAACTTTCTGTGCTAATGCAAGCCATCAAATGTAAAATGTTGCGCTCTGCAAACAATTTCAGTCAGAAAAGATAGGGAGACAAGTGCTTATGAATATTTAAGATGGACGAGACCTGTAGCCAACTAACACTACATTTTTTCTTCAATCTCCTAGATCAAATGTCACAGTATGGTAACAACAATAAATTGAGTCGAAAAATATTGACTCGGAAAGTTTCTTCGTTTAAAGATCTTGAGCTCAATTGATTGCTTTCTTTGATGCATTCATTCGGTTGCATATTTCAAACAATTCATTTGATCCTTATAATATAAGCTGGCAATTCAAAATACAGTACTTCCCTTATCAATGCAGGTCGACTAGATCCCGGGTAACTAAGATAAGAAGGCAAGATTGAAGAACAGGAAAAAAAACCTCATCTGCATCTTTTCCCAGCCAGTAATGTATGTCATGCTGAGGCGGGCCGCCTCTTTGCAAAACCGTCTGTCGCGCAGCACAAACAACAAATAAAGCTCAATATTATCAGTCTAAATTACAAAAAAAAAAAAGGAATTTATATATCAGCAGTAAAATGTGAGAAGCAACAACTTACACTCAAAACTACATATGCATTCCCGGAATAAAACTTTCCATGCAGAGATTTGGGGACTGGAACCAACCGGAGCTGCTTCTCCACACACCATATTTGTAAGCCACTAAGCACGTGACAGATGGCGTCAAGGAAGAAGAAAAGATTAATAACCTCAAAAAACATTACATTAACTAACCGCAACTATTTCAGAGACAATCCAGTACAAAAACAAGCACAAATAAGGATACGGCTTGGCTCCTGCGCCATCGAGTATAGAGTCAATCTCCTTTGACATTGTTGCTCATTCTCTTCTCTGGTTTTCTGCCATCCAAAGTAAATAAAAAATAAAAAATAAAAAAATGTTCTTCGTCAATCAAATCTAACTACCATAGTAAAAACCTCACCAGATTTGATGGATTTCGGCATGTTTTATTTATTTTTATTTTTTCAAGGGTGAATGATTGTTGAGGAAGAGTAAAAACAAACTAATGATCGTTGAAGATGTTAAGGAAGAAGTGAAAGAGAGAGGAGACTGGAAATGGGGTAGGCAAGTTTGGCTTTATCGTCCAGCTAATTTAGGGGCCCACTCTGTGTCTGATGAAATGTAAAAGATGAAAAGGACAAGGTGGTGCCTGCTGCTGTTCCCGCTCCTTGGATTTCAATCATGGACGGTTGGATCATTGCGTTCGCGGGCCCCTTTGTGATTTTTTAAGCTGTTGATTGCTCAGTCGAGTCATGACCTGGACCAACATAGAGTTTTCTCCTCCCTTTTTTTTTTCTCTGTTTTTAGAGAGATGGTGGATAAGCACCAAACGCGTGCATTTGAGGAAAACGATCGATAATCTAAGGGGTAATGATTTTAGGTACATTTTTATACTCTTTGTTTTTATATTTATTTTTAATATTTTTTTATTGAATTGTTTTTCTAATTCTATTTAGTAAGTTTTGTGGATGAAAAAATAACATTATTTTAATATCTCACGTGTATAAACATAAAAATAAATATGTAATATTTTGTAAATTGCGCTAACCATATAAATAACTAGTTTATTATTTCAGCGTGAAGTAGTAAGCTAAAATTATTAATGCTACAGAACTAAATCATTTTACATTCTACTGTTTATTTTTTTATTTTTTTTGTAGATAAAATAATAACAGCTTATTTTTACTGTATTAATTCATTTTAAGAGTAAATCATCTTAGGTCATGCTAATTATTTTTTCCTGGATAAAATAATTATTTATTATATATTTTATTTAATTATTTGTTTAATATAACTTGATAATTCCCATGAATACATAATCATTTATTTTCAATTAAAAATTAGCTACTTTATTAATTTATTAAAAAGGTATTTTCATAAATAAGTGTTTGTTCTGTTAGTTTTTAAAATCAATCAGTTATTTTATTAATTTTATGTGCTTTCATAAATAAAATACATGAAAAGATCCAGCATAGAAAAAAAAGAGCGAAGGAATGCTTGTACAAGTTTTATCTCGCGAGCATCCTAGGGGGAAAAAGGCAAAAAAAAAGGGGTTAAAAGTAATTAATAAGTTTTTTTGGTTTTTATTTTTTATTTTTATAAATTCAAATAAAAAGTTATATTAAACAGCTAAAATAATATTTATTATAGGTTAGAGAGTTGTTTCTGCAAGTTGGTCAGAAAAATTAAAAATTTGTTTAATATATTTTACGTAAAAAAAAGATTTTGATTGAAGTTATATTGATTAATTTTTATTCATAAATAGTTATATCAATATCAAATATATTAAAATATAATTATTTTTTCTAAATAAATGTTTTTTCATTAGAGTGCATATAAAAAATATTATATTTATACTATTCAAAAAGTTATATTATTAAATTATATATTTACATCAAACTCTTCAGATTTTTTATATATCTATCATCACAATAGTGTGTGTATGTGTATATATATATTATTAATCTAAATATATATGTTAGGTAAAATTTAACATTAAAAATTTGAATATTCATATTTACATTGAATGATTTCGTGATCCATCTAATAAATACATCAAGTAACTTAAATACTGTTTAAAAATATAATTGAAATTATTTTTAAAAATATGTTTTATTCAGAAATCTTAACTTAAATAATAGGTCCTTTTTATTTTTTGGGAGATTAGAGTTTGATTTACGGTTATGAACGAGTTTATTAAAATTTCAATTGTGTTTTTTAAGTGGACAAGTGGTTGAGAAATGGGTTATAAGGACCAAAACTTTCTATTTCGGGCACCTAATATCACTGAATCATCATACCATTATGACATACATTGTTTTTTTTGCTACCAGTAGCACGTTTTTTATTATTATTATTATTAAAAGAAGGAATTATTCTTCAAAATCTTTTTTTTTTCAATTGAGTTTAAATAATTAGTTTTTTTAAATATTTTTTATTGTTGTGTATATAAAAATAGAGCTTCAAGCATCAAGACTAGATACCCTGACATGCATGCTCCTTTCGACCTCTCGACCCTATCCTTGATTAGTGTTAGGACTTTCTTGAGAAATATAATTCTTGATTTAGTATTTATTAAACATATACGGCAACTTTTCACTTCTAGAGTAAAGTTTTTCCATGTACTGAAAAGCATGTTGCAACTAATAATCTGATAGTTTAATCGAAATTATTTTTTAAAATATTTTTTATTAAAAATATATTAAGATGATATTTTTTTATTTTAAAAAATATTTTTAATATCAATATAATCTAAAAATATTATTATTTTTAATTTAAATTAAAAAATAAAAATAATTTTTTTTTCAAAAACACTTTTAAAATTCAGTGTAAAATAAAAAAAAAATAGACCCAAATCACTACAAAGCGCAGGGATATCTATATAATTCATAATGAAATTTTTTCTTTTCATTAAAAACAAGAAAATAAATATACTAGTAATGTTCAAGATGGTTTTATATCGCCAAATCTTCATATTTCTGGTATCAATAAATATTGAATTGAATAAACAATTAAAATTTACTAAAAAATAATAATAAATATGAAACCTAATATAATATTAATAAAAAATATAGAAGTTCCAGATAAATTGTTTTTTGAAGTTAGTGGTCGAAGTTGAAAATTTCATGAATTATAAGTAAAATATACTTTACCTTCATTATTATTTTGGTTACAATAATCAGTTTCTCCCATTCGCATAATTTGTAATAAATCATCAATATTCTTTAATTATTTCCATTTTCACATCATAAAAGTGAGATTAAACACCATAATTACCTTTTAAAACCCATTTTTATATTTGACACTATATTGTAAAAGTGTTTTTGAAAAAAAAAATATTTTTTATTTTAAATTATTTTTTTGATATTTTTAAATTATTTTCATGTTGTTATAATAAATTTTTAAAAAAATAAAAAATATTATTTTAATTTATTTTTAATAAAAAATATTTTCAAAAACAATAAATATGAAAACACTAAACACACTAATTAACTAAAATATAAAAGGTGTGCCGATTTTACTGTGGCTTTTGGCACTGTGCACCACAACACAATGCACTGTGGACTCGCAATTTGTCCCGGTGCTTCGCGCGTGCATGTGCTCCTTTTTTTTTTATTTTTTCCGCATGTGAACAGTGCATTAACGAATTTGCTCCTTGAAAATGACAAAATAGTGCACAGGAACCAGGGGCTCTCTCGGTTTTTCCCAATTTTTTTGAACAGTGAGCAGACGGAAAAGGCCCCCCGAAAACGACAAAATAGCGCACAGTAAACGGGGGCAGGGGCGTATTTTCCCCTCTGGTTTTTTCGTAAATACCAGTGGGTTCAGGGGTGCATGGGTCATTAACAATTATTTTATTATTTTTTTCGGGGGAACAGCTGGCACGTCTTGCGGACGCGCCATTGAGGCGGCGCGTGCGTGTTATCCAGGAGGTCAAAAATTCCCTTCTGCCGTATCGGGCGGTGCGCTGCCATGTCTTCTATCTTCCGTCGCGACGCGTTCCGATCATAGGAGTTCCAGTAAGCGGCGAAGGATGGTTTTGTGTTGGTTGTCCGTTTTCTCTCTCCTGCCGCCGAAAAATTCAGCTCCGGTTCCTGATGTTTGGAGGAAGTTTATTTCGCTCCCTGAGGTTTAAATTTCGGTTTTATTACTGCTTTCTTTAATTGAAAGTTTACTTATTTTCAATTGTGCCCTTCAATTAAAACTGATTATATAAGAAAGTTTTCATTTCAGTCCTTAGTCTTTTGATTTTTGATTTTTGATTTCTTTTTGGTTCCTTTAATTTTTTCGATATGGATGTTTTAATTTCTTTTAATTTGGTCCTCCAATTAAAATTGGTCATTTTTACACCTTTTCATTTCAGTCCCTCTTCTTCTAATTTTTTGATATATTACACAACAATTATCATTATTTATTCCTTTATTTATTTTGGTCCCAAGATTGTTTTTTGTTTCAATTTTATCCGGAATTAATTATATATTTTATTTTTCATTTCGGTCCTTATTCTTTTAATTTTTTTATTTTATATTAATTCATTTGCTTTTTTTTTAATTATTGGATAATGTTTATTTTTTATTCATATTTATGCATTTATGCTTTTAGTTTTTGTCTTTTTTTTATTCAGGTTTTATTTTTAATCGGTTCAATCCTAAAATTTTAATTTATATTGGTAATAATTTTAAAATTAATATTGCATATTTTTTCCCTTTATTCCTTTTTTTTGGTGTTTTCTGTTATTTTTATTTGTTATCTGGATTAGATGATTTTTATGATTTTTCTATTTGTGCAATGATAATGATAATGATAATTTTAGTGATTATTTTTTAATTGTATTTTTTATAAAAATCTTTTTTTTTATGATTTTTCAGGGCAATTAAATTATTTTAATTGTTTTGACAATAATATTGATAATAATTTTAACTTTAATAGTAATGATAATGACAATAACATAAGGATAGATTTACAATTTATATTTTCTTCTTTTTGTGAATAGAAAATTAACTATTTATTTTTGTTATTTGATTATTGGAGGGTTTTTTTTAAATATTAATTCATTTAGTTTTTTTTTTTAATTCTTAGACAATGTTTATTTTTTATTCGTATTTATACATCTATGCTTTTAGTTTTTTTTTTTTGGGATTTGTTTTTAAATTGGTTCAATCTTGGAATTTGAATTTATATTGGAAATCATTTTAAAATTAATATTGCTTCCTTTTCCCTTTATTCATTTTTTTTCTCTTATTTTTATTTGTTCTTTGGATTAAATGATTTTTATGATTTTACTATTTACGCAATAATAATGATAATTTTAGTGATTGGCTTTTTATTGTTTTCTTACAAATATTTTTCTTTTTTAATGATTTTTCAGGGAAATTTCATTATTTTAATTATTTTGACAGTAATATTGATAAATTTTTTAACTGTTATAATAATGATAATGACAATAACATAAGGATAGATTTTCAATTTAAGTTTTCATCTTTTTGTGGATAGAAAATTAACCACTTATTTTATATTGGTTATTTCATTGAAACCTACTAAACAGATAAATTTATATCCATTTAAAATTCATATATTTTATAGAAAACTTGTACTTCACAAAATTTCTATATAAATTTATTATTTTATCTAAATTTATATTATAATAAAAAAATCATATATAATTAATATTTTTTTACGTTGAAAAAAATATGGTTTCACCGCAATGAAAACGCGGGTGCCATGGCTAGTAATCTATTTATTGCCTGTTATTCAGGAGGTAGAAAAAAAAAACCTCTGGAAGCACGCGGGCGTGCTAGACAAGTCGGTCCAGTGAAACCGTATCAAAAAGACGAAATCACTTACCGGCCCATTAACGTTGGTGAAAGGAATCGAAGGTAAAAAACGGGGAGAGAGAGAGAAAGAGAGAGGGAGAGGAGAAAATAGAGGTTTAGAGAAGGAGAGGGAGGGGTAGCTATGAATCCATTGACGCTGGTGAAACGAATCCAAAACATAAACTCAAAAGAAGCCGCGTTAGGGATTTCAGAGGAAGCATCATGGCACGCTAAGTACAAAGATTCTGCTTATGTCTTTGTTGGTGGTATTCCTTTCGACCTCACTGAAGGCGATCTCCTCGCTGTCTTTGCTCAGTAACTCTCGCTTTCCCTCTTCAATTCCGTGTATTTTTATTTTTAATTACTGATTAAAAGGCTCAACATTCGTGGGTTTTTCTTTTTGGTCCTGGAAAAGGCAGTGTGTGGTTTTCTGTTGATCATTACTGCTCTTATTTTCGGAGTTAGCTCCTTAATTAGAAGTGAGTTTGAAGGGATTAGCTAACAGGCCATCTTGTTTTTTTTTATCCACTAATGTTTCAAAATGGGTTTTTCAGATACGGGGAGGTAGTTGATGTTAATCTAGTAAGAGACAAGGGTACTGGTAAATCAAAAGGTTTTGCATTTCTTGCATACGAGGATCAGAGAAGTACAAATCTTGCTGTAGGTTGGTTCTCTCTGTCTCTAATATACTTGCAATGGACTATAGTCACTACCTAAAGTGTTTCTGCTTTCTAATATGCTTGCAATGAACAAATCCTTTTGGCTTTCATTCAGATAATCTGAATGGAGCTCAGGTTCTTGGCCGAATTATAAGGGTTGACCACGTTACTAAGTACAAGAAAAAAGAAGAAGAAGATGAAGAAACAGCGCAGCAGAAGAGGGAGGCTCGAGGGGTTTGTCATGCGTTCCAGAGAGGTGAATGTAATCGTGGAGCTGGGTGCAAATTTTCCCATGACGAGCAAGTAAGGTTCATAGATCCCTTGGAAAGACATTTGTTGATATATCTTTGTTTTTTGGATGGCTGTCCCTTTAGTAGTCTGCGTACGTTTGCTTGCAATTATAGTTAATGGAAGCTTCAATATGAATTTTAATAATTTCTCCTTTTCAACCATATTCTTTATCTCCTTTTGAAATTAATTGGATGATAATGCACTTTGCACGGTACTCATCTTACATAAGAGAATAATTTTTCAAGTATTGTTTTACCCCCCGAAAAGTAACTGGTTGATGCACTATATAAACCGTTCATGCATGCAGCTGGCTGCTCTACTTTTAAAGGTTGCTTTTAGATATTTGCCCATGAAATTGAACCTCCCTCCCTGTCTGTAGTTAGCTGTGGTCAAATTGGTGACAGGGTGACTTGCATATCCATTGATTTGAAGTCTGATTATTTAGTAGTCAGTTTTTGTTAATGTGTATTTAGAATGAATCCCTGAATCAATGACCAGAGAAATTGCCCGTGCCATGATATAGTCCATCCATCGGAACCGCCCATCATAAGCACTATTATAATGATTCCAATACTAACATGGAGATTAGTATTGATTGTAGTTGATTATGGTTTGAGATAAAATTTATTTCTTGCATACAAAGGTGGCTCATTGAGCTGGACAATGATGATTTAGAGTCTTCTCTACTTGTTGCTATAAACCTTCAAGATGTAGTTACATCCTATTCACATACTTTCTCAATTGGCTGGGGATTTGTTTCTTTGATTTGGAAATCACTCTATCCTATAAACTGCCTTTTATTTTAATTCATCTCCTGACCAAGAGAATTATGTTATTGGTTTAAATTACTTTGTGGGGTGAGATTGTTGAATGTGCTGTGCAGATTAGGTTCTTGCAACTCATTTTTCATTACAAGACAGCTGGCTCACATGTTTATGCTCTGCTTTCTTTTTGTATCTAGAGAGCTGCAAACACAGGCTGGGGTGCTCAAGATAAAAGTCCTAGATGGGGAAATGAAATGTTTGAGGGTTCAAAGAAGAGCAAGGAAAGATCTAGCTATAACATGCCCTCTGAGAGCCACCCTAAACAAAGTTATAGGAGGGAGGAAAAGAGATCAAGTTGGCATGATGATAACGAGATTGTTCCGAAGCCAAGAGAAGATAATAACAGAAGGGAAGACAAGAAATTAAGAAGGCTTGAAGATGATGCATTTGTGCCAAAGCCAAGAGAAGATGATTATAGGAGAGATGAAGATAGATTGAAAAGGCACAAGGATATTGTACCTGAACCGAAGTCGAGAGGAGATAATTATAGAAAGGAGGAAAAAATATCGAGGAGGCAATATCGTGATGAATTTGAACCTAGGTCAAGAGAAGATGATGACACGAGGGAACCAAGGAGATCAAGAAGGAACGAAACAGAGTCCTTTTTCAAAGAAGAGCAAGATAAGAGACGAGGGGACAAATTGTCTGCACATGGGAGGGATTCTTCCTCCAATCCTCATCGGGAAAGAGATGATCACAGGCGTAAAGCATAGAGATAATGCTCGCATCACTAGATATGCTCACTTTGCCACTACACAACCAGGGTGACAATGACTTTTGTTTTGGGCACTAGTGATGATCCTAGACTTTGTATTGTGAAATTTTGCATCAAAATCTGCATAGTTGCAGCTTGACAGAGCAGAGTGTCCGATGATATGTTTTTTTCAAAAGGATGGATTTATGGAACAGTTTGACGTCATTTAGGAAGAGGCAATCTCACTTCTATATAGTATGTAGAATGTTCATTGCAATTGGTTCATTGTATTGTGACTGCATTGAATCCTTTTTTTCTACTGTAAGATGCCGATGGGTAATTGCAAGTTCCAAGTACTTTAAAAAAGAAACCACCTATGGTCAGTCATATCGATGATTGCTCTGTTTTTCTTGAGTTATTTCTGGGCGGAAATTACCATATTTGTGCTGTGATTGGTCCAAATTTCTCAGGTATACATGACAACCAACTTTTGATCGACATGCAAGGGATGGATGGCTTGTATTATGCATCTGATACTATTTCATTTAATTCTACAGGCCAAATGGCATAGCCGAAGTTTGGTCCCACTTACTGACTTTGTCATGACTCCATTTACCGTCAGGTTCCCAGCACTCGCGCCTCCTTGAGTGCCTGATCCTTTTGACCCGGTGCCTATCCATCTAGGATGTTGGTTAGAGGGTGCAAGCTGATGAATCGCATAGCTCTTTTTTTTTTTTTTTTTTTTTTGAATTTGAGAATATCTTATTTTCTGAAAAGTATATTTTATGAATCTAAATGAAAAGTATATGTTCTATCTCGAACTCAAGACCTGTCATGCAAATCTCAAATCTTTTGCCATTATATTACACCTGGGGACGTATAGTTTGTAGTCTTCGTGATACTTCTCTGTAGGTGTTACGTGAATAGATCCCAACAAATCAGAAGGTTCCAGGAGGTCACCAGAGGAGACTAGAAAGCTGAGTTCGTGCCTCTGATATTACTCTATATGCCTTCATCAGATTGATATTGTCCTATCACATTTTATCTCAATTACAGCTGCTCCTTTAATTTGCTTGAGAGAGCGGAGAGATGCTCAAAATCGATGAGAGTTGAATGGATTGTTCTACTTTGCAAATGGTGAATGAAAGTAACAGTGCAATAGCCAGCCCCCAGTTTCGATAGCAAAGCGCCACGCTGATCCCTCTTTGATCAACCTCAAGGTTTGAACTTTCAGAACATAGGACCACATAAAATTTAGGTGGAGTCCTTAGATACAGGAGTTCAACTTGACGAGATTCAGCTAGCAAAATTCTGGATTGGCAGACTAGCAAATTGCAAACTGGATCACAGTTGCAAGATGTCTAAAACCTTAGCACCCTTCCATCGCGCAGCAAATTCAGTAGCATAACACAGCAAACAGCGAAGGTGCTGCGATATTCAATAAGAAAAATTCAAACAGCAGCTATATTTACATAATCAAGTCCCAAATGTATTTCAGCAAAAACAGGGAGAATGCATGTGTTATTGCTCCCAAAGCAGAAGTTTGAAAAAAAAAGAGAAAATAACAGCAATTTGGTTCATCAAAAAAGTTGCCCCCGGCACGTTCTGGGAAGTGAGGTTTCAGCAAAGATGGAGCCTGGTTCCTTGGAAAGTGCTTCTTCACTAGAGACTGCTTGTGTAGGAGCTCAAACCAGGTACAAGAACTGTGCGTTGTTCACAAGTCAACAAGGTTTCTTCATCCTCCATGGTTACTGGGTTCTTGCAAGGTGGAGTTGAACAATTATTCTTGTCTGCTGGCACCGGCACCTCTTTTCTGCTACCTAAAGATTCCTCTGACTCGAGTTTTATGTCTGCATTAATTATGTGTCCCTCCGCTGGATAGGCAATACCATCGACAACCTCATACTTACCATTTGATTTATCTTCTGCACAGGCAATGTGACCTGAAAGCATTAAATCCTTGTTGAAATCAGAGATAACTTCCCCTCCCTGGAGAGAAACATTTCCAGCTCCAGCAGGCTCCAAATCTGGAGTATCAATCGCTTGCTCCTCCATAATTTTTTGAGCTCCAGCATTTTCCCAATCCTCTGCAATCACTACACTGCTATTGCTTTCCCATGTCTTGAATATTCTGTCTGGACCAGGTTGCCAAACAATTTCTCCTGTGCTTCTTTTAAGAATAAACTTGTACTGCATGGTCAAATCAATGCGCACATCCTGCCATGATTCAGAGTTTGTATCATATACCTCATTGAATACCAGTAGAATAGTGTCTTTTAGTAGTTCCACCTTACCAGCTCAACACTCCATGTGTGCCCCTCTGACCAGTCGAGTGGTATGGCATTTGATGGATCCCACAGACCAATCATTGGGTCTTCCCCAACCAGGAAAAATTGCTCACCGAACGTACACTCCTTCTGCAACTGGAACTTCACATGAACAGCTTTTTCTGGCAGAGAAGCTACAATCAATTTTTTGAAATCACAGCAAGCACAAACTTGGATATAAGAATTTGGAGCACAGAATGACTTGCTACAATCAATATTTTGAAATCACAGCAAGCACAGACCTGGATATAAGAATTTGGAACACAGTATGACTTACTTATTTTTTGGTTCCCGGACACTGCAGTCTCAAGGTCAGTCAACACCTATTCGAAAATTTAAGTCAATCAAGATGAAACTATTATATGAACTTGATTAAGCTCCCATGCTATGATAAAAACGAATTCCAGCAGAAAAAAAAGAACTCCAGCTTATCTTAATCTTAAAGAGTGACCTCAGTAGAGCAAGAGCGTAACTCATTACCAATTTGGAACAAAATATGAAGGGTGCTCTTATAATACTGAAGTGGCACCATTGTTGCACCACTGAGCGAATCACAGCGATGACTTTCAAGTTGTTCACATCAGCTAATTGACAATAATTAGTCAACATTGAACACTCACGTATCTTTAGAGGGGGGAATGCACTAAGCGATACTGTTGATCAATTATAATAAAGGAAATGGAAGTAATCAATGTTTAACATAGGTTTTTACGCATACAAACACACTCATATATGAGAAAGTCCACTGCAACGTATCCATTCTCATTACAATTCATAAAGACAAACATACGAATTTATTTCTTATCCTGTTTATTGTAATATTGAAAAACATGATATAAACAAACAGAACCAAATCTTCCGGTATCAATCCAAGGTACAGAAAGAAATGAGAATCCAAGAAACTTATTAAAGAAACAAGGTACCTGTGCCTCAAATGCGGGATGAGATTTCATGACCAGCAATGGAGCATATCTGCGTCGACACAAAGCCAAATGATCAAGATGTGCTCTCTTTAGACTTGGAGATGGAGAAAAGCCAATATTAGATCGACCCAGTTGAGCTGATCTTGATGGTGATGAAGTTTTGTTATTGTTTTTTGTGAAGACCTTTGTGGACAAGCCAGTTAAAGTTTCCATTGCTAACAAACACAAAGGCCAAAGCCTGGATCTTGTTGAACTAGAAGAGACGTTTAGTATCTGTAGAGTGAGGAACGTGGCGGGTATGTTATATACACTTTGGGAAGACCAAGGAATGAGAAGGCTTCGGATCTAGCATCAAGTCGCGGGTTTTTGACACGTGGCGTATCAACCAGAGCTTGTTGGTTTGATTTTCTGTTAAACTCAACAGATTGGAGGGTTTCAAGGATCTTTACCAGGTTTTTTAGCTTTATCTTTCATTGTTTTGGATCGGTGCTCGGTCAAGACTCGACTCTTTAGAGCTCAGAATATGATTTTTTTTTTAAAAAAAAAATACCTTCTGCTGGCCAGGATGAGTTTATTTTTAAGGTATTTCTTTAAGAGTGTCGTCCATTACTAAGAAACCTTGTATTTATGGGAGTAGACGACACTTCATCCATCAGATCAACCTTGCTGGGATTCTATTTCAGAAACTTCGACATTTCAGTTACTGTCAACAGGACATATAAAGGAATTGATGGTCATGGTGAAGAAACTATTGCAGTTTAGGTACTGAACCTTCAACAATGCAGAGGTTTAATTGACTGTTTGGGAGTGTGATTGAAATTGCTTTTGAAAATACTTTTCTAGTAAGATGTGGCTGCACCTGGAAGGACAAATGTGGTCAAGATATTCGAACTCACTTCAAAGAATCTGAAGCTCAAAATAATCATCGAACTTCTAGCAACAAGCTAGCTTGTTGTCTCTTTATGAAATCAGCCAAAAATCAAACCAAGTTATAATAACTCCATGGTAAATTTTGCATGCTCTATATAGTTACAATGGTTACTATAGGTTTGTACACTTCATTTAACAAAATGAAAGCCTCCAGCAGTTATTATGTTTCAAACTTCCCAAGTTTACAATATTTGCATGTTCCTCCTAAAATCTACCCTTACAGAGCTGGATTGCGATCAACTAAGCTTTACTCAAGAAATCAAATCCTCATCGGCGCATTCCAGAAATGTAATGGTTGACAAGTTGAGGCCTCTAAGGGACCATCAGTGTTGGTGAGTGTACTCATTTTCAGGGAACATAAAGTGCACAAAATAACATCGAGAATAAAATTTCAAAAAACTTGAACTTCAATACTGACAAAGTGCTGGGGAAAAGAAATACCTAGAAAACATAGACAAAATCTGGACTCACATTCCATACATTTGCTTTGCATCACAGTTAAAAACAGAAATGCCATTCAAGTAAGATGCTTCTTTCTTACTTAAGCTTGAAGCCCTGAGCAAACACCATGAGAATTGATGAAAGTTTTTTAGCTTGGAACTCCCAGTTCTCCTACAACTCCATCACTCTTGCTTCCCCCCCAGACTCCAATGAGGAATTTATGTCATTCCGTGGAGAATTGAGGTGAGATCTTTAAATCATATTCCACCCTTATTTACCAGTAATCCATACACGAGCAATTCCCTCCACTAAAATGATGGAATCGATACCGATCTCTCAATAGTATATCTCTATTATAAAGTTTAGATATGAGCTTAGCAACTGAATGACAGTCCCCACAAACACGGAGATTTTTCACAATCCTGATTGGTTGTGATGGTTCCATCCTAATAAGCCCATATGCAATTGCCAATTTTTCACTGTGAAGGTTAAGGGCATGCTCCTTCATGTATTCTTCTTCAACAAATTGTAGAAGGTGGGACTCGTTAGACACATAACCAGTTGATTTTAGTCTAGCTACAATCTCGTCCAACTTAGAGTAGATTTCTGTGGAGAGAGGGTGGGAGTTATCTCCAACAAGAAACTCATGAATGATGCCATTAACCTCAATCGAGCTACAACCTGGTTCCTTCTCTAACCCAGAAACTTTCATGTGCTGCCTTAATCTAGAAACACAGTCCCATTTACCTGCTTTGGCATATATATTGGATAAGAGCACATAAGCTCCATGATTATTGGAGTCTGTCTCAAGCAAACGACTACAAGCCATTTCAGCGAGCTCAACATTTCCATAAATTCTGCATGCTCCAAGCAGAGCACCCCACACAGAAGCACTAGGGATTATTGGCATTTTCTCTATTAATTCAACAGCTTCTTCAAGGTAGCCTGCACGACCAAGAATATCAACCATACAAGCATAATGTTTGCTACCAGGCACAACACCATAAACTGGCTTCATTTGGTTGAAAAACAACCTGCCCTCATCCACTAGTCCCGAGTGACTACAAGCACACAATAAGTTGGTAAATGTCACAGCATTGGGCTTTACCTTAGCTTCTTGCATCTTTGAGAACAAATCAATAGCAGCTCTCCCATGCCCATGCATTGCCAACCCAGCAATCGTGGCACTCCATACAAACACATCTCTCCTTTCCACAGAATAAAACACCTCCAGTGCCTTCTCTAGATGGCCACACTTAGAATACATGTCAATAAGCGAGGTCGTGAGATGGACGTTTAACTTAATGCCTTGCTTCTTTATGTACATATGAATCCACCCACCTAAATCAATTGCTCCCAGCTGAGCACATGCTGCCAAGGTACTTGCAAGTGTAACTTCGTTTGGTTTTGAGTTCTTATTAAGCTGTAATTCACGAAAAATGGCTAGTGCCTCTTTTGGCTTCCCATTCTGCTGATAAGACGATATTAATGCATTCCAGGCAGTAATCTCTTCCCTGGGCATGACATCAAAAACCCTCCTAGCCGCATCATAATCACCCACTTTTGCATACCCATCAATCATAGTTGTCCACGAAACAATGTCTTTCACCTCCATCTTATCAAACAATCCTCTAGCATCTTCAAGGCTCCCACATTTCACATACATATCAAGCATTGCATTACTCAAAATCAAATTTATATCAATCCCATTCCTCTCAATGTAATCGCAAGCCCATCTACCAAATTCCAAATCTATCTTCTTTGCACAAGCTGATAAAACTCCCACCATTGTCACACGATTGGGCCTCGCATTCTCCATCTTCATTCTTTGAAACAACTGCAATGCCTCCTCAGGGAAACCCCCTTGCACAAACCCCGATATCATTGAATTCCAGGATACAATATCTTTCTCAACAATCTTCGAAAAAACTAAATAAGCCGAATCCAAATCCCCCGATGAGGAATAGAAATGAATTAGCGAGTTAGAAATAAACAAATCCGAACCAAACGATGCCTTCATGACCATTCCATGAATAGCTTGTCCAACAAGTAAACTAGAAACCTCCGTAGCAGCCTTAATAACAAAAGGGAAAGTGTAACTGTTAGGAAAACGTTGGCTCTCATGAAGCATCTGGATAAATACCAAGATGCCTTGGATGGGTTTGGGGCTTGAAGCAAAAGCACGAATGAGGGTGTTCCAAGAGTAGAGATTTGGCTTGGGAATTTGGTCGAACACCTTGCAAGCATAATCTAGGCTCGAGGCAGAGGACAAAGCACATGCAGTGAAGAGCTTGGTAGCCGATGGAGGGTCGAAGAAGAGACCAGTGCGTAGCATATGAGCATGGAGTTGTTTCAGGTGTTTTTTGCTGGCACATTTGTCAATGAGTACTGGGACTGTGGAGGGATTGCTTCTCTGGTCGTTATTGGCAGTTAAAATGGCAGGGTTTGAGGGAATCGGGACAGAGGCAAGAGGGTTCCCTAGGGTTGCCATGGATGGTGAGATTATTTTTCCAATTTAGAGACCTGAAGACAGAATCTAGGTACCTGCAATCATCTTCTTTTGCAGACGTATCTTACTGCTTGCCTTTGATCACTTTGACTTGGAGCTGGCAAAGTGCAGGCTGCAGCAGAAACAGTCAACGCTGGATGGATTAATTATACCTTAGCCTCTATAGTTAACAGAACTAATATTAATCCTTTTTTTTTTATTTAGATTATTATTTTTTAATTAATTTTAGTACGCAGTGAATAAATTAATTGTTCGAATCCCGCTGGTGTAAACAATTTCCTTGGAGCCATCAGACTTGGGCGAAGCCCATGATTTAACCGGTCCATATGCCTTGCCGAGGACTTATGGGCCATGGGATTAGTCGGGCCCCAGCAGGTCCAGATCACCCATTTCAAAAAAAAAAGAAGAATAAATTAATTATTTTATGATAGATTATAAAGACCAAGTTATAATTTACTCTAATTACCGTTTTTCTTTGATAAATATTTTATTTAATTCAATTGTATAACCTTTTAAATTATTATTGTGTAGATGTCCTTGTTGTCTTAGAAAGATCTAGTTATAAAAAATACAAAAATTAAGTAAAAATAATTAAATCTTGATAGTTCTAATCGCATATGTGCGCGTGACTGAATGGCAAAAGACTTGAGGAACGTCAACATAAACTTTAAATTTAGAAGAGTGGTTCACTAAAGTCTTTGGACTGGCACGCCAATGGACCCGCAATATTTAAACAACTCGGCAAACAAGACCGGGTCCATTGTTTTTTTCTCTCTCGCTTTCTGAACAAAAAATCTCGAGCTCATTCCTCGAATTGCCAAACAACAAACACAGAGAGCATACTGGTCTTGCAGAATCAAAGATTAACGAATATTTTTGCAAACAAGACAGAAACTCTGCAATCCTATCCTATGTTTTCTACATTTTTTATTTTAATCTTGGACAATTAAATATTAAGCTAGTAGTGTTGAGCTATGCAATATTCTCGTGTGTAACAGAATATGTTTGTGTAATTGTAATGTTTGTATTTATTCTCTTTCTGTTATAGAATAGCTGTACTCTGCAGAGCTGATAAATATGTAACAAATTCCTGGGTTGTAGGAATCTGTTACAACACTCATTGTATAAATACATGGTCTATTATCAATAACAATTCATCTGAGCAAATTCAATCTTACGTTCCTTTTATTTACATGGTATCAGAGCTGATATCCATCACAGCCAATTAATCTCTCTTCCAGTATATTCACTACAAATCAAAACCTCTTGTTCTCTCCTGCATCAAACAACTACTGCAAATCAAACCTCTTGTTCTCTTATGCAGCAAACAATGACAAACAACGAAATTTCATCAAACCCAGAAACTCATCTAGGTCTTTCAAAAGAGAATCTCTCAAATTCTTATTTCACTCACCATTCAGATCATCCAGGTTTGGTTTTGATTTCCAAACCCTTGAATGGAAACAACTATTCTACTTGGAAAAGGGCCATGACCTTGGCCTTGAATTCTAAGAACAAATTGAGCTTCGTCAATGGCTCAATCAAAGTCCCGTCAGAAGAAATTGACCTAGAAGGATATGCAACTTGGTCTCGATGCAATGACATGGTACATTCATGGATTATCAACACTCTCAATCCAGAAATCTCAGATAGTGTGATATATTATTCTACTGCTCATGAAGTTTGGGAAGATCTTCATGATCGATTCTCTCAAAGCAATGCACCCCGTATTTTTGAAATCCAACGAGATATTGCCTGTTTTAGACAAGAACACCAATTTGTCTCGGTGTATTACACAAAATTGAAGGGACTGTGGGATGAACTGACTTTCTACAGTGATTCGTCACAAGGGGCACAACAAGACCAACAAAAATTAATGCAATTTTTGATGGGGTTGAATGAATCTTACAGTGCTGTTCGTGGACAAGTGCTGTTGATGAATCCTCTGCCTTCAGTACGGCAAGCATATTCTTTTGTTTCTCAAGAAGAAAAGCAACGTCTTCTCAGTTCAGCACCCACAGACTCTGTTGGCAGTGCAACCATGGCAATTCAGGGCAACAACGACAAGCAAAGTGACAAAGGCGAGCGCCCCTACCATTCCTTCAGAATGCATTTTAATGGCGGTCGACTTGAACAAGACAAAGACAATTTTAATGGTGGACGCCGTTTTGAGCAGAACATAGATAATTTTAATGGTAATGGTGGACGTCGTTTTGAACGGGATGGACGTCGTTTTGAACCTAGACGTGGACGGCCTCAATGTTCTTATTGTGGAGAACCGGGACATTGGGTCCAAACTTGTTATGAGCTTCATGGGTACCCAGCAAGGCATCCTAAAACAAAGAACAATTCGGCCAGACGCTTCAATAATAACAAGTTCACTGCAAACCATGTGGCAACACCTTTATCTAAAGAGAACGACAAGTCAGTCGTAGGGATTTCAGAGACCCAATTAAAGCAGCTACTGTCTTTTCTTAATGACAAAGCCGAATCCAGTACTCAAGCCCATGCTGTAACTAAACCAGGTTTGCCAAAAATTGCTTCCCGCAATTGGATTATTGATAGCGGAGCAACTGATCATATTTCTTCATCATCACGATCATTTTTTCAACAACGCAATTGTTCACTACCTCCTGTATTGCTGCCTAGTGGGGCAACAACAAATATTATTGCAAAAGGATCACTGCCTCTGAGTTCCACTTATTATTTGCATGATGTGCTATGTGTGCCCACATTCAAAGTTGACTTGATGTCAGTCAGTCGTTTAACAAGAAATTTGAACTGCTCGGTAACTTTTTTTCCTTATTGGTGTATTTTGCAGGATCTGGCTACGAGGAGGATGATTGGTTTGGGTAAACAACGTAACGGACTATGTTACTTGGTGGCAATAGCAACGACGAAATCTATGACACAGCCTACCCCACCATTACATCAACCAGCCTGCAACCTCACCATCTCATCAACCGATCTCTGGCATAAACGCTTGGGCCATATCTCATCACATCGTTTAAATTTTATTGCCCAACAATTTTTAAATTTTTCTGCTCAGTCTAGTCATGTTTGTCACATTTGTCCTTTAGCTAAGCAAACTCGTTTGCCTTTCAATACTAGTGTCATTTCCATTATCAAACCTTTTGAAATAATTCATTGTGACATTTGGGGTCGTTACCGACATCCTTCCATTTGTGGTGCTTATTATTTTCTTACTTTGTTGATGACTACACACGCTTCACATGGATATTTTTAATGCAACACAAAACAAAAGTTCATACTCTTATAAAACATTTTTTCACGTATGTTCTCACACAATTTGAAACTTCCATTAAATTTTTTTGAAGTGATAATGGTGGTGAATTATTTCACTTCATTCCTTTTTTCAAGATAAATGCGTCATTTTTCAACATTCCTGTGTTTACACGCCTCAATAAAATGGAGTTGTGAAACGCAAACATCGTCACATCTTGCAAGTAGCTCGCGCTTTAAAATTTCAAGCTCAACTTCCAGTCCAGTTTTGGGGAGAGTGTGCTCTCACTGCTGTCCATATTATCAATCGACTCCCTTCCGCTGTACTAAAATTTAAAACTCCTTTTGAACTTTTATACTAAAAAATGCCATCTTTTTCTCATATCCGGGTTTTTGGTTGCTTAGCTTATGCTACTAATGTCCATCCCTCTCACAAATTTGACTTTCGCTCTATGCCCTCAATTTTTATTGGTTACCCTACCGGTCAAAAGGCATATAAATTATTTGATTTATCTTCTAAATTTTTTTTTACTAGTCGCGATGTGCATTTTCATGAGAATATTTTCCCTAATGCGTCTGCCAAACCCGGTTCTATACTTTCCCCTTCACCCGATGAATTTGGACCCATTCCTCTTCTAACCCACGACACCATCTCCTTATCTTCCAGTCCGAATAATTTTCCTTCCACCACCATACCTACACCTCCATGTCCACCACCACCACCAGCCACCCAACTGCATACCCACCTTCTCCTCAGCCACCACCCATCCTTCATACCTATGCCCGTCGCCCAAAACCCCCTAACCCAATCCCACCTACTACTCAATCTTCATCATCCCCTTCACCCACAAACCCATCTCTCTCCACCCATCTATCTCACACCACTGATGATCAACCACCACCCGATCCCATTCCACTTCGTCGCTCCAGTCGTCTTACTGCTCCGCCAGTCAAGCTCAAAGATTTCATCTGTTCTAATGTTTACTCTCATCAATCAGACTCCTTGGTGCCAGGTCACCACAAAGGTATACGCTACCCCATGAGCAATTTTGTTTCATATCATCGCTATTCCCCTGCAAATTACTCCTTTGTTGCCCACCTCAACGCCACCATAGAGCCTAAGTCTTTTTCAGAGGCTATTCTCCACCCTGAATGGCAGATAGCCATACGTTCTGAGCTGCAAGCTCTTCAAGATAATGGCACATGGTCCATCACCTCATTACCATCAGGGAAGACACCGATTGGTTGCAGATGGGTTTATAAAATCAAGCTTCATTCAGATGGTTCAGTTAAGAGGTACAAAGCTCGTTTAGTGGCTCAAGGTTTCACCCAATTGGAAGGGGTTGATTACCATGATACATTCTCTCCCACTGCCAAAATTATTTTTGTCCGTTGTCTCCTAGCCTTGACAGCAGCCCATGGTTGGTCCCTGCACCAAATGGATGTGCATAATGCCTTCCTCCATGGCGATTTAACAGAAGAAATATATATGTCTCTGCCTCAGGGTCTTCGGCGAGAGGGGGAGAATCATCTAGTTTGTTGCCTCCACAAATCAATTTATGGTTTAAAACAGGCATCCCGACAGTGGTTTGCAAAATTCTCCGAAGCTATGCATTCTGCTGGATTTATACAATCGAAGGCTAATTATTCTCTATTCACCAGAAAGCAGGGTATGTCTTTTACCATTCTATTGATATACGTTGATGATATTTTAATCACTGGAAATGACCCTGTGAATATTGTTGCAACTAAACAATTCCTGCATGAACATTTTCGCATCAAAGATCTTGGTGATTTAAAATATTTTCTTGGAATTGAGGTGTCTGCTTCAAAGAATGGAATCTTTATTTCGCAACGTAAATATGCATTAGAAGTTATTGAGGATGCAGGGTTGTCGGGTGCTGCTCCTATTAATACTCCTATGGAACGGGGATTAAAATTATCAGACAAAGGCACCTTGTTCAAAGATACTAGAAGATTAGTGGGTCGTTTGATTTATTTAACTGTATCAAGATCAGACATCACATATGTTGTACATGTTTTAAGTAGATTTATGCATCAGCCCAGGAAATTTCATATGGAAGCAGCCCTTCGGGTTGTACAATACCTAAAAGGGGCACCCGGCCGAGGCCTATATTTTTCTTCCAAAAGTGATCTAAGATTGAGAGCTTATTGTGACTCAGATTGGGTAGGATATCCACCCACTAGAAGATCTACAACAGGTTATTGTGTTTTTCTTGGACCCTCGTTGATATCTTGGAGGTCAAAGCGACAGAAAACAGTTTCGCTCTCTTCTGCTGAAGCAAAATACTGAGCAATGACAGGAGCATGCTGTGAATTAACATGGTTGCAATGTTTACTGAAAGACTTGGGAATTTCACATCATGATTTAGCCTTATTATATTGTGATAATAAAGTTGTGTTGCACATTGCGGCTCCGGTCTTTCATGAGAGGACAAGGCACATTGAGATGGATTGTCATTACATTAGGGATAAAATTCAAGATGGTTCAATTACTATGAAATACGTCGATTCAGCACATCAACTTGCAGATGTTTTGACCAAGCCTCTGGGAAAAGAAATATTTGTTCCTATGGTTAGCAAGTTAGGAGTGCAAGATATCCACTCTCCAACTTGAGGGGGAGTGTTGAGCTATGCAGTATTCTCGTGTGTAACATAATATGTTTGTGTAATTGTAATGTTTGTATTTATTCCCTTTCTGTTATAGAATAGTTGTACTCTGCAGAGCTGATAAATATGTAACAGATTCCTGGGTTGTAAGAATCTGTTACAACACTCATTGTATAAATACATGGTCTAATATCAATAACAATTCATCTGAGCAAATTCAATCATACGTTCCTTTTATTTACAAGTAGCTTATTCTTGGACCGTTTAATATTATCAAATTTCAGAATATTGTAGTTTCTGTTATTAACAAAAGAGCTAAAAGAGCTCGGCCTCAGTACTGTAGCCCGTGACCCATTTGCACTGTGGACTGGTCTTTTGTCCTCCGTGCGTCGCACGAGTTCGTCCACCCTTTTTTTTTTTCCGGCTATGAACAATGTAGTGGCGATATTAGCCCTGGTAATAGGACAAAATAGTGTTTCGGCTGAGGGGTAAATAACGTTTAGGCTCAGGGGTGCGGGTGTAATTGCACGCGTACGGACCGGTCCGGTCCGGTCCGCCGCAACCCTTTATTTTTTTTTAATATTTTTGAAATGGCTAAAGACGGTTATAACCCCAAATAAGACAAAATCGATTATTTAAGGGCAGGGACATAACGGTAACTGGCCATTATTATTTATATATTTTTCGAAATCTGTCAGGCGCGTGCGGTTCACGCGGCCGATGGTGTCCCCCCTGACGCCCCTTTCAAGTGGCGCGTGCGGTATGATACGGTGGCCTGAAATGGGCTACCGACGTCTAATCCGGTGCACCTCCGCTTGGTCTTCCTCCCGGTGCGGCGCGTTTTGCCACAAGGTGTCCGTGGACGCGGCGGAGGCCGGTTGAAGACGGCGGCAACGTTTCTCTCTCTCCCCTGCATGTAAAAGTGCAGGAGAGGCCCCCGTGTTTTTTCCTTTTCACTTCGGTCCCTCAACTTGCAATTTCCTTTCCTGCACCTTTCACTTCTGTTACATTAGTTTTAATTTGCTTCGATTTGTTCCTTCAGGTTGAAATTAATTAAATGTGCACCTTTCACTTTGGTCCTGCAACTTTTTATTTCCGGATTGGGTCCAAATTGGTCAATAAATTCGGTACACAGGTTTGAATTTTTGCAATTTTGTCCTTGGATTGAAATTGATAATAAATATGATTTTCATTTCAGCCCTTCAACTTTTGATTTATGATTTAAATCCCTGTTTAAATTTTTAATGCTTATCAAATAATTGCTACGTTTTTCCTAATAATTTTATTTTCCATCGATTTTTTTTTATTTGATTTATTTCTGCCACTTTCATTAATTACAATAATAATAATAATAATAATAATAATAATAATAATAATAATAATAATAATAATAATAATAATAATAATAATAATAATAATTATTATTATTTTTTTCTTGCTTACTCTTTTGTTAATGTTTTTGAGTGTTTTTTCTTCCGTGAAAATTTTATAATTTTAATTGTTTTTGCAATAATAGTAATAGTCATTTTATATCTAATATTACTGGGGATAAAAGACAAGTCAAGAACAAAAAATAGACAAATTTACCTACGTTACCTACAATTAAAAAACGATACAAGTCACTTTTGTCTCGATTACACTGTTCCTTTTAAACGGCAAACAAGTCATTATTATATGTTTTAATATTTATTGCATATTATCGCCTAAAAATATATAAAGAGATAAAAAAAAATGACCTCGAATTTTTTGCAAGAAAAAAATTAATATCAGCATTCTTAAATACATTTAATATAATAATATGAAGAATAAATCTTATAAAATAAAATAAAAATTGGCTTCGAATTTTATTTTTGTGCTCTTTTGTTCAAGTGTATTTCTGGAAAAAAAAATTTGATTTTTAATATTTAAGATCTAATATTACCCGGGAAAAAATACAACTCAAAAAAACAAAAGGTAAACAAATTTGCCTAGATTATATGCAATTACAAAATATATGAGGCACTTTCTGTTTCAACTACACTATTCCTTTTAAAAAGCAAACAAGTCATTATTATATGTTTTAATATTTATTGCATATTATCGCCTAAAAATATATAAAGAGATAAAAAAAATGACCTCGGATTTTTTGCAAGAAAAAAATTAATATCAGCATTCTTAAATACATTTAATATAATAATATGAAGAATAAATCTTATAAAATAAAATAAAAATTGGCTTCGAATTTTAATTTTGTGCTCTTTTGTTCAAGTGTATCTCTGGAAAAAAAAAATTGGATTTTTAATATTTAAGATCTAATATTACCCGGAAAAAAATAAAACTCAAAAAAACAAAAGGTAAACAAATTTGCCTAAATTATATACAATTAAAAAATATATGAGGCACTTTCTGTTTCGACTACACTGTTCTTTTTAGACAGCAAATAAGTAATTATAGCACGCAAAAAATATATATTCCTTTTTTGAAAAATATTGCAATGTTTTTATTTATAATGTGTCATATCTAATATTACTGGGAGGAAAGGCAACTCATATTGTTTTTTTTTAACAAATTTACCTAGGTTATCTACAAATAAAAAATATAAAAATCACTTCCCATTTCGATCACACTATATAATATGTGAGACTAAGTATATGTGTTTAATATTTATTTAATATTATCGCCTAAAAATATATAAAGAGAGAAAAAAAATGACCTACGATTTCTTGAAAAAAAATTAATATCGGCATTCTTAAAGATATTTAATATAATAATATGATGAATAAATCTTATAAAAAAAACTTTGGCTTTGAATTTAAATTTATATTTTAGACCCTTTGTTTGTTTCTTTTAAGAAACGGTGACCTTTTTTTCACATGTTTTTTTGATTTTTTACTGTCCACCTCAGTTGTTCTTTTTTAACCGGGTTTCTTTTGTTGTTTTGTTTTTTTAACCAGAGTATTCGTGACAACAAATTTCTTATAAATCATTTCACCTTCTTAGCAAATTTTCTAACAAATTTTATCAAAAGTTTTTTAGCAATAGCAATATTCAATTACATTTTGGTTGAAAAAAACCATTTTTAGCATATTTTATCAAATAAAATTATACTAATTAAATATTAAAATAACAAAATACAACATTTATAAAATCAATTAATTTTCTATATAAATAAAAATGCCCAGCAAAGCGGGCTAATCAGCTCGTTTAACTCTAAGAGAAAAACTGATGAAGCTTGAAGACTTCAGAACTGATATATTTGATTCTGCAGCAGGAGAAATAACAGAGAGAGAGATATTGTTAATGGTTTACATCCAGGAAAACCTTATTTTTCACGCACAATTTCATCAGCAGAAATGGAAATCAACCCTAGCTAGCAGGCGGCATTCACATCAGCTGTTTCCTGCTATGTCCTCGATGAGATGCGTGATAGAAGTGAAAGAATTTCCACCGTCCATCACAGCCTCCCTGCCTTTCTCGCTCATCTCTTTCACCTTCTTCCTCACCTCACTATCACTTTCCATAGCACAAGTTACAGATTTTGCTATCTCATCAGCCGACACAAGATCACCACCTTGCCTGTAATCCAATTTCAGCTCCACTGACAGTCCCAATTCCTTCACCATCCTAAATGCATTAAGCTGCTGCTCAGCATATATAGGCAAAGTAACGATGGGAACTCCGTACCACAAGCTCTCCAAGATGGAGTTCCACCCGCAGTGAGACACGAACCCTCCTACTGCCCTGTGAGCTAGGACTTCAACCTGAGGTGCCCATCCACACATAATTCCTCGACCTTCTGTGCGTTCCAAGAATCCTTCTGGCAACGCATCTTCAGGATTCATGAACGGACTGGATGTAGAGAGTGGAAAACGCATGGACCACAAGAATCTGAACCCACTTTGCTCGATGCCAAGTGCTATTTCTTTCACTTGTGGAAGGCTAAAGCTCCCATAGCTCCCGAAGCATAGAAACACCACAGAAGATTGAGGCTGTTCATCAAGCCATTTCATGATTCTGTCCACCTGATCCTGGTTTAAATCAGGGTGAGGCTGACCCTTCAGTTGTAGCACTGGTCCAACAGGGTAAACTGGAGGGATTCGGTGATCATCAGAGAAGGACCTAAGCACAAAAGGCTCCAGCTCAGCAAACGTGTTCACGATTATACCTTTTCCATCCCTGAACCTTCGAGCAACCTTAACATAAGTATCATAACCACGATCTTCATTAAATACAGCATCAGGCAAGACTCGTGCAGGAACAGGATTGAAAATACCTGGTATTAACGAATCAGGATCAGACATTTTCATCACCTCGCTGATTTTATCATGGCGTTCGAGCAGGTATAGCATAAGACCCAAGAATCCTGCGTTGGAGGGTATGAAGATATAAGGGGGGAGACTGAATTCATTTGCAATGTCAATCATGGACACGCAAAAGAAATCAAGAACAAACCCAGCAACTCGGACATCCGAGTTAGACAGGGATGATATAATATCTGTGACAGCAGCTCTGACTTGGGGGGTGGAGCTTTCAATGAAATCACAGATATAAGCTTCTCCGGATTTCCTTACAAGGTCTGATGGGGGAGGATCCACTTCAGGAAGATGAACGAGTTTGATTCGGGGCTGTGATGCCGTGATTGATCTGGTGTATGAACTCATAGATTGAGTGAAGGGCATGTTCATAACAAGTGCTGTGATTGATAATCGATCATCATGATCGAGTAGGAGCTTCGCTAATTCAAGGCATGATGATAAGTGACCGACGCCGGGGCCTGGAATAAAAATCAGCTCTTGTTTCTTCATTGCCTGTTCAGTCTTCTCTGATCTTCCTTTCTGCTACCTATTTCTCATTTTCGTTTGTCTATGTATCCATAAGTGATAAAGGGACAGCGCAAAAAGTAGCCATCCAAATTTCCTCATCGAAGAGGACGTAACAACCACTGATTGGTTACCAGCTCTCTAGGTGTTTTCCCCAGTTTTGGACCATTCATCTGTATAATATTTTATCTGCCTTGGTGCAGATTGATGTTGTCCCACTAGTGGAATCGAAGGTTCTCATTAGTGGCTTGACTGAATAAAAAACATATGAATTTCTAGAACATTTATTAAAAAATGCATGGATGAAAAAATAGACTACAAAAAAAAAATTAAAAAAAAAAATAGAGCTCAACTAGGTTAGTTAGCATGTCAAACCTTCAACACAATTGTGATACCAGGACAATCCACTTAAAAACAAGTTGAATAAAACAAAAGAACTCAATTATAACTAGGTTAGCATATCAAAACTTCAACACAATTTTGATACCAAGGCAATCCTCTTAAAAACAAGTTGAATAAAACAATGAAACTCAATTACCAAATGATATAATATCAATAATTATAATTGAAAATAAATATTTCAAAGAAAGCAATGGAAAAAAAGATGTAAGTCATCTTGGGTTACCTCGTTAACCTTGTGATTATGGGCATAGGATTATAATAACCGCATGGTAAAAAAAAATAATTCAATTTCCAATAAATTAAATATTGAAAGACAAGATTGAAAATAAAATTTGAGAAGAACTTAAGAAAAAAAGTGAATTCAACCCGTGTTAATAACTAAAACCCATAAATCATGTCATAAGCCTAGGAATAATGTCATAAAAATATTAAAAAAAAGTAAAATTTTAAATTAAAAAATATCGAGTATGAATTTGGGAGAAAAAGACAAGATTGAAAATATTGAAAGACAGGATTGAAAATAAAATTTGAGAAGAACTTAAAAAAAAGTGAATTCAACCTCGTATTAAAAAAGAGATGGATATAGTGAAGATCTTTTTAGGCCGATGAATTAATTTATAATTTTTATTAATTTAAAATGGTTTTTTGGACTTGCTTAATAATAAGGTATAACTAGAATTGGGTAAAATATATTTCAGATGTCAAAACAATGGAAATTAAGTCTTGTATTAAAAAATGTTACATCTTTTTCATTGTAATATACTCTTTTATGTTAACTCTCCTGATTGGAGAACCTAGTCTTGGATTGGGTTACCTTTTAGGTTAAATTTTCTAACTATAAAAGAATTTAAATCTATGTAATCAAAATGGAAAGTGACCGTATATAATTGTAGATAACCTAAGTAAATTTGTATTTTTTATGTTATCAGATTATTTTTTTAATCAAAAAAATCTAGGTCATGTTTTCTTCTCTAATATATTCCTATGAGAAACCAATAAATATGTATAATTAAAGAAAGACGCATTTTGTTAACAAAAGAGTACGTACAACATAGGTCATGTTTTCTTCTCCCTATACATATTCCTATGAAATAATATCCAATAAATATTAGAATCACTGGCAACAACAAACTTGTCAAAACAATAAACAAAGAAAAAAAACATTATAATTTTATTATTATTATTATTATTATTATTATTATTATTATTATTATTTTATTATTATTATTATTACTTGTATGTTATTCGATTTATTCATTATATGATTATATTAAATGTATTTAAGAATCTTGATATTAAATTTTTATATACATTTTCATGAGATAATATTCAATAAATATTAGAATATATAATTAATGAAAGACTAAAATATCCTAGAAACTTTAACAAAGGAAAAAATAAATTCATTTCCATTTCTTTCAAAACAATATTATTAAATTATACGGAGAAAAAAACATTAACAAAGAGTAAGCAAGAAAAACAATCAAATTATTATATTTATTATATGATTATATTAAATGTATTTAAGAATCTAAAATAATATTTTTATTCAAAAATCTTTTATTTTTTTTCTTCCTATATATATTCCTATGAGATAATATTCAATAAATATTAGAACATATAATTAATGAAAGACTAAAATTATTTGAGAAACTTTAACAAAAGAAAAAATTATTATTATTATTATTGTGTTAAGTACACTTATATATACATGGACAAAAGTAGGGATTATTCTTGAAATATAAAAAAATAAAGTATAAGGGCTGAAATGGAAACCACATTTATTATCAATTTAAATCAAAGGACAAATTTGAAAAAATCGAAACTTGTGTACCGAATTTATTGAGCTATTTACAGCCAATCCGGAAATTAAAAGTAGGAGGACCGAACTGAAACTATATATTATAATGATTTTGAATTGAAGGACGCAATTGAAACAAATCAAAACTTCTATAATTGCAATAAGGGCCAAAATTGAAGGGGAAAATTCAAACGCTACACGTTTGTGGACGTTTTTGTAAGATATTTCATATATATTTAATATATTAACACGAGTTATTTACTCAATTTTGTTTCTTTTATAACTATATAAAATATATTGACATTTAGGAAAAAATAAACACATTCAATATAATTAGAAAACAAATAATTGTTATTAAACAAAGGATAAAAACCCCAAAAAATATAGAGAAGAAAAATTAATTAAAACATAAATTTAAAAATTATTTTAAAAAATCTATTAATATAAAAGCAATAAAAAAATTAAAAAAAAAAAGAAGCAATGATGTCAAACATTATTGAGCCTAATAAGTAATGCATAATATCTGACCCAATCAAGAAAAAACCCAATAAGGCAAATGACTCTTTATTTGTTCTAATTGCCTCAAACAAAAACAAACGATATGTCATTTGAAATTCAGTCATTGGGGTGGTTGGGAAAAAAAAAGGTTTTCTATTTTGAAAACCCTTTCTTTTTGACAAAAAAAATAAACTATTTTGGTTGCCAAAATCTTCTCCAATAATTACATTGGGGTGGTTGTGAAAAAAAAAAAGGTTTTCTATTTTGAAAACCCTTTCCCTTATCATATGGAACTTTTTGACAAAAAAAAAAAAACTATTTTGGTTGCCAAAATCTTCTCCAATAATTACATTGGGGTGGTTGGAAAAAAAAGTTTTCTATTTTGAAAACCCTTTCCCTTATCATATGGAACTTTTTGAAAGAAAAAAAAAAACTATTTTGGTTTCCAAAATCTTCTCCAATAATTATTTTCTCTCTATGCTAAAATCTGAAGACCTCTCTCTCTTCCACCCAAAAAAAGGTATAAAAAAAGTTTGGTGTCATTTTTTTTTAAAATATTTTTATAGAGAACTGATCATCTAAACGTTAAAAAAATAAGATAACAAGAAGCTTTTGACACAAATTTAAAATCTACTGAAAATTCCGACTCTTTTCGAATCACGCGCATCGACATTTTTTTATTTCAGTTCCTTTTTTTTCAATTTAACCCTCAATCCCAAAACAACATGTAATTGCATACTGATTTGGACTCGAAAGAGCTCAATTGTATTGTTTTAATACAATTCTTATTTTTTTATGATTCATAAATTTTATTTTCTCCTTCATTTATATTTTTTATTAGATAATTAATAAGATATCATTAACTACAGCTCAAAAAATCATAAAATATTTTTCAGTGAAATAGTTGAGAGAACTTTGATTTGAAAATAAAATATTTTTAGAATATAATACGGATTAATTCCATTACAATGAGCTCTCATTAATTTCAAAACGTCAATGGAATTTAACATTGATCTAATATTTTTAATTTATTTTATTGATCTAAGACTTGCAAAATCAAGTTCTAGTTAAAGTTTATTATATTTTTCATAACATCTTTTTTTGTTGAATTTGTAATCAATATAAGAGGAAGAAAAAAAAATCAACATCATGTTATGTTGACTTTGAAAAGCCAATAAGGGTCGATAATTATGGACGGAAAGAGTATAACTAAGGATGATTAATGATTAACTTAGATTAAAAAATATTTAATCAATTTTAGTATGCAGTGAATAAATTAATTATTTTTGATAGAGTATAAGGAACAAGTTATAATTTACTCTAATTACCGTTTTTCTTTGACAAATATTTTATTTAATTCAATTGTATAACCTTTTAAATTGTTATTGTGTAGATGTCCTTGTTGCTTTCGAAAGATCTAGTTATAAAAAATACAAAAATTAAGTAAAAATAATTAAATCTTGATAGTTCTAATCGCATATGTGCGCGTGACTGAATGGCAAAAGATTTGATGAACGTCAACATTACAAAACACATAAACGTTGTGGCCTTTCCACTGTAGCGCCCCTCACAAAACATTGTGGACTCGAGCAGTGCACGGGCAAAAATGGCCCTCGGGCGCGCAGCAAAGAGGGGCTGTGAGGCGGGGCCATTTTGGGTTTTTCCCTTTTTTTTAAAAAAAAAAAATATTCGGTTGATTGGCCCTACAAATTTTTAATCGACCGGCCTGTCCCTGGTATTTTTTCACGCCACAAAACTTTGCACTTCGGTCCCTCGTTAATTTTGTTTTTAGTCCTCATTTCGATATAAGTTTTAGAATGCAAAGCTTTCAATTTCCGGATTGGCTATATATAACTCAATCAATTCGGTACAAAAGTTCCGATTTTGGCAAATTTATCCTCTGATTTTAAAACTTTGTACATCCAGTCCATTTATATATAAGTGTATTTGACACACAAAAATAATAATCATGATTTATTATTTTTCACGTTGTTATTTTTCCTCCCGACAATCGCAATTCTTCGAGATATTTTAGTTTGTCAGAAATGGAAATCAACTATTATTATAATAATAGTGATTATTTATTCCTAGGTTTTTCTTGTCGCTTTTGTTCAGCAGGCTAGCTGCAATAATAATTCACTCAGTTATAATATTTTAAATTAATATTGCTGCCTTTTTTTTAATTGATTTTATAATTTTATTATCTCACAATAATGATTGCAGTAATTTTTTTTTCTTATTCAAATATGTGCTCTTTTTTCTAATGTCCCTTTTGTGATGATGACTTAATACTTATATTCTAAAGTTGCGTGACAAACTCAACTCAAAATTTTCAACATTTAATCTTTGAATATATTTTAAACGATAACGCGCGGGCAAGTATCTAGTAAACTTTAAATTTAGAAGAGTGGTTCACTAAAGTCTTTGGACTGGCTCGCCAATGGACCCGCAAATATTTAAACAACTCGGCAAACAAGACCGGGTCCATGGTTTTTTTGTCTCTCGCTTTCTTAGTCTTGCAGAATCAAAGATTACATTGAGAGGAATATATTTGTAAACTAGACAGCAACTCTGCAATCCCATCCTTGAAAATACTACTACATGATGATATATTTGTTTCTGCACTCCAGGAAAACCTGATATAAAAATCATATTTAAAATAAAAATAAATATCTAATTTACTTTAATTATTAATTATATTTTATTGTTAAGATTATTAATCTACAATATTTAAAAAATAATATATATAGTTTCGTGTGTTTGATTATTACGTTTTTCATATTGATGAAAACTTGTGAAATTTGTGTTATATCTCTTTTAAAGTAATTTTACAAATTCATATCAATATGAAAAATATAGTAATTAAACACATGAAACTGTTTTTCATTTAAACTCAAATTCGACAGAAATTGTTTCTCATGAGACTTATTTTTCACGCACAATTTCTTCGACAGAAATGGAAATCAACCCTAGCTAGCAGGCTCACATCAGCTGTTTCCTGTCATGTCCCTGATGAGTTGCGTGATAGAAGTGAAAGAATTTCCACCATCCATCACAGCCTCCCTGCCTTTCTCGCTCATCTCTTTCACCTTCTTCCTCACCTCACTATCACTTTGCATAGCACAAGCTACAGATTTTGCTATCTCATCTGCCGAGACAAGATCACCACCGTCCCTGTAATCCAATTTCAGCTCCACTGACAGTCCCAATTCCTTCACCATCCTAAATGCATTAAGCTGCTGCTCAGCATATATAGGCAATGTAACGATCGGAACACCGTACCACAAGCTCTCCAAGATGGAGTTCCACCCGCAGTGAGACACGAACCCTCCTACTGCCCTGTGAGCTAGGACTTCAACCTGCGGTGCCCATCCACACATAATTCCTCGACCTTCTGTACGGTCCAAGAATCCTTCTGGCAACGCATCTTCAGGATTCATGAACGGACTGGATGTGGAGCGTGGAAAACGCATGGACCACAAGAATCTGAACCCACTTTGCTCGATGCCAAGTGCTATTTCTTTCACTTGTGGAAGGCTAAAGCTCCCATAGCTCCCGAAGCATAGAAACACCACTGAAGATTGAGGCTGTTCATCAAGCCATTTCATGATTCTGTCCACCTGATCCTGGTTTAAATCAGGGTGAGGCTGACCCTTCAGTTGTAGCACTGGCCCAACAGGGTAAACTGGAGGGATTCGGTGATCATCGGAGAAGGATCTGAGCACAAAAGGCTCCAGCTCAGCAAACGTGTTCACGATTATACCTTTTCCATCCCTGAACCTTCGAGCAACCTTAACATAAGCATCATAACCACCATCTTGATTAAATACAGCATCAGGCAAGACTCGTGCAGGAACAGGATTGAAAATACCTGGTATTAACGAATCAGGATCGGACATTTTCATCACCTCACTGATTTCATCATGGCGTCCGGGCAGGTGTAGCATAAGACCCAAGAATCCTGCGTTGGAGGTTATGAAGATATAAGGGGGGAGACTGAATTCATTTGCAATGTCAATCATGGACACGCAAAAGAAATCAAGAACAAACCCAGCAACTCGGACATCCGAGTTAGACAGGGATGATATAATATCTGTGACCGCAGCTCTGACTTGGGTTATGTGACTTTCAATGAAGTCACAGATATAAACTTCTAGGGATTTCCTTACAAGGTCTGACGGGGGAGGATCCACTTCTGGAAGATGAACGAATTTGATTCGGGGCTGTGATGCAGTGAGTGATCTGGTGTATGAATCAATAGATGAAGTAAAGGGCATGTTCATAACAAGTGCTGTGATTGATAATCCATCATCATGGTCGAGGAGGCGCTTCGCTAATTCAAGGCCTGATGATAAGTGACCGACGCCGGGGCCTGGGATAAAATCAGCTCTTGTTTCTTCATTGCTTCTTCTCTGATCTTCCCTTCTGCTACCTATTTCTCATCTCATTTTCGTTTGTCTGCGTACTCGTATAAGTATTCTCCTCCAAAAGTCAAAAATGGACAGCGCAAAAAGTAGCTGTCGAAGAGGACGCAACAACCACTGATTGGTTGCCAGCGTGTTTTCCCCAGTTTTGGACCGATTCATCTGTATGATATATATATGATATTTTATCTGCCTTGGTGCAGATAGATGTGTTGTAAATTTCTATTAGTGCCCCTCATGACACACCTATATTCTTGATCATGCAAATCTATGATCATGGAGATAGATCATGGGATTAATTAATTGATTATGAAAATCAATTAATTGATCATGACTAATTTATCTCCTTGATGGAAGGAGAAAATTGGAAAATAAATTAATGAGTGGGATCCTTGATCTACCTATAAATAATAGCTTGTGTACTTCATCCACGGCTACTAGTAGGCATAGATCAGAAGGTTTCTCTAATAAAACTTTTATTATTTTAAAGTTGTATCGTTGTTGCTGCTTTGGGAAAAGCTTTGTTGCTGCTGCAATTGGGAATTCATTTTTCGGTACTTGAGCAACAATGAATGGAGAAATCTATAATCTAAATTTTCGCTGCTATATGTATTTAGCATTCAATTATATAAAGTATGTTTAACAAGATGTTGTCCCACTTGTGGAATCGAAGGTTCTCAATTTCGGTCATTAGTGGCTTGATTGAATAAAAAAACATATGAATTTCTAGAACATTTATTAAAAAATGCATGGATGAAAAAATAGACTACAAAAAAAAAGATTATAAAAAATAATAGAGCTCATCTAGGTTAGCATGTCAAACCTTCAACACAATTGTGATACCAGGACAATCCACTTAAAAACAAGTTGAATAAAACAAAAGAACTCAATTATAACTAGGTTAGCATATCAAACCTTCAACACAATTTTGATACCAAGACAATCCTCTTAAAAACAAGTTGAATAAAACAATAAAACTCAATTACCAAATGATATAATATCAATACTTATAATTGAAAATAAATATTTCAAAGAAAGCAATGGAAAAAAGATGTAAGTCATCTTAGATTACCTTGTTAACCTTGTGATTATGGGCATAGGATTATAATAATCCCATGGTAAAAAAAAATCCAATTCCCAATAAATTAAATATTGAAAGACGGGATTGAAAATAAAATTTGAGAAGAACTTTAAAAAAAAGTGAATTCAACCCCTGTTAATAACAAAAACCCATAAATCATGTCATAAGCCCAAGAATAATGTCATAAAAAATATTAAGAAAAAAAAACAAAGTAAAATTTTAAATTAAAAAATATCCAGTGTGAATTAGGGAGAAAAAGACAACTAAAAAATATTTAAAACAAAATAAATAACAATTAAAAAGAGGGTAAAAACTCACATAAAAATAAGTCAAACCATTAAAAAGATTAACAAGATTTTAATGGATATGCTCATTTTGGTTAAAAATTTGTTGAACGTTCTTCTTCAATAAAGTTTTATTAATATAAAACATTAACAAGATTAAAATAAATAATGGATGAGTTATAAATTGATTTTAAAATATATATTATTATGTATGTATTTGTGAAACCCAAGATCGTATATCCATATCTTTAAAACTTAGATGGTGTTTGGGGCTGCGGTTCAACGTGTGGTTGCGTTGAACCGCAAACCCAACCACAACCATCACCAAACGGGACCCAATATTTTATATTTTATTATGGGTCCCACAAAAAAAAAATTAAAATCTCACCATAGAAGCAAAAGTAGCTGAGAGCTGCTTTTGCATCTGCGACGTAACTCGTAAGGCATCTCTGCATAATGCAACGAACTCGTGCGAACGCAAAAGAAAAGAGAAAAAAAATATCCCAGAAATCACAATCAAGAACTACAAAACCAACAGATCATAAACCTCGGAACAAAAAAAAAATTAAAAATAAAGATAAAGATTGAAGAAAAGTGAGCAAGTAATTTATGTGTCTACCGAGCGAGTCTCATAGAGTCTGGATTTCTGCAAATAACGGGAATCGCAGGCACCGCGAATGAAAGTTACGGGGGGAAAAAGCAAGCAAACCAAATCACTCAAAGCTTCAGTCTTTTTTCTATTCTTTTCTTTCTTTGCAGCGAAGATTAAAGTTTTGATGGAGAGAGCAAACCAGAGAATGATCTTAAGACGTTTTGGAGCAGAGAGGAAGTAAAGGCAGGGAAGAGAAGCGAGAGAGAGAGAGATTGGAATGAAAAAAAGGAAAAGGAGGTATTTGTCTGTTTAATTTCTTGACACTGTTGCTTAATAGTCTTATGGTTTTTTCTTACTATGACTTTCCTTGTTTTCATTTTCTTACCGTTTCTGCTCTCTTCAAGCAAAAAAAAAAAAAAAAATTATCTCCAAAACATGTCTAACTTTTTGTTATTATAATTATTAATAAATATACAAAATTATAAAATATTTATATATATATATGTACGTATGTATGTGTGTGTATACATGTGTATTTTTAATTAATTTTACAAGTTGACAGCAATATGAAAAGTATGGTAACCAAACACACAAACTATTTTTCATTAAACTCAACCTCAACAACAGTTTTAACCAAACACTTAAATTTCAGTTACGAACCACAGTTAAAAGCGTTTTTCATGAAACTATTTTTTTTCAACCTCAACCACAACAGCAACAGTTGTGCCAAACAAACTCTTAGACTAAACCATTAAATCAACCCACGCATTGGTTGACCTAGAACCTAGACTAGTTCGGGTAAAATAAATAAGGTAAAAATCGATCCTTACTGACCTATTAAAAAACTGAAGTCGATTCGCAACTTGGGTACCTATATGGTAACCGGATCAAAATCAATGTTTACAACCTATTGATTCTTTTTAAATATATACCTTGACAACTCGTATCTCTAAGAGGGTGTTTGGGAGTGTTTTTAAAAAAAAAATTATTTTATTTTAAATTAATTTTTTTTTTTGTTTTAGATTGTGCTAATGTCAAAAATGATTTAAAAAAAAACATCATTTTGATGTATTTCTAAATAAAAACACTTTAAAAACAATTACAACCACACTCTCAAACATACACTTAACCTACAATTCACGTGGAGCACACTGGCTTCGTGTTCAGGACTTTTCAACCTTCTCCTCATATCCTCTAAATCTATCCAAACCAAAAAGAAATAATCAATAATACGACCATACCTTAACTTTATCTTGTCTTAGGCCATATTCGATAGCAATCTACTTCATAGGATCCCACAGTTTTTCACTGGACAACCGCCACTATAGACAAGTTTCAAAACGACACCATCCCCCTTTCTTCTTCGTATAATGCAACATCAACTAGGGTTTTAATTTTAATGAAAAAAGAATTAAGGATTTGAGAGGTTGATTTTTGTTTTTTTTATTAACATATATATTCATTTTAATTTTAATGAAAAAAGAATTAAGGATTTGAGAGGTTGATTTTTGTTTTTTTTATTAACATATATATTCAGACTAACTTGCGCATAATTTAATTAATTTCACGGACCGATTGGTCTGTTTATGTGTGTGTGTGAGAAAGAGATGGATAAAGAGAAGATCTTTGTAGGCCGATTAATTAATTTATAATTTTTATTAATTTTAAATGGTTTTTTGGACTTGCTTAATAATAAGGTATTACTAGAATTGGGTAAAATATATATCAAATGTCAAAACAATGGAAATTAAGTCTCGTATTAAAAAATGCTACATCGTTTTCATTGTAATATACTCTTTTATGTTAACTCTCCTGATTGGAGAACCTAGTCTTGGATTGGGTTACCTTTTAGGTTAAATTTTCTAGCTATAAAAGAATTTTTCAATGTGTTTTAATACATTTTCTTACAGGAAAAAAAATCTTAAATGTGAATAGAAAAAATTATGTACGCATATAATTATATAAATCATGAACCATTGTATAAATAAATAAAATAATTAACAATAAATAAGAAAATAATTGAAAAAATCAAGATACTAATGTAGATTCGGATATTTAATATCTTAACACGAGTTATTTACTCATTTTTGTTTAATGGATATGGTTATAAAAATTAATCTGTAATATAGATTGACACATACATAATATTTATTGAATAAAATAAAAATAAAAAGATTTTATATAAGGTTGCAGATATTACGAATATTATAAAAAAAATAAGTATTTAATCTATATAAAAAAATAAAAATGAATCATATTAGGAAAAAATAAACACATTCAATATAATTAGAAAACAAATAATTGTTATTAAACAAAGGATAAAACGCCCAAAAAATATAGAGAAGACAAATTAATTAAAACATAAATTTAAAAATTATTTTAAAAAATCTATTAATATAAAAGCAATAAAAAAATAATTTAAAAAAAGAAGCAATGATGTCAAACATTATTGAGCCTAATAAGTAATGCATAATATCTGACCCAATCAATCAAGAAAAGACTCGCGCACATGATTTTATTTTTAAAAGTTTAATAGGGCAAATGACCCTTTGTTTGTTCTAATTGCCTAAAACAAAAACAAACGATATGTCATTTGAAAATCCTAGATTTCAGTCATTGGGGTGGTTGGGAAAAAAAAGGTTTTCTATTTTGAAAACCCTTTCCCTTATTATATGGAACTTTTTGACAAAAAAAAAAAAAAACTATTTTGGTTGCCAAAATCTTCTCCAATAATTACATTGGGGTGGTTGGGAAAAAAAAAGATTTTCTATTTCGAAAACCCTTTCCCTTATCATATGGAACTTTTTAACAAAAAAATAAACTATTTTGGTTGCCAAAATCTTCTCCAATAATTATTTTCTATGTATGCTAAAATCTGAAGAACTCTCTCACTCTTCCACCCAAAAAAAGGTTTAAAAAAAGTTTGGTGTCAATTTTTTTTAAAAAATTTATAGGGAACTGATCATCTAAACG
Source organism: Salix brachista (assembly GCA_009078335.1). Taxonomy (NCBI): domain Eukaryota; kingdom Viridiplantae; phylum Streptophyta; class Magnoliopsida; order Malpighiales; family Salicaceae; genus Salix; species Salix brachista. The sequence continues at coordinate 4,088,798 of CM018580.1, read as the reverse complement.
TTAAAAAAATAAGATAACAAGAAGCTTTTGACACAAATTTCAAATCTACTGAAAATCCCAACTCCTTTCGAATCACGCGCATCGACATTTTTTATTTCAGTTCCTTTTCTTTCAATTTAACCCTCAATCCCAAAACAACATGTAATTGCATACTGATTTGGACTAAAAAGAGCTCAATTGTAGGAAGAAAAAGTTTGAAGATCAAAATGAAAATATTAAAAAAATTACATTGTTACAATCTATGATGAATTATACGAGGATGAACAATAAAAATAGTTGGCAGTTTTTGTATCCAAAAGCTTTAGTTTTAATTGATAATAAAATTGCATGCTACACAGCAACTAGTGTGATATCCGGTCTAATCTACAGAATATAACACTTCTCTCCCTGCTTGATCCATATGGAAAAACTCCTTGCACTTGCAGGGCTGATTAACCATTACAATTCCAGCTACGGGCTGACGAAAGTATCATATTCCTATGTAGCAATCTGTTTTGTGGAGACCTTGCTAAATGGTTGTCCTTCTACCACTTCAAAGAACCTCAGAAACCAAATTACCCCCACACTTGGATTAATCTCGATTGCTGGTGTCCACCTGTGATTTGAGGTATGCCAGAGCGATTTCAATGAGCCGGTATTGCTGAATTGCATTTGTCATTTTGCCACATATAGGAACTGAAGAACCCAACAATATGCCTTAGACTTGCATTATTTTCCTGCCATCTTCGCTATACTTCTCATGTGCCAGTGCCTGATCAAAAAGTAACCCAAACAAAACTCCACAGCAGAAATTCTGCACTTTTATCTTAATTCATAACCACATGATCTCATGATTCAAAACTAACTCCTGTGACAGTGAGCTCAAAACTTCTCTAATCACACCGATGACCACTCTGCTTGCATTGCAACTCAGAAAACAAAGCCAAAAGCATCCCCTTTGACTCGTTATATTTCTCTATGATTTACATTCTAGGATTTAAAAATTATGCTCAATGATTATTGCACACATATAATCTTAAGAACTAAGACCAATGTTGAATCACACACAGCCAATAGGACAATGATGCAATAAAGTGGATGCATTCAATCAAGTAACAAGCTTTGAGGGGCTGGAACTGAATTGGAGCTAAAAAAAAACTCTCGTGCTTGAAAGTTGGGGTTGTTCTTGCCGCTAAGGCAAGAGCACATCAGAGTTTGCCAGCGGGTGAGTTTAGATGTAAAACATTAAATATCAGATCAGTTCACCTAAAGCTAAGTATTCTTAAGTAACAAAGTTTCCTAAACCCTTTCCAAGAAGCTAAACTCCCACCTGATCCCCATGATAACTACACAGAGTTTAAAGTATCTAACTGAACCAGTAATATTCATGTACTGTATTATTCAACTGCATTTTGATGAACTAAGTATTGCTTCATCAATCTGCTTAATCTGAGCTACTAAGCCGAAAATGGAAAAATTGACAGAATCCAAACTCCAATCTCCTGTAATCTATTTCATTTCTTCTGATTTTAAACCAAAATCTCACTAAAGCCCTGCAGCCGTGATGTGTATAATAATAATATACCTTAATTTCTAAGCAAATCCCTTCACAAAAATCCCCATCACAAAAAGGAAAAATCAATTGCTTTCCCATGAAGTTACTAGAAATGCAGGCTCTTTTTGATGAATGAACAGATTCCACAACCATTCATTCTTAACCAAGCACGAATATTAAAAAACCAAGAAGCATAAAACACTCATCAAAACCCCAGATGTAAAATCCTTTTGATTGAGTTTTCTAACTGTCTACTATCCACCTGGTAATTGCAATCAAGCAACAAAGTTAAATCACAATAAAAGCAAGCAGATTCAAATTACAAATCATCAAAATCTCCAAAAATTTTCCAAACAAACACTCAAATGAAACTATAAGAAAAACACAAGATTCTTCATTACATACACAGCAGCAGGAGCAACCAAAACATACATAGTATTTAGTTACGTTTTTTTAATTGATACAAGAAAAACAGGTTCATCAGCGAGTGCTGTCATAATCAACAATCTCAGAATCAGTAACAGACCGTGAGTGTTGAACAATTGACCTCCCAATCGAATTGATCCACTCCTCTTTCTCCTTCTCCGAATCTGCTATAAAATACATTGTTTCTTGGCTCGTGGAAAGCTCAAACGCATAAGGTTTGTTAAGCACATCTTCTGCACCTTTCACGGTCAAGCACTTCCCCACTGGGACCACCCCGCGTGGAATTGACCCTCGCGTCACGCTTCTCTCCTTGAACCAGAGAAGTTTCCCTTGTTTGAGGACGAACCAGCGACGTCGCCAGGTTTTTATGTAGTCTCCTTGCTTTGTTAACCAACCGGACCGTTCCGGGTCTGACCAGAACTCGATGTTTCTGTAATCATCCGGGTTTGGGTCTTGACCCGTTAAGGATCGCAAGATCGACTCCATTTTCTTTTGGAATTGGAGGAGATGGAATCGAAGAGGGGAGAGAGAGAGTGTGATGTGATTCTGTTTGACTGTTTTTCCTCTTATTATTGCTGTTAATTTTGTTAGAGGTGGCTGGGATAAAACGAGGTCGTTTTATTTTTATTCTCTTATCTTTATATTTTTTAAGGAGATTATATATATATATATATCTGAATTGCATCCATGCCGAGATAAGAACGTCGTTTTTAATTATTTTAAAACGTCGCTTTTTTTTATATATATTCTGTTATCATCCGGGTTTGCTGTTGGACAATATTTTTTAAGATTTACGACTTTTTTTTAGTTTTGAATTGTTTAAGAGTATTAAAAACAAATTTTTAATAAATATATTTATAAATAAAAGTGATTTTAAAAAGCAACCGACTATCCCACAGTACTAAACAGAATCATCATTTTACTTTTTCAAGTTACTGCAAAAACGATAGCAAATCAACCACTGCCTTCCATGATCGATAAAAACAGAGAATCGGTGTTTCTCTCGAGCTTCCTCGGCCACTGTTACGCCATTGACTAGAGATGGGCTTGCTGGTAGGTTTATCTCTAAACCGGTAGGTGTAGACTTCATCCCAGCGACGAGAATACAGCATGATTAGGCAACAAATAATCGTCATGCAAGCAATAATTTCAGTTTAAAAGCTTGCACTGCCATTTAAAGTTTTACAAACAAGAAAAATATAATTAGTTTTTGCATCCTCTTTCATTAAACTTCGGTGAAATGGTCATGATCAGTTTTTACAGCATTCGAAGATGTTTTAGTCTGCTCAGGGAGGCTAGTCTTTGAGCTTCTTCGTTATTTCAGCAACATACTTCCCCTGGTAAAAGGCCTGTTGGAGTTCTAATTCGGTGGGTTGACGGCTCCCATCTGCTGCAAAAGTTCCGGCACCGTAAGAGGATCCACCTTTCACTTCACCCATCTCAAACATGCCATTGCCGAAGGTGTACCCCAGAGGGACAAAGAGCATACCATGGTGTGCTAACTGAGTTATGGCTGTGAATCTGCGAGCATGAGGTGAACAAACAATCAAGTGACCATCAGCTTTTACAGCAAGAGGGAGATCACAGGAAATCGTATGAACACATGAGTATGGAATAAAAAATGGAAAACAAAATGCCAGTTTCAGACTAAATCTAATTATTTATCAAGACAATGATAGGAGTGGCAGTGAAGGATGAATTGTACGAGCAGGAAGACAAGCGAACTTTCAGATTTCCTTTAGCTTCATTCTATTCACGCAGTTTTGTCAACCATTTTGGCAGCATTTCTTTGCTGCAGAGCTCAATGGAAACAATCAAATTTGACTGGTTGGTCATCATGTTTTCATACATTAAAGTTGCCATTTTTAGTTTCTAAAAGAAATATCAGAGGGCAGTGAGCATGAATTATGGCTACAAGCCTGGTTATAAGTTAAGCCATCTATGTTCTACATAAAACCTGAACTCCTTCAATGCCTGACAGAGTGTTGTGTATCTTTCCTTAAACCTTACCATTGCCTCCTGGATCTTCAAAATCATCCTATCCATGTTTTATTATAAATTATCTCAAATTTATAAAGTTATAACAAAAAAGGTTCCGAGAGTAGAGGTTGAATAGACTCACGCAGCAAGTTCCTGGCCTCCACCAAAGAAACCAGTGCTCCAGAAGAATCCAGCAGGTTTCCCAGCAAGAGCTTGGGTTGCCCATAGCTCATGGGTGGCATCAAAGAAGGCTTTGAATTGGTATGCCATCACACCAAAACGAGAAGGAAAACCAAAAAGAAAACCATCAGCCTCCAAAAGCTGTTCTGGCAGAATAACTGGTACATCATCTGCTTTAGGGTTGGCCTTCACCTTGTTCAATATCGTGCCGGAAAGTGTCTCGGGTACCTGTTCCATGCCAACAAGTGAGATTTGTTGAGTATCTTATGAGTCTAATCTTCAACCTCCAACATGTTCACACAGACACGAGAATTTGAAGGCTGCTTCCTCTTATTCACAAGTTTTCATTCCCTTCTAGCAGTAACTGATCCTCAAATACTACAGATTTTACCTGCCAAAGTGTGGCCTCAACACCTTGAACTGAATTAGCTCCTCGCTGGATTTCTCGTGCCATAATCTCTACATGTCCATGTAAGGAGTAATACCTGGAAAAAATGGAAAATTTGTCATCCAAACTCGTAGCAGCTGGTGCACAAGGAAGGGGGAGAGCTTACACTATGTAGATCTTTGTGTTCCCCATAGCTAAATTGTAGACAAAGAGTATAATCCTAATTTACCAGCTACCACCACGTCCGCTCCTCTGGACAAATGCAGCACACATTTGGTAGCACTTTAACAGGTTGAAATATGTTTTCTGTCAAGAAAAAATGACAATAAAATGGCTCTTGATCAGTTGCATGGAATCCCGTTTGTGATAAGAATGGAGAGGTGAAATTGGGACTGCAGTCTATCTACCAATTCATCAATATTTGACCTGCGCTGCCTCACATCACTCACAAAACCAAAAAGAATACACCCAACATTCTGTAAACTTCATTCTTTCGCTCTAATCGAAATTCAATTTCATCAGAACACAACTAGCTATCCCAAGACACCGATTTCTATAACACACGTACGAGGATGATAAAAAACATTCCAAGGTTGATGGCGAAATCAGTAGCTTTAACTGACAACATAAACTAGAGAACGGGTTTCAAAACATCAAATTGAGAGCCAGAGCTACAAGTCTATCCTGTTTATCAGCAACCAGGTCATCTGTACCGATAAAACCACTCGATTCGGTTGAAGAACAGAGTCCAGTATCCTCTCTTTTTTGGATGTTTAAGAATGAACCAATTTTCAATAAAAAAAAATACTTAAGAAGATGACTATTAGTGATTGGATTACAAGTCTATCTTGATATACCCCACCAGGCAATAAGGATTTTATCTTTAAAAATGAAACAGTCAAAAGCACAAAGCTGGATTCTTGTTTTCCACGAAGTAATTACATAGAAAAAGGTCGGCAATTGGATGGTAAAATTCCAGCAATCAAGTGACAAAAAAAAAAAAAAAACTTTATAGTACATCGGCACAGGAAAGTCATTCCATCTACGTGAAACTTGATAAAGTTAAATTGCAGCTAAGTGATATATGCAAGCAAAGGGAAAATATAAGAGATGAGATATATATGTGACCTCAAGAAGAAGAGGTGATTGCCATGAAAATGCAGAGAGCAGAAACAGAGAGCGGAACAACTAATGAATGAACATATTTGATATATGCAAGCAAAGGGAAAATATAAGAGATGAGATATATATGTGACCTCAAGAAGAAGAGGTGATTGCCATGAAAATGCAGAGAGCAGAAACAGAGAGCGGAACAACTAATGAATGAACATATTTTTAAAACCTTCTTCTGGTACGTCGTGGTTAACAACTTGTGTGTTGTTAAACGAGATTCCTGTAAGATAAGGCGTGGCGTGACAAGCCAAAGATTTGTCGATTATCATCATCTGCTTTTTTTATTATTATATTTGCTGACTCAAAAAAACAGTCACTTGCCTCATTAATCTTTTTATTCCCAAACAAGGCCCCCTTCATTTTTGCTCCTTGCACTACTCGCTTTATTTTATTTTAAAATATATTAAAATAATATTTTTTTATTTTAAAAAAATATTTTTAATATTAACAAATTAAAACAATTTAAAAACACCAAAAACATTTAATTTAAAATAAATTAGAGTACACAGCGCGTGTGCAGCAATGCTACCAAAATTTACACGTGAACGATTTGATAGTTAATGCAAGCCATTTGAGTAAATAATGAAGGTGGGTGGGAGGTTGCGTTTTTCTTTTGTTCTTTAAATGACTTTGGACCGTGACAAACTGGTCTTTTGTCGCTGCATTATCTTATCTGGGGGCTACAGGACGCCCAAACTAATGTATCTCACGAAATCCAATGTCTTTGATATCGTACGTAATAATATTTAAAGTTCGAGTTAAAATATATATTTTTATAATAACTGAAATAAATAGAATTTTAATCGTTCACTTAAACCGATATAATATGTTTTCCATCCAGAAAAATAAAGAAATTGTGCACCCACGACTTAACCCTATTGTCAACATGAAATTAGCAAGTAAAAATACACCGAGGAGGAGCACAACCGAGGATACAACACGCTAACGATGGGCAATGATGAAGAAGCCGAGGACGCCCCCATCTATCAATAAAGGTCCATTTGATTGAAGCTGCAGAAACTGGGGACGGGCTATTCAGTAACAAGCTACAAAATTTGCAGTCACAGCCAGACTTTACAAAGTGACAGCATTATACAGTTATCTCATTTAACAAAAAAATAATAATAATCAAGTCAATACTCGTGCAGGTACAACACAGAACATTTCCTTTGAATATAGAAAAATTACGAAACAAGCTACAAAATTTAATCATTTCTTGAGAAATGCTGACTCTGCGAGATCAATGGCACGAGCAAGAGCGGCCGCTTTGTTCTCACACTCTCTCTGCTCGTCTGCAGGATCGCTGTCAGCCACAATTCCGGCCCCGGCCTGGAGGTGAGCTACCCATTCTCGACGAGTGTTCACGTCTTTGTATGAATACATTGTATCATAACGAGTACTGGTGGGGAAGACAATAGTCCTAAGAGCAAGTGCAATGTCCATATCACCAGAAAATGAAATGCCTCCAAATCCACCACTGTAAGGCCCACGTCTGGTCACTTCCAGCTGATCGATCAATTCCATGGCTTTCACCTACATTCCACCAGAGTTGATAGTGAGAAAAAAGAACAATCAACCCACATGAAGGCTTTGAGTCAAATTTCCTTTCAAGTCAGCAAAAAGAGCATAGACGCTGATTCAAGCAGAGGAAAGCTGATTTATTCTACCTTTGGTGCTCCGCTAACAGTACCAACAGGCAGTGCAGCGCGCAACACATCCCAGCTAGTTAAATTATCAGCCAACTCTCCAGTAACCTATACAGATGAATCAATTAAATGGAAAAGGCTTCACAAAATAAATGAAGATCACGGGATTATAAAATGCCAATATGGACCCGATTGTAGGTAGACATTCTTTAAGCCAGCATCAATAATCAATAGCAACAGTCACCAATTAAAAACAAAGGAGCCTAGCCAGTTTTTTTTTTTTAGCTGGAACCAACTTCATTTAATTCATTTTTTATTCATTAGCAGGATAGCTGAGTCATCAAAATGACATATAAAACATATAGAACATAATATGTAGATCTACTTACTTTCACCTGCAATCATAGAATGTGATAAGAGATACATACTGTTGAGCTGATGTGCATAACATGGGAATATCGTTCAATATTCATGAGCTTTTCAACTTTCACAGAACCAGGTTTGGAGACCTGCATGAAGGGCCAGTCTTCAGTACTGATTTATTGACAAAAGTAATTTTTTTTAGGAAAACATTCAGAAACTGCCGCCATGGCTCATTAAATGGAGCGTTTAAGAAGCACTGGTATTTGATGTTATTCAGACAACTGCATATTCATTTTCTAGTTCATTAACACATTCCGTGAACATAAATTAACAAGAACCAACCTTGCCAACATCATTCCTCCCCAAGTCAACAAGCATAATGTGCTCGGCACATTGCTTTTGATCATTCAAAAGCTCCTTTTCCAACATTAGATCTTCTTTAGGGGTCTTTCCTCTCCTAACAGTCCCGGCAAGGGGTCGGTTTGTAATCTTCTCCTGTCAACAAACATCAAATTCAAGTGAGAAATAAGAAAGATATACAAAAACAACTGTCTGATTATTCATCACATTGTTAATAAGAAATACCTTCTTCACACGTGTAAGAATTTCAGGGCTAGAAGCAACCAGTATACATCCTCTAGCCTGGTCACAAGAAAAGCAAACAAATATCAGGTTTTAAAATGGTCAAAAATCTTGGAACAAATAGTTTTAAGGGAAAGAGAGCAAACTTGTAAATATGTCATGTATGGACTTGGATTGACAACCCTCAAAGCCCTGTAAATTTCAAAAGGGTCTGCAAATGTCCGACGTTCAAAACGCTGACTTAATACAATCTGGAAAATATCACCAGCCAAAATATGGTCCTTTGCCTGTAACACTGAATCCTTGTATTCTTCACTCGTCATGCTCGAATTCTCCAATTTAGGGCCAAAAAGACGAGTGAACAACTTTATTGAACCTGCAGATAGCCTTGGTCTGAAATTGAGAATTGAGCCAGAGATTTTAATCTCAAACTTGTACACTAAGGGGGGGGAAATGGCATGACAGAACAAACAAAAAAGGACTGCTTACGGAGAAATATCATGCACTCTTGATAAGATACTTTCCAGTCGATTCATTCCATCCTTAAAAGCCTCATTGACAGAAGAAAATCGGTCTAATTGCACCCAATGAATCACACAAGCTTTCTGAGGTCAAGAATATTACAAAATTAATAAAAGAAGAAAAGTATCACTAGAGAAACTATCAAATTAGACATAAGAAGATTTATAATAAGAAATGACATGACACGTTGCGAGCTTTTTTCTCTTTGATTATGCTCTATAATGGGCATACATGCTTTGTTCACTGAATCCTGTAATTGAAGTGTAAATATATTTTACTTGGATCCACAAGTTCTTGCATCTTAGTGCAAGAAACAGAGTGCAAAATTTGGGTCAGAAAAGAAGCTTCAACATGAGAAATTGCATTTCAATCAAATGAAAGAAAAGCTCAAATTAAAGAACAAAGGACACCACAAACATGTCCATGTTTGGAGTTATAAGCAGAATATATGGGAAAAAAGACATGGGCCCTGGATCAGTTTAAAAACAACATGGAATCACCTTTTCCACGTGATCAAATACAATCACATCATCATAAAGGCCTAAATGGACATCAGGGAGATTCCTATCATCAGGTGGGGCACCAGAGAAAGGCAGCTTTTTCTTCTCTACATACCGCACTGTGTCATATGAGAAATAGCCCACCCATCCACCTAGTCAAGAAAGGAACATATCAGCATACTTGCACCCTTAGAATAAAGTCAACATAATTTCAAGGCTAAATTAGAATGGAAAATGAAAAAAAAAGTCATGGACTATAAACACTTCAAAGCATAAAATTTCTCCAGAGAAAACACTTGCAGCATGAAGATAAATATATCAGGGCCTCATCAAAAAATTCTCCATGATTTGATCCAGAAATGAAGAAAATGTAAAGAAACATGAACAGGGAAAAATACTTCACGTGCATAAATACAAATGTATCCAAGACAATTTTGACAAGTTATACTTCCCTCAAACCAAAACAAGACCTAAGATATACATTGAAATGGAAGATTAAGAAAAATGAGAACACGACACATCAAGCAGATAATTATCTACTTATCTTACCGCAAAAAGCTTCTGGAAGCTCATCAATAAGTTGAGGTTCCCAGCCTTCCATGATTTTTCTAGGAACCTCCATTGGATCCTCCACAATCTCCTCCAATCGACGACCCTCATAGTGGTCCATTATTGTAACCATGTTCTCTTTTGCTACAATCTCCATTCTTGGTTGAGCTCCTACGACACTATATCGCCCCTAATGCAAATATAAGGACCGACATTACATAAAAAAATGCATTTTGATATGTATGAAAACAGCAAAAGTTGAAGGCCATACAATTGTGGAAGCATCAAAGCCAGGCTCAACTGATTCAAACAAAAAGCTTGGAGCATCTCTATCATCTTCCCTAACCAGGCATCGGTAAGCAAGCACTGGAGTTAGGTGATCTGAGAATATATATCGGTATAGAGGAACTAGATTCCCATTCTTTGAAGCTTCTTGAAATCTTGCTGCCTGGTTATCTGGAAAGAATATGGACAAAATGCTTAGCACTTGCTTTTATTATTATTATTATTATGAAGAAAAATGATGATGATACATTAACTTAATAAATAACTAGTACAGTAAGAAGTTGGTGCACCGTTGAGTATTGAACACCAAATGGATTTCCATCCAATTAATACAAACAGTTATTAGCATGCCTGGCCAAAAGATGAGCAGCTCTGCTGCTGGAACAAGGAGCAAGGATAATGTGCTATGAAGAAACCCACTGAGAATAACACAAAGCTCTTTACAAGTCACAGAGACCGCACAAAATCTTCCAATTAATGATCCTTGACCACCTTGCATGGACAACTTGAATCAGATTCAAGGATTAGATCTAGAAAACCACAACCCGCAACAAAACAAAATCCTACTTAACAAACAAGCCTCAATAACAGCTGGATCCAAGACAGAGGCTTTTGTGGAGTGGCCTTCCTGCCAAAAGTTCACATTGTAAATTCTAAAACAAAACAAAAAATACCTCCGCTTCTGCTAGACTTGAAAACAGTATCATCAACATTTATCTTCTTCTAAGGCTGCCAACACTGGACAGCAGATAAATGATTCCTTACTGATTGAGAGTGAAACAGAACCATTCCATGAAACTCAGCGAGATAAGAAGCTGTGAATGTTATGCTGGATGGGGGATCTTTGACAGGTTTGGCATGGAGTAAATTATTTTGATTCCCCCAAGTAACTCAAAAGATTAAAAAAATATCCAACAAAACCTGAATCTGCAGGAAGAGTTACAGTCAATCAAGAGCATAAATATGAGCACGCACCCTCCCCAGAGATGAAACCAATAAAGTAGCTCTTGCATGACCACATTCAAAGGACACATGCACAAGGGACTTGTATGCTATTCCACACAAGCTACAACAAGAACCAACATCAAAACCCTTCCTGCGTAAAGCTTATACTGTTGGAAGAATACCGTGACATAACCTCCAAAAGAAAAGTTTGATCTCGTTAGGCAGCTGCAAATCCCAAAATCTTGTCAATAGAAAAAGCTTGATAACCTTCCCCTGTGCACCATACGCAAACACAAATTGAAGCATGATAGGTACTACTCACAGGGAAGATGCCTTTGGAATTATGAGCCCACACCGTCTTCTTCATGTTGTGTGCTCAGAGGGATTTCACAAATTACAATAGCTTTGGGAAGTAAGAAGATTGGTCTGATCAAACCTTCCTTGCATAGAAAATTGGTCTTATCTGGTAGAGATCCCACACATGCCCAGACATTTACAACTTTCACTGGGGAAACCGCTTTAAAATACTAAGGATTTAGCAACCATCGATCATCCGGAAAGCAAATATTGCATCAGTTACCAACCCCCCAGATCAAAACAGCTTTGAGAGCCTGATGACTTGTAATCATCCAAGTAAGAGATAGTTTGTGTCCAGGATTTGCAATTAACAATTATGCACAAGGAAAATATTTTCTTTGACCCCAGACACAGTGGAAAGGGTTTGTCAAAATCCTCAACCCTTGATTGGCTAAAAGCAAGATCAAAGTTTCCCAAATCCCTGTACCCCAGGCCACCACCTTTTTCCTGGGATATAAGGTGTCTCCCCTGATGGCCATAGATGTCCCTAGCATCTGAATTTGGCCTCTACCATAATTGATCAAAGGCGAAAACAAGACCAGGGTCCACCCAAATTCTCATGCACAAGAAAATGAAGAAATATGTGCAAGCAAATGCATTAATGTATACACACACATGGTGTGTAGACAGCATGTTTTGAGTTACGAGAAGCATTGCCTTAAAACCTTTTAAGTTTCTGAGAAAATAGTAACAAACAGAAGATACAGTGACCACTGGTTATTTGATTTTCCATATCCTGTGCTCCCTTTAGTTGGACCTAAGTACTTGCACTTCACTCAGCATTGCAAAATTGGATTTTGATCAGATTAAAAATCAATAAATTTATTCTCTTTTGAAGCCCAAACAATTTTAAGCAAACAGAATGTAGAATTGAAAATTTCGGTTCATCTTCTTTTCTACTGCCGAGATTAATCTCTCAGCAACCAAACAGATCTTAGATTGACATAATAGACTAAGCTAGCATATAAACTTTAACTTGTGTTGAGATAATCAACTTGACATGAAAAAAACATACCCAAGTTTCCAATACCGTTCCTTTCCTTCATTTCTTGACAACCAAGCAGTACAATTCATTGTCTTTTCCACTTGTACTATTTTGTCACAGCCAAACACAACACAAAAATAACTACAAGAAACACAATTTAGAAAGTGAAAGTGAGAATTAAGTACCAAGTGTTGAAGCTGAGCATTGGAGTGTACAGCCACGCGAGCTTGAACCAACAAGAGCAAGAGACCTTGAGCTTGACCTCGAGAGTCTAACGTTGAGATTAACAGAGGTAGCTGCAGGCAAGCGGGAACTTAGCGGAAGAAGATGACGAGTGACGGCTAGGGTTTTGTCCATGGTCTTCAAGGAGCATTTGTTAGGGAGAGAAAAGGGAAACTGAGAGACTTCACACATTGCGGCATAGAGAGTACAAAGTACTGTGCGTGTCAATGTGAGACTCTCTTCTCTTTTCGATTCCTAGCAAGTTTGAATTCACATATGTTACTGTTCGTCGTTGAAAAATGCAAAAACAAACTTCCTTTATCATCGATCGTTTTGGGCTATTATATATATATAGCTTAGGTGGATTTTGGGCTGGGCTAGGTTTGGTCAAAAAGAAAACCCTAATTATGGTAGCCCATTAAATGGGCTATATATGGTAAAGTTTACCTTAGGTCATGGTGATAATGAGAATCAAGTATGACTAATAAATTCAAGTATAAAATTTGTTATATTTCATAATGTTTGTTTTATGGTATCTGTATCAGTTAGAGTATCTGTATCAGCATGGATAGAATGGAAAATTAAATTGATGTTTATTTATTTTTCGTAGATTATGATACTACAATATATTTAATTGATATATTATTTTCTTTCAAAAAAGATGAGAAAAAAAACAAGGTATCTCTTAATCTCTCTAGTTATTTTTATTTTTATTTTTATTTTCAGTTTGGGATATAAAAATCATATATTTGCTCGTCCCTATTATTAATCATCGGCCTATTATTAATTTTTATATATAAAAATTATATCTCTTATCTCCCTATTATTTTTATTTTTATCTTTTTTTATTAATTGATATTTATTTTTTTTCAATTTCATCATTCTACATTAATTTTTTTTTAAATCAGGACTTATAATTTATTTTAATTTTCTTTCAACAAGTTTGTTATGGTTTCATTACATGCGGATTGAAATGTTAAATCAAGATTTTTTTTGTCTTGATATTTGTAAAACAAATATCATTCTGAGTATTTATTTAAAATTATATTTTTTAGCAATTATTCGAGTTATCTTTAAACTCATCAAATTAACTAAATCATATTTGGTTAATCCTCATATTTTTTTAAAAAAAAAATTAGCAACATCTAAATATTTTTTTTAAACATTAAAAAAATTCAATCTAACCCGCTACAAATTAAATATCTTGTTCCAACTATATGCCTAGAAGGATCGATATTTAAGGCATTGAAAGGACTCGTAGAAGATAAGTTAAGTGATGGTTAGTTTGTATTTTGTCAAAAGGATATAATCATAAGTTACATAAGAATATTAAGAAAAAGAAATATTTGTTCTTGGCTTATATTCTTAAGCAAAATACAAAATCACATATTCTCCCCACTTTGTGATTTTAGTTCTAAAATGGAAAAAAATTGATAGATCAATATCTTTTTTTTTACTTTTACATGGACATTTTTTTAATAGAATAATTAAAGACAGTGTATCAATCGTGTATCAATCGAGCCCATGAGTTTAACCAAGCATTTAACCCAAATATATATATATGGATATGGCGAAATGTGAAACCCAATAGCTTTGTGTTCTTCCAAGTATTAATCTTAAACATGTATAGGTTTGGCAAATTGTCAGACTCGTCATTTTTAAGCTTTGTCAACATGGTATATTCACTCTAGGAGTGTATTTGGAGTCTCAAGATTTTGGAAAGCTTTCACTACAATATAAATGGGGGTATCAACTCAAACTATATCATTAGTAAATCAATTTAATGACCTCTCAGACTATATCCACTGGAGAAACTTTATTTTCCCTTTTTCAGATATGAGACTATGATCTTTGAAAAAATGTTGTAAAATTGATTATATTTGAGAAGGAAATAAAAATATGCAATGTTCACTGACTAAGAATGTAAGTTTTTTATGTGTAAATCAAGTTATCTAAAATAACAATGATTTATATTTTGCAGTTGTTCCCTAGAGCACAAGCCCTAATTTTTCAAGGATTGGATGGATTCACTCTTTATAGTGCGAGCACACAAAGTATTTTGGAATGAGTAGACATCTCCCTAGTGTTATGATATAATTTACCTTAAAATGTAGTGGCATGTTCTTCCTAGTATAATCGACTAATCGTATATCTCTCTAATTATGGAATAAATGTTGTCTCAATAGCATGAATGGGTATAGTCTCCCAAAAACACAAACCTATCAACTTTTTAAGGATATGATTGCATAAATTATTATAGAAGGAATCAATGTCCACCAAGTGCTCCAAAATAATTTATCTTGGAATAGATTCACATGATCTTTCTATGCAATCGTACATCTCTTCAAGGATGGTATGAAACAGTGCGTTAACAGTGAGGATGAATATAGTCTTTTAAGGGAGCAAGCTTGTCTATCTTCCAATGATAAGATGAAGTCACTCTTCTTAGTACAAATTCAGAAATTATTGTTGAACAAATCAATGTCTTTCTAATATTATGACACAATTTACCTTGGAACAACTAACATGGTCTCTTTAGTACAATCATACAACTCTTTAATTATTGGATGATGCTCCCACACCAACTCTCTACGCGCGTCCTTTACGAAAAAGTCACCTGGAGATCCGAATCTTCATTTGGTGGGCCCTAATAAACTGGGCCATAAATATTACAGCCCAAGAAACCACTAGAAATATCCAGGCACCGTAGCCTAGATTTTGCGACTAAATCTCTGTTCCATTTCACCACTGTCAACAAAACAAACAGCAATGGCCGTGAAACCCTCAAAGACGGCTACGAAGAAGGCTCCGAAAGCTTAGAAGAAGGAGCAATACGACGCGAAATTCTACCGTATTCTGCACGAGTACTCTCAGGCTTTGATAGTGGGTGCTGACAACGTGGGACCCAACCAACTTCATAGCATCAGGAGGGCTGTACGTGGCCACTGGTGTTTCGATGGGCAAGAACACCGTGATGAAGCGTCGCATCGAGAATGTATGTATGTATGTATGTATGTATGTATATTCTTTTTGCCCAACACAGTGCTTGGAATCCTTTTTTATTAACAGACGAAAAGTTTTGATCTCTACACGTTATTTGATGGGTTGTAATATTAATTGGTGCTTTGATGAGTAATTACAACCTGGCTCACTAAGCTAGGCAGCGTGCAGCTGCATTATTCTTACCCTGATCGTGAATGAGAATACAGAGAGCCCAGCAACCAAAACTCCTTCCTTGCCTAGTAAAGTTCCCTGGAGTCACTTCACTTTTAATACATTACACCCTTTCACCGTAATCTCTTTTCTTTTTTATTTTCTCAATCCTATCATTTTTGTCTATTATTTACATATAAATTTATGTATGTAACTCATGAATTAATCAAGTTTCTGCACACGCATTTATGGTCCCTCTTATTTTACGTTTTTACATTTTTTTCACATTTAAGTCCTTGATGTTGAGAGGAAGTAGAGAGAGTCACCGAAGAACAGAGATAAGGTTTGAACTATGGATATTATGATCGTAAGAGATCATTCTTGGTGTTAATAAATAATTTTAGAGATGAGAGTTTGATATAAGAGGTTTTTTACCCTTGAAACGTGCTGGAAAAAAAAATTAGAATCAATCTTTTGTTTTAATCTGTATTTAATGTTAACAATATATTTTGTTTTTATTGGACATGGATATCATTTTAATTTATTTTCTAATTAAAAAAATACTATAAATTATATTTGTAACACCAAAACTTTTTTTTGTGTAAGAAATTAATTTAAAATTCTACTCATTGCGTAGCAAAAGTGCACTAGCTAATATTCTTTAAAATCTTTGCTTAGGTAAACCAGATTAATTTAAAGCAGATGGTTTTAAAAAAAAAAGATTTAAAAATCTGATTCAAATTATAAATGCTTCGAAGAATTACTTAAGCCGCTTCATTGGAATTTTTTTTATTTCCATTTACAATAAAGAAATATACGGGTGCCATGCATCTGCGTTCTTATTAAGATACATTTAACCGTAGGTGGGCAAAGACACACCCAGACTTTAATAGTTTTTGCAATTTAGTCCTAAAATTGAATTTCTCTAATTACACCCTTCAATTTAGGGTTTATTTTATAAGAAATACATGCTTTGCACCCCGTAAGAAGAAGAAAAAGCAGCTTTGCAGCTTTCCCTTGGCCATCAAGTGTCAGAAGCACGATCTTTTACTAACTCAAGTTACATAACATGTATAATTTTATACTGAATTAGTCCTTCACCTGTCGGTATTTCTGCAATGGAAACTCTCATTCTGGTGGGGGGGAGAATAACGTCTTTGCAAATCCAGGTCTACTCCGTCTCCTTCGTTTTTGGCATGGTCCCATTGATGTATTTACCTTAATATGTGAGAACGCTAAACGAAATGTTTGCCATGAAACTTGCTTTTGGCACTGACATCTGATTCTGAAGGAAAAATACAGGAATTTTTTTAGAAACAAGGCATTTTCGCATTAACCCAAAATCAAAGGCTACCGACCTTGGAATAGGTGGAGTGCTTGTTAAATAGCCAGCCAAATATGAAGTTGAATGAGAGCCAATCCACGTACTTGTCAAGTATTTGCATCACTGAAGACAATTCCTAAAGAATCGGATTCCCTGACCAAATAAACACTTAAGGAGATGGTAAGAATCCAATTGATGATCAGGATAAGCTACTAAAACAAATAGCTTCTCTTTTCAAATCCTTACCTGCAATGCAAATGTGACATCTGCTTCGTCTACTTTTAACGTTACCCTCTTTAATTTATCATCACGAGATTGACCTAGTTTAAGAAGCCCCTGCATAATGTTCTCAATATCATTCCATTGTTGGTGAATCTAACAATTAAGTAAGATGTGCTGTCACCTATTTAATGCATGATATTCACACATTCATATGAGCATATGTATTGATTTTACCTGGTCAGCTACTACTATGCACATATTCAAAAAATCAAAAATTCCAACTGGTGGTATGATTGCTGATTTGCAGATCTCCATGTAAGATTTATTGAGCTGCATACATGTAACAAGTTCAATACCAGTGACAACTGCTAGACGTGCATGTAATCATTATTTAAGAAAAGAAAGCACACCTCTCCTACAGTAGTATCCTTCTTTGCGCCATGGAAAAACTTCACAGCAGCGCACAGTATTATCTGCAGTTCATGTCATTAAAACACTGGAACCTTTACACTTGAACAGGCCCCCAAAGAAAACAGGAAATCTAAATGAGTTTCTATGAAAATCAAAGGGAACTACTCTGTACAAAACCGGTTAAAGAATCATGTTAGATACATATACATCATTCTACTGATATCTGCAAATCAGTAATTACAGAGTTGCTAGCCCAAACTTACTTGCTGGTGCTGAGGGAGGGACTGTATGGTGTCCACTATAGGTGATCTAAATGCTTTTGATAAAGCAACAGCCATATGATCAATCCTTACCTGTAACAAGTTCAGAGACATTCAGCACAAAAAACATCATGAGCATAATTTCTTGAATTAAGTTGGAACTATCATGTGGAACTATCATGTGAGCATAAGCTCTTGAATTAAGTTGGAACTATCATGTGAGCATCGCATGATTAGCCTGGAAAAGAACACTGGAGTCTTATATATGATGAAATGCAAGAGTATTGTCAATATGAGGTGGCCTTGCAATAAGTTAATAGCATAATGAACGAAATTGATGCTTGTAAACTAATAATATATATCCAAATTCAAAACAAAAACCACGCTGATAGCAAGCACTTACAATGTCATTTTCTTGTGTTTTAATACAAGCAAGAGATGTCTTTTGTCTTTTGTCGGTTGAAAATGAAGTTATATTGCTTGTAGATTCTCTCAATTCTGCTTCTAGAATCTCAATTGCACTCCTAACACAAAACAAAAAAACATAAGTTATACATGCTCCCACCTCCAAAACCCAAAATGGAAAAGGTTGTTAAATGCAAAAGCCAGAATCTCGGTCATTGGCATGTATTAGTAATTTGAAATAGAGTATACCTAAAAATATGAAAAATAAATGCGAAAGAAGATAATTGAATGACTGAAAATGAAAACACTGACCTGCAAACACAGAGTGCTTTACGCATGTCTCCGGATGCAGCTGCAACTTTCTGTCATAAGTCAAAAAAAGGCTATTTGTAAATTGTATAAAAGCAATCCAATTCATCGAAGTGCACCGAAACAAAAAAGGACTTACTCTGGCACAGAGTTCCAATGCTTTTGGGTGAAAAACTAAGTGTGGCACTGCCTGATAACGTAGAGAAACAATTACTTCAAGTCAGCAATACAGGAATAGGTTTGCAGATATATTTTTTTTTGCTAAGAAACCTTATTTCATGCAGTATGCTATATCCAAAAACCTGAAAGTGTTTAATGAACCTCCCCTCCAAAACAAGCAGAACATGGTACATTATACTTTGAAGTCACATCCATGTAGATGCAATGCTAGACTTTCTTAAGACCAACTCCTGTGATAAGCTTAAGTCATTATTATTCCAATTATTTTTATACACCTGGCCATACCTAGGATGCAAATTTCCCTGAAAAACTAGTGCAACCTATTTAGGCTTCCGCAAACTTACAAGAAAATCTATGGTTTGTTTCTAGCTTCTGGTGCCACATCTACATAATTTTCAGGATACAGTATAGAGCATATTCCTTTGTTGTTTGTTCAGCCTCGATTATCCAATTAGCAAAAACAGGTGTATGATATATATACTAGACGATATAGATACATTCTATGTTCCCAGTGCTCCATTAGGGTTTTTACTCCTTTGTTTCAGTGTTCTACGATTTCATGTGTTCCACATTCCAATGTGATCTTAAAAATCCTCCATGCATTGCAAACCCGCGCATATTAGAAAGTGAAAAAAGTGAGGATATAAATTACCATTAGCCTCTCCTGGAGTATTCTGATTATTTGATCCTTAGAATAGGCCCTGAAAGTTATAACCACAGGTTTGCCTGCAAAAGAATGCGTTTGAACCCACCAGTAGGTGCCAAACCCAAATTCACGCATAGTAATTGATAAGTGAGTGAACAGAACAATAAAATATTTCTGAAACGAGAAATGCTAGTGACTTAATTTCATGACACTGAATCAAGGATAAGCATCTTCATGAAGATGTAGAAATAATTCATTGATTAAGATGGATTGGACCGAGTTTGATTATTATTTTGATCGTCAGAAGAAAGCAACCAATGAACTCACAATTCAATGACTTGAGTCTTGGAAGAAAGCGATCTGCTAGGTCTATGGCATTTGCTACTCCTGCAAAAGCAAAGTTCGTGGAGTTGATTCTGGTTTGAATGTGGTCTGCAAACTTTAACCCACAAGACAGTAAAGAAGAATTAGATGAGATGTGTATAAATATTACCTATCAGTATACATCTCGAAAATGGTAAAGTTGTAAGCATGAAAAGATTATAAAGGACAGCACAGTCCTTGGTTACTAAATAATCCAACTCATCAGCAATTATAAGACTGCAAAAAAATAAAGTTTAGTTATATTATGCATCGATTCAAATAGAATCTGCGTGGGTCATGGTCTATTTTACATGTGCATGAGGATAACTGAGACCATAATATACTGTGCATGTGACAGTGTATTAACCTGCCTATTTAATTGAAAATAAAAAATGACAGTCTATTAGCTATGCCGATGACATGATTCTTACATCATTTTTGAGTTCAATGACTGCTGTTGCTGCGAATACAAGTTCTGGAGATGTTGTAGAGGTGGGGTGGACACATCGATTTTCTTCCTCGGTAGGGTTTTCTCCATCATCTGACAGAACGAACCAGCTGGTAAGTATGCCTGATATTATTGGTATCTATATGCTACTATACTAAACTCAGTGGAAAGAACTGTTTGTCAGTACCTTGTTGAAAATCTCAGATGTTTTTGCTAATGAAGTACAGTTCATGGCCAGTACATCTGGGGGCTGAAACCCGGCCTGATAGGAGAATTCCTTGATGAGCATTGCAATCAGGAAAAAGCAAACGCACAGCACCAAGCAGGCAAACAAAAAAAGAAAAAGAAAAAAGCATTGAGAGAAAACATTACAAGGCATTTGATTACTATAATTTGGAATTGAGTTAAGGAAATGCAGTTACCTAACTTCTTCCGATCATTCATTTCTAGAAACGCTATAAAATTGGCATAAAAAGCACCATAATCCATTGGAGTATGAGGGTGCAAAAGGCAAAGAAAGACCGCAGCACAAAGGGTGAATATTAGGGAATTTCATGCATCCAGTCAAGATGCATAAAATCAAATTAACCAGCTGAATGCACAGCATCAATTCAAAATAAACCAAATCATTTCTTCTAAAACCATAACTCAGTTTTACCTCTTTTGCCCAATCAACTAAACACTGTTTCACTTTCTCCATCGACAACGATTTCCCAGTCCCGGGACACCCACAAACGTACAAACTCCCGGCCTTTTCCTGCTCTATACACGCCTTACAGAAATCAAAAACTCTTTTCTGTTCATCTTCACGACACACAACACTAGATGGTGCCGTTGACAAGTGCAATGCTTCCTTCACAGCACTTGTTTGTTTTATATCTACAATTAAAGCATAATTATTAAGCTCAACATAACATTAATTAAAAAATATTACATAAAAACCACTAAGTAATCAAGCAAAAACCTCTTGGATTCCAATTCGGTTTCTCGCAGAAATTATTTGACGTGTTTTTCTTCACTGGTGATTTGCATTCCTTTTCCAGTTTCTCAATTCCCTGAATGAATATTAGCAAATTAACAAACACTTTAATCACTAAAAGAAAAACACATATAACTTCAATAATTGTAAAATTAAGGTATATTAAAACCTCACATTAGTAGGAGTGTTAGGGATCGAATCAACGTATCGCCGAGGCGATTTCCGCTTCGAAGGAGAAGAAACAGGACTCTCGTGGATTACTACATCTGCATTAGATCTTAATCTCCGTTTCTGAGGAGTAGATTTACCGTTGGAACGGGAGATCTCCTCCGATTTGACGGCCATGATTGAAGACTTGAAACCTGTGATTGACGGAATTGGTAACTGGGTTCGTGAATCGCCGTTGTTTTTTGTGTTGATGGGTGAATAGACAGTAGAGGAGGGTTTTTGGTGGGCTGGTGAAGTTATTTTCGCGGGAAAGGTAGCCGTAACAAATTCGTCCCCCGCGCATGTAACTGTTACCTTTGGAAACAATTCGTGCTTGGGCTGGATCCTGTGGACTTACAGGTTTTACGTGGGCCTACGTGAGGCCTGAATAAATGATCCAATCATCCATGTTTTATAATTGGGCCCCGTTTAAGTTGGGGCTGGGCTACAGTGATTGTAATGGAGATTTGTAGGATTGAGATGCATTCTCCATCTTCACATATGATTTTCAATTTTTATAATCGTTTTTTATTTTAAAAGTATTTTTTTGATATTATATACTTGTTATTGGTGGCAAGACTACAACAGGGTATATATATAAAAAAAACAAGTATACAGAGAAAACAATGTTTAAGTTCAATATAAATGAAAATCAAGTTACTGAAATCTTATTATAATTGACACTCAATACGTGTTTATACTTTAGATTTTTTTTAGTTACAATAAAAAAATATATATTTATAATTAAATATTTGTATGAATTTTTTATAAACTAAATGTGAATGAAAGAAATTAACATCGTTGTAAATAAACAAATCATTATATTTTTTTAAAATATACATACAAGTTTTTTTTTGTATATTCTAAGCATATTTATTTAAAATCATCAGCCACGCTCTATTTTTTAGAGATAGAAAATTACTGCTAATTATATACTATATATGATTTAATTAGAAAGAACTTTATTTTGTCGCTCAGTTATGCATATCAGTAGATAATTTACATGTTACATTTGATGTCACGTTGCTTTAGCAAGATTAATTCTTTTATTTAATTTCTAAAATTATAGGAACCGTTCATATATATATATATATATATATATATATATATATATATATATATATATATATATATATATATATATATAATTAACGTCAATTGGGGGGGGGGAGTTCCCCGAGTAAAACAAAATGGATCGAATTCCATGAAACCCAAGTGGCTTTATATTTTTTGTTCATATATATAAGAGAGCAACTAGCTTGGGCAGGGGGTATCAATCAATGTCAAAAGAAATCAATTGACAAGAAGAAAAAAAACTTTGTCACGCAGGCAGCCTTTGCCTGAGCTAAACCACTTGAAAATTATCAAGACCCCACTTAATGGAAAAAATACAAAAATAAATTAAATATATTTATGAGTTATTTATATTCCTCATTAAATAAAATATTTTAATTATAAATGATAAAGATGGTTCAAGACTCCACTTATTATTATTTAAAAAAAAAAAAAACATTTGTTATCATGAGCAGACTCTGCCCACAAGAGAGGAGCTTGTGATTTATATTTTGACGGACTTGAGTGGCCATGGCTCTCGAACAGTACTGGTGGTGTGTGTGTGATATCAAACCATGGCCATGGAACTATTAACGGTGGCGTGTGGCCACCTTGCAACGACACGGTGAAAACGATCATTTGGATGTCGAAAAGACCATCTCAATAAGATATTCTTATTAAAATAATATTTTTATTTTTATTTTTCAAAATATTATTTTTTACACTACCATACAAAATAAAAACATTACAAAATAATTTTTATTTTTTAAAAAAATATATTTGAAAAAAATAATATCAAACCACCTGTTCCTTCTCTACTTAACGGCGCCCGACTCTGTGATAACCGAGCAACTCTACCCTCTTTCGTGAAAGCAAAAGTCCCATCCTTTACAATTATCATTCTTGCTTGTGACGAATATTCTTGATTTTGTTTTTACCAAAACACCCTATTAATATATTGTTTTCATCTACAGATCCTAAAATAAAAGTTTCCGTGCTCGAAAAATCGAAACCCTGAGATTGTGATGTGTTTTTTATATATAAAAAAAGAATTTTTAAAAGGGGATTCGTGATTATCCACTGCGATTAATTATTAACCTAAGAAGTATCTGTGCTCATAAAATATATATATAAAAAATTACACAATTCTCGATCTCTTGTTAGCTAGTCTCTAGATCACACAGAGACTAGAACAAAGAATGCAAGTTGTAATTACTTTTTGAAATATAATTTCCTGGCTAATGACTGATCATGATTTTATCTAAATATATCATTGTTTTGTGTGTGTATATATATATATATTAAGGAACCATCTTATCTATAAACTCAAACTGTTAGGTGAGGATCCAGAATATGATTTATATTATTCTCTAGCACACTCTCTCAAGTAAAAATCTTTTGAGCTTGAAACTTGCATAGGCCCACATTATCTTGTATTTGGTTTTTATCAAATACAATGGGATGGTGAGATTCAAACTCGTGACTGCTGGGTCAACAAGTCTCTGATATTATGTTTAGGAATCATTTCACCTATGAGCTTAAGTTGTTAGGTGAGACTATAAGATATAATTTATATTATTCTGTAACAATACATAACCCTAGCCTTGCATATTGTTTTAATTATATTTTCTAAGCGTGTGTGCAGAGAAAATGGTACTGGGTTCAATATTAATAAAAAAAACAATAAACTCAGTTTTTCAAATCTTACAAACTTATTTACAATTTAAATTATTTTCATTTACAATAAATTTATTTCATATCCATAATTAACAATTTGTATAATTGTTATCAACTGAATTTGAATGAGAAAATTAACATCATTATAAATAAAGAAAAACCATTAGATTTTTTTTATATATACAAAATATACACACAAGTTATTTTAAATATTCGAAGCATGTTTGTTAGTTTAAAATTATCAGTCATACTCTAATTTTTTAGAGAGAGAAAATCTACTGCTAATTATATATTCGTTTAGAAATAATTTAATTTGAAAAACAATAAAGTATGGATGAAGCATAACTCAACCTCTATATTGGGATAAAAAAATTAAACAACTTAAAAAATTTAAAAGTAGATTGATATGATATCAGAGACAATTTACTTATTTTACATTAAAAAATCAACACTCATTGGTTGTTTTAAGAGAAAACTTATAATATAATTTTGTATGAGAGTAAACACCACACCTCTCTAAAAAAACCGCACTTTGTCGGTTTAAGTAACCGAGTAAAATCATGTTTGTTACAGATACTTACAAGGGATGTATATTTTGGCTCGAACTCAAGACTTGATGTGTAGATCACAGATGCTTTACTATCGTGTCACATCCATTAGAGACAAAAAAAAAAAATATGATCATCATGTTGAAGAATGATACAAATCATATTCTGGAGTTTTACCTAAAAGCTTAAGTTTTTAGGTGAGATGATTTCTTGACATAGTATCAGAGCCTTGTTAACCTAGCCGTCACGAGTTCGAATCTCATCACGCCTTTTCTATTTAATAAAAATCAAGCATAGGGTAATATGAGTCTATGCAAGTTTCAAGCCCAAATAGCTTTCACCTGAGAGGATGCGTTGAAAAATAATATAAATTATATTCTGGGGTTTCATCTAATAGCTTAAATTTGTAGGTGAGATGGTTCCTTAAACCATCAATTGAATATAATTATTATTTTTTCATCCAAAAGATAATATTGTATATGTTTCATTTGATGTCACATAACTCTAGCAGGATTAATCTCTAAAAATATAGCAGCCGTTCATATATATAGTGTATATATATAGGCAATGACTTTCAGTGAAAGAAACAAAAAACAAGTTCTCCGGGTAAAACAAAAAATGGATGAATTCCACTGCATGAAACCCAGACGACAAGTCTTTATCTTTTTTGTTCATATATATATACAATAGCAGTATAAACACAGAGCAGCCGAGGTAGTGGGTGTCGATCAACGTCAAGAATCTCAATAGACAAGAAAAGCTTGTCACAAGAAATCGCTGGGCCTCGCAGGAGAGAATTTGTAATTTATATTTTTTTGTACGGACTTGAACGGGCATGGCTCTTGAACAGTGTAGTGGTGCGTGGAATATCAAGCCATGGCCCGAGAGCAAGCGACTCTGCCTCCCCTCCCTTACAGCGACACCGTCGGTGAAAACGATCACTGGCGTGTTGAAAAGCACCTCGCTAAGATATTTTTTTATTTTTTTTACTTTAAATGCATATTGCATATACAAAATTATCCAGAAATCTTAACCTGGTGCCGCCATGCATGGGCTGTCGACCATACCTAATTAATATATACACACACCGAGTGCGTAACATTTTAAAGTGTTTTCAGTGGAAACAAACGGCTATGCTAGAGTGTGAATATTTAATTTTGTGCGCAAGCAATCATACACCGCGGTTTCAAATTTGCTAAGATCAAGTTCTTGAAATTAAGATGTGTATGTTATATGATTTGGCTTGAAAGTTTAGTATAAATGAAAGGAGCGAGTCTTAGAAAATAATATAAATTATATATTGGAGTCTTACCGAACAACTTAAACTTGTAATTGAGATGGTTTCTTGATATAATATCAAAGTCTTGTTGATATAGCGGTCACGAGTTCGAATCTCATCACTCTCATTCTATTTAATTAAAAATAAAGTACAAGATAATATGGGTCTGTACAAGTTTTAAACTTGAAGGGTTTATCTAACAGAATGAGCTTTAATGTAAGATTGTTATGATGGTAATTGTGTCATTTTCACCATTATATATATATAATTGAAGCATTTCCTCTTTAAAGATAACGATATTATGTGTTACAATATGAGTATTTTTTATAAACTCCTACTTTGTTTCATATTTATTTAATTTTTTAATTATTTTTATAATTACTTTCCATTGTTAATTTAATAAAAAAAAATGGTTGCATTTGTTTGCAGGCATTTATATGGAACGTTCACGATCTATATATTTCTCAAATGATGATTTTTAAACATTTCAATGATTTAGTTTATTTAATTTTTTTGAGAATATAGCCAAGGTTATTTTTAAAATTGATTTTTGTTGAGACGTAATAAAACATCTTTTTCGCTAATGATGTTAGATCATTATTATTGTTTTTTTATTTTTTTCAAATTTGGAACCTTTCTTGCATCAAAGTGAGAGCGTTCACAGTGATAACTATCCAAATAATTAATTACTCGTTGTTTTTTTCTCAGTTAATCCCACCCCTTCTTTTTTCTCTCTTCGACGTCTCTCTCCAGGCTACAATCCGTTCCACTCCTTATCTTAAAAAATTCCATCCCTTTTTGGATTTTTTCTTATCACTTTGGATTTTCTCTGTAATATGATCTGATCTTCCATAGGAGGCAGATAAATATTTGCTGAATCCTGCTTGCTAGAATATGATTTTAGACATGACGTTACTACAGTGCAATCCAGAACTCTCAACTCGAATGGAGAAGCGGAGTGAGTTGCAATCATTCTAAGAAGATATTTTACATGTAATTTTGTTTTAAAACATGGCTAATGAATATATTTAAAATCACGAGGTTTATTTATATTTAAGATTGAAAGTATGTTAGGAGTTAAAATTAAACTCATGTAACATACAATCTTTATTTTTATTTTTTTTAAATCTAGATTAAATAAAATTTAAATTTAAACTATATGAGTGCACTCAATTCAGCTCAACTTGGACTCGAATTAGGGATCTAAGTGACTATTTAAAATTGTGGTTGAAGTTGTTTTTTAAAGTGTTTTTTGTTAAAAAAATATATCAAAATGATATTTATTTTATTTTTTAAAAATTATTTTTAGCATCATCACCTCAAAATGATCTAAAAACACAAAAAAAAGTTAATTTAAAATAAAAAATAAAAAATAAAATTTTTATTTTATTCAAAAAGGCTTTCCAAACACAAATTATTTTTTCTACCAAGCCTTAAATTTACTTGTGTGATCAGTTAGAATACTTTTGCTTCTTTCTTCCGTGTGTTTTTCTTGCTCTTTCTACTATCCATTCTACAGCTCTTAGTTTTTGTTTTCGTAAAGACATTTCGAGTCGGTTTTTTAAAAAAAAATTATAGGTTTGATCTAGGTTGTTAAAAATAATATTTTAACTTGATATGAAAAATATAATATAAACTTAAATAATTACTTTTTAATTAAGTATATATTAATAAATGCAACTAAAAAAATAAATTATATTAAAATATGATATAAAGAGTCAATAACATCATAATCAATGAGTGATCTAAATAAAATAAAAAAAAACAATATGAATAAATAAATGAGTGATATAGAGAAATAAAATATATCATAACAAAACTTTCAAATACAGATAAAATTATTGAATGATAGAAAATATACAGAAATTGAGTGATAACTTGGTTGTTTCCTTATCAACAAATTCCTGAAATTCATTTAACTTCAAGTTAGTTGAAACATAAATTCTAGAATGAAACACGTAATATGACCCCATAAAACTCAAGATTTGTACTATCTTTTTAGATATTTTTTTTTAATATCTAGTTTGATGATTAACTATATAATATAAGTTGTAACATAATCATATCTTTTTAATAAATATGTGATCAATATTAAAGATTTTTTTTTAATAAATACAAGGAAAATATAAAATATGCATGTGCTATCTTTTGACCTAGGTTTGCTTTAACAAGAAGGGTTTCTCAAATAAAATAAATAATTTAATCTAATGATGTCAAACATGAGATCATACTACAGGTAAATGTTTTTTTTTAAAAAAAGATTAGATCTAATTTAATAATATGTTAAATCAACTTGTTTCCCTGTAGAAGTGGTTCCATCGATCACGGCAACAACCTCCTATAAGCACATGCTTAATCAAAGGATTAATGAGTGCGTTTGTACATTTTTAAAAAATATATATATATTATTTTATTATTTTAATAAATAAAAAATAATTTTAATTACACTGGCGAGTGCGGTTGTACAATATTTTTTTAACATAATTATTTGAAGTTTTTTAATATTAATATTTTTTTATTGCATATTGATGTCAATATAAAAAAACCATTTAAAAATAATATTTTAATATATGTTTAAGAAAACACATATATTGTTTTTCAATTGATGATGTATAATGTAGTTTGGTTTTTAAAAGTTGTGCCATGATGACAATGATAACAGAAAACTTGTGATATGTAGACTAGATCTCGAGTTTGAATTAAAATATATAATCTATATAAGAGTCTGGGACAAGTAAAAAAAATTTTGTTCACTTGAACCATAAAATATAGCTTGATAAGTTGATTTATTGAACAAAATCTTATCATTAAACATTTGACCGTAGCACTACATTGATTTACAAATCAATCGAAGTATAGACATGATTTGAGAGTCACGGGCTCCAGCCTTCGATCATTGCCGCTTATATTAACGGTGCAAATTCATATGCCGCATGAGTTGATATTGAAAATTAAAGAAATAGCGTGATAGCCGAGGCCTCTATTCTGTGTATCAACTCAGCAGGAACTGAGCTTTCATTCCTGTACAGGAGACGATAGATATCAGCTGATGATTCTATCTTGTCGGAAATTGATTGGGTTCTTCCAGCTTGCAATATTTTTCACTAGCTAAAGTGGGTTTTCTCTATCTAGCCAGCCCTTTTCCTGCAATTCTGAAATAACCAGTGTGATGACCAATCCTTCATTTTTCCTTCGCACTGCATGCACTCCCCGCCATGTGCAGAATAGAGAAGTCCCAGGAAATTTTGCAGATGCCATGGGAGTGCGAGAGAAGAGGTGTGCGCATCTGGTTTAGACCACTTTGCCCTGTTCATCCCCTTCAGAGAAAGATTCTCTCAAGTGATTTACTGCAATGTTTTAATCCATAAATTATGAAATAACTGGAACACAGACAGGAAAAAGAAAATGAGAAAATTCGGTCGTGCTTCGATCGAGAGAGACAAGGCATGCAGAGGCAGACAAGAGAGGTCTGTTGATGCACCGAACCCACCATTAACTCAAAGCAAAATAATTGGCTGACAGCTTCTTGTTTATGGTCCAACTGGGCTATCATTTTTCTTTCGAATGAACATTTAATTAATTTGTAAGCTCCACCAAACTTAAATATCGCTGCATTATTATACAGCACTGTCCTTTCCTATCTCCCTTTCTCTATAATGGTCATTTTCTTTTTAACTATTTCATTTTTTTTATTCAAGAAAATCCCACTCCCGGAAAGCATATTTTGTGGTTTCAGGTGAGCGAGTAAAATCTGGTTATCCAAAACTCTTACAAAAAATACACGTTCTAACTCGAACTCAAAATTTATTATGCAGATCTCAGGTTTTTTATCATTACACCAGGCTATTATAACTTATTGATTATTAAATTGCCTTTTCTCTCTGCAAATTCTTTGCTGTCGAGATCTTCCATGCTATCATCATGCAGCTGGAGTGCGCTTCACTGTTCCTTGCAAGGGATGACTTATCATGTGTTGCGTCTTTCAGCTAATAATTTAATTTGAGGTTCAAATTGCATCATGCCCGGAAATAATTACTGGAGGGAGTAGAGTAGATCGATCAGTGTAGGTGATAGCAGTTTCTGACTTCTTAGAACGTGCATGGATTTTTTCATTCCTCAGTTAACCTTTTCTAGAAAAAACAGAAAGTAAAAGGTGGCTTTATAGTAACTGTCATCGTACTCAGCCATGATAATTTAATCCTTGAGAGTTGTTTTTACTTTTCTTTGGATCTGCCGGACAAGTCATTATGCCCCCACCCCTATCGACCCACGTTGGAAATATGAACATAAAATTCGTAATAGTCAGTAATCTTATTTTTGATATCACATAAAAATAATTTAAAATAAAAAAAATCATTTTTTGTCCAAAAAAAAAAACTTTTAAAATACAGTTTTAAAAAGAATCTTTCAAAGAGATAAAACCCACCGTGGACAAGGACCTTGCTCTCGACCTTGGAAATATTTTTCTTGGACCGAGCATTCCATGAGAAAATAATAAAGACTGGGCAAAAAAGAGAAACAAAAAAACATGGTCAGTTTGAGTTGAGCATCGATTTTGAAATAAACACAGAATCTTTAGAATACGACACTGTACGCACCTGTTCAATTCAATCAACATAAAGATTATTTTGTGCTCTAGTTTTTTATATTTATTTATTTACATGGCTTGGAATATTTTGTCCCTTCTCCCTCGCGTGCCCAGTTGCAAAAAAACATGTGTTTTGCGTTTGCTTTTGCTTTTGCTGGATTCAAGTTGATCCATAGGGCCGAAGAATGGGCCAATAAGCTGCAGGGAAAATCTAGAATGGGAGTGTCGACGAAATACTGCTGTTCCTAATAAGACTTTTAAATTTTGAGTCAAAATTATATATATATATATATATATATAATTGCATTTGTTTAGTCTTGGCTTTCTTTTTATTAAAGATTTACAGATGATTTTACGCATCTCTAAACAATTGGTGTATTACTGTACTTTCACACAGATCGCTATTCCATGAATAGTGGTTTGTTATTTTCTTTTTTTTAATTTTATTATTTAATGTTATATTTATTTTTATTGATTTATCCTATTCTCGTGAGATATGCATCAGTTTAATAGGTTACAACTAGAAAAAAGTTCTTATTGTAGCTCTTTGTAGTTTGTATCATTCATTGTAATGATGCTTTGCTATTTTTTTAATTAATGTTTTATTTTTTAAAATTAAAAATTAATATTAGATATGTTTTTTAAGTTTTTTTTAATTGAGTTTTGTTCTCTTAATTTCATCATTTATTGTTGAGTTTATAGGAAATATAACTTCATAATATGTTTTTATTGGTTTTATATGGGAATATCCAAGTCTCGTGTTCAAAGTTGTGGATCTTGGTATTTTAACTCCAAAAAAATTGTTTTTTCTTCTTTCTACAAGACAATCGTAGTCTTGTGACTCAAGTTCAATTGATTTATTTTAATTTTTTTTCACCCCCTGAATTTCATCTTTTCATTTAGTGTTTGATTAAGAATAAGGCTTTATCGTTTATTTTTGTTTGTTTTTTATTAGATTATCTCGACCTCATGAACCAATAATGCTTAAGAAGTTAACTTGAGTTACTTAGATTATTTTTCACGTCATTTTTAATCAAAAAACTTATGAATCTCATCTTTCAAGGCAATGTACGATAAAGTAATTGAGAATTAAGTTTTCTAATTTGTTTTGATTTGCTATTTGTAAGGTTATGTGAGTCTCCTAGTCAGAATCACAAATTTGACAGATTAACGCAAGTTAATTTTATTTTTTTTTATATGGTATTATCCCAATCACATGATGTGAGTTATGAGTTTGAAGGATTGACTCGAGTTATTTTTTATGTTCTTTTTTATTCTCATCCTTCAATATTATACTAATTGAATATTAGACTTTATAATTTATTTTAATTTATTTTCTATGAGTTATTTTGATTTTATTATTAGCTTTATGACTACGATCATGATGTAATTATATTTTGATTATAACATGAACATTGGACGTTGATGTTATAAATTATTTAACATGTTATATGTCAAATATTGATTTGATATAATTTTGATGACTGCATGCACGTGTTCATATATATATATATATATATATATATTCATATCATCATGATGTATGTCATGAAGCCTAAAAATACCATGTTATTATGCTTAATGATTTAATAAGTATATGTCAATACACTACATGTAACATGTTTTTGTGTCACATACATTAATCTAGATTTAACTATTAAGTGTGTGTGTGTGTGTGTGTGTGTGTGTGTGTCAAGGATGAAAAACAAATAAAAAAATTGTTTTAAGATTGATATCGGTTCAAGAATTTACCAATTTTAAATCTATCAAGTTCAGGAATTTGTAGGAACTAGTCAACTTTTTGAAAACACAAAACAATTTATAGAAACCAATTGACCGCTTTAGCTATTAATATGATTCCAACAACTAGTTTTTTCTAATACGATTTCAACGGCACTAAATTATTAGTTTTAATCTAGGTCTGTAAACAGCTATTTCCTTGGAAAAAACAAGTACAGAGCTCCTAATGTAAATATCTAAGCATAGTTCCTCTAAAAAATAACTTATAACATAACTTCTAACACCCTTGTGGATAGCAAAAAACGAGGTTATATGTAAATTGACAAAATTATCATAAATAACTTAATTGTTATTCCAATCAACTTAACAAAAAGAGTACTTTGTGGAAAGTATAAGTGTCACTCTAAACACTTGAGAAAGTCTCATAAAAATAGAATTATGAGTGATTTAATGCTTGTCTTTCAGCAAGTATTAATAAAAGGTTTTATAGTGTTTAGCCTGTAATTTTTTTTAGGAATAACGATTTAATCTTAACTAGTAAAAAAACTGAATTTGATCTTGCACCAATAAAAAACCATGCAATGGTTTGGTCTCACTCGCTAAGAAAATTGTGTGTTATAATGAAACTCTTTAACTGGTATTCAAGGAAAAGACTAGGTAGTTTGTCGAATCTCTACGAGATTTAGTGCACTCTCTCTAAATCCTCACTATTTAATTATCATATTTATATTGTCGTTTGCTTTCGTATTTGCTTGATTATTTAGAATTGCATGTCATTAGATAAGACATTATAAATTTATATTTTTATCTTGCATACCTAATTCACCCCTCTTATTGAGTACACTTAGGCTATACCTTAAGTGATCAACATTTATAACCCGAGTTACGAGTTGACAGGATGACTCAATTCAATTTTCTAAGTTTTTTTTAATTATGTTTTATTTTTAAAAAAATATCATTCAATATATAGTTGATTGAGATTAAAACTTCATAATTTATTTTAATATGTTTTATATGAAATTATCATTATCTCATAACCTAAGTTAATTCATTGTGTTTATCTTAATTTTTTTAAGAATTAAACTATGTTTTTATAAATAATTTATTTTTTTGATCCATGAAATCAATCTGATCACATTTAATCAACCTCTATATAATTTAAAAGATTTTTATTGGAAAAATATAATCATCATCGAAATATTTCTTTTATATTTAACAAAACAAAATGACCAAACTAACACCATAACAGAAATCAAAATTATTTACATGAATTGGTGACTATAAGTGATTGTAATGAAGAATTGATATAATAATCACGTGGATTGACATGGAGGATGTTGCTAGGAAGCATCCAAAAG
Source organism: Salix brachista (assembly GCA_009078335.1). Classification (NCBI taxonomy): domain Eukaryota; kingdom Viridiplantae; phylum Streptophyta; class Magnoliopsida; order Malpighiales; family Salicaceae; genus Salix; species Salix brachista. The sequence continues at coordinate 4,055,011 of CM018580.1, read as the reverse complement.
ATTTGATAGAAAAATTGAAAACGAAAACAGTGTTACAAGTTAAATCAATTCTAGCCGTCAAACAAGTCTCCAATGACAAGTGCACGTTAATAAAAGCGTCACAATCACTGACAGCCTATTTCTCCTGACGTAAACCCTGGTGCGCTAGTGGGGTGATTTTGGACCGTCAATACCACACCCAACTAGATATTTGTTTTTGCATTTTATTTGTCCTTTTTCAGAGACTTTATAAATAATTATCATGAAAAATATTCTGACAATTAAACTCGAATGCTCTGTTTGGTAATATGTTTTAAAAATATATTTGAAAAAAAATAATTTTTTAAAATTTAAATTAATAATTTTTGATATTTTTAGATTATTTTGATGTACCAATATCAAAAATTATTTTTAAAAAATAAAAAAAATATTTTAATATATTTCTAAACAAAAAAAAATTCAGAAACAAAATTACATACAATCCCTTAGAGAATAAAGAAGGCATAAAAATGATAATAAAAAAAGTAAGAATAGAGGCCAAGCTATGAATTATATAATTTATACAATAAAAGACACCAGGTGTCATTTTTATGTTTTTTATAATGAAGATATTATTATTTAACAATGGAACATATTTTTTTTGTCTTATATAAAAGTTCATTAAAGAAGGATATCTTTCCGAATATAGTATGCAAATCACATCTTCATGTACAAACCTTTTTTATATTTAACATTACTTTTTTCTAAAAAAATACTTGGATGCAGTTACATAGTACCCGCTAGATATTAGTAATATGGGAATACTATTGATATTACCTTTTAAAATATTTTTTTATTCAAAAATATATTAAAATTATATTTTATATTTTTAATATTACCGATCTAAAAACATTAAAAAAAATTAACTTATAACACATTGCAAATATATACTAAAAACACCAGGAAAAAAAGGACAAATTCAACTATACACACTCGCTATTAAATTAATAAAGTCTGCTGCGGAAACCTAATTAAATTAATACACACTCGTAATCTTTTTGTTGTTTATCATTTCATTTTGTCATGGAGGCTCGAAATTCCTCTGTAATATAAGTATTCCATTGCAAATTCAACACTACACACTCGCTATTATACTTTATTGTATTCAATTTCGTAGTAAGGTGATAAAAAGTTTGAGATCTATTTTGTAGGTTTTAGGACGTGATTATTTAGTAAGAACTCGAGACAGTTGAGGTTTTACTCGTTTAAAGATAGATAGGGTTTTCTCGATTTTTTTTATAAAAGAGGTATCATTTGGTACGTTCAATCTTATATTATTTATTAACTTAGAGTGTGCTTGATATTGTGGTTGTTGTTGTGGTTGAGGTTTAAAAAAACAGTTTCATAAAAAAATACTTTTAGCTGCGGTTCATAACTGAAATTGAAATGTTTGGTTAAAACTGTGGTTGAGATTTAAGTTTAATATAGAATAAGAAAATAAAATATAATTCCCTTCAAATAAGAAATTAAAAATATAATATGAAAAATAAAAATAATAAAATCTCTAAACTAAAAATATAGTTAAGATTTTTTCTTTGAAAAAATAGAAAAGGTAGATAGTATAAAATTTTTGATGAGAAAATAATATTAAAATAAACTTATGGGAACATAAACTTAAAGTAAGTAAAAGAAAAAGAAGAAGAAATGGCGAAAAAACAGTATATGGGACCCACAGGTGAATGCAAATCCTTTTGAAAAGTAGTTACTAGCTGCTTTTCGTGTACTGGTATTTTGTTCATTTTAGTATGTGAGATCCATATAATATTTTTGCGTTTTAATTTTAACCAAATATTAAAGTTGATAGTTTTTTTTCAAACTCGGTTTGTACCACAATATCTTTTTTTTTTTTTTGGATAAGCCGAAGCTAACCTCGGGTATCCAGGCCACTGTGCCTGACTAATCCCGGGGGTGCACAAGGCCTCAGTTGTACCACAATATCAAATACTCTTAACATGCAAAACCATGATTGTTGGAAATTTTTTTATTGTTTTATTTATATCTTGTTAAAAATAAAAACCCTTATAAATTTAATTTTACTTGTTTGGTTCATTTTCAAAACTTCTTCGGATGAAATTGAAACAAAATTTCAATAGGGCCTCAAATAAATAAAGATATTGAAAAAGAACCTCAAAGCACATCGAGGTAAACCATGAGGAAACCTATATTTTGAAAATTTCACTAATTAATAAAGATTACTATACATTCTAAGGTTGTTTTTCTTTTTAGTAACCGTTATATAATTACGCAAACCATCAAATCTTTAAATATAAAAAATGTCATAATAGGGCCTTTATTTTGACAATTTTTGTGATTTTTCTTATTATTTTTAGATTTCATGTTAATTTTAGAAAATAAATGTGCTAATTTAGAGCTTACAGTTACAACCAATTTCACCTATAAAATAACTTTATATTCCCTTGACGTGAAAAAAATGAAAAAAATTAAAATTTATTAGCTAAAATAATCATTTGACGTGAAAAAAAAACTAATAAAACAACTAAAAGAAAGAACAGCAGAAAAAAACAGAAATATCAATTTTCAAATGATCACAAATACAGACTAAAATTTAAGAATTTTTTTTTTAAAAAAATGTTACCTCAACAAAAGAGAAAATAATAAAAATTAAAAATAAAAGCTAAGAGCACATATATATATATAACACATGGACAAATATAGGGACTATTTAAGAAATATAAAAAAATAAAGGAATTATAATCAAAAATTAAAAGTATAAGGGCCGAAATGAAAACCAAATATATTATCAATTCAATAAAAGGACAAAATTGAAAAAATCAAATCTTATGTACCAAAAATATTAAGGGATTTAAAACTAAACCTAAAATTAAAAGAATACGGACTGAAATGAAAACGTAATATATAATCAATTTCAATCGAAGGACACAATTGAAACAAATCAAAACTTACATAACAACAATAAGGATTATACAACATATTTAAAAGAGCAGGTACTGAAATGAAACAAACTTAAAATCGGGGGGCTCCCGTGTAGTTTAAGGTGAATGAGAGAGAAAAGCAGAAAACAATTTAATCGCTCACCGTCATATCTTCGACCACTGTGTGAGGCCATGCACCACATCATGAGAAAGAGGACACAACGACACATCCATGAGGCAAAGTTCTTGAAGCGTGCGTGAGGCCGAATACACACTGTATTCAGAGGAAAATAATAATAAAAAATAGTAAATTACCGTAACACATCTACAACCAATTCTTTAATTTTGTCTTATTAGGGGCAGATTAGTATTTGGATATTTTCAAAAAATGTGTAATTACCTTGGCTCCCCCCAACTGCAACTGTTTTTTTTTTTTGAAGGGAAAAAATAGTTATTTTATTGTGCAAAGAAATATAAAAAATCAATAAATTGATGATACAACTGAATTGACCCAACTCGTAAACACTATTATAATTTACAGTAATTTAACTAACATGCTATAGTGACACAGTGAACTCTTTTAGTTTATTGTATAATGTGAGATGAGTGGACGTGGGGATTTTTTTTTTTTCTTCTTCTTCTTCTTCTTAAAAAATAATAATAAAAAGAAGATATTGGGTTCCACGTAATGCTTTGTAGCATCCTCACATGTTTTTTTTTTTTTTTTAAAATAAATAAATAATAAAATAAAATAAATTTTGCACCGGTTTTTGCTAAACGAGAAGCAGCATAACGAGGTAAAAATAGCCATAATTAGAAAAATGGAGATGTTTTTGTTGTCGAGTAGAGTAAAAGTTAACTTTTCACTTGAAAGATCATTGAATAAGAAATTGATTTTTTTAATTATTTTTTTTTAAATTAAATTTTGTAGTGTTTTTAGATTATTTTAATATGCCGATGCTAAAAATAATAAAAAATTAAAAAATATCATTTTAATGATTTATTTTTTTAACAAAAAATACTTTTCAAAACAACCTCAATCATTCTTCCAAATATTAACAAAGTAAAGTGCACCAATTTATTTTCAAGGAGAAAGCAATTTTTGTTGCCTTATACAGAATAAAATCTACATGCCAATTTGGACCTATATGGAGGCTAAACCTTCACAGGTATTATATATATTCATTTAATTAACAATGTTAGAGAATCATTTGTTTGGCACTTAAAAAATATTTTTGAAAAAAATATCTTTTTATTTTTCATTTTAAATGAAAATTTCTTGATGTTTTTAGATTATTTTCATATGTTAATATTAAAAATGATTTTTAAAAAATAAAAAAATATTATTTTAATATATTTTTAAACAAAAACCACTTCAAAAAACAACATCAACCATCCACTCAAATAACACGTGAGCCACAGAAGTTTTTCCCCTTCAATTTTGGAATTTTCGGCATCTCGAAAACATATGAAGAGTCAAGTCTACAGGCTAAAGCCATCGTCAAAGGCACAGAAATACGCAGCTCGTATGATTTTGGAAACAATTTAAGACAATTCTTTTGTTCTGTTTAGAAATTTATCAAATATAATTCTTTTATGAAATTAAATATAAAATATACTTCATTCGTCATTAAATCATCACGTCTTTTTGCAATTTGATCACTCACCACATAGGGGTGCTTAAGAAAATTATATATATATATATATATATATATATATATATATATATATATATATTGTTAGGTAACTCCATCCAAAATAATGAAATGTCATCATATATTATAGATTTTTTATTGTCAATTTCATCAATATTTCGTTTAAATTATCCAATTTTTTGATGGTGTTTTTTTTTTAAAATATATTTGATATTAGTATATTAAAATAATTCAAAAATAAAAAAATACTAAAACAGTAGTTCAACCGTTGTGTCAAACAATCTATACGATAACATTTAAAATAAATCAGATGAGAAGAATCATTATCTCAAAAAAGAAGTTGAGTGTTGACCTGTATCATAGCATGAAACCGAAGAGAACATGCATTTTCAAATGTATCCACTCGATACGCTCCCAGATGAGAAGATGAACAGTTAATTTGAAGTATAAAGAAAGGTAATTTAAGGATATAGATTTTTTAGAAAATAACATCAAAACCTGTCATGAGAGTAAATGTTCCGATCTCCGCATATAACTCAAGTTTTTAGATAAAATGATTTTTTGACATGATTGTCAGATCCTGATTGACTAAACGATCATAAACTCAAACTTCGTTACCCTCATTATATTTAATAAAAATTAAACATAAATAATATAAATTCTAAATATTTCAAGCTTAGGGTGTTTTATCTGAGATGATGTGTTAGAAAATAATATAAATCATATTTAATATTTTTATCTAACTGCTTGAACTTCTAACTGAGACAGTTAATTGACAATAATATTGGTAATATGCTAGAATTTCTGCATTGAATGAAAGTGGAAAAGGAGTCCATTGTATAATTTAGACCAATAAAACTTTAAAAACAACTTGGCTGTGCATGCTATGAGATATGTTTTTTAAAATACTTTTAAATTGTTTTTTAGTATTAAATTGATAATCTTTTTATTGTTTCGAAGTAATGATATGGAAAATAAATAAATAGTCTAAAAGTAATATTTTTGTTGATATATTTTTAATTGAAAAATATTTACGAAAAAATAATAAATTACATTACCAAATAACAGAAAAATTACGCTTGAATTAAATCTCATAGAAAAAAAAAAACCAACATATTATATTCAGTCTAAGAAAGGATGCGTGCATGTTTTTAGAGAAAAAAAGTAGAAAATTTAAGTGGAGGTTTTCATAATCCCATAAAAAAAGAGGAGTCATTTTGTTTGAGTTACCACCCGGTTTTCCCTGTAAAATACACTGAATCAAGAATATAATGAAAAATGTTGGTGGTGGACAATGATATTTCGGGTCTGTTTAACATTATGTTTTAAAAATATTTTTTTCAATTTTTTTTTTATTTTAAAGTAATTTTTTGATTTTTTGATATTACTTTTTATGCTGATATAAAAAATAAAAAATAAATTATTTTAATATATTTTTAAATGAAAAACATTTTTTTAAAACATTTTAATATCAATACATAAACATAATTAAAAATTAATTTTAAATTATTATTGTTTTAAAACAAACAATGTTCTGGCTGCCGCCAAACAAGAAATCTAGTTGGCCACAGTATGGGATATTTTCTGAATAATAATAGAAAAAAGAAAAAAAAAGAAAATACGAAAGCTAGCTCGCCTCGTGTGTGTTTGTGTCTCAGTGGGGTTTATATACAAGAGGCAAGATAGACTCTCCTCCCTCTTCTTGACAAGTGAAGCTACGGTTTGTACTTCGCTTCTCAGTTTCTCGCCGGATTCCATCCCAGGATTTCCAATCGAAAAACTGTTCATCAAATCTTACGTAAGTTCCTGCAAAAGTCTCTCTTGAACTTGACATCATTTCTTGGATCTCACTCCCTTTTCTTCTTTGCTTTTCGTGCCGTTAACTGCGTTTTCCTATTCCTTTTCCGATCCGATTTCCATGGAGAGTAATGATTGTTTACCGGGATTCAAAGTTTTTTTTTTGATTTATCGGCTTACTCTATAGTTGTTGTTTATTTTCTAGGCTCGTGTGACTTAAAAGGAGAGAAAGAAGCGCAAAGTCTTTAACCAGCGGCAGCAGATCTAAGGGAATTTGATTCTATTTTTATAAGCTTCGTCTTAGCTTTTCCCGGAAGAAGAAAAAGATGGGAGTGAAAGTTGCTACAACGACCTGTTTTCAATGGTCGCAGCCGATTATTCACCATTCACCATCTTCCTCTCAAACTCTAGCCTCCGCAGTTTCATCTCCATCGTCAAAAGGACAACGCCGTTTAAATGGAACTGGAGGTGGTGTGCTCCTGTGCAGATGCTTGCAGAGACTAGACCGATGGACCCTGTTTGGAACTCCATTAACAACAAATTTACAGAGGGCTCGTTCTTACGAGTTTCCGAAATCAAGAGGTCAGACTATAAAAAGAGCTAGCAGTGCTAGCTTGGATGCCTTTTCTGATGAAGAATTTTCCAAGAAAATTCAAGAATTGGCTCTTAGATTCCAGCTTTCTGACGATGAAGACGATGGCAGTGACGCAGTGGATTCCGAATCAGAGATTCTTTCTCATTCTGGAGACAACCTTGGCAGTATTAATGGCGGGGACATTTATAGTATCAGAGAAGATTCATCAAATTTAGTGCAAAACCGAAGGCAGTTTCCTCTGGATTCAATGGAGCTTCCGTGGCCAGAAATCCGGCAAGAGCCACCAGATTGGTCAGGGAGAGATGATATAATTCCTGCAAGTATTGAACGGAAGGCGAATAGTGTCGAACTCCCACTCTCGCTTCGAATGATAAAGAGAAAGATGCAATGGCAAGAAGGGTTCAGAGAAGCAGGGGAATCTGCTTATTGTTCAGTGAAGAAGGCGTTTTCTTCCATGGTGTTCATAATTCGAGAACTCCACGCTCATAGTTTGCAAATGAGAGAGTTTCTTTTCACTGAAGATTTGCAGGGGATTCTTGCTCGTGTGCAGACAGAAATGCACGCTTCTTTCGTTTGGCTGTTTCAGCAAGTGTTTTCACATACACCTACTCTTATGGTGTACGTGATGATTCTCCTTGCAAACTTTACTGTACATTCCATGGCCAACAACGCCGCGCTGGCAGCCCCACCAAATTCAGGGTCTTATGCAGCCACGACAGAGAGCATATATGTCGTTGAAATCCCAGACCAAAAGAATCAAAAGTTTGAATCTTCATCGGTAAAAATATTTTCGGTATCATCTTCAAGCGGCAAAACAGCTTCAGTTGGGGGCAATAATGGCGGTGGCGGAAAGGTCCGGCCGCTCGCCAGTGGCACTGAAGGCGATGGATGGTTCGACCAGTCGAACCAAATAAGAACAATTGTCCCTGACGGGGCTTCTCAGTTGTCATCTTTAGGGACATCAAGGGAGGCCGAGTCAGTATCAGAACAAGGGAGCAGAGAAGCGGAGTTGAGTCTATGGAATTCAATCGTAGAGGAAGCTTCTAAAATGCGATCTTTTCCATTGAGAGATGAATCTCTTGATCACGAGACCATTCAGAATCTTGTTTCACCTATTAACGCCAAGATTGAGTCCGATGATTATGCAGAGTATTTTAGAACAGATCTACTATATCAGATGGGATTGTCTCAAGACCCTAACAATCCTCTCCTCCTTGCCAATTACGCGCAGTTCCTCAACATGGTCGCCCACGATTACTACAGGTAAAAGCTTATTACACCATCTTTGCCTTCCTTTTTTCTTAGTTCCTACCATGTTCGCAAGTTGTAACTCGATTGTTGTTAATGGAGACTTTCTCAGAAGCCAGTTTGTCAAGCATGATGATATTTTAGCAAGATGGGAAGTTTTTTAGTCAAGAAATTTACGTGAGAGTATCTCCTAGGTTTATTCTCCAACAATTTCCACATCTAGGAATCTGCTTTAACTTTGACTTGTCGTCTTGTATAATTTTCTGCTCGATTCCCTTTCCAGATCCTGATAAGGAAATTGTGTGGTGTAGTTTTCCCTTCATGGCTAGCATCATCATCTTCTGCGCGTGACCCCTCACGCGCTGTTCCATAAAGATCTTCAGCTTGCGTGTAGCTTATAGCCTGTTGACTGCCACTTCTTGTTTATTTGTTTAATATTTCCGAGCTTGATCTTTTGCTAAGCTAGAGCCTTTTACACTGTTTAGTCAACGAAGTGGTCGCCTAACAGCCAACCCTTTTCTTTGTGTGTAAATTAACAGGGCAGAGGAATATTTTAAGAGAGCAATCGGGGTGGAGCCGCCGGATGCAGAGGCCTATAGCAAGTACGCAAGCTTTCTATGGCACGTGAGAAAGGATTTGTGGGCAGCTGAGGAGACTTTCTTAGAAGCCATTTCTGCTGACCCTACAAACTCTTATTATGCTGCTAATTATGCTCATTTTCTTTGGAACACCGGTGGAGAGGACACGTGTTTCCCTCTTAGCTCCCAAGATAACGCCCATGAAGTCTAGTAGGCTAAAGAAGAAAATAAAAAAATCAATTGACTCAAACTATTTCCCACGACACCGTATCACAATTAATTTTCCTTTTAGGGGCGGGGGCAGTCTTTGGAAGGAGAATAGAAGGTGAATGGGTGGCGGGCCGGCGGTGTTTGGAAGGAGGGATGCACGTGACCATGGAGAGGATAAAGTGGTGACATGCACCTGGACGTGGTGGCAACACTAGCCTTTTGATTCGGCTAGACATGTGTTTTTGCTCACGAGGGCAATGAGAGGAGGAGGGGTAGTTTCGGCTTTTAATTTTGGACGGTAGAGAATGTTTGTTAATATATGGATCACCTTTTTTCTTAGAGTTTCCTAGGTTTTTTTTTTTCTCGATGTACCAAAAAAGTGTAATTATTCCGTTTGTCAATATATGCCATTTTTAATTTTGATGCCACAATTAAGTTGATGATTATCGATAAAAAAAGAGAAACACGTCTCAGTTCTCTCGTGCCTTGGTTCGCCATGCATATTTTATGCTACACTTTTTCTCCTTTTCCCGTTTCCAATGCAACGAGATACGACCTAGAAATTTCCTCTCCTCTAGTTTTTGAAGCTATGATGGGAGTTCCATTTGTGTTTGATTTAGTCAAGTGTTCAATAATTGAGACTTACGTTTTTCTTTTTCCTAAAAAGAAATGAATAACGTGACTTTGGTTATTTACATTATTTGAGTTTTTTTTAAAAGCAAATTGTTATCAAGTTTTCCTTACATTAAATTTGAAAATGTGTGTCTGACACTGCGTTTCAAAAAGTATTTTAGAAAAAAAAATATTTTATTTTTATTTTTCACTTTAAATTAAAAATATTTTGGTGTTTTATATTATTTTCATGTGTTGATGTCAAAAATAATTTTTAAAAATTAAAAAACTATTATTTTGATGTATTTTTGAACGAAAATATTTTCAAAATCAATCTTAATCACACTCCCAAACAAGCATTTAAAAACTTTATATTGAAGTAAAAGATTTTTACCCATGAAATCACATCAAAACATTTTTCATTGTAAAGCTATTGCCCATAAAAAAAAAGTTTTGTAAGAGCGGTTTGATTAAAGTTGTTTCTTGCTTTTGTGGTTTAACAAAAAAAAACACTGGATTTTTGAGCATGCAAGAACTTACATTCAACGAAAGAACTTATGATTTCTTTCCAACTAAATATTTATTCTTGAAAAGAAAGAACAAGATGATCAAGCAAAAATTATATATAAATGCGCACACAAAAGTTTAAATACTAACTAAAAATATTAATTTAATATTATAAATATTATAAACATAAAAGCAAACATGAACATGGTGTTTGAAGATATCTTTTTCTATAATTTATAGCTTTTGTGGACATTTGAAAACCAATAAGGCCCAAGTGCCCGCATCAAATTGAAGAATTGACTGAACATATTGGATGCAATGTATATCATGGGTCTCGGTCCTTAGGCTAAAGCACAGAGTAAGAGCTTTCCACGTGAAGTGATGGTGATAGTAAGCCACTCCCTTCTCTTCTCATTACCCTTCATGCTACGCCACCTCCTACCCATTTTCGCCTCAGAACATGTAATATTAGGTTAGAGACGGCGAAATAGGTTATTTCATTATACGGACAAGGTTGTCGATATCATTCCGGTTTTTTTATTAGTATAAAATATTTTAGTTTTGAAGTATTTCGGCATACTGTTTCGAGCCTGTACTATTCATATATATATATATATATATGAAAAAAATAAAATATTAACTTAACAAACATAATTAAAATTTAAGATAAATTAACTTTAAATTATACAATACGTTCAAAGTCAAACAAATATAATCTCAAATTTAGAAACACAACCACAAGTTAATCAAAATAAAAAGGATTTTAAGGCCGGAAATTAAAACAACGGTACCGAAACGTTTCGGTACTGGATGATTGAATGGACCTCGGCCGAGCACAACCTTCCATGCCATTCATCTCTCTTTCAATCTTAAATAACCAGTATTGAATATTGATAATAAATAATGAATTTAACGGATTGATTTGATGACTATGAAAATAAGTTATTTCTTAAAAAAATCAATTCAGAATTTAAGAATTAAGAAATTTATTTTTTTGGAAATGTACAAAAACTATTTGGAGGTGCACTAACACTATTTAAAGCTAATTCATATATATAAATATATAAATGGATTTTATTGGCACATTATTTTAAAGTGAAATGTAAAAATTATAAACTGTTTTTTCTTACATTTCCCCCCTGATAAATCATTAAATCCTATTCTAACGAGCTTAAAAAACCTTCCGACAGGTCAAACAAAACCTTATAGTTTCAGACAACATGCCTAGGCCCAACGCTAATAAGCCCAGTTTTGGATAAGAGCCCAATTGTCATGAGTTTGGCCTTAAGGAATAACTCAGCCTTAATGGACTTAACATTAGAGAAGAGCTCAACGGCTCTGTTAAGGGAAAGAGCTCGACACTATAAACTGTTTTTTCTTACATTTCCCCCCTGATAAATCCTATTCTAACGAGCTTAAAAAACCTTCCGACAGGTCAAACAAAACCTTATAGTATCAGACAACATGCCCAGGCCCAACTCGAATAAGCCCAGTCTTGGAAACAAGCCCAATTATCATGAGTTCGGCCTTAAGGAATAACTCAGCCCTCATGGACTTAACATTAGAGAAGAGCTCAACGGCTCTGTTAAGGGAAAGAGCTCGACACTATAAACTATTTTTTCTTACATTTCCCCCCTGATAAATCCTATTCTAACGAGCTTAAAAAACCTCCCGACAGGTCAAACAAAACCTTATAGTATCAGACAACATGCCCAGGCCCAACTCGAATAAGCCCAGTCTTTGAAACAAGCCCAATTATCATGAGTTCGGCCTAAAGGAATAACTCAGCCCTCATGGACTTAACATTAGAGAAGAGCTCAACGGCTCTGTTAAGGGAAAGAGCTCGACACTATAAGCTCAACCTAAGAAAAACCAATTACCTCCCATGAACCCAGCTACATTGTGAATCACACTTTTTTAAAACTATAGATGTATAAATGGTCTATAGAAGTTCTTCATAATCTAATTAATATTAATATTGTGTAAAACATAATGTATAAAAATTCTTCTAACGACCCACAATATTTGCTCTGCATTAATATTTGTATAAAAAATATTTATTTATTTATTAATACATATGTCATATATTTTCCCCTCATTAATGCTAGCATAAAAGGATATTTGTCTTTGACTAACATTACTAGAAAAAAATATATTATAGCATCTTATTTTCATAAAAGAACAAGACTCATGCGTTATATAAAAGAATAAATCAGATTTTTAAAATAAAAAAATATTATTATTTAATACATCAAATTTACCCCAGGCTACATCCATTTTTTAGGACATCATTACCTCGATGTCCGAGGTAGGTATATAAGCCCTCGAAATAAAGATTTTTGAATACTAGAAGAAAATAATTTAGACCTAGCAAATTAAATAAATTTTAATTATCGTAATTACTTAGTACCCGGGTATCCAATGACTTGATAATTAATAATTAATAATTAATAATTAATTATTCAATGTAGCAAGCCATGTGGCAGATAGCCGACCAGGCAATTAATTTCCGAGGCTTGGAATTCTCCAATATTTCATCACCCTAATAACTTTTATTAATTTTCGAAAATTACATGGGCACCTTGTTCTTACCATACATGGATCCCCATCTAAATTTAATTATAATATTAGCGGTTATAAATGGCAAAGGGCTTTGTATACAATTGCTGATCTTATCATACGGGCAAAATTGTCTTTTCAACGTTGGTGTATAGAATTCCTTCGTATTTGGTAAGTGCCCCCAGCCTTCGTAAGTAAATTTCCAATTTTGCCCATTATTTGAGATTTATTATGAAATGATTAGTGAGTTGCAGGTTTAATAACGAACCCACTAATCTCTCCACCTCTTTTCCTACTTATTTTGTCCGAGTGAGGAAGCTCAGGAGTTACACTCAACTCTAATTATCAGCCATTGGATCAACCAGGTGATCAACGGCTATTAGGATATATGGCACATTACAAGGCTCAGTACAAGCAAAATGACCACCTTCTGTCGTGGGGTTTTCTTACAAGAAGTAAAAACCTACGAAACATCTCCATAAATCAAGATCATAAATCAAGATCATTTCTACGCTTAGAACTTTCTCTCCTTGTCTTCTTAACTCAAGCTCTTTGATTTGATGGAAGGAGGCGGAGAAGGAGGTGTTGGTGGCCGTTTTAGCCACCAAAATTCACAAAACAGCCGTTCCATCTATCAGCCAACTCCACCATTAACAGCCACTGACATGTTTTTATTTCGTCAAAGCCATTACACACCCCAATACATTCAAGAAGATGATGAAAACAAAGAAACCCTTGTTTCAACAAATGGGTCGTGTGTGTTTTCTCCACCTAGGGGTGCAATTACCGCTGCTCCATGGCCAAGTTTTTCAGAGACAAGTTTTGCTGACGGGCTTTTTGTTGATGGAGATCGCCATACTTGGACATACGAGGGAAACCCTGATGGGGGTTTGAGTGGAGAAGTGAATAATGTTTCAGGGAAGAGTTGTAAAGGGACAGGAAAGAAAACCAAGAAAGGATCTTGTTCTACTCTGATCAAGGGGCAATGGACAGAAGAAGAAGACAGGTAATAACAATAAGAATAAAAAAAACACTTTGTTTAAAATGTTTTTGAATTTCTTTTCTCCTTTTCATGTTGTTTGATGGTGCGAGCTAAACATTATGGATTCTTCTTTCTGCAATGAAGGAAACTGATTAGGTTGGTGAAGCAATTTGGAGTGAGAAAATGGGCTCAGATAGCTGAAAGGGTGGCAGGGAGAGCTGGCAAGCAGTGTCGAGAGAGATGGCACAACCATTTGCGGCCTGATATCAAGGTTTCTTCTTCTCCGTTCATTTCCTCTAGGGTTTGTTAATTTAGTTTTATCTTTCTGTTGAATTGTATAATTAATAATAGATATATTGTTTTAGATCTTTTCAACTTTTCTATGGATTTCTTTTTATGAGAACCTGTGGTGGGGTGTATGTAAGAACAATCCTGGACTTAGATTCTGAGATTTTGCCTTCTTAATTTTCGGAACTTCTGATCTAATAACTAAAATAATAGATTCTCATTTTCCGGGCTATTAATTTTCAAGTGTTTGACAGGACAAACCCTAGATAGTCTTGTCCGATTTATCTTGCAAGTACAATATCGAGGACGTGGATTCTTGTTTTCCTATATATTCTATGTGTTTTTCTTTATAAAAAATACTATGCATGAGCCGGTTTATTGCGGTGAAGAAAAATAATTAACCAACAATGCACTTAAATCCTTTATTTATTTGTTTTTGTTTTTGATGATAGCATAAGAAAGTATCAACGTTTTTGAAAAACAATTTTAGTCTTAAAGCTAATATTAATTACATCATAATTTAAATTAAATTGTTTTTTTTTGGGTTAATAACGTAGCTGACAATATAAATAACATTAACTGACACAGCTCGATCCTACATTGAATGTATCATCGTCGCCAATATAGGCATGGCGTTAATCATAGTCTTATAGCTAGTCCTCCTGTAATTCTTCAAATTATATGGGCTGAAGATTTAATGGATCTACCATTTTTTTTTCTCAGAATCTGCAATTGATTTTCATTCTTCATTTCTATAACCTCTTTTTTTAAATTCTCCGTTTCTTGGGTAACCATTTTGTTTTGTTTTAAGAGCACAGATGACGTGTAGTCTCACCACTCACATTACACACACACACACAGATATATATATATAATTTAGGTAAGTGTCTGGGATTTTAGTTTATTAGATTCAAATATATCGCAGGAACTTTCATATGTCAGATATTGTTTTGCATCTTCCTCACGTTTATTTCTCTTCGAGTGTTCAGCAGTATCATGTGAAGTGGTATCACTCTTTTTCTCGTTTCCAAAGCATCGTCACTGACGTAAAAGGCATTAGCTTTAATCATTCCTTTGAAAAGTTTTTATTGCCTTTTCTGTAACAAACCTTCGATGTAATGACAATGTTATCTTGTATTGTCTTGAATTTAATCACTATTTAAAAAAAATGACAATTCCTGTGTTAACGTTTTGCTGCAGAAAGATAGCTGGAGTGAAGAAGAGGAGAGAATATTGGTCGAAGCTCATACTAAAGTTGGGAACCGATGGGCGGAGATTGCAAAGCTTATTCGAGGAAGAACAGAAAATGCTATAAAAAATCATTGGAACGCTACCAAAAGAAGGCAGAATTCAAGGAGAAAGCAGAAGCAAACAGAAACACAAAGTGGAAAACCTCAAACCTCGATACTTCAGGACTATATTAGAAGCCAGAACTTTAAAAAAGCTTCAACTTCTGTAACCCCTACACCAAGCACAGCCACTAACACCCCATCGAGCTCCATATCTGAAGACCCGTCAAGCCAATTCAACTATTTTCTCCCTGAATTATCTGAATCCGCCACGGATGACTCTCCATCATTACTTGCACTATCAGATAACGATGATGAGCTTTTGTTCATCCAAAATTTCTTTGCCAACAAATCCAAAGAGAAGGTTGCTACAGAGAATCCAATAATGCAGGTAGACAGCTTCAATGCGGATTCTTTTAACGACTCCTTCTCCTTGGATTCCTGTGGCTTATATCAAAACAATGGAGGTCAGCAGATCAAAGATTCAAGGGACATTAGCTTTGATAGTTCTACTTTGAATCCGAAGGTGTACACGAACGGTTTCGAGGCAGCAACAGATCAGAAAACACCCACTTATAATAACCACCTCCGTTCTGATCTCTACCTTTCGTATCTACTGAATGGAGCAAGCAATGCTCCAGGTTCGCCCTATACTGAATATGGACACAATAGCACGAACATGGAGATGGATCAAACACAATTTTCTCTGAATGGAAAGAAGGAGATGGATTTGATAGAGATGATTTCTTCTTCTCAATTCTCTCAGGGCATTGACAATATATAGCTTTTGCTGCCTGATCATGATACAGCATTGTGATTTAACTAATTACTGTAATCCCCCCCCCCCCCCCCCCCCTCCCTTTTCTTTTTTTAAGGATATTAATTTGGTCAGCTGTTTGTTTTAAAGAACTATATATCCTAGTTCTAATGCTTGTGACTATTAATAATGGGGCAAATTAATCTAGGCATGCGGGACGGAAAATAAACTGTGAAGAATGAGTGTGTTCTTATGGTTTTGAGGAAGGTGACTGGAGATGAGCGTTTCTTTATCGTATGGTTGCATGTGTATTGCAATGGTTTGTGGACTAGTGGTGTTTAATTTCGATTTTATTTTTTTTGTATCGTTTTTCATTTAACTGTTAGAAATTAACATATTGCAATCATGATACACCCATGTTCTTGTTTATTCAAATTTATTATCATAGAGATAGATCACGGGGATCAATTAATGATCATGAGATCAATTGCCTAATTTTATCCTTGACGGGAGGAGAAAATTAGCTAATAAATTAATAAGGGATCCCTGATCTATCTATAAATAATAACTTGTATACTTCATCGATCTACGACTTTTCTATTATTTTGAAGTTGTGCTGCTGTTGCATTGGAAATTTGATTTGAAACTTGAGCAAAAATAGTTAGAGGTATTTATAATCTAATTTTCTGCTATTATGTGTATTTAACATTCGACTATATAAAGTATATAATATTAACAACTTCTGAATCTTGACTCGTTGTTAATCGATAGGAAAGAGGGACTTTTATTTCATTTTTCTTTTGTAAGTTAATATATACAGACACAAACAAGCTTGAATGTGATCCACTATGTATTGGCGTAAACTCAATTTGTAAAAGTCAATCATTGGCAATCACCGACTATGGCCAACGATAGCCACCGACTATGACCATTGACTGCAGTCGCCAACCGCTTTCACACTTAAAAAGTTTATTTTATTTTATCAAGCTTTTATTTTGTGTCTAAATAGAAAACTTAGTAAAAGTGAATTAGAGTGAGAGATAATAGAAAGAAAAGAGAGAGTTTTAACATATTGTTTAAGCTCTGTAACTTTGTGTTGTTGAAATAAAATGATATGTTTTATCCCCTTTAAGTGTTTTGAAGCCATCATCAGTGACCACCAACACTTTGGGAGGAAGAAATTAAGGAAAATAAATGTGTATAAATAGAAGGTTATACATATATAGCGATCTTCATTAATGGCCATTGATCCTAAGTTTTTCCTGACTCGTCCTTTTTTCTTAAGAAAAAAAATTGTTCCTTCGAACACACACTCTAGACATGTCCAATTCTTACATTCTCCTGGTCCATGTTTTCTCATGGAAACTACTCGATTTTTTGCCAACTTAGGATAACTGATTTTGAAAGCCTGTCACGTCGTATCAGCTTTTTGCAGAATCCTGAGAATTTTTTTGCTGCGGTTGACATGGTGGGCTTCTTTTTTAATTTTTGGGTGAGAAACCAAATATCGGACTGTCATCGATGCTTCACCAAACGGCAAGACGATCGATATGCTGTTAGAGCATTAGAAAATTAGCGTTTTCTGATGAGCTTCCAACGAAGCCCACCATCGATCTGATCATGACGGAAACCAAGAGATCGAAGGTATGAAGAAAGTACGATTTATGAACTGCATGCATGCATCCATGATAAATATCACATCGACAATGTGCAAATCGCCGATGATATTCGTATATATGCCAACTTGGCAATAATTATTACTTCTCTGATTTTTGAACAAGCTTGATTAGTAGCCACAATATTCATGGTGTTGTTCAGACTTGCGGTTTTCAAAAGCAGCTTGCTTTCCAAACCCATTAATTCTTCGTTGTAAATCCACCAGTAAAGCTTTTTGACTTGTAATATAATTGCTTAACAGGATTAACTAGAATCTGATTCTGGGATCAGGACATTTTAGCCCTGGCAAAGAATATTCCAGCAAATAGACCTGCGAGAAACAGAGATAAAACTGCCATCAGACAACACTGAATAGAATTACACTAGTAAAATAAAGGTGTACTGTCTGAAGAGTATCGTCTATTACCGAAAAGTATACTGAAAAAGTTTGGTAGACTGAGTGGAACCTTGAACAGCACAAGACCAGCAAAAGATACGGGAATCTTGTTAAGGGAACCCACCAGACTGTAGAATTAACAAGAGACTGAGTGAAATATGATACTAGAAAATTAAAAGAAACTGAGTTCCATTTCTTAAGAAAATCTCTGTAAAATGAAGTTAGCAACCAGGTATTTATCAATCTGAGGACTTGTACAATATGTCCTACGAAAGAAACATGTAGCTTCCATGTTTTTCATTTAGATGCGAGGAAACCTCATATTTGAAAAGTATACTAAAATCTAGATAAACGAGTAAAACCCGATTGAAAACGAGAAAATTATCTATGCTGAAAGGATAGGGAGCACAGAATTACCTGTAAGTTGTGGGGCCAGTTTGATGTAGGAACCACATGGAGGTGAAGCTAATGGCAAGTCCAAGTAATCCACTGGCTGTTGCAACAACCCAAAACATTGGTAATTTAATCACATCCCTGAAAATTAAAACCACATGTCAGAATTACAGTCTGCCGATGGACGATGGTATGAAGAGAAAACTGCATAGAAATGCTTACATGATCACTTACGTGGTTATTATGTATTCCCATTCACCGAACACCAGAATCAAGATGATACCGAAAGGTAGACATAACAAATTATTCAGTAGGACCATTGAAATTTCATTAAGAGATCCACTTCTGGTGAACTGCTTTGCTTTGTCCATTACCTTCCGTAGGGTAAGCTGTGTCAGGATACAAATTTCGTACGTTAATGGTTGAAAATTCAAAAAATAGAAAGCCATTGACACCGAGAGCGAGAGTCACGGTTCCATATTCCAAGCTGAAAACTATGATCAGGGATTGAGGGCTAGTGAAATGACAGGCCTTTAATCTACATACCGAGTAGCTGGCTGTTAAAAAACAGTTCATAATTTGCCATGTGTAGCCCATGGAATCAAAGGAAAGGTCTGTGATACCACCACTAATGGCAGAGATGATCTGCAAAACAAAATGAGACATCAAGGGCTTATTATTCTTGCTGAGCCTGTCTTTCCCAAATTATTAGAGTAATCCACCAGACACTTATTAATGTACTGCTGGAGATACAATTGCAACAGGAAATCAGACTTTAAGCTGTTTCCAACAACAAAAAGACCATTGATGCATAAGCATAAAGTTTATCGAAATGATTTTATGCAGTATATCAAGGAACCATTTCATCTAAAATCTTAAGTTGTTAGGTGATTTATATTATTCTTTAATATATTTGATACTAAAAAGTTTGATTAAATAGACCCACATTACTTTGTGCTTGATTTTTATCAAATAGAATGGGGTGGTGAGATTTGAACTCATGACCGCTAGGTCAACAAGACTCTAATACCATGTCAAAAAACTATTTCAATTGAAAAACTTAAACGGCTAGGTGAGACCCCAAATATGATTTATATTATTCAGAATTTATGTATGAAATAAAGAGTTTGTATCGTTTCAAGCCAAAGATAATCATATCCGCGAGTTGGCCGTAAATTAAAGAACAAAGCTTTGCACGCCCATGGGAAACTAGAGAGGGATTATCACATACCATCAAAAACATGGCAGTCCATACTTTCTGATTCTGATGTTTCCGGAAAATATACAGTTCCCCAATTGCTGTTATAATGTTTGTTCCATTCTTCAGAATTGTAACCATCGCTATGTTTATGTATTTCAAACTGAAAACAACATTGAACCAGAATCAACCGAGAAAGAATAATTGAATACATCAAAAAATGAGAATTGTATCTCTTAAACCCATACAAAACAGAAGCGCACAGCATACCTATACATGCCTGATACTAGCATTCCAACGAAGACTACGTTGACGGGGATCCACACCCTTACTAGTTTCCAATTGAGTTTTTCAACTGAAACTACTCCGCAGAAGCTCAGTGCAGCAACAATAAGACAGCTGATCAAATTCTGCAGCAAAACGAAGGGTTCAAATTTCAGGAGGCTTCGACGTGTTCAGTTATTTAAGATTGATCAGATAAAAAGGTTTGCAGTAGAGAGCAAAGGGAGGGTATAGCGTACTTGGTAAAACATAAGTGATATCCCTGCATTGAAATTGTAAGTTGATAAAACAATTTTATTCAACAATATCATGCCACAGGACGAAATGCAGTAAGCCGTTCCAGATATGAGAGGCCCGGATTTTTTTCCTGATCCATGCTCACGTTTTCCATTCCCATCATTTGGATGACCAACGCTGTCACCATCTGCTCCATTCCCTCTATAGAACCTTCAAAAAAGAAACAGATAGATAAAAATCCAAAGTCCAAACTAATAATCTACATTAAAAAAAAAATCAACACTAATTCCCAGCATTACCCGTCACTTATAGCTCTCCGTCCTGCCGAATTAACACTGAAAATCTTGCTCACTGCAGCACCTGAAATCGTTTCTCCCTTTTCAGGCCTAAAACCAGGCTCCGGAAAATCTTCGCCAAGAACTAAATCCAACTTGAAATCAGACATACCTCAAGCCTGCAAATGGCAAGGAAAGGAGGAGTTAAGGGAGACAAACGCAGCATATATATATATATTGGAACAGAAAACTTCATGCACGGTTACAATACAAACCTGATGCGGGTTCTGGTGGCTGAAAGAATCTGTCGCTCATGAAAAATGAAGTGATCAATAATAATAGTTTTCGAGAATCTTTTTAGATGGCACGCAAAGGGAAAAGGGTGAGCTGAAAATCAAAAAACCGTGGATTTGAATGTATTAGAAAAAGAAGTGGGAGGGAGAGAAGAGAGGAGTTGACATCAGAGTCACAGAGCGAGATTCTAGCTAGCAGGAGAGAGCACCGTCCAGGTACGTAGTTTTAATATCGAAAAAATAAAGTGCAGTTTTCGAGGGTATAAAAGTCAAAAGGTTTGATTGATTACAGGTTTTTTTTCCGGCACTTTTCGGTTTGTTTATGGAAGATGTAAGAAAGAAGAGACTTGGGATGTAAAGAAGAAAGCTTGGGAATCAGACAGTACTTGTTTTTGAATTCTCTCACGTTTTTTGCGCGAAAAATCTGGCTTGCTTCTTGGCACGGAAATGGAGGTGGGCCGGGTTTTGATGGGCTGATATGGGCTCGATTTCATGGACTCTTTATAGCCTGAGCTAGAAGTTTCCTAGGGATTCTCTTAAAATTATTGTCTTTAATGAGAATTTGATTTTTGGGAGAGTGATTATTCATATTTAATGAAAATTAAGAATTTATAAAAATATATGTTTATTAAATTTGGTTCATATTTAAAATATATGAGGGAATTAACCAAATTTTTTTATCTCAGAAAAATGCAATTATATAAAAGGAATCATATTTTTTGTTTTGTGGGGATTGCAATGTCGTGGGAAATCTAAAATCTCCTTAACAAAATAAGTACAATTGTTTTAATAAATAAATAAATAAATGTACCTAATATTACAGGTGTTAACTACTAAGCCTTTAATATTCAAGTTATTGCGATTAACATAAAATTCATGTGTATAAATCTAAGTATAAATATACGTAATTTAAAATTAATTTATAGGAAATAAATGGCTAAATATACAGTTCTAAAAATTAAAGCTCGATATTCTTAGGAAAAAAAAAGAGATTCTTATACAGCATGTATTATTATTCTTTTATTTTTCTATGTGATTTTAGTTAGCTTGGAAATTTCTACATCTTTTGTAGCCATATAATTTTATACTCAAAGGATTGAAGCTGCCAATTTATAAACAAATATTAGCTTTACCCTGCGACAGTACTTAGACACGGAGATTTTGATATTGTATTTCAAAAATGTTTTAAAAAAAATTGATAATTTTTTATTTTTATTTTTTTACTTTTAATTAAATATTTTTGGTATCTTTTTATTATTTTCAGGTGCTAGTATCAAAAATAATTTTTTTAAAAAATAAAAAATATCATTTTAATATAAAATTTGATATAAATCTGAACAAAAAATATTTTCAAAAATAATTTCAACTAAATTCTCAAACAGGCAAACAGGGTCAAAGGAATAATGCATTGAAAAATCCATTAAAAAGGGTTAAAGGAAATGAAAATAAAATATTTAAATTTTTCGAATAAAAAATAGATACTTGTTGATGATGTATATGGAAAACAAAACACAAGAAAAGAAAACGACAGGCAAAAAAGACAAAATTACAATAAAATTAAAATCTTGAAATCTCATCAAGATATGAATTAAGCTGGATTGGACTAATCAGTAATCCCTGGAAAATATAATGCCCTTCTTCTCCATGCATGTCCAGGAGAGCAATGCCGAATTTAAATATTTTTGGTTACGTACAGGTTTATTTTAGATTTGGTTTTATACTTTGTTAATGATTAGTTTTTAGTATAGGAAAATGATATGAAAATATATATAAAAAACATTTTTATTTTAAAAAAAACAATTTAAAACATGTAATCATGGTTTGCCACGCCACTATGGTCTAAATCCATCAGTGATTTAATGGCAACACATCCTTGATGAATCGATCAAGGCTGTACTTGAGCAATTTCCCTACATACTCAGCACATCTTTTTCGTTAGGAGCAGGAGCATTTCTTTTCAATTTTTTATTTTTTATTTTGGTGGGGGGAGGGAATTCTATATGGACCCAGAACATAATCATGAGTGGGCGGCCACCTCTCTAGATTAGCGTCTGACCATAAAGACCAAGACCGTATGCTAGTCATGAATGGCAGACATTCTAGAAATAAATAAATAAATAAATAAAGAATAATAGCAAACAAACATTTTCTTATAGAGACTTGTATTAATTACCTTTATTAAGGTTTTACGAGTTGTCATTTACTTATTGAAATATCAATTTATATGAAAACTTAGCATGAAAAGCCTGTCTATAAATCATTTTTTACAAGTAAATCATGAGGAGTTCGTTTAAGATTTTTACAAGATCCCAAAAATAATAGTTTTTATAAATATGTTACTTTAAAATAGATAATTTGTTAGAAAATTCATTAGAAAAGAATTTAATTGTACTAATTAAATGTTAATAAAAAAAATTACGTAGGCATGCAACTACTACACTCATGCCCTGCTTCAGTGTAAAGGTTATAGATAACATAAGAAAGTATCAATCTCTTTTGATGAAAAATGGACCCACGTTTCTTCAATGAAATATGGTGGGAAGTCCAAGTTAAGCAGCACCGACGCCTCATTGTTAAGTTGATTATCTCTACTAATTAAAATTAGCTAATAATATAAGATAAGATAGCACGGTTTAATATTAAAATATTTTTATTTAAAAAAACATATTATAAAATAATATAAATATAAAAAATACATTTTTTAATCAAAGTAATTATTTGACAATTACATGAAAACTATAGTAATCAAAATTCATAAACACAAGAGTGCTTTTATAGGGCCATGCATATCATGGATTGAAATCCAAGCAACACAATTAGCGCTCCCAAAATCCAAATGGAAGTTGAGTCATCTCTTACATGACAGGTATGGTACGGTGAGCATAGCCCTCGATTATGGTTAATAATATATAATCAATAAATAAAAAAGAAAAAGAAAAATAAAAATCACAAGCAAAGCAAATCAGGTGGTATTAATTTATCTACTAATTAACACTTTATAGTCTACGTCTCCTGGGGCAGTGGCATGGGGCGGTGACCATATTTTGGTCACAGTCACAGATCAAGAAAACTCAAAAGCATCAATGACACGACACTATCACTATCACAATCACCATCACCATCACCACTTAGACAAACCATCAAAATTATAAAAATTACAGAGCAGAAGGAAGGGATCATCCGCTATTATCATGATCACACTCACACGGTATATACAATCACAAAGCAAGGAAGCACAGCCCTTGGATTAAACACCAACAGCTCCTGCTCATCCAACCTGGTGTGGACCCCACTGCCACCTCTTCCCAGGACAGAATCAGCCCCGCCGTCCTGCTTGTCCACATCCTCGTCCAATTCACACCCTACCCGGCCCGCCACGACCCGGCAAACTAGCATGGCCCGTTTCACATTCATGAACTTGAACTCCTCCTCGATCTCCTCAGGGATCGCCGTGTGTGCTCTCCAACTAGTAGATAGTGTAGAGATTCCATCCATCTTGGGTGAGAAACCAGACTTGATTACCCCACAGACACTGCAGTATTGCTGGTTACAAATGCTAGAATCCTGATCATTCAGTCCTAAATCACACATAAAAGTTGAACAGTAAAACCTCAACAGCTCGTTGCCATCAGCAATGCACCTCTCGTCTCTTCTCTTATTGTTTCTTGCAGCTTTGGCTTTGACAAACTCCCTGTACTCTTCAAATCTTGACAGTATCTTTGGACTATTATGGATCTTCAAAATTCTATGGATTTCTGGGCTCTTCTCTTTACATGACCACCCGGTTTTAAATATGATATGGACTATATTCTTGCCTGTATCACCATCTAGAAGTTGCGTGACAGCATGCTTGGTAGCCTGATGTTGTTCAAGAAGCTGAGGTTTTTGGAAAATTTCACCACAAGCTGTGCATGGAAAGATATCATTTCTTAAAGGAAAGAAATGGTGATCTGCTGCGATATCGGATTCCTCGCAGGACCCAGTACTCGAATTTTTCCGTGGTGGAAGTTCGGACAAGTGAGTTTCAGGCGGTATCATGGTGACTATGGATTGCTGTGATGATCTTGCTGAGGTTAGAGTCTGAGTTCCGGATTTAGTTTGAGTTTTGGACGATTTAGACGAGAAAATGCTTTTGAGATAAGACCAAGATGAAGATAGAGCTTTGTGGGGTTTCAGGCGGGAAGGAGAAGAAGAGATGGGAGCAAGAGGAGAGACTTTTTTGCGTTTCTTGATCTGTGGCGGCCGATTAGGGTGGTGATCATTAAGTTTGGATGTGAAAATAAAGCAACCAAGATGGAGAAGAAGGACAAAGAGAGAGAGGAATTTGTTGAAGACTGATCCTATATTGGGTGCCATTGTTTTTGGGATCAGCTTGAGCTCTGGCAATGCTTCAACGAGGCATTGCTCTGCAAGAGAAATTAAGGGGGGTCATGTGAGAAGGAATGATGGAAGAAGCGCGGAAAAAGAATAGCAAAGGCAAGAAAGAATGAATGTAAAGGAAGCTGACATTAATGGTGGGGGCATGGAAGAATAAAGTTAAGAGTAGGTGCAAAGCAACTTCACAGCATATATTCCCCGCGCGTTACCGCGGGCATTTTTATATATATAATTTCACATAATTAAATCAAAAACGATAAATTGATATGATATAACTAAATAAAAGTTATAGATCAGCAGATAAAATATAAAAAATTTAAGTACAGTTTATTACGCAAGCATAGATTACATCTTTTAAAATATAGATATTACGTTATGAAATATCACAAAAGAGCGCGAATTAACATTTTCAAAACCAAAGCAAAATATTTTAATAAGGAAAAAAAAATTAACCACAAAATCATTATTGTGCTAATAATTAAATTATTATTATTATTATTATTATTATTATTATTATTATTATTATTATTATTATTATTATTATTATTATGTTAGTAATGAAAGGGAAAAAATAAATGAAAGACTAAAAATATCCTAGAAACTTTAACAAAAGATAAGAGAAAAAATAAGAAAAAATAAAAATTATCATTGCTATTAACAATAAAAATTATCAAATTATCTGGAGGGAAAAAAATATTAACAAAAGAGTAAGCAAGAAAAACAATTAAATTATTATTATTATTATTATTATTATTATAATAATAATAATAATAATAATAATAATAATAATAATAATAATTATTATTATTATTATTATCATTATTATTATTATTATTATTATTATTATTATTATTATTATTATTATTATTGTTGTTGTGTTAATAATGAATGAAAAACCAGAAATAAATGAAAGAACAAAAAAATTCTAATAATTTGAACAAAAGATGAAAACAAAATAAAAATTATCATTGCTATTAATAATAATAATCTAACTTGAAAATATATAAAAAAACCAATAAAAAACTAAAAGATAGAGCAAATAAAAAAATATTATAGATGATAAAACAAAAATAAAAATTAATAGCTGAAAAAAATCATTTAATCAGAAAATTTTAAAAAATATATGTTCAACGTTGCGGGTTGAGCGAATAATTTTTATAGGATTTGCTGGATCAATATTAAAATATAATATTTATAAATGCAAAATTTAATATAATAAAATAGATCAGCACACCCTATTATCACAATAGCAAAATCAAAGACTTAAAATCTAAAATTACAATTGCTTTTACTATCAAAACAATAAAAAATATGAAATTATCCTGAAAGAAAACACTCAAAAACATTAAAAAAAGAGTAACCAAGAGAAACAATTAAATTATTATTATTACTATTATTATTATTATTATTATCATTATTATGCTAATAATGAAAAAAAATAACATAAATGAAAGACTAAAAACATCCTAGAAATTTTAAGAAAAGATTAAAAAAACAATTAAATTATTATTATTATAAATGAAAGACAAAAAACATCCTAGAAATTTTAAGAAAAAACTATCATTGCTATTACTATCAAAACAATAAAAATAATCAAATTATCCGGAGGGAAAAAAACATTTACAAAAGAGTAAGCAAGAAAAACAATGAAATTATTATTATTATTATTATTATTATTATTATTATTATTATTATTATTATTATTATTATTATTATTATTATTATTATCATCATCATCAATATTAATATTAATATTTATATTAATATTAATATTATAATTATTATTATTGTTGTTGTTATTATTATTATTATTATGTTAATAATGAAAGAAACAAAAATAAATGAAAGACTAAAAATATCCTAGAAACTTTAACAAAAGATAAAAAAAAATATCATTTTTATTACTGGAAAAAAACAAACAAATTATTATCAAATTATCGGGAGGGAAAAAAAATAACAAAAGAGTAAGAGAGAGAAAAATATTATTATTATTATTATTATTATTATTGTGTTAAATACACTTATATATACATGGACAAAAGTTACACTGAGAACAAAAACTAAAAGCATAGATGCATAAATACCAATAAAAAATAAACATTGAAAAAAGAACATATGAATTAATATCAAATAGAAAATTAAAAGAATAAGGACAAAAATGAAAAATGACATATATAAAATTAATTCCAATTGGAGGATAAAATTGAAAAAAATAATAATTGGAGGACCAAAAATTAAATAATTATCAAATGTTGTCATTGTATAAAAAAATTAGAAGAATAGGGACTGAAATCAAACTTTGTATATATTACCAATTGCAATTGGAGGACCAAATTAAAGAAAGAAAAACTTCGGTACCGGAAAAATTGAAGGAACCAAAAAGAAACCGAAAATCAAAAGTACAGGGACCGAATTAAAATTGCTTTATATAATTAGTTTTAATTGAAGGGCACAATTGAAAAGAATCAAACTTTCAATTAAAGAAATCAGGCAGAAAATCGAAATCAAAACCTCAGAGACCAAAATTAACTTACAACAAACATGAGGGACTGGACTTGACATTGGGCACGCAGTAGAGAGAAAAGCGACAGCCGCCACAAAACCGGCCACCGCCGCTTACACGGGCATCTACGATGTGAACGCGCCGAGACGGCAGACAAAGCACGTGGAGGCGCACCGTAATCACCGGCGACGACCAATTTTTGACCGCCGCATTGACCCGCATGCGCCGCCTAAAGGGCGCGTTGGCGCTGAGGGCCGCTGTCGCGTCCTGACGACGCGCCTGCGGCTCAGACGAGAATATAATAAAAAAAATAGGCTAATTACCAAGACACCCCTGATCCAACCCAGATCTACGAAAAAACCGAGGGGGAAAGGACGCCCGTGTCTCCGTTTACTGTGCAGTGTTTTGTCGTTTTCGAGGCCCTTTCTCGTCTGTGCGCTGTGCGCTGAAGGAGGGAAAAACCGACAGCGCCCCTCGTCCCTGTGCACTATTTTGTCGTTTTTGAGGGGTTGATTCTTGATTACACTGTGCACATTGCGGCTGAATAAAAAAAAAAAGCCAAAAACCGAAAACATCCCCATTAAATAAATACAACACGCCTGACACTGAGACCCATTTTCGTCCCTACACTGCTCCTGTCCACAGTAATCTGTGAGAGGAGCTACAGGGATTTGTCCACAACGTTTAGCTGTTTTGTAATATTTTCCTTCCTGTGTGGACACAACATGTTATTTTCCCTTTCTTGTTCTTGAGATGATGGATCGAGTTAAAGCACAAACTATCACTGTAACTGAGGTTGTCTTTTAAAATCATCTTTAACCGAAAGTAACTGCCGAGAAAAATGTTAAAATCTGATACAAAATCTCTTCCCCAAACTGATCAACTACGCATTTGATCCTGAGACTTTCAATTTACTAAAAATATTACTGTTATATATACACTGAAATTGAAGCACCCGATTCGGCTTGTTGGCAATTTGACATCTTTAACCTTTTTTTTTTAAGGACAGTGTTTGGCAATCGAACTCTGACAGTTCACCTTGTTTAGCTAGTTACGTCGATCAATGTATAAATGGAATGGAATTAATTCTGATTAAGATCTTCCCCGGGAACAATTTCCAGCATTATAAAGTTACTGGGGTATTTTAAAACCGTTTTTTTTTTTTTTCATGTGAAAAACTTCACTCCACCCTTGTAAGTATAGATAGATAGGTTTAGAGAAACGTGTAAAACTCTGGTTGTGCTAATTTTTATAAAAAAATATATATTCTGATTTAAACTCGAGATCTGTTATACAGATCACAAATAATTTATCGTCGTGCCACACATCTGGAGACTTCCATTTAAAACCTGCATTCAGCTTATTCCATTTCATCTAATTTTGTAGGAAAAATACCGTCGTCATCAACTGGAGAAGTTTGCAGCTGTCTTGGGCAGTAATCAAGGAAATGACTGGTAGTAATACCGCTACGAAATGTAAACCGAGTCAATGACTAGAAAATATCACCATTGACTTCTCTTTTTTTCTTTTCAGGATGAAGGGCAAATATTGAATAATATTAAAGAAATTAGTAAGAGGACGCAAGAAAGGTGGAGTTGGCATGTGGAGTCCCCTGATGCTGATGATGCACCCGTCACCTGCAAATCAATATCTGATGGGTATCTTATTATTAATTATCCGAGTAATGTACGTAAGATAATTAAGAAATGAATGTGGCTATCTCCTCACGTGCAGGGGTCCCTGACTCTTACGATCGAGCTCTTAACTACATGAGTTTCAGTGTCGTTTTCTAGAAATTTTATTTATAAATTTGCAGTGATTCACAGGTATTGTCTCTCCTCCTCCTTCCCCTGCATGCTTCAAGGGAGAATCCAATGCTTACAGTTCCTCTAGCCTGCCAATATCCTTGTTTTCTTGGCTGTTTTCAGCATATATATGACCGGCCATAGCACGTGATCTTCTGCAGAATCTTAACCTTTATTTATTCGAGTTTTTAACTATAGCAACGACGAAACTCCTTATTCCCAATAAGAATAAGCAGAAGTGACCGCGTATGGTGTGAAGAATCTTGAAAAAAGTAAACCATGTATAGGTGGTTAATAGTTACAGGCTTATAATTAAGAAGTTTATTTCTAATATGGTTTTAATTTCATATGGTTATGAATATAATAATTATTGAAAATTTATATAGCTATTAATTTTTGTTAACTTCACGGCAACAATTTCAATATGCCAAGTAAAACTAGATTGGATAATTATTGAATGAAAATGTTGGCTATTAAATAGCCTTACAAGGTAACAGAAAAGACCACAAATTCAGCCCACTATCTATGCTTAACAGACGTGGTAACGTGTACAATGAAATAAGAAAAAGTCTTCCTAGTAAATAGGAACATTATTTGCAAAACAAAGAATAATTCTTATCAAATCCCTCTCTTAAACTTACTGTTAATCAACAGTTAGTTTAGACTATCAACATCACAGACGCCCATCATCCTTCGAAGTCTTTGAAATACATCGACTTTTAAATTTAAAGGTTTTGTCATTATATCTGCTACCTGATCCTTGCTCCCACAATGAATTAAAGCAATTGAACCTTCCTTCGTGAGATTTCGTAGAAAATGGTACCTCACATCAATATGTTTACTTCGACCATGCATCACAGGATTCTTGGATAATTTGATGGTTGAACTGTTATCGCATCTGATCAAGATACAGTTCTCATCATTGTAATCGAACTCCTTCAGTATTCTTTTCATCCATATGGCTTGACATGCGCAAACTGCAGCTGCTATGAATTCTGCTTCTGTAGTAGACAATGTGACAATAGGTTGTTTCTTTGAGCTCCACGTTACAGCACCTGAACTTAATAAAAATACATAACCACTTGTGCTCTTCCGATCTTCCATGTCTCCTGCATAATCACTATCAGTGAATGCAAGAAGTCCATCATCTCCAACTTTCCTGTAGTAAATGCCATACTTTACTGTTCCTTTTAAATACCGCAGTATTCGCTTTGCAGCCTGTAAGTGCAGCTCATTTGGCCTTGACATAAATCGGCTTATAAGACTTGTGGCAAACATCATATCCGGTCTTGTAGCAGTGAGATACATCGAACTTCCCACAATTTGTTTAAAATATGTCTCATCTATAGTGGTACCATGTTCATCTTTATTGATCTTAAAACCTGGAATAATTGGACTGCTCACTTCATTACTTTCAAGCATTCCAAATCTCTTTAAAATTTCAAGAGCATAATTTCTTTGATATATAAAAATACCATCCGCTTGTTGAAGCACTTCTATCCCAAGAAAAAATCTCATGCTTCCCAAATTAGTCATATCAGACTCTCTCATCATTGAATTTTTGAAATCGCACATCATATTTTTATCATCACCAGTAAAAATCAAATCATCAACATAAATACTTACAATGATGATTTTTCCTGCTGCATTCTTCTTTGTGAACAATGTTTGCTCACTATCACACCTCTGAAATCCCTCCTTGATGAAATGCCCCTCAATTCGACTAAACCATGCGCGTGGAGCCTGCTTTAAACCATACAATGCTTTGTGTAATTTGTAGACCAAATGTTCCTTTCCTTCTACCTCGTAACCCCTTGGTTGCTCAATATAGACTTCTTCGCTCAGTTCTCCATAAAGGAAAGCTGACTTGACATCTAGCTGAAAAATCTTCCATCCCTTTTGAGCTGCCAGAGCAATGATCATTCTCACAGTATCCATTCTTGCTACCGGTGCAAAAACCTCTGTGTAGTCTATTCCATGCTTTTGCGAATAACCTTTGGCGACAAGACGTGCTTTGTGTTTGTCGATTTCGCCATGTCATTATACTTGGTCTTGTATACCCATTTGACGCCAATCTTCTTTGCTCCGGTGGGTAATTCACGTAAGGACCATGTATTATTTTTTTTAATTGAGCTGATCTCAATGTCCATAGCTTGTCTCCACTTTGCATCTTTTACTGCATCCTCAAAGAAAATAGGGTCTCCTGTGGACATATTCTGAACAATATGCGCTTCTTCTTCAATGTCTTCATCAGCCAACAGAACATAATCATGCAGGTAAGGAGGAGGACGTCGTTCTCTTTGATTTCGGGTACTCTCTGCAGCATCATTAATTGTTTGTGAAATTTCATTTTCACATTGCTGGGCTTTACTACTTTCACCTTCTTCACAGCCTACTCTTCCTTCAAATTCACTCACCCGAGCCCTTCCCCTTGCATTACTCACTCCTGCATCATTCACCCTTGCATCGTCACTCACCCGTGTATCACTCATCCTTGCATTATTTTCACTCACCATTTCATCATTTTCCCCATGAATTTCATCACTGTCATGAAATTCTCTACTGTCACTACCATCACTTACTCTCAAATTCCTTTCCCCATGTATTTCACTGTCAATATCATTCACTCCATTCTCATTATTTTCATTCACTCGATCCCCTGCATTTTCACTCACCTCATGAATTTCTGAATAATTAGACCTTTAAGTGGGTGATATATTTTACAAAAACCATGTTGAAATAAAATGGCCAAACCCTTTTCTTGTAGTTGCCCAATGCTCAAAAGATTGTTTTTGAGTTCGGGAACATAATATACCTCATTCACCATATGAGTAATTCCATTTAGATATAAATTTATACACCCCTTCCCAATCACATTCATCTTGCTATTGTTACCCAATTTTACTGAATGAACAAAACTCTCATCAAGACTTATAAACATACCTCTGCTGCCACACATGTGATTTGAACACCCGGAGTCAAGAAACCAAGCTTCAATTTGTTCATTTTCAGCTGCCATAGTGTATGCCATCAACAACATATCATCAATATGAGTCTGCTCTTGTTCAGATAACTCAGTGTAAGTGATCAATTTCAGGTCTTCAACCTGATCTACCTCCTGCGTTTCGGTATATGCCATCAAAAGCATATCAGATTCTGCACTTGCTTCCACATAGTTGGCTTCTTTATTCCATCTTGGACATTCATATTGGAAATGTCCAAGATTATGGCACTTGTAACACTCCACGGTAGCTTTACTGAAGGCTGAACCTCCTCGTCCACGCCCACGTCCTCTGTAACTTCCCCTTCCACGCCCATTGTTCCAGGTGTTGTCTGCTGTCACCTTCAAAGCCTGCTCCAAGCCACTGCTTTTATGGAATTTTCGCTCGTGTGTGGTAAGAGAACTCTGCAACTCATCAATAGTAATTGTGTCCAAATTCCTGGATTCCTCAATCGAACAAACTATGTAATTAAATTTGTCCGTGAGGGATCGAAGAATTTTTTCACATATTGTAACATCAGTCATGGCTTCTCCATACACTCTCATCTTATTTGCTACTGTCATCACCCTAGCAAAATAGGAGGTAATTGTTTCATCGGTCTTCATCTCCAAGACTTCAAAATCCCTTCGTAGGGCTTGAAGTGTTGCTCGTTTGACACGAGCATTGCCTTCATATTCGGTCTTCATTGACTCCCAGATTTTCTTAGAAGTATCCTTTTCCAAGATTGTCTCCAAGATGCTCCTGTCAATTGCTTGGAAAAGATAGTTCTTGGCTTTGAGATCTTTTAGCTTCCATGCATTAAGCTCCTTTTGTCTTCCCTCTGACAGTGGTTGTTCTCCAATTGATGGTTCTTCAAAACTAGTCTCAATTAAACACCAATATTCCTTGCTGCGAAGAAAATTTTCCATGAGCATGCTCCAATGGTCATAGTGACCATTAAAGCGCGGGATAACTGGTTGTACAAAATGCCCTTTGGACGACATTTCTTCTCTTCACCTCGCTCTGTAAAAACTCTCACAAAAGCTGCTGCCTTTTTTTAGTTCTCGTCACCTCTCTCTGTAAAAACTCTCACAAAAGCTGCTGCTTTATTTTTAGTTCCCAGTGGGGGCTCTGATACCAATTTGTTAACTTCACGGCAACAATTTCAATATGCCAAGTAAAACTGGATTGGATAATTATTGAATGAAAAATGTTGGTTATTAAATAGCCTTACAAGGTAACAGAAAAGACCACAAAGTCAGCCCACTATCTATGCTTAACAGACGTGGTAACGTGTACAATGAAATAAGAAAAAGTCTTCCTAGTAAATAGGAACATTATTTGCAAAACAAAGAATAATTCTTATCAATTTTAGGGTACATAAGATTAATCGATGTATATACAAATTAATTTAAACATCGACGTTATTAAAAGGAAAAAATATTGAAAAGTAATTTGCGAAGGTTTTTTTATTTTCAGTCCTTTAGAGAAGCCATATTTGAGAAAATTATAGAATAAACTAAAAGAGCTCAGGAATTCACTGTTCATTGTGAGTGAAAACACTGTGGATTTCAACAGTGTTTTTTTTTTTTCGTTTTTGATTTTTGAACAGTAAATATACTATTTATATATTGTTTCACAAAAAAAGACAGAGAAATACATGTGGCTTACTGGAGGCACAGGCGTGCCTTAAGAGGGAGGCGCCCTTGGCAGGGGTTCGACCCCTGCCAAACGCGCATTATTCTTTTCTTTGCTTTTTTTTTTTTCAGTTATGTTTTTTTTTTCATTTTTATTTAATTTGATTATTTTTTTTTTTATTTATTTTGACGTTTTTTCTTATTTCGTTTTTTTTTTCACTTTTTTTTTCACTTATCTTTTCAGTTATGATTTTTTTTTCATTTTTATTTAATTTAATTGTTTTAATTTTTTTATTTATTTTGACGTTTTTCTTTTTTTTTAAAAACGCCCTTGGCAGGGGTTCGACCCCTGCCAAACGCGCATTATTCTTTTCTTTGCTTTTTTTTTTTTCAGTTATGTTTTTTTTTTTTTCATTTTTATTTAATTTGATTATTTTTTTATTTATTTATTTTGATGTTTTTTCTTATTTCGTTTTTTTTTCACTTTTTTTTCACTTATCTTTTCAGTTATGATTTTTTTTTCATTTTTATTTAATTTAATTGTTTTAATTTTTTTATTTATTTTGACGTTTTTCTTTTTTTTAAAAAAACAATTTATTGACATTTTTTTTTCTTTGATTGATTTTTTTCCAATTATTAACTCAATAAGAATAATAATATTAGTTTTTTTTTCTTTGCTTCTTTTTTTTATGTTTTTTATTTTTTTCATCGTAATAATTTAATAATTTTTATTGTTTTAGTTGTAATGGTAATAATATTCTTAGATTTTAAGACTTCGATGTTTTCATTTCGGCCCTTATACTTTTAATTTTGGATTTTAATCCCTTTATATTTAATGTTCATTTCAGCCCTATTACTTTTAATTTTTCATTTTAATCCCTTTATTTCTTTTAATTTCAAGAATAATCCTTACTTTTGTCCATATATATATATATATATATATATATATATATATATATATATATATATATATAAGTGTGCTTAGCTTTGATTTTTAATTATTTTTTATTTTCATATTTGTTGGGCTGGTATATTTTTTTTTAAAAAAAATAGTTCTTAAATTTTATTTTATATCTATTATCATTTGAAAATTGATATTTGTATTTTTTTTTGTTATTTCTTTTAGTTTTTTTTTTCCTTTTTCCTTTTTTATTTTTACGTCATATGACTTTTTTTACCTGATAATTTTTATTTTATTTTTTTGTTTGATTTTTTTGTTAAAGTTCATATGATTTTTTTAGCTTCTTATTTTTTTTTATTATTAGCATAATAATAATAATAATGTTTTTCTCTTAATTACTCTTTTGTTAATGTTTTTTAGGTTTTTTTTCTCTCGGGATAATTTGTTAATTTTTTTCTTTTAATAGTTATACAAACTTTTTACTCAGCCCGCAAAGTAGTGTAATATTTTTTTTTATAAATTTTCAGGTCAAATAATTTTTTTTTCCAGTCAATAATTTTTATTGTTTTTTTCATTTATTTTATTTTTTCATTTGCTCTTTTGTTCATGTTCTTAAAGTTTTTTTAAGCCTTTGATTTAATTTTGTTTTCTTCCCGTTATTAAAACAATAATAATAGTAATTTTAGGTTTTTGTTCTTACGTGCTTTTTTATTAATTATTTTTTGTTTTTCTCTGAGATTTGTTAAATAATGTTTATTGTTTTAACAGTGATGGTAATGATAATTTAAGAAGTTAAGATTTTGATTTACTATTATTATAATAAAAGATGTTGATCTTTTTCATTATATCAAATTTTACATACTAAAATATTATATCTTAATCTCAACAGTTATGAGGATTATTTGTTATGTCCACACTATGCCCGCAACGTAGTGCGGGCAATCCAGCTAGTGATTTCTATTTTATAACTAGCTACAGGATTTTAACTAATGACCTCCCTTCGAATTTACAGCAAAAAAATCCTATTTGTTTTTAGCATCACGAACTATCAGTGAAAAGAATAATGCAATGAGATGTTGCCATGTTGGTTGAAATTATAGAAGGGGGTTTTCTATTATAAATATATTAAAATTAATAAAAGTATACGTAAACTGAACACCAATAATGATAATAAAAGAACAATAATAGCCATTCTTACATTTTCCTGGTAATTGTTTTTTTTTACGGAGGTTGTTTTTATTTTGGTTTCTTCCTTCAACTCGCGATATATTGGAAGGCAAAGCCATACCATTCAGAATATCATGTGGGCCACATGATCGTATACTAGAGCACTGGCTTGCTTTTCAAGTGGGCCAGTATGATCTTTCCACGAGGCCAATAATTTACTCTCGGATGCCTGTTGCATTTCATGGTATTTCTACTTTACAAAATACTTTTTAATTTATTTTTCATTCAAAAAAGAACATAATCTTGCTTTCTAACTGGGCGAATATGATCTTTCTATTAGGGGCCAATATCTACTCTCGGATGCCTGTTTGGCATTATGGTTGTTACTGATTTTAAAATGTTTTTTTTTTTTTGTAAAAAACATAAAATTAATAATTTTTAATAGTTTAGAGTAGCTGGTATTAAAAATTAACAATATACTATTTTTAATAATAAAAAAACACATTATATCACACCAGCAAACATACATTATCATATCCCATGTTTAATGGATTACCGTTTTAAGTTGATATAATTCCAAGAAAAAATCTATATTAGATTCGGACCACTTAAATAGAGTACAGATTCTTCTTGTGCTCAAATTACTTTGCCACACAGTCACAAAATCATCATGTGTACGATGGATATTTATTCACCATTGTTGTCAATCAGTCATGAAGTTAATTGTTGGGTTGTGACAGAAACGTCAATTATTGATGTCATTGTATGTCTTTTCACACAGACTTAAAGATTAATTAATTACTGTTAATAATATTGTCGAGATTGATTTTTTTTTAAAAAGTTTAGAAATATATTAAAACTTTTTTTATTTTTTTAAATTATTTTTAACATTAATAGATTAAAATAATCTAAAAATAATTATTTTTTTTTCAAAAACAATATAGAACACCCTCTTAGAATCAGCTATCAGCGGCTAAAAGCCAGAGACAAAAACTATCAAGTGAGTGTAGAGCAAACTTTATGTCTTTGAATAACATGAATAACTTTTTGACAAAATGTCACCTTAAATTAGCTTATAGGATATGAAATCAAATGATTATTACATTGACAAGCTACTTGTGCTCAGCATTTTTTACCAGCCCACTCAATAGAGCATGCTGATTTATTGTATATATATACCTCACAGCAACAACTATGCTCAATAAATAAATAAATAAAATTGCCTTAAAGCATACTGTTGACTTAGTGGAAAAGAAAAAGGCCTCGGTTCCCTGGTTCGTTGCTTCTTTTGAACCTTTTTCACTGTCATCTCTCTTCTTTCCCTTTTCCGAGCCTCCCAATATATATATTACAAACACACTAAAGGGCGTGGGATTTCCACTGTAGCACCAGACTCAGGCGACTGTGGATTCGAGCAGTGCACGCCCGGTTTTGGCCCTCGGGCGCACGGTAAGGAGGGGCTGTGAGGCGGGGCCATTTTGGGTTTTTCCCCTTTTTTTTTTAAATATTCGGATGGGAACAGTGCAATGACGGTTTTGTCCCCGGTAATAGGACAAAATAAGGCATCCGGGCGAGGGACACACGCGTAATTGCGCGCGGCCGGACCGCCCCGGTCCGCCGTAACTTTTTTTTTTTTTTTTTCGGAAATGGCTAAAGACGGTTTTAGCCCCTAATAAGACAAAAACACTGAATTGGGTGCAGGGTTAGAACGGTAATTGGCCCTATTTTTCGAATTAATTAATCGGCGTCTGTCAGGGCGTGAGGCGCACGCGCCAGACGGTTTTCCGTCTCACGCCCTGTTCAGGCGGCGCGTGCGGCCTCCTCCGGTGGACGGAAATTGTATCCCGGAGGACAGAACGATGCGCCGCCGCGTGGTCGTCCTCCAGCGGTGGTGTGTGTCACCACCACATGTCCGACGACGCGGCGGAGGCCGGTTAAAGCCGCCGGCCACGTTACTCTCTCTCCTGCACGTCAATGTGCAGGAGAGTCCCCCATGTTGCGTTACTTTTCACTTCGGTCCCTGGACTTTTAATTTCGTTTGTGGTCCTCATTTCTTTGATATAAATTTTGATTTTCTTCGATTGGGTCCTCCGATTTTAATTGATTGAATGTAAAAGTTTCACTACGGTCCTTATACTTTCAATTTCCGGGTTGGCTGTATATAACTCAATCAATTCGGTACAAAAGTTCCGATTTTTTCAATTTTGTCCTCTGATTTCAATTGACAATAAATGTAACTTGCATTTCAGCCCTTTGACTTTTAATTTTTTAATTTAATCCCTTTATATTTGATTTTCATTTCAGCCATTACACTTTTATTTTTTTAATCTCTACTTTTGTCCATGTATATATAAGTGTATTTAACACAACAACAACAACAACAACAACAATAATAATAATAATAATAATAATAATCATGATTTAATTATTTTTCATTCTTACTCTTTTGTTATTTTTTTTCCCTCCCAATAATTTGATAAATTTTTTTTTCCTGTGATAGCAATGATAATTTTTTTTTTTAAATTTTTATCTTTTGTGAAAGTTTCTGGGATATTTTTAGTCTTTCATTTATTTATGTTTCTTTCATTATTAACATAATAATAATAATTATAATTATAATAAGAATAATAATAATAATAGTGATTATTATTAATATTATAATAATAGTGATTATGTATTCTATTATTATAATAATAGTGATTATTTATTCTTTCATAATAATTATAATAATAATAATAATTTTTAATTTGTTTTTCTTGCTTGCTATTGTGTTCACACTTTTTATTTTTTTCCCTCGGTATAATTTAATAATTTTTTTGTTTTTATTCTGGCGGCAATAATAATTTTAGCTTATAGGATATGAAATCAAATGATTATTACGTTGACAAGCTACTTGTGCTCAGCATTTTTTACCAGCCCACTCAATAGAGCATGCTGATTTATTATATATATATACCTCACAGCAACAACTATGGTCAATAAATAAATAAATAAAATTGACTTAAAGCATACTGTTGACTCAAGTGGAAAAGAAAAGGCCTTGGTTCCCTGGTTCGTTGCTTCTTTTGAACCTTTTTCACTGTCATCTCTCTTCTTTCCCTTTTCCGAGCCTCCCAATATATTACAAAACAAATAAAAGGTGTGGGCTGTTGCACTGTAGACACAGACTATATTTACTGTGGATTGTGGCAGTGCCCGGACGCTTCTACCCTTAATGAGCTCGCCTGTTTGGTTTTGTTTGGAGGGGCTGCTTCGGTTTTTTCTCATTCTCTCTGCGCCCTTTTTTTCTCTTCATTCTCTCTGCGCCCATTTAATCTTTTCTTTTCGATTTTTCCTCTTCATTCTCTGCTTCTGTTTTGGTTTTTCTGCGCCCGTTTTTCTGCGCGTGGGTCTAGGATGTGCCGGGGTTTGTTTGGAAGAGAAGGACACGGGGAGCATGGAGGTGCTGAAGGTAACGACGGTGGAGGAGGTTGTTAGTATTTTGCTGCCGCAAACACCAGAGAAAGCTAGGGAGACTTCATTGAGGTGGTCCTTTTATAAACGACCGCCTAGAATGTCGTCTTGGTTTCTGTGGGACTTCATTGAGGTTAGTTAATTTGTGTTCCATGACTTACAAATTTCTTAATCAATATTGCCTAGAAAACCTGATTGTGCCCATCAACTATACAAAAAGAATAGGTATGTAATTTTTTTCTTGATTTTGTTGTTATTACGGTTCTTGATGGGAGAATTGAAATGGGTCTGGTTCAATTTTTGATTTTGAGAAAGAATTTTAGTGGGGTTTTGAGGGAGAATTAGGGTTTATTTGAGGGTGATTTTTTAGGGTGAAAGATTGGATCTTTTTAGGATTTATCGGTACGGGGTTGATTTTTTTTGGGTATGAAGATGTGAAAAAACAGGAAAAAAAACCTTATTGGTGGCGGTGGTGAATAATAATTGAATGGAAAGTGTAAGGTTTTGTAATAAAACTTTTTATTTATATATGTGTGTGAGAATGAGAGAGAAGAGGAGAAGCTCCTGGGGGGGCGATGACTACGAGATTTGTTCGTCTTCAAG
Source organism: Salix brachista (assembly GCA_009078335.1). NCBI lineage: Eukaryota > Viridiplantae > Streptophyta > Magnoliopsida > Malpighiales > Salicaceae > Salix > Salix brachista. Next base: position 4,014,864 of record CM018580.1, on the reverse strand, counting down.
CTCGGTAAGTAAGATTCAAAGTAGGATTAGAGATTGATGTGTTTGGTGATGCCCTTCTCCCATATGTTTTAAAAGTGTTTTGTAACCGTAAGGACATGGTAAAATTATAATTGTAAGATAGGAAGAAGAAGCTTTGGTTGTTCCGGGAACCCTTTCAGTGATGGTTTTTTCTTCCCTGAGCTTCAGAGAAGGAAGAGGGAGTTGGAGATCTGTTCCACGGTGAGAAACGTGGGTCACTTTCCGGCCAAAAACCAAACAGCTTGCTGGGTATGTAATTTGCATGTGTAGAATTTCATTACCCTGCTATTCTAAAAGATCTGGGAGACATAGTGGATGAACAACGAAGTTTTCTTCTTCTTTTTTCAATTCAGCTTCTCTTTTTTTCCGATTATCTTCTGCGTTTGTTTGTATATTCTTAAGTCAAAACAGAAATTTAGTTTAATTTTCAAGAAAGTATTTTTTATTGGGTTAGTTTAAAGGGTTTTTTATTAATTTCCTATTGTTTTTTTTTTAATTATTGGGTAGATTTAGAGGATAAATATAAAACATTATTTAAAAAAAAATAGTAGCCGACGCATGCAGTGTAGTTGTGCTAGCTTGCAGAAGGTATTTGTGGCCTTGGAAGATGCGTGTGGCCGTATCTATCAACGAGACGTCAGTTTTCGGTGTTGCCTTTGAAGTTACTGTTTTGAAAAGAATTCAAAAATATTTTTAAATTTTTTTATATATTATTTTCATGTATGAATGTCAAAAATATTTTTATATTATTTGTTTTTCTCTTATTATTTTTTAAATTGAGATTTTTTACCTATAGATTTGATCTTTTATTTATTATTTTATTTTAAGTGCTCTATGTTTTTTTACAGTGCTCTCTGTTTTTTATAGTTTTATTTGATTCAATTTAATCTAATTATTGCATTTCTAAATCTGGGTTCACAAGCATTGCTGGATGCAGATTATCTAAAGACCGGGAAGGGGGGGACAATCCACCACAACCATGCATTGCCATTGCATTACAGGTACTGAAAGAGAAATAACCAATTTCATTTGTCTCAAGATGACTATCTTAGCCAGTCGTATATTAGAAAATTCGCACGTTTGATGTAGGGAGTTAGTGATTTTGTTGGGAATTTTACGGAGTTCGTTGAGTTTACCCGATTGATTGTACTGTCTTTTCTGTTAATATGGTGTGCTGTCATTTTTCCTGTTAATTTGGTTTGCTGTCCATTTTATTTAATTAGTGAGATTTTGGCCTGTCATTTCGCATGCTGATTTCCTGTGTTTTTTGCAGGTGACCATGCTGTGTTTTGACTTATTTTATTTCTGTGCTTGGTGGGGGTGGTTTGAGCTGGGGGGGACTGGACACGCTTATTTATGGTGTCTTCTCCTATTTTTTGGGTGTCCAAGTCCTGTATTGCTTTCTCTCCCTCTCAGGTTAGTCTGTTGCTTCCTCTTTTTTTTGTTTGTTTCATTTCTGTCCTTTTTTGGCATCATATTAGTTGCTTTGTTTTAGTGTTTGTGCTCATTTTTCGGTTTTGACTGTTCAGATTATTGTCTGTTGGTTTTGCACTGCTGCTGCCAGTATTTAGGTGGGTTTTGGGTGCTCCTGCTGCTGCTTTTAAGGTAAGTTATGTTTTATTTTATAGTTGCTTGGTGGTTTCTTTGCTTTCTTTATGTCGCTGTTATTGTTTTCCATTTACTGTTGCTGTTGTTGAGGTTTTATAATAGTTGATTCAGTTTCTTTTTAAGATATATCGCTGATTGTTTGTTTTCTTGCTTTGTGGGTTTGGCTGTTTTGTTGCTATTTTCATGTTTTTTCGGTCTCAGTTCTGAGTTATTTCTGTCATTGCCCTTGCTGCTTTTTATGCTTCTTGGCTCTCCTTTTCTTGCGTTTATCCTTTCGGTCCTTGGCTTTTCGGCATGTTCTCTTAGTATGTTTTTGTTGTTTCGTGCCATTCCAGCCAGGCTGGCACTTGGAAATTGCTGTTTTGGTTGGGTTTTGTGGCAATGTTTTTCCTGATTTCTTTGCTGCTTTTTTAACCTATTGATTAGACACTTTCTTTCATGTTTTTTATGCTTCTCTTTGTATCTTTATCCTGCATTTTCTGCTGCGAATGACTGGCTGTTTGGCTTTGGTGTGCTGGCGTTTGTTTGGCATGGGACCATTGAGTTTTTCAGCTAAGATTTATTTTTTCATTTTCATTGAGTTTTGATTCCTTCGGTTTTGTTTTATGAAGCTGTTGCCTGCTCTTTATCACCTTTTGCTGCCAAGACTACGTTTGATCCTTTGTGTTGTTCGTGCAACTTTTGAGGTTAGTTGTTTATGGTCTTCAGTAATTGTTTGCTGGTTTGTTGATTGATTTTTAGTATTGACCTCTCATAATCATCCATGGAAATTGCCATTGCTGTCTAGCTTTTGGTTGATGGCAGTTGATATTGCCAAATAAAGAACTTTGATGTGCATCACACTTTGATATATCAGAAATTAACTAGCATTAAAAACTCCATGTATATTTTCATCAAAGTTAACCAAACTTTCATGCTTATGGTGCCTATAAATGGTGGGGATTGTTTGAGCTCTTCAAAGAGCCTGCCTTAGGAAAAACCATGCAGAAATTGCACTTTCTGTTAAGTTATGGTTGATATGCTCAGATAGCACCTTAACTTGAACAAGTCAGATGTTTGTGGAGATGTTTCATTTTGTTGTTTGATAAGTTTGCATGTGTGTCTTTTCTTACAATAACTATTTTGTTATCTATGGCATGGCAAGTTTGAGTATTTTTTCATATGAAGGAATATAGTAAATTCATATAGTATAACTTAAATAAATAAAACTATAATCATATATATATCTAGGTTGCAACTGTTCAAAGCATCTTTGCCAATACAGAAAATGTTATAGGGTCAGGTTTCCACCCGCTGGCTACCCCTCTCTTATACAAACCTAAAAAGTCTTCAACGTTGCCTAATTTAGCATAAATATCTAAAATAGCTGAATATGTGACCTCATCAAGCATTAATCCAGTTTTATACATTCTTTCAAACCACTGCACAACCTTATCAAACCTACTGCATTTTTTAGCACACGTAATGATAGTGGAATAAGTCAATAACATCGTCAGGCCTTTTAAAGTCAATATAGGCTCTAGAACAGGATTTATGCTTCTGGCTAGGAAACAATTTTAAGAAACAATTAGAAAGAAATACTATCAATCAAACACTTAACTGAAAAAACGAATTTTGATTGATACCATCTATCTTCATGTCATAATTTGATTATACACATTACTAACTTGAAAGAGATGGTCTTTCCACATGACTCAACTCATTAGAAAATCATCAATGCAACTCTGTGTAGAATCGAGAAAGGTTTTGAAAAGGAAGCTATATAACAGTCCAAAGGAGAAATGCCACAACTAAAATTCCCTTCATGAATCATAAAGGAGGTTGTAGTGAGTGGTTGAAACAACTTTCTGATTATTTAGCTTTTAATATGCAGATCTTATTAACACATTTTCAACTATAAACAGAAATCTGAACTTCATTGAGCACACAAGTCAGTTGGGCTGGAAAGCGTAAGCACTCTCTGTCTCTCAATCTTAATCTGTTTCCAGTGAGTGATCTTATATCTAATGCGGTGTTTAGGGAGAAACGAGGAATGCCTTTGATCGTCGACCCTGGTCTTTACTCGACAACTAAAGCAGATATCTACGGTGCCACTCCTCTGAGATCTTTGCCAACAGCATTTAAATTATTCACCGGTTAGTATTCAAAATCAACATGTCTTTTCTTTCCACGGACACTTGCTGGTAAGATTTATTGTTGATGTGCAGTTCCTGAAAAGGAATAAATAGATACATATTAGGTTTGAATTGTTTAAATCGGCAAATTTTAACAATTCTGCTGAAGCTTTGCTCAGTTTGTAAATGAATTTATCAGTAACCTCTGCTTCTTTGATAGAGTTTTAAGTTTGTCTAATGGCAAATGCAACTTGCAACTGACAACTAAAATTGTGTCTTCTTTTGGGTTTCATCTAGAAATAAATGGAAGATGAAAGTGCATTCTGTAACTAACTAACTAACATGTTTGTAGTTTCATGGTGGACAAGTTTCCTTTTCTATATTCCTCAAGTTCATGTAATTGATAAAAACTGAAGAGTTAAAAGCTTTGTGTATTGATTAAAATTGCTGGAGGTATCTCTTTCATAGGCTGGCTTCATTATGTTTTTTTTTTCAATTTAACAAACCAGTGGTGTTTAATTGAGTCAACTATTAACAGGAGTCCAATTGCAGCCTTTGCTTTTCTAAAAACTGAAGCCATGAATTTTGGTTATTGCTAGATTTCAATGGCTTCCAACATATACTTTGCTGCCGAAACACTGAAAATGCTAGCAACTATGAAGACCCGCCATTCTGCATTCAGCTGAACTTAAATGATTTCCATTTGTTTCTGCAGTCTCAGCATGGATGGTTGTCACTCCCTCATTTGTTGAATGCTTAATATAGGGTTGGGATAATCTACCGCGAACCTTGCTGATTTATTACACAAACTTCATTTCCTCACCTGAAGGATACTTCCACACAGTAATATGCAATGTGCCAGAGTTTGCTCAAACTGCAGTCAGCCATGACCTGCACTACATTGCCTGGGACAATCCTCCCAAGCAGCATCCTCACATCCTCACCATCAATGACACGAACGAGATGATTGCGAATGGTGCTGCCTTTGCCAGAAAATTCAAACACGACGATCCTGTCTTGGATAAGATTGACAAGGATTTACTTTGCCGGAAGAATGGGAGCTTCACTCCTGGTTGATGGTGCTCTGGTTGTCCCAAATGTTCTGAGGTTGGGAACCTGGACAATATTAAACCAGGTCCTGAAGCTAGCAGACTGAAAGACCTCATATCTAGGGTAGCATTGCTTACAAATCTTAAACAAAACCAATGTAAATAGATTTCCCAGAAGTTTCTTGCTTGCAGGTGGAAAAGGATTCAACTTGAATCTACATGTGAGAAAATAGTTTATAAAAAAAAAAAATTCTTTACGAAAAGAACCTTGATGCGAAAAAAAAATTCTCTCTGGTTATAGTTACTCGCTGATGGTATTTTTACTTCTATTATTGTTATTTTTACCTAGATTGTTTCTATTATTGTTAAGGTTAATGTTGTTCAAAATGTTTAGCTTTTCATTTGGAACTACATATCCATGTGTTTCCTTGCTATAATTTGGCATGATAGTTTTCCAAGGCTCCAAATTTTTCCCAATTATAACATTCTTTTCCTCTTTTCTTTTTTTAGTGGTTGCAACAATTTTTGCAACATATGGTGTTAGTTCTTGATTGTTTTTTTTTGCCCATTTCCAGCATTTGTTCTTAATTATCTATCTTAATGGCTGGTTTTTCATGTAGTTTTTTCAAGATATTTGCTGTATTTTTCTATTAGATGACAAGAATTTTTTATAGTTTCATTTATTACCTTGCAATGTTTTATTTTTAACAGGAAGATTAGCAACAAAATGAGCTGACTCATTTTGAAGAGGGGTTTTCACTTCGTCCTGCACCTCAACATTCCTTTATTTTGCAATGATGCACAAGTTTTATAATTGGCGCTCTTTTGTCATCTTTTTTGACATTGCATACATTCTAAAAGATTTAACCTATGTTTGCACAGAAAACTCTTTTATGTCCTGGTGTTTAACTTTTTATTCAGTATATAACATAAGTTTATCATTATTGATTTAATTATATGATATTATATACACAGCTATGCCCCCGGCAGCGCGCGGGCAATATAGCTAGTATGTATATATATATAAAGAAGCTGCCGACATTGGTCATAAATGGTGAGCTCTGCTTTGTTGGTTGGTTGGTGGACATTTTGATTTTAATTAAAAATATAAAACAAACCCTAATGCTCTATTATTTGTTCTCCACGCACCTAGGCTATGATTTTTATCACAGTCCCACACAAAAGGCAAAATGATACAGACAAATTAAGAGCAGAAAGAAATCGAACATAATCTTTATTTGATAATGATACTTTCCCTACGGCTTAATTTTATTGTCCTCTCTCTCTTGCTTGAATGCTTGACCTCACTTCCATGGTCAATTCCCACCTCGAAAATCACAAATGTGCTGATTGATTTACCTTGCATACGTTTCTATATTTTCCCAAGTTTTAATTAATTATATATGCAATCGTGCGGCCACCTATAGGTGCCAAAATTAATGATAAAAGACTTAAAAATAAAATCAGAAAATAGAGATAAGAAAAAAACTACAAAGAAAATATAATTGTTAGCGTGTGGCAATAGACAAACTTCTTCTGCTCTGTTTGGGCATCCGTGTGTGAAGAGAGAAAGAGAGAGTACGTCTGGTAGGGTGAATGATTTGTCATGAGAAAATAACATGTATTTTCACGCAGGAGCAGGGTGTTATTATAATTTTTTTCTTTTTAATTAATGTGATCGGAAATTTATTTTGAAATTTGATAAAATTTCACGCTCTGAAGTATCGTGGATTTTATTTTTATTTTTTATCTGTTTTTGAATGAGGCATCCACCAGTGACTGCTACCCACTTGGTTGGGAAAGTGGGAAACCAGATTGATGGGCAAGCTTAATTTTCTCTAATTAGGGCAATCTACATATGAAATCAAACCCATGAAATTTGGCGTCGATGGTAATCATGAGCACTGGCACGTTCATTACATCATTAACACTGTAACCTATTAAATAATTAAGTCATTGCATGTCTTACAAATACAATAATTGAGATCTGAGTTAGGTTAAACTGAAAATAAATAAATACATGGCACTGCATTTTCACTTTCTAGTCCACGGTCGTCTTAACTTTCCTCGTCAAAGCGAGGGGGGCAGCTGGGCCATGCAGCCTGGCGGGTTTCATGATAGAGCTGGTGGGTCCATTGTTCAGTGATGGAGAGCTAGTTCATGAAGCATCGGGCCCAGTTACTGGGCCTGTAATTCTGATGCCATTGATGGACCTGGCCCATAGTTTCTAGTTTTTCATCTTCTTGATGGGAGGCTTCTTGCTAATTTCAGATCAGAAAAGCAAACATGTACTTTAAAAGGTGTTTTCATGAGGATGACTGCTTGCTGTGGGAACTGGTTAAACGTGCATCGTGGCAGGTTTTGGCTGTCACCGGGAATATAGCCAAGTTATTCCTTAAGAATCTATCTAAGAATTTATTTTTGGGAATATTCTTCACGAATGAAAATTAGTTAGGGTGACCAGAACATTTTTTTATTTTATGGGATCCTAGGTGAGGAGCTACATATTTTAAAACATAAATATGTAGTTATTTATAAGTAAGATTTCTTATCGGGAGCTCAAAAAAACATAGTGACCAAATCAAAAAATCAAAAAGAGAAAAGGATAGACATAGACTTGGAAGGAAAGGTATTCGTAGGTGACAAATTATTCTATTTCAGCAGGCGTGTTATTAAATATTAAAACAAAGGTATATTTAATCTAATTATATTAACCTGTCAAAATCTTTGATCTCGATTATAAAACCATAATGTGACTATAATTATCCATGAGGTCGAGATTACCTCTTGGATTGCAAACATGGAAAAATTAAAAATTAAAAAAAAAATAGTGATAAAAAAATAAAAAACTAGCTTGCATACAAAAGCTAAACAAAACAAAATGTTGAATTATGAAATTGAAAAAAAATATAGAAAAAGATTAAAAAAACATCAAAAGAAAGAGTATGAAATTGAATACAAGAATCAAAATGATATGGGGGAAATTGAAAACAAAAAATAAAAAACAAAAAAGAATACCAATAAAAAAATAAAAATCAAATTGGATGGAAAGATTAAATGAAATAAAATGATTAGCGGTGATATTGAAAAAACAATAACTCAACTTCAAAAAACCTTAAAAAATTAAGAGAATAAGGATCAAAACAGATACAAATATAAATTAACATGACACACTTGATTTTTAAAATGATCGGCAAGAAACTCAAATTGAGGACATGGAAAAAAAAATCTATCAGACCCAACTGATGCTTTTATGTGCATACATATTTGACCATTGAAAAAAAAAAAAAAATGCTAGCAAAACTATCAATAAAGTAGGTGCTTGCTGGATTGGTGCGAGATGACACTTGAAAAGCACATGTTCTTCTCACTTGTTTGCACATGCACAACACAGTCAATTATTGTTTTTATATATTTATATTTATTAAAATATTAAATAACCATTTATTCAAATTGATTATAACTGAAGATCGACGATAAAAACACAAAAATACCCCTGGAATGCAATGTTTTTTTAATCGCAATGTAGTTATTTTATTATTTAATATAAAACTTAAAGTACCAAACACCTAAGAAACCTTGACTTACTGATTTGCTTTTGTTTTGCTTTAAAAAGTATTTAAGTTATGTAGTAGTGCTTGTAAAATGTAAGAAAAAAATGATCTAGATTAATAAAATAATAAATTTTATTAAAAAAAATAATTTGCTCCCATTAAATAATTTTATTCGCGAATGGTAAAACAATTATTTGACTGTGTGGATTCATAAGAGTCCACAGTGGATGCCTATTTATTTATTTTTATTTATTTATTATTTATTGTAATTAACTGTGAATCATTCATCGCCGACACCTAAAACCATCTATGGCATCACATTGCAAATTCCAGCTACTAAAATAATCTGTAAAAATGCTTCTTTAGCATTATTTAAAACTACGTAAATTCACTTCACTTCAGGGCTGACCTTTTCCTCTCAATTAAGCTTTACTAATAATTAGGATCAATCCCTTGGAGCAGATAATGGGCTATCGCCCAGATAACAGCTATAGTATTTGAAGGTTGGACCTGAACGAAAGCCCATGATTGGGGTTAGGTTCTTTTCTACGTTACCAAAGCCCGTCGAACTCAAAATTAAGCAAATTACTAATGGGCCTAAACTTTATTGTATCTAAGCCCATTAAATAGAAACAAATTTAATTACTGAACAGTAACTTTTTTAATAATATCAAAACATGTGTCTGAATCACTGTGAATCACTAAACTACACTCATAAAATAATATTCATTAGAATAATAATTTAAAATGTTTTATTTTATATATTTTAAATCACCCTTCAACAACTTAGATCCCCCGTCTCATCCTTCATTATATGTTTTAGATTTAGATATGTGTAAATGGGTTTTTTTATACATATTTTTGTAAATTTATATAGATTTTTTTCAGTCTCATAATCATTACACAGATTTAACCAGTTAAATTAAGTTGACTAACTATTTTTTTGAGTATTTTTTTTTTAAAAAAAATCAACCATGATTTAGTTGAAAATTAAATTTCATAATTTATTTTGATTTGATTTTTATAGAGTTGTCTCGGTCTCATGATTTGTGTCGTGAGTTTGACAAATTAAATTTGTTTATTTTTTGGGCTGTTTTTTATTTGAATATTATTTTTAATTGCACTTCATTATTTTTCTTGATTAATTTCTATAAGACTATCCATGACTGAGATCACGAGTTTGCTAAGTTGATATGATTCTTTAAATCATTTTTTTTAATTTCATAATTCAACAATTTTAATCCCATTTTTTTTACTTAGTTCCATTTTAATTTTAACATTTAATATTAATCTCTTAGGAATTAAGTTTCATGATTGTTTTTCAATCAATTTTTTATGTATTTATCTTGGCCCCATGAATTTATTTATTTATTAATTTTTTAACTTCATCATTAATTTATTAAAAATAGAGTTTCATGATTTTTTATTTTATTTTTATAAAGTTATCATAATTGTTAGGGTGAAAACACAAGTCATGAGTTTAACTTGTTAGTGTAAGTTAACATGGTTTGTTTGTTTCGGGTCATTTGAGTTTAACTTGATTTTTTTTGAGTTGATCCTTTGATATTAGGTTGGTTGAGAATTTGGAGTTTTAGTTTTTTTTTCCTATTTTATTTTCATGAGATTATCTCAATATGATGATTTAGGCTGCAAGTTTGGTAGGTCAAACTACTTTAACTTTAGTATTTTTAATTTAATATTTTTTTTTCAATTTTATTATTCATTATTGAATTGGTTTCGATCTTAGTAATTTACTTGATTATCCTTTTATAGAGTTATCATGATCTAATGATTTAGATCATAAATTTAAATGATTAACCCAGATCTATTACATATATTACTATTTTAGTATTTAGAAACAAATATTAACCAATATATTATTGTATAATTTTTTATAAATGCTTCGAATATACATCATGTTTGAGTTCATAATTATTTTTTTTAACTCGAAAACATATTAACAACACTTTAAGTATATTTTTATGGTAAAAAAGTGATTCAATTCTTAGCTAAACGCATTTCAATTCGCTCGATGAATCTATTTGATATTGTAGTTACTGTTATTTTTTTTAATATATATTTTTTTTATATCATTTCATTAAAATAATCTTAATAAATGAAAAATAAATTTAAAAACAATAAAAAAATAGAATTGTTTTAAAAGTTCTTTTAAAAGCAAATACAAATTATTACAAACCGGTTGTATAACAGTAACCGCCAACTTGCAGCTGAAATTGTTTTCTGTAAGCCTCCCCGCCCAAAATTCCCTTCAATCACAGGAAGACACATGTCAAAACCAGAACCAATCCCCTGTAAATATCCCTTCCTCTACTACTATTCAAAATATCATTTCCTGGTCTCTCTCCTGCACACATGTGGTAAAAAAACAATAACAGTTACCCTTCATAACGGCACCACCATGAACACTAGTAGAGCTCTTCTCTACTCTTTCACCGACCCTACTTTCCGCCCTCTAAAATCTCCTCCCGATATCTCATCCCCTAAAAGAAGACCTAGAGAGCGGCTTAATTTCCGAGTCCGGTTACATGCTGATCACCGATGCTGTGTTTTTCGGGTCTCGGCGAGGAATTCGGGTCGAGGTGAGACAGGGAAAGTGTATGCTGATGTTAAGTCGGAGCGGTACGAGATAGTGGATTCGGTTCCGGAATCGGTGAAGTTGGAGAAGGATGCTTTGGAGGATGTTGTTCTGGATAGTACGATGCCGTGGTGGGAAGAGTTCCCTAAACGATGGGTCATTGTCATTCTTTGTTTCTCGGCTTTTCTTCTATGCAATATGGATAGAGTATGTTGCTCACATTTGCCTTGCTTTTTTTTTTTTTTTTTCTTTTTCCTTTTTATTGTGATGAATTATTATAAAGAGGAGAAAATAAATAGTACTCTGACTCTGATTATGGAAAATGATTAGTGTATTTAATTTTTTGGGTAATTAAGAAGTAAATTATGACCAGATACTGTTTGGCAGGTAAATATGAGCATTGCAATACTTCCAATGTCAGCCGAGAACAATTGGAACCCAGCCACTGTCGGTTTGATTCAGTCTTCATTTTTCTGGGGCTACTTACTCACCCAGGTAACTTTAACAAGCCTTTTGTTTTATTTCTTAATTTTTATTATGTATTTGCTTATTAATAATTTTATTTCACATTTTTTTTCTACTTGAAAGATTGCTGGTGGCATTTGGGCGGACAAAGTGGGCGGGAAGAAGGTTTTGGGATTTGGTGTCATTTGGTGGTCCGTTGCTACGATTCTTACTCCTGTTGCTGCTAAAGTTGGATTGCCCTTCCTGCTCGTTGTTCGCGCTTTCATGGGGATTGGTGAGGTAAGATGTCTAGCAAGAAAAAGAAAAAAACGAGTGACTGTGTCATATTATGCGTTGGGTGCTTGTTAAATTAATTTGGTGCTGCTTCAGGGTGTTGCGATGCCTGCCATGAATAACATTCTGTCCAAATGGGTTCCTGTATCAGAGAGGAGTAGATCATTAGCGTTTGTGTACAGCGGGATGTACCTTGGATCAGTTACTGGCTTGGCCTTTTCACCATTCTTAATACATCAGTATGGATGGCCATCGGTTTTTTACTCCTTTGGTTCTCTAGGAACGGTTTGGTTTGCTGCATGGCTCAGTAAGGTAAATTTTGTACTCCGTAGATTATCATTGTTTTTCATATGGCATGTTTCTTGCCAACTTATTGGAAGTTGCAGAAATAGTAAAATTATAATTTCATTACTATTACAAGAAGCTTTTTGGTACTAACAAGATCCATAAACTAGATGGCTAAACCTCTGTTTAGCCTTTAATTTTCCTGTCCATGCAAATTATGATTACTCGTGCAAAACTTGCTTTAAATTAAGGTTTTTTTCCCCTAAAAAGAATGTGTCACCTTGAAAGGTGCTCATTTTTCGTTCTTTCTACCTATAGGCACACAGTTCACCTCACGACGATCCTCAGCTGCGGCCTGCGGAAAAGAAGTTGATTTTTGCGAACAGTTTTTCCAAGGAACCTGTTGAAACAATCCCTTGGGGACTAATCTTATCGAAAGCCCCTGTATGGGCCCTAATAGTGTCTCACTTCTGTCACAACTGGGGCACATTTATTCTTTTGACATGGATGCCAACATATTATAATCAAGTAAGTCTTTTTTTTCAAACACAATTGAATGATTTGACCTGTTGGAGGAATATATATATATAACCAAACTACCGTCACAATAGGAAATATAAAGGAACCCCTAGTCTATGTATAACCAAACTACTGTAACAACGTATACATTAATTAGCTATAAATGTCATTTCTGTACAATTATGAGCTAAAATTGTCCCCAAGGATGAAGTAGATGAGAGATCCATGTAGTTTTTGCACAAACATGAGCTAAAATTGTCATTTATTTCTTAGAACACCAAGAAACTACATGGATCTCATGACGACAATTTGAACAAACCCAAACTAGAGTAAAAAGCCAGTAAGCTGTTAAAACCAAGCATGAGGAGTCTGTATTAGACCATAAATGACTCTATGAAGTTGACATACATGAGTTGGGCAAATTGGATCAACAAACCTTGAAGGCTGAGATATAAAAACAGTAGTGTCCAAATAACCATGAAAAAATGCATTCTTCACATCCAGTTGATGAAGAGCCTAACCAGAGTAAGAAGGTTCCAAACTGTTGTGGGCTTGACCATAGGACTGAAAGTCTCAACAAAATCAATACTACGTCTTTGATGGAACCCCTTAGCAATAAGGTGAGCCTTGTACTTCTTAATAGACTCATCTGACTTCCATTTAAGCTTAAAAGCCCCTGCATTTAACCACATGTTGCCAAAAAGAAGGAATAAAAACTCATGTCTAATTCTTGAGAAGAAATGGCTTCACACTACTCAGGAAAACGAACCGAGAGAAACAAGTAGGTTCTTTGAAAGTAAGAGAAGTATGGGCCAACAAAACACGGGGTATAGGATACTGAATGGTGCCATCAGTGCGAACTCTAGGGAGAAGAGTACCAACTTAGTGACGAGTAAACACAAGATGACGCACACTAACTAGTGATCCAAAATCGGAAATATACCCATAAACAATGGGCTCAAGAGGTGGACGTGAGCAACACTGGTATGTTTGAATAGGGGCATGTGTGAGGAAAATGATGCCTGAGATATGACAAAGTAATAGGAAGGGGTATAACAGGTGAAACGGGGATTGCAACCCATTCATTAGGATGAGGCAAATATTTGTGCAGCAAAAGGAAATGAATGTTCATGAAAGCAAACATGACGAGATATGTAGAAACAGCTAGTAGTGCGTGCGATCAAGGCATTTGTACCTTTTATATGGGAAGCTGTAACTTTGAAAGACATAACATTTATTGGTAAAAGTTTGTTAGTCATATATGTACCTAAATGAGGATAACATGCATAACCAAAAACTCCCAGCTTAGAATATAAAGGAATTTTTTCATAAGGACCAGAATAAGGGGAAGACTAGTGAAGAATAAGTGAAAGAAGACAATTGATGAGAAAACCAACAGAGGAGCCAACATCAACCTAATGACAAGTAGAAACTTGACTCAAGAGAAAAAGAGTTTAAGACATGTCAGCAATGTGATGGTGCTTGCGTTTAGCAAAGCCATTATGATGAGGAGTATATGGGTAAGAAACAGATGATAAATTCCTTAAGAGGAGCAGAGTGCTTGAAATGCCTCATTATCATATTTTTTGTTGCCATCACTTTGAAGCTGTTATAAGAAAGCAGAGAATTAAGTCGTAATGTATGACAAAAAAATCTTAAAATGAGAAAAAACCTTAGACTTATGTTTCAAGAAATATAACCAAGTAAACTGAGTAAATTTATCAATAAACAACACTTAATATTTATAGCTTTTGACAGAAGAAATAGGACATTGCCAAACATCATAATGCACAAGAGAAAAAAAAGAATCAGTATGTACTGCATAAGAATTTGTAAGCTGAACCTATGGATTTACCCAAAGCACAACCTTTACAAAAAGATTTTTGGAATTTAAATTTGGAACCTAACAGGTGATTTTTGCCTAAAAAAACATTGTTTTACCAAAAAGATAACCTAAGCGACTGTACCATATCGATGATAACAAAAGAGAAGTAGATAAACACAAAATACAAGACAAAAGAAATGGAAGCTTGTTTTGACCTGTTCTCACATAGGCCCTGAAAGAGAGAGAACCATTAGACAGATAAAAAATATAAAAATGTTGAGAATCAAAGGCACACAAAACATGTTACCCGTATAGGAAATAGGCATCTGATCTCTATTGCCAAGATGAATTGTATCATGACCATTGTACAAGATGCATTGCTGGAGAAGACCCGAATTCCAATCATGTGAGTGTTGGCACTCGTGTCAAGATACCAAGAAGGGTCATGCAAAGAAGTTGTGTAAACAAGACTAGAAGAAGTAGTAGTCTGCGGCTATCCTGTAATCTTTAATCTAGCAAATGCAGTGTGCAAGGAGTTGGGCACATGTGGATGGGTAAACTGCACGAGCATAAGACATGTTGGAGCAAAATGACTTGAGTCATGGCAGAGCTGACAAAAGGCAATAGGTGTTGTACCAAAAACATCAGGAGCCAAGTAATGAGAACCAAAGTTGTTTTGATGACCATTATTCCTGTGGTTCCAATTACTATGCATGTTATTGTTTCTTGAACCAGAATTTGAGAATGACAGGAGACACCTTGGGAGGCAAGGTGTCTTAGACTCCTTATTAAGCAACCCTTTATGTGTCTTAGACTCTCAAAGGGTTTTAAAAATCTTGTTGATGTTATCTTCACACATTGTAACATGTGAGGTACAGGTAGGAATGAAACCATAAAAGGGTACTTGTTATAAGATACACAGTTAACTTACAATTCATCTATCCTGTACGTTAACCTCCTTGTCAAATTCTGTTAACGATGCATTGAATCAAGGAAGTACATGCCACTGTCTCTTTGACCTTCAGTTTTGCTATCTTCTTGTTGACAAATTGCAGAAGAGATTTATAGCTTGGCAATAACATTTCTATAAAAACAATTTTCTCTTGATATAATACCACTGAGCAGAATTTCCTTTTGGCTATACAGGTCTTGAAGTTCAATCTTACCGAATCTAGCCTTTTCTGTGTCTTGCCCTGGCTTACAATGGCATTTTCTGCAAATTTGGGAGGGTGGATTGCAGATACTCTTGTGAGCAAAGGTTTATCTGTAACAACAGTCCGTAAGGTATCATTAAGGGTGGTGCAAAATCCGCCAATCCCCTCTCTCTCATCATCTCTGCTTTATTTGCTTCTTCTTAGCACTATTTACTTCTTGTACTTTCTTCGTTCATTCAACTTTAAATGGCAAATGAAACATGCTCTGTAATAGTGATGTTAAACACTATTTATTTCATCATGTTTCTTCACTCGTTCAACTTTGTATGACTAACTGAACATGCTCTCCATCCTCCTTAACAGATCATGCAATCAATTGGCTTTCTTGGCCCTGCCTTCTTCCTAACTCAGTTGAGCCACGTTGATTCTCCTGCAATGGCTGTTCTGTGCATGGCATGCAGCCAGGTTAGCTTCTTACATCTGAACATGCACTGTTCCGCTTTTCAAAATTTAGTAGCAATAGACAGTATATGTATTAACGTGCAAAGGTATTGCACATTGTTTACCATTTGTTATGGTTTATTTGCTTGTGCTTTTGTCTGTCTTGTAAGTTCTATTTATGGCCGACTATAAATGGAGTTTAGCTGTCCCATCTCAACTCTGAGAAATTTCTGTTTAGAGTTTAATTATTTTTTCTGTATCTTTTTAGCTTTAGTGGAATGAGATCATTTTTTTTTCAAACTCTCTTCTCTTGCCCTAACTGCTTTTTCTTCAACAGGGAACTGATGCATTTTCCCAGTCTGGTCTATATTCAAACCATCAAGATATTGCCCCTCGATATTCTGTGAGTATCTATCCTTGTAATGCTGTTGACTAATTGTGTTTCAATTGCTGTCACGAATCATCTACCATTGGGTGCCTTTCAAGAGGTCTTTGGAATTCAATGTTGAACAGCTGTTTTTGTTGTATAGTTCTTTGAAATTCAATGTTGAGTTGCTGTTTATGCTGTCATTGCTTCTATTTCCTAGGAATTTTTACTTAATTGTTTCTGCTTTTATTTCTAATTTATTTCCAGGGAGTGTTGCTTGGTCTATCTAATACAGCTGGAGTATTGGCAGGGGTGTTAGGAACTGCAGCAACTGGTTACATCCTGCAACATGGTAAGAACTCATCCTTGGCATTTATTACTGCTGGTAAGACAAATTCGAATGTCTATTATACCATCCTTGAAGAAAACCAATAGAAGAAAAAATGAAATTCTCTAGGAAGCCAAAGTTGTCCAAGTCACTTCTAGCTTAATTCATTCTGGTCTGTGATTTGGAACAATTTTAGTGAGACCAATTTGAAGGCTTGAAAATAGAATTTTTGTTTAAAATAACCTTGTTATGGTTTTAAAGACAGTTTTTTTTTTTTTTTTTTTTTTTTTTTTTTTTTTTTTAACTTTGTGTATTAGAGCTAAGTCCTAGTTTCCAAGAGGACAAGTGGATGGTTAAAACTTAGGATTTTCAAATTGGAGGTCTCATATTCAAATCCTAGAATAGGTTTAGAGGATGAAGATTGTTGCCTCCCATCATCTAGTGCAAGGTTTAGTAAACCAGATAAAGGAAAAGGAAAAGGGAAAAAAAAAGATGGCCTCCACTGCGTGGTGTAGGATACTAACAGTTTTAATAAATTGACGTCACTACTAATGTGGCAAACTATAATAGGGTGATATGTCATCTATTTAATGAAATGATATGGCAGGTTCACTCTATCAGATTCGGGTTTTTTCATGTTTTTTTTCCCGTATGCTCTGTCATGTTCACTACATCTAAATATCTAAATCATTAAATTCAAAATGAATGGGCATGATCTTAGATGGCAAAAACTAACTAGCTACTATTCTCCTTTTTAATCAAGATAATTTGGAACATGATCTATCATGCGCTTCTCTTCTGAACATGATAGGATTTGAAACCCATTCCTGAGGAAAATTTAATGTTGTCACCCCTAGCATCACTCGTCATAAAATGTAGCCTTTTTTACACCGAAGTTGCATTCTTGGAGTAGCAGTTATTTGGGCTTCAAGGTTCAATCCCTCTAGTTGTAAATTGTAATGTATTTGTTTCTATTTCTAACAAAGAAAGTCAAACTGTTAGAAGCTAAAAACTAAGGATTCCATTAAATTTTCTGATAAGAAAACTTCCGTGGTCCTGGTCCTCATTTTGAATACATAAAAAAGAGCAGGGAAATGGCCGTGTTACCCTGCTAGATTCTCATTGCCTTTAGTTAACTGTTGCCTTTTAATCCAAGCTGTTGAATGCTTCAGAAACTATGATTTACATCGCCATTTCCTGTGTGGCTCACTCCCTGCCTTCTTTATTGAAAATTGAGACGCTGAATCTTACAACATCAGAATCTCGTGCATTGATTCACTCCCTCATTGCCTTCTCAGGTTCTTGGGATGATGTTTTCAAGGTTTCGGTTGGGCTCTACTTGGTTGGAACAGTGGTCTGGAACCTCTTTTCAACGGGTGAGAAAATATTGGATTAGCTTTCATGGAAGTTAATATAGGTGACAGCTCAAGCCCCGGTGATTCCCGCACCAATACAGAAGGGTCAGTTGACTGAATGAGAAAAGGTGAAATTGTGAACGAGATCAAATGGAAGAGCAACTAGACAAATAATTTCATACAAAATTCCTGAGCTCGAAGAACCTGTAAAATTTCTGAACGCCAAAATTGAGCTCAAATTTTGTGTTGCATGCATGTCAGGGCCTCTAGCACAGATGAAACTATTGCTTACATCTCAATGAAGAATATACCTGTAAAGTATCTCCAACCCTGCTTGTAAATGTTACATTCAATACCTAATGAATCAATTCTATGATTTTACAGTATGTTTCCTGATTAAATTCGTTTTTGCTTTTGCTGTAGTTTTATTATCTATTTATCAATCCAACTAAAAATTGCATTAGGTTAATTTTTTTTATTTTCGTGTATACATCTTTTGGCATAATCTGTGCGGGACAACGGGTAATTCTGCACAATTCTTTGAAGAGTGAGCTTGATTCAATGGTTTTACTCAGAGAAATTGATAGAACTATATGAGGATCCCTGTTTATAATTAGTGGTCGATGCAACTTTCAAATGGCAGTCATTTATTAGATGTGTCTTTTGTCTAATCAGATCCAGTGATGAACCATTTATGATTTTTGATCATCAAAAAGTCAGGTAACTTATCAATTCAGCTTTGCGGCCAACCTCAACCCCAGCACCGAAAGAATAGCCTTAAGAGGGAAACTTGACAGACCAACTGAAGTAGAGAAAGCTCATTCCTTCTTACCACTGATGATAAATAATAGCCACCTATATATATATATATATGTATTTAAATTTACATCTTGACATTTCATAACCTATTAACCATGCATGCTCAACTTTCATAGCAGTAGGCTGGGAAATTTGTTGCA
The DNA here is from genome assembly GCA_009078335.1 of Salix brachista. Classification (NCBI taxonomy): domain Eukaryota; kingdom Viridiplantae; phylum Streptophyta; class Magnoliopsida; order Malpighiales; family Salicaceae; genus Salix; species Salix brachista. The sequence goes on along the minus strand of CM018580.1, from coordinate 3,995,954 downwards.
GATTCTTAAGCATAATAGCAAGCAAGAGTTAATAATAGTAGAGTGTAATATTTTTCTTCTTTTTCTTTCACATAATCGTGTGAAAGTAACACCTGTTGATATGAAATATACAACATTAATTACACCACAAACACTAGTATACCCTCCAATCTAGATGTGCAACTGGATTTTAAAAACGGAAACAAAAAACAAATAAAAATAACCCTTTAACAGAATAATGGGCAGTAATACCCCCATGATTTGCGACTGATCGTCTCCTGTAAACACCGAGCAATGCAGATTCGAGCAAGACAAACTCCAGAAACCCGAGAATGGCGAGACACTGATCCTACGCGAGAGTACGAGGATGCAAGAACACATGGAGCCCATTCTTCATGAACAATGTAAGAGACATCTTCTGCTGTACACGGTGACCAGGAACCAGTGATAAACGGTAGCGAAGCAGCACAGCTGAAGCCACGGACTTCATTTGCAAGTAAGCCAAGTCCTTCCCCAGGCAAGTCCTGGGTCCAGCATTGAAGGCCACAAACTTGTAGCCATCTTTAGGTGGTTCAAACTTGTCCCCTTCTGGTGATAGCCATCGCTCTGGTTTAAACTCCATGCAGTCCTCACCCCATATGCTCTTCATCCTTCCGACAGAATAAATGGAATATGTAATCGTTGAACCAGCTGGCACGTGTGTACCGTCAGGCAGAACATCGTTTGCGACGACGTATTTGAAATCCTGCGGCACTGACGGGTATAAACGCAATGTTTCCGATAATGCTGCTTTGAGATAAACCAGTTTATCAGCTTCGTCGAAGGCTAGAGGCTCATCAATCCATTTCTGGTGATCGTTTCCACGTGTTTCAGTGAGTATAGTTGATATTTCCTTGATTATCTTTGCTTCGACTTCAGGATGGTTCATGACCAGCCAGAAGAACCAGCTAAGAGCAACGGATGAGGTGTCGCGGCCGGCAAGGACAAAGTTGAGAGCAATTCGTTGAAGAACAGAGATCGGAAAGTGGTTACCGTCGACGTCTTTCTTCTTCATGAATCGCGATAATAAATCATCAGATGGGTTTTCTTTGCGCGCTTCGATGGTGTCATCCATGTATGTTTCGACAACTTCGAGGCTCTTCTTCAATCTCTTCTCTGCTCCAATTCCTAAAAGCTTCTCCACTCTCCACAAGAAACCAGGGTAAAGAATCCTCTGTAGAGTAGCCTCAGTGGCTGTGTCGAAGGCAGCAGCGAATGGATTTTCTGGCATTTCTGGCGAGAGAGTTCGCGGATCTTTGCCAAATGTGAGTCCGCATATGTTGTCGAAGGTTAAGCGAAGCAACAAATCTTGCAAGTCCACCGAAAACTTCTCTGCAACTGCCATGTCCAAGATGCTCCACAGACGATTCTTGATTGTCTGGCTCACCCATCGAGCCATGGCTTGCCGTAAAGTCCGAGTAGTGAACTCTAAAGCTGCAGTCTTGCGTTGAATGAGCCACGTTTCTCCATCACTATTAAAGATCCCCTGGCCTAAAAGATCATGAAACGCAGTTTGCCAGTCGGGTCCCTTGGGATAGTTATCAAACCTGGTTCGAAGAACATGCTCGATGTTTTTGGGGTGGCAGGTGACTGTGTAGAACCCTTGTTTGCGCGCCAAGAAAGGAAGCGCTATTGTGCAAGTTTGGTAGGTTCCGACCCCACCAGTCGCGCGGAGGTTACCGGCAATCCAATCATGGATTTTTCTCCGGTTCATGAACAGAAGTGGAAGGCTACCCACTACAGGCCATACTTTTGGGCCGGTCAGTTTCCGAGCCAGGAGATAGAACCATAGAAGATAAACTGATGCAGCAGCTGCGAGGGTTAAGAGGAGAGGCAAGGTTTCCATTTCAAGGTTGCTGTATTTTTTCGGACGGGGGCTGGAGAGGACACTGGATGAGAGGGGTGGTGTAAAGAGGTGCTATATATAATATAGCATTAAAAGATAGTTTTAGGAGCAGTTGTTGGGAAATTTGTGCATGGAGATCCCTGTTGGGTTGATAGGAACTGTGAGAGAGAAGCTAGGCACACGAAAACCATGCAAATTAAATTTAGTGGATCACTTCTGGTCACCCGAGTTGGTGCGCAATATGCCAAATACTCGCTGTCATCGTTTAAGAGACTTGTTGGCTGGAAACTGACCCCAACAAGTTTCGAACCCAGTTAAATCTGGATTGCTTAAATATTTTATCCTATTTTTGAACACCTTTTGTCCTTGCTAGTCTTTATAAAGAAAGAACACTGTAATTAACCACATATTCTCTCATGCAACAAACGCACATAAAAAAATGCTTCAGGATAATGTGCGTTTATATATATATATATAAAAAATGATAGGTTTTCTTCGACGATTAAGAAAACAATAACCATCTCCTGTGAAAGATACTGTGATTCGTGACATCTAATTATCACAGTATGCATATACGTACCCTTGCTTAGAATTGATTTTCACCAGAATCCCACATGATTTCTCTTGAGTATATACAGAGATTCACACCAATTATATTTTTGGTTATATATATATATATATATATATATATATATAGAGAGAGAGAGAGAGAGAGAGAGAGAGAGAGAGAGTGATAGGTTTTATTCAACGATTAAAAAAATGATAATAATCTCTTGTGAAAGATATAATGACATCTAATTATCACATGTATAGACCGTTGCTTAGAGTTGATTTTCACTAGAATCCCACATGATTTTTCTTGACTATAGTGATTCACACATCATTTATATGTGACATCTAATTATCACAATATGCATAGACCGTTGCTTAGAATTGATTTTCACTGGAATCCCACATGATTTCTCTTGAGTATACACAGAGATTCACGCCTCATTTATATTTTTGGTGATTCCAAATTAGAATATTTGAACACACGAGAGCCCCCGCGCGCATATATAGTCAATAAACTTTGTTATACGTGCGTTGTTAATAAGAGGATGCAATGATGGGGTCAATTACATGTTCATAGTTTTTCAATCTAGCTATATCCAAACCCCGAAGAGTGATGCGAGCTGGCTAACTTAAGATGGTCAATTTCGAAGACAGGCTAGCTGTTCTCTTGTTTAGTAAAGACCGGCCGGCTCTTAATTTCAGAAACATTTCTCCAATTAATTTGCCGACTAATATATTGTTTTAGAAAGAGAGTAGTTAGAGACGGATGAGCCGCAATGAGAAAATCGGGATTGTTCCAAGAGCTGGAGAAGATCTAAGGCATGCATCGAAAAAAAGAGCTGAGACAAGTTAATTTGACTAAGTCTAGTGGTTCTACGAGGAGAGGAAACGTCGAAAGAAGGACATTAAAATCTCACCCTAACGTCTCCTGTTGCCTTTTCTTAGGGAAAACTGACACCAACTCCTTGAATATTAGCAGACGTCCAAACTAGGGCTTGTACAAAACTAGGGGTGAGAAAAAAAATTTAATTAAACTGAAAAAAAACTAATTGAGAAAAATCAAACTATTAAAAAAATTGATTAGAATATTTTTAAAAATTTCCAGTTTGATTTTGGTTTTATTAGGCTAAAATCGGCAAATTAAAATTAAACCGAACCAATTCAAATTAAAAAAGAAGACTTGGTTTTATTATAGGTGAGATTGTTTTTTAGAAAACCTTTTATTTTTCCAGATCGGTTTAAATTTTTGGTTTGATTCGGTCTTGGTGAAATATGAAAAGGAAAAGACTTGGTTAAAGTCCAAACAAAAACTTTAAAAAAAATATAGTATTTTTCAATTTAAACTAATTTTGGATTTTTTTTTCATAATTTTAAATTGACTGTTCTTATAAATAAAAACTGAACAGATCGCACACTATAATAAAAGTTGTATACTATACAGTGTCCCTTTAATTTTTGGCACTTCACCTAATCTCAACCAAACACGCACCGCCACCGCCACCGCCATGGGTAAATAGGAAATTAATGACAAAAAGAATGTGGGAAATCGACATTCCGTTGCTACAGTAGCTTAAAGAAACAAAGAAAATTGAGTCATTGTGAACTGTGAAGTGCTTCATTTTCTATTACCTTACAAGCTGGCTGGCAAAAAGCTGATGGTGCCACCAACTAGCTAGGTAGCTACCGATTTTTTCAATAAGTTATTTCCGTTTTTTTTTAAAAAAAAATTCAAAAACATTTTTTTTAAAAATTAATTGTGTTGAAAAAAATATAATAATTATAATAAGTGAGCATCTTACTTTAATTATATGTATGCGAGAAAGTTTGCTTTCCATGTGGTTTTAGGTTTAAGTCTTGTGGTTGTTAATATGAAAACTACTAGAGATTTTCATGATCGTTAACTTCAAGGTCTATAAAATCAGTCAAGTTACACATAAATTGATCTGAATACTTATATTAATAAAAACAACACGTTAAAAGTAAATGCTTGGAAAGTATGAGTCAGAGTTAGATAAAGTCACTCGCCCATACAGTAACTCTTGTGCACAACATGGCATGGGCTATTATACAGTGGTACAGAAAAATGAGTTTTACAACAACTTTTGAACCATCTCTACTCAACGAGTCATGAGTATATTGACGTGTGTATGTATCGATTACTTATGGCTACCTGTGATCTTCAATTCTGTATTTTGATATTTTGTTTTATGGTTGTATTGTTTATATATATATATATATAGCAAATAAAATTTTAGTTCAAATCAAAAAATAGAATTATTTAAAATTGTACAATTTAAATATCAAATATAAATAAAAAAATAAGAGTTGAATCGATACAACTTGATCGACTTGATAAGTTCAAAGAAAACATGAAAAATTGATAAAAATATAGTTTAACTAAAACAAAACAAGTTGACATCTTAAAAAATATATTAAGACAATGATATATTGGATCAACTCGGATCAATCTAACTTAACCTTTCAAATATATGACTTGGATTATAAGACCATGATAAACTTAAATAAAACAAATCAAAATAAATTATAAAGTTCAATTTCTAATAAACTCGTCATTGAATAGTCATATTTAGTAGTGGGCTAATGTGTTGAAATAAACTATTGGACTTGATAATTGTTGGAAATCCTACAAAAACAAGTTCTTTATTGGGCTTAGAACTATATGTCTTGCTAATTGGGTTTAAAACTACTTTAAAAAAAAATATATTTGTTCATTGATAAAAAAGTTGATTAAAAAAGTTGCTAATTTGGTTTCCTTTTTCTTGATTGAATTTTTTCATTAATTGGGTTCAATCCATATTCTATTGAGAGCATTGAGACTTGATACAATCCACCACAATTTTTTAACAATTATCAAAATATGAATTTTCTCAATGCTATTTTACCAATCACAAGCTGTTTAAACGGTCATATATTTTAATGATTTTAAAATTATTTATCTATAATAATACAATCAATTATCACAACACTTGCAAGCATCTAGGAGTGACGTGGCAAATCGATGATGGAATACCATTCTGCCACGTGTCAAATCTGTATCCGTATCTCCTATTTTTCTCATCTTCCATTTTTTTCAGTCTCGAAAGAAAATGGCAAGACCATTAGAAAAAGGTTTGAGGATAAGCCACTTGTGGAGAGCTCGTGCAGGAACCACTTCCCGCGACTCTCCATTCCCATCAACGGCTGAAAATTCACTACCCTTAATAGGCAAGAAAAATATATTACCATCGCCATATAATCACCGTAGATTCGCTACTATATTTGCTTCCACATTTTTTAGGAGGTACGAGCTACCAGCAGATAAGATAATGGCTTCTCTTCCCACTTTTTTTGCTTCTCCTTCTGCTAGAGTGTACGCGGCCACAGCAGCAGGAGGAAGCAAAGAGGAGAAGGGGCTTCTTGATTGGATTCTTGGGAGTTTGCAAAAGGAAGATCAGTTCTACGAGACTGATCCCATCCTCAAGAAAGTGGAGGGGAAGAACGGTGGTGGCACCGCCAGTGGCCGCCGGAACTCGGTTGCTGTACCTCAGAAGAAGAAGAATGGTGGCTTTGGCGGACTGTTTGCCAAGAAAGATTAAATTTGTCTGTCAATCTTAATCTGCCTGCATTTGATGATTCTTGAACTCTAAGCTGTATGTTTCTATCTCTTTGTGGTCCCTTCTCTTCCATGTCTAAGAATTATGAATTCATTTTAAAGAATCGTTACTTGTTACTGTATGAAATAATTTAGTGGTTAATGCAATATAGAAAATCCAATGAACAGAAACTATTTCCTTCATCCCAACAACGTGAAACTGAGATTTACAACCAAGAAATTGCTGCAGCCAGAACCATTGCTAATAACCTGATAAATGAACAAGATTGAAGCAATGTCTCAACAGCTTTCAGTCATGATTCAGCTAGAAACTTTAGCTCTTTGACATGGATAGGGGTCTCAATTACTCCTCTTCCATCACAGCTTCACCATTGTATACCAAATACTACAGAAATAGTTCCTTTCTGGTTTACCAATCCCTTCCAGGATCTTTTTAGCCCGAATACACTGAGTTCGCTGTTGAATATATGAGTTGCCCTGCCGCCGCCAACACCGCCATAATAAAGCTTGGATTGGTTATGCTTTCTCTAGATTCCGCCAGTAAAGCTTCGTTAGAAACAAACAGAAATTGTCAAGATATTAAACCAAGCTTTTCTAATTTCATTTTGTATGTCCTTCGTTTAGCAGGTAGTGATTCTTGCTGCAGTTTTTTTTTTTCTTAACGTTTGAATAACATTTTGATTAGAATTAATAGAGAACAGCTCACTATTACTTCATATGTGTGTTGAAAATTGAAATTTGTACAGTGACTGTTCTTGAAACAGTTACTGTATCAATTAAAATCTGGGCACACTGCGGAAAAATTAAAGATTCAAAAATGGAATCTGAAATCATCTGAATTTATTCAAATTGAAAATGCCTTAATATAGGCTTACTTGATAAAGTCCAAGAAACATAAAACTCTCAACATACTGAGGAATTATTGGAAGAAAAAACAGATTTTACGAAAAACCTGTTATGAACAGTAAAAGCTGAAATTCAAAAACTGAAATTTAAAAACAGAGTAATCTTCTTATCCTCAATACTTTTTTTTTTTTTGGATCATTCCTTACGAGGGAAACCCCAACCCCCCAGAAAGCGTACTTTGTGGACCCAGGTGAGCGGTTAAAACCCCCGGCTGTCCCAGGTTCTTACGAGGAGGAGTGTGCAAGGCAGAGGCTCGAACCTGGGTGAAACATTCTGCACCCAGGCACTTACCGCTGCACCCCACCCTCGGGGACTTTATCCTCAATACAAATCTCATTAATTCTAACAATGTGGCTCTCCAATTCAAATATGCCGGCTTGCTCATTGCAAATTAAGTCTTGGATTTTCATAGGCATGATATCCATGATAGTTATTCAAACAACTTGATACTAGCTTAGCGAAGAATCTGTCGTTGTTGAAGTTGACACTGATTTTGGCGGTGCATTTTGCATCTTTACGTCTAGTCCTTTTTTAACATCCTCATCAGAACCATTTCTATTTCGTGGGACGAAATGATTCGTTCTAAACAAACTGATCATGGAATATTTGCTGAAGGCCAAATACAAAACAAAAATCTGCTACAAACAGACTCTGGAAATGACTTAACCAAGAAAAGGAAAAGGAAAATTGGATTAGCTGAACAATCAAATTTCTGAAAAGCTCAATATACGCAGATTTAGTGAAGTTAATTCATTGCCTGACACTTGATGATCTCAGCCCAACTTCTGCAGTAATATCAATATCTTGAACAAAACTCGAAGAACAGAGGTTGTGTAAACGCAGAGCAGCCTACGATTCCTCTCTCCCAGATGAAATACACACACCCATGCAACTTGGAAGTAGAAAGAGTGTTTCTTGATGTTGACTTTAGCCCAATTAAACTAATCAATGAGTGTTGCAAATGTTGACCAATCATTCCTCACACACGATCACCTTTACTTACATGTCTACCTTCACACTAGCTTGTTTACCAATCTTACTGCATGACGGGGTTTGGTTGAAGAATGAATGGATGTAATAACTGTTAGAGAATAATATAAATCATATTATGGGGTCTCACTTACAAGCTTAAGCTTTTAGGTGAGATGGTTCCTTAACATGGTATCAGAGCCTTGTTGACCCAGCGGTTACGAGTTCGAATCTCACCATCCCCATTCTATTTGATAAAAAAACAAGCACAAGGTGATGTAGGCATGTGCAAGTTTCAAGCCCAAAGGGCTTTCACTTGAGGGGGTATGTTAGAGAATAATATAAATCATATTATGGGGCCTCACTTACAAGCTTAAGCTTTTAGGTGAGATGGTTCCTTAACAATAACCTTGTGAAATTTCTTTTCTTCTCTCCCATGATACCGATAACCTGACCTTATTGCAATAAACTGCTTGTCATAAAGTTAAATGAAGAACGTAAATTGGGGCATTGTTAAAATTGTTTTATCTATTAATGCCTGGCTGAATGGAGAACGTAAATTTATGCAGCGACATCCAACTAGTAGTTATGACAGGATTGATTTTTAGTTGAGTTTTGGACTGAGATTCTTACAGGACTTTTCATATCAATGTTAGATGAAGTTTACACTGTTTATTTTCTCTTCTCATTTTCCTAAAGGGTAACAACAAAAAGTTTCAAGACAATATAACTGATGCTGCAACGATAATTTAACTGGTATTTTCAGAAACAGAATTTGACCTAGACAAAGAAGAGGAGGAGTTGATGAACTCAATGCAATCTTTTATGGCTTCAGCTACATGAGTATCACTAGGAGCTACAGATGGCCTTGATCTTCCTGAAGACGAAACTTCAGGTGAAGATCGCCTCCCTAAACACGGAGCTTTTGCGACCTTCCTGCCAAAATGCTTGAGAAACTTCACTGGTGACACTATTGATCTTTTCTCAACCCACAAGTCCGACCAGACCATCTATTCCCAGAAACTCTGTCTCTAGTTGATGGGTACTGTGTTCTGTTGATACCAGTAGCTTTGTTCCTTGTTGACATGATTACAGGACTTTTGTGAAAGTTTAACACATAGAAGAAGAAACTGTACCCCCTCTTGGATTGGAAATAGATGAGGTTTAAATATGGGAAATGAAGGTAAGAGAGTGGCAAATATAAAATAAGAGAACACTATGACAGAATGAAAAGGTTATCGGTTGAGAGAGAAAGGCATGATTGCTTGTGAAACTCTTACTTCAATCGAAAGAAATTGAATGTGAAAGGAAACTTGAGAATCTAACTCGATTTGCAAGTTCCGATCAAAGGGTTCACTGCTCTAGAAGTCCAGGCCGCACTTTCGTAAAACACCTCTCCTGTGACGTTCAAGCAGAAAGACTCCAAAATGAAATAGAACACAGCAAAGTGATTGCTTTAGGATCATTGAGGACGTTAGCACCTGTCTTATAAATAATAATAGTAGGAGGCAGGCATGATCTCTTTCTTCGTTCTGTACAGGAATTGAACTCCGACACACATTCTAAATGAATAAACAATAATGTTGATTTGATTCTCTTCATGAAAGGCGCCTGATGAATCTGGCGACAGGAAAAGCAAGATACTCTTCCTGCAACATTACAAATATAAGATAGGTACGTGATGATATTTGGTGGGGACAATGAAATCCAAAGTTTACGTGTGAACATAGAAAGCATCGTCAGGACAGGCATGGCAGCTGAACAATATTCATTGGGTAGGACCTTGAAAACATGTCTTTAAAGACAACACGATGTGCCAGAATAGCATCAATTTACTTGCTCTTTCATGGCGGACTCGGTCCCCTTAGAGTTTCTAAAGTGAATGGTCCATGCTATTTTAATTCAATCTTCTGCTTTCGAAAGGGAGTTCTAGATTAGGCAACCTTTCGGTAGAATCTGCTTGGTGGTTTATCTATAAAATATTTACCGACTTTTGACCGGAGATTGGCCTTTTTAATGCAGTGCCTCTTCCATATTCAAGATGATGTTCTTCATTTTGAGACCACTGGAAACGAAATACACGTCGGGGGTGATGACAATATGCTAAAATGATATAAATCCGGTCACAACTTCAAGATACCGACGGCCTGAAAACTTCCAAACACGAAACCATCAGGAAAGAAAACCCTTCATGTGGGTTAGAAACAAAAATTGGGTAAGAAAACATAAAAGTACAAACAATTAACATGACAAAAGATACATTATGATTAAACTTTATCAAAAATTAATTTACTGTTAGTCCATGACATTATGCAGAGACAACAGTATATTTACTTATTTTCATATCTACAGAGGCAAATTTAACTGTGAAGTTAAAAAAAACGTTTCTGCAGTCACTGCTTGTTTCTGTTGAAATTCTGAAGATTTCTGGAAAAATCAAAGAACAGCTACTGTAGCAATCAAATTCTGGAATGAACAATTTTCCAGAAGTTGATGAACAAATTTCCAGAAAAAAAAGAACTAATGAAATTTGTAAATTTGAGAATCAACACAACAAGAACATGGGCAGAATATTTCGTTATGGTTACTGCCATCCCATCAAATTTTATTTATATAAGGATCAAAAGTTACAACGGCTAGTTTTCAGTTGAAATTTCCTATTTAACAAAGTTTTGACTATAAGCTGAAATTGACTAAAACATTGACTCAGAACTCTTAAACATGCTTTTTACAATGTGATTTTAATCATAAGACTTGATTCTTCAATCTTCAAATCTTCAATCTTCGATTCTCCTGCGCACATGCACTCTGTCAGCTCTTTTGAAAAACAAAGACAAGTGGTCGACCGGTTCTTCTTTTTCTTACAAGCGGTCGACCGGTTCACTTGGGCAGTTCTGGAATCAACCTCAGATTTCAACACTCCCCCTTGATTCCTGAGCTGCACATTTTCCACCATTCTCCTTAGCTCCTCAAAACTTTCCTTTGATAAATTCTTTGTGAACAAGTCAGTTAACATTTCTCTTAAGCAGCAATACTTCATCTCCATTTCACATTGTTTCATTCCCAACACATAGGCTAAAAATCCAAGTTCATTTATTTCGAACTTGTCTTTCATATTGGTTCTAAATTCAGCAACCAATTCTTCATCATCTTTGATATCAGCTGCAACTACAGCACCTTGACTTTCAGCCATTTCCAAATCTCCTTCTTCATATGATGGATTTAAAACAACAGCATGGTCATCTGTAAATGCGTTTTCTATACTTTCATTTGCATCATAAAACTGAGGATCCAAGCTTTCATCAGGCACTAGACCAGCTGATGAGATCTCTTCCTTTGCAATTGACTCGCACATCTCATCACAATACAAGGAGCCTACATCCTGTACAATTAAATCCAAAGGCTGTGTTTCTCTAATTTCAACTGATATATAATCCATGGTCTGATATTTTTCATCATCTTTTCCTGCCACTTTTAGTGAGCCTTTCTCTTCAACAGATTCTCTTTCAGTTGTGTTGCTATGGTGTTCTAGTTGTTTCTCAAAACTAAAACATCTATTTGTCATTTTTGTATTGAATAAGAGAGCACCTTGATCATCTTTGATCATGCATTTTCCATCTATAAACATCAAAGAGTATCTATCCTCAAGTAATTGACCTACACTTATCAAATTTTGGTCAATTTCTGGCACATACAACACATACTTAAACTTTCGGATTCCAGCTAGAGTTTCAATATCAACTTCCTCTTTTCCCTCAACACTTACATACTGCCCATTTGCAACTTTAACTCTAGATTTGTAGCTTAAGTCTAGGTTTTCAAACATACTAACTGCTGCAGACATGTGGTTTGAACAACCACTATCAATAGACCAAGTTTGAATGTTTACCTCATTTTTGTTGCATTTGTGTGCTTCAGTGGCTGTGAATAGCATTTCCTCTTTGGTCTCCTCCACTTCAGCAACTTGAGCTTGATTTGCATTGTCTTCATTGCAAAAATTTTCTATGTGCCCAAACTTCTTACATTTTCGGCATTGTGCATTCTTGAGCTAACAAGATGACTCAAGATGATTGTTTTTCTGACAGTACTTGCAGGTGGGAAGTGGCTCTCTTCTATCCTTCCACCTTGCATTGAAGTTGTTGCCTTGTGTTTGATTATTTGGCCAATTTCTCCTCTGCCATGAATTTCCAGAACTGGACCTGTTTTCTGGATTTCTGAAGAACATTTGCTGCTGCCTAGTTCTTCCATTCAATCCTGCTGCAAAAGCCTCTTCACTTGTGTTTTCTTGCCTAAATGCTTGCCTTTGTTCCACAGCTTGCAATGCATTTACTAATTCTTGCAGACTCAATTCACTGAAATCCTTAGAATCTTCTAAGGAACAAATTTTGTTTTCGAACTTTTCAGGTAGGCTTACAAGTACCTTTTCAACCACCCTTGATTCTTGAATCTCTTCCCCTAGCAATGTCATTTGATTTACTATCTTCGAAATATTTGAAGAAAAATCTTTGACAGTGTCAGAATCCTTCATCTTTAGACTTTCAAATTGCCTCTTCAAGTTCAGAATTTGCATCCTCCTTGACTTCTCATCACCTTGAAATTCGGATTTCAGCTTATCCCATGCATCCTTTGCAGTTTCACAGGCCATTATCCTTGTGAAAATGTCCTCACTTACTGCATTATGAATGCAAGTAAGAGCCTTGAACTTCTTTGCTCTTTGCTCATGAAAGTACTTGATTTGAGTCATTGTTGGGTTGTTGTTTAAGGGAACTACTTCCCTGTCAGCCTCCACATCTTCCCATAGGTCGAAAGCCTTCAGATAAATCTTCATCTTCACTGCCCATACTCCATAATTCACCCCTGTGAAGATTGGAGTTTTTGATGAGAATGAAGCATCCATGTCTGTCAAGAACAGTCTTGCTCGAAAAAATTTCTTTTCCTTGTAATTTACTTCCAAGACTTCACAATACTGGAGAACAAGGATATCAATTGATCGTCTTTGTCAATTGTTTATCCCTTTTTAAAGAACCAATCAAGTCTTAATTCTTGATTTCAAAAATCTGCCAATACACGAACAAGTTCCCTTTCACTTGTTTCTTGCACTCTTTTCTTTCCAGGGATTCCACAGAACAGAGAACACGAACTATAATTGAGCAATTCTTCAATTATCAGTCCTTTAGAGAACAAATCAATACTTTTCTTGATTGACGAATTCTGGAATTTCTGGAGACAGTGTAACCTTTGTCTCTCAAGGTTTAATCAATCCTGGAATTCTTTTTCCACTCGAATATTTCTTTCAATCCCTTCTAAGACCTAATTCTGCTCTGATACCATGTTGAAATTCTGAAGATTTCTGGAAAAATCAAAGAACAGCTACTGTAGCAATCAAATTCTGGAATGAACAATTTTCCAGAAGTTGATGAACAAATTTCCAGAAAAGAAAGAACTAATGAAATTTGTAAATTTGAGAATCAACACAACAAGAACATGGGCAGAATATTTCGTTATGGTTACTGCCATCCCATCAAATTTTATTTATATAAGGATCAAAAGTTACAACGGCTAGTTTTCAGTTGAATTTCCTATTTAACAAAGTTTTGACTATAAGCTGAAATTGACTAAAACATTGACTCAGAACTCTTAAACATGCTTTTTACAATGTGATTTTAATCATAAGACTTGATTCTTCAATCTTCAAATCTTCAATCTTCGATTCTCCTGCGCACATGCACTCTGTCAGCTCTTTTGAAAAACAAAGACAAGTGGTCGACCGGTTCTTCTTTTTCTTACAAGCGGTCGACCGGTTCACTTGGGCAGTTCTGGAATCAACCTCAGATTTCAACAGTTTCGATCTTGCTACTGCAATTGGTAAATTTTCTCATAGAAAAATGTCACTAGGCATTCAAATTATACTACCGACACTTCTTATCTGGCCCTTGTTCTGGCAGATTGTACAAGCAAAACCTATGGTTACAATGTCTGAATGATAACAGGTTCCTAGACTGAGGCCATGAGTAAAAAACACATTAAGCAACACAGGTTGAAAAACTTGACTGCGAAATGAATGTTTGGCTGCAGAGTAATTACTCTGTTTTGAAGCAACACTAACGCCCTCGCATGTTCTAACTGCAATTAAACCCAGCAAACAGAACGAAAAATCAACTGATATGATTGCTCAAGAAAACTTCTGAGAAGAAATCTATAAAAACGTGAATAGTAGAAATCGACGGGAAAAAAATGGTATCAAATTCCAAATGCAGACGGTGTGACAATTTGGATCGATTGTATTTCAGGCATAAATTACTTTGCGTTAAGACACCACAGATCTAGCAAGAACAGTTCTGTAAGCAGCAGAGTCAAACCTGCAACAGTTAAGGCTTCCAGGATGAGCTATTTCATTCAACCCCAGACCCTTTAAAGCCAGTGCATAAGAACTGCTAAAATCAGAAAACAGGACGAACAATCTGCCAGACAGAACTCTTTTCTAAAAATGCAGTAACATTTTCGATGATGTCCCAAAACTAGAATGTTTAAATAACGGGCTATTTAGTCCATGGATAATGGTTAATCAAATATGTTCATGTAAACAATTTTCTTCTTCTTAGCTTAGAAAGCACCAAATTAATGATAAAAAGTGCAAGTACAATCCCGCTCCTTTAGTAATTTTATGAGAAAAACAATAAATGATTTTAAAAAAGCCTTAAATTCCAAGAGCAAAAATGTTTGTTCTTATATTTTATATTTTATGATGATTAATGCTCTGCAAAGTTTGAATATTTTTCTGTTTGGCAGACAAGTTCAAGGGACGTCAAGGATAACCTGGAGCGTTTTTGTTTATTCTACGACGACGTATTGATTTTTTTTTCAAGTCACTGAATCCCTTCGTAGTTTTAATTCGAAGTTCAGGATAATTAACCACATCAGCTTGATTCAAGCAATAACACTTGTTATTAGTGGCAAATTGCTGTCATTGATACTGATTATTAAAAATCTGAAAGCTACAGAGAAAGGCAAGTATCACATTTTAGCCCTAGAAAATATTAAAAGAAAAAAGGTCGATAGTCAGGTTTCAATGCATCTTCCATCTAAGTTTGGTGCAGCATTTCCCTCTAGTAAAGCCATGGCCCGTTAACCAGCAGCTTATCATGGCTGCAGCTAATTTCTGATATTGAGCCCCATATCTTAGCAAAAGTAAAATCACGCAGCAACCACACCTGCCCGGAACTGCTTTTTTCTTCTTTTTTGGATAATCACAACTGGAATATCAAAGGAAGCTAGAACGTGGTTTTCGAGATTTATAGACTAATTTAAAAGCAACGGTACACACGTAGGGGAAATGGGAGTTAAGCAAGAGTAATCTTCCAGGCTTGACTGGATTGTTCATTCATAGGTTCTCACCATGCTCTTCTAGAAGAAGCGATGAATACAAGCATCCAGCTCGAAGCAAGAAAGTGTTCCGCGTCCTGTTTTCTTTGAATACAATTTTCTACTGCAAGAGCATTTAGCAATCCACTGGCAACTACATAAATCACCTCCTCTCATTAGGATTTCACCATGATTCCTATTTTGCTGACACTTGCCTGTCATCAATGACAAATATTATATAACTTGCACCTTAAAAACTAACATGATTTCACGTTCCAACTTGAATAAAGCTTCCAAAATATTTCTAGTATTCTTCCATCAAAACATCATTCCTGACATACACCTCGTCGTGGCCCCAGCATGTTCAACTCCCCAGGTTACATTCACCCTTGACCATTCCCAGCTTCCCTCAACTGCTCGCAGATATCTTTCAATATCTCGAATTCAAATGCAGAAATTCACTAAATCGACTATGAAAAACACTCAGACTTCGGTTGTAACGAACACACTTGGTATCACAAAACCTATAATTATTAGCTTCTGACAACTCCATAAGAGATGCACAGTGCAGACCTGCAGACAGAAGCGTGTCACCAATGGCCAATTCACAACAAGCCGTCTTCTTTGTACAGTAGAGATGGTTTAACTTATCAATTTAATCCCAGATCACAAAGCCATATTATTTTCTACACCCATGCTGTGCAGCGTGTAGATCACAAAGCCATATCAATTTAGGCCGCACTAATAAACTCCACAGTCCACACATAAAATGAGTTTCTGTTTTCATACTATAAGCGAAACAAATTTGACACATTCAATTTCATCTATACTCCCACCGAGCTCAACCTAGCAACAACAATCTCGCAAGAAATCGAAAGAAACACGACCAGGAAGAAATCATGAAGGAAACTTGTACAACAAACAAACAAGGAGGTCAAAAAGCTGACAACAGAATAAGCAAATGATAGTCTAGAGTCCCCCCATCATACTCCAATCATTCACTATCCCCTACTTTATGCTATAATTCACAATCAATGGAACACCCAAGTATAAGCTAGCGAACGCAAATTATGAACTGAAACAAAGAAGCAAGTATAGCACCAAACATCCATGACAGAAATTAAAGACACAGACACACTGGATAAGAAATAGTTAAAGCAGAGCGAAGGACTGAGTGCTGCATCCAGCAGTTATGATAATTTTTCGCATATTTACAAAACTATATCCATCAATCAAAGCCACAAAGCGAGTATAATAACTCAGATATACCTTCACACACGCACACAATCTCTCCATTCCTTCAATATTCGCGACGATAATCATGGTAGCTGCGACTCTCCTTATCAGCAGCAACTTTCTCTTTCTCGTAGTTACTCCCTTCTTCCAAACTTAACCCTCCCATTGCCCCACTGATAAGGGACCCACTACCTTTCCCATGTGAATAATCGACGGGAGCCGACGGTCCACTTGGCTCACCATAATAGGATGTCTTTGGGAAAAATCCTGCCGGCGGCGGCTTGTGATCGTAGGGCGAAGGTGATGATTGGGCAGATAGATCAACTGGAGCAGAAGGCCCACCTGGCAAGCTGTAACTGGATGCTCGGTTGTAGAGAGGTCGGGATGGCAGGGGTGGCTGTGGAGGATAATAGGCAGGGTAGTAACCGTACGGGTCGGCGTAGCCATATGGAGATGGAGAGTACTCCCTGTAGTCACGTGCAGGAGGTGGTGGAGGAGGAGGAGCGGGGGCAGGGTTGTAATAATGACTATAGTTAGGGGCAGCAGGGTAATCCTGCACTGGCGGAGGCAAAGGCCGTTCTTTCACCTCTAGTTTCACCCGGACTTTACCCTGTGGACGGCCAGATGGACGTAGGAGCTCGAGCGTGTGGACTTCGCAGGACAGCGACTCATCCGAGACGATGAGATTACTCAGTGGGAATCTCACGGTGCCTACGAGAGGTCGGGGGGTTTCCGATGGCTTGGAGTGGAAGATCTCGAGGGTGAGGACTGAGTCGTAGATCTGGCGAGTTATGGGGAGAGTGAATCGTTCGTTCCAAACTGGGCGAGTTGAGAGTGAGTCGTCAGCGTGAGTTGCGAGTCGGTGGTCCGAGTTGTCAAGATAGAAGGTTGCGTATGGTTTGAGATCGCCGTTTCGCCAATTAACGTTTTTGAGGTGTTTGGCTGAGATTATAGTGATCTCGAGATCGTGAGACTTCGAGGAAGCCATGAGATTTTTCTCTGCTGCTGGTGGTTGCTGCTGCTAACGTGCGCTCTGGGTTGTGGATGAGACGAGAAAGCATAAAGAAAGTGGGGAATTAGCACGAAAAGAAAAGCACTCCTTAGGCAGTGGATAATGATTCTTTCGTCATGCTGAGTGATGTCGGTCCACCCACCTAAATCGAATCCTAAAGTATCCAACATTATGCATCTTACCCTCCTATGGGAGGCTTCATACCCACTCATTAAGGATTTAATTATTTTACATTTTTTTAACAAGCTGATTTAGATTTTATTTTTTTTACTTTCCATCAGCATTCAAATGTAAGCATATATTTTAAATTAATTGTTACAAAATAAATTAATTACTGAATGTAAAAATCTTCTTTGGTTATAAGATCTAATTAGCTTCATTTGTTAAAGAAATTATTATAAGTTTTGCTTGTCAAATACTTGATTTTTTTTTATTAATATGGATGTTCAGGCCAACTTGCAAGCATCTCTATTAATCCAACAAACCTTGAAATCAACGACTATATAAGATTTTAGTGATTATCATATTGACAACAATAGAATTCAAACCTAAAATTACCAAAAAAACAAATCTCGTAGTTTCAAGTTTGTATTACTTGCCTTTCAAATACTTTACTTTTGAATGAATATGGTTGGATTTTTTGTATATGGAAATAAATGAAAATATGCGATCTAAATCTGATAGAAAAAATAATTAAAATTTATACAAATTTCGCTTACAGTGAAAAGTTAAGCTTTGAAAATATGTGCAAATTTGTCCGGGCTTTATTAACGTGTAACCAAATTACACGTTAAGGGTACATGTATTTTGCCTAAAATATTTTACAAATGAGTAAAATGTTATCTTGTAAAGTAATTTTTTAATGGTGATGATGGTTGTGGAGAAGATAACGGTGATGTGATTGTGGTGGTGGTGAGATTACAGTGATGATGGTAAGGTAGTTGTGGCGGTGGTAGTGATCATTTAAGAGAAATTGTTGATGAGATGATAGTTATAGTGAAGAAGATGGAAGTGTAATGACGGTGATTGTGGTAAGAAAAGAGAGGTGATGGTTGTGGCAGCAAGACAACGATGATGATTGAATTTCTGGATTATATTTTAAGTATGTAAAATAATTTACAGAATTTGATGATTAAAATAGTTGGATTATATTTTAAGTATGTATGTAAAATAATTTACAGTTTATGAGCTAAAATATTTGTCAGTAAATAAACCAAGTTTGAAGGTTAACTATAAAATATTTTAATTGATTATTTTTTTGTATGAAAATATATATACATTAAAAATATTTTTTTAAAATAAATATATACAAATGTGGAAAATATTTTCATATAAATATTTTAGGCAAAGCAATAGAACAATAACTCTAATTAATTTATAATAAAAGGGACTATAATTGCAGCTTATTGTATTTGTACAAGATACAGTTAAGTAGGCCAACACCACCTCCAGCTGAAAATAAAATAACAACTCTCCACAAAAGTTACATTACCTCAACTTCCACTCTTTTTGGATCATCTATACCTCTCTTATTTTTTTTAGAAAATCTATTTTTCCGATGGCATCCTCGACTGAGAGCGAAGTTTCGGTTTCTTCCGAGTATACAAATTAAGATGGTAGTATGGAGTTCTAATTGCAAGATTGGGAGAAAACACCTCCCTTCGATGATCCAGTAACAGGGATGTGATCATATCACTTGAACCCCAAGTTTCCGCCCGGATTTTCTTGCCCAAGCTCAAAATCCCAGACCAGAAATCCACTGTCTTGTCTTACGTCCATGGAGGTGGTTTTTGCTTGAGATCTTCCTTCTCTCATCTCTACCATAATTTTTGCAGCCAAGTAGCTTCAGAAGCTGACTTCCTAGTCGAGTATGGCCTCTTCCCCGCCCCGCTCGTACCAGCATGTTACGAAGACTGCTGGACAGCACTGCAGTACTGGGTGGCATCGCATCGTAGTGGGTGTTAGAGAATAATATAAATCATATTATGGGGTCTCACTTAACAGCTTAAGCTTTTAGGTGAGATGGTTCCTTAACATGGTATCAGAGCCTTGTTGACCCAGCGGTCACGAGTTCGAATCTCACCACCCCCATTCTATTTGATAAAAATCAAACACAAGGTAAAATGGATCTGTGTGCAAGTTTCAAGCCCAAAGGGCTTTCACTTGAGAGGGTGTGTTAGAGAATAATATAAATCATATTATGGGGCCTCACCTAACAACTTGAGCTTTTAGGTGAGATGATTTCTTAACAGTGGGAATGGACCTGAGCCATGGTTGAATGATCAAGCAGCTTATGATCGTGTTTCTACCAGTGGAAACAGTGCTGGATGAGAAGTTGAGAGCATTAAGAAGAAATTGTACAGAAAAATATGTTCTGTTGTGTATATTCTTTAATGTATTACAATCCACTATTTATATACAATAAAACTTCCTGTTACAATAAAGGAAATTAAGTCTTGAATCCAGCTGTATTTATTTCCTAAATTGCAACAGCTCTTCTGATTCCAGATACCGGTCGACCGCTTGTAATATAACCTTAACCGGTCGACCGCTTGAAGCGTGGCTGACAAGGGAACGTGATCTGCTACTTCTTTGACTTCATCCCTTTTATCACCCCCCTTCAAGTTGGAGCATGTATGTCTAGAATGTTCAACTTGCTTGTTAGGTTTTTGAAGTTATCTCCCCCTAAAGCCTTTGTAAATATGTCTGCTAACTGGAGCTGAGATGGAATGAATTTCGTGACAATCTGACCAGCTTGGATCTTCTCTCGAACAACATGACAGTCAATTTCGATATGTTTTGTTCGTTCATGGTATACTGGATTTGCCGCGATGTGCAGAGCTGCTTGGTTGTCGCAGAATAATTCTATAGGCTTGAAGTAAACTTGCAGGTCTTCAAACAAGCTTCGGAGCCATGTCAGTTCGCATGTTGCAGCAGCCATCGATCTGTATTCAGCTTCGGCTGATGATCTAGAGGTTGTTTTCTGTTTTCTTGTCTTCCATGATATGAGGGAGTCTCCAAGAAATACACAGTAACCTGTGGTGGATCTTCTTGTCATTGGACAATTTGCCCAATTGGCATCACAATAGGCTCTTAATTCCAGCGAACTGTTTGATGAAAACAGGAGGCCATTGCCTGGATTTTTCTTCAAATATTTTACCACTCGAAGTGCAGCATCCCAGTGTGTTGTTCTTGGCTCATGCATAAACTGGCTTAGGATGTTGACAGAGTATGTGATGTCTGGCCTTGTAATTGTAAGGTAGATTAAGCGCCCTACTAGTCTTCTATAGCTCGCAGCATTTTTCAACTTGTCACCTTGATCATTTGAGAGTTTTAAATTCTGTTCCATAGGGAAATCAACTGGTTTGGCTCCAAGAAATCCCACATCATCGAGAATTTCTAGTGTATATTTTCTCTGTGAGATAACAATTCCAGCCTTTGATCTTGCCACTTCCAGTCCAAGGAAGAATTTCAGCTTGCCGAGGTCCTTCATGTGAAATTGTTGTTGCAGGAACCCTTTAACATCTTGAATGGCTTTTTCATTGTTTCCTGTTATGATCATGTCGTCTACATAGATAAGAACAATGGTTAGTGCAGTACCTTTTTCTTGAATAAACAAGGAATGATCAGAGTGTGATTGAGTGAATCCTGCAGTCTTGATTGAGTCCGAGAACTTTGCAAACCAGTTTCTTGGTGCTTGCTTAAGGCCATACAAGGACTTATGAAGCTTGCATACTACCTTCTCCCCCTGTTTGCAAAGTCCCGGAGGTGGCACCATGTAGACTTCTTCAAGTAAATCTCCATGTAGGAATGCATTGTTGACATCCAAATGGAATAATGGCCAATTGCGTACTGCTGCTAATGCAAGGAGGCAACGCACAGTAGTTAGCTTTGCAACTGGTGCAAAAGTGTCATGATAATCGAAGCCCTCTTGTTGATTGAATCCCTTGGCGACGAGTCGTGCTTTATATCTTTCCACTGAGCCGTCAGAATTGTGCTTGATTTTGAAGATCCATTTGCTGCCAATAGGTCGACAGTGAGTGGGAAGAGGAACAAGTGACCATGTTTTCTGATTTTCCAGAGCATTAAGCTCTGTTTGCATGGCTGCACACCACTTGGGGTCATTAAGTGCCTGCTCATAAGATGTTGGTTCCACAGTACTTGAAATGTTGTTAATAAACATGTGATGAGCAGGAGATAGATTGTGATAAGAGATGCAGCCAGATAAGGGGTATTGAGTACCTGACCGTGAAGAGGATGAGTTGTTTGTGGAAGCCGAGCGAGTGGATGTACTAACCTGGCCACAATGAAAATCACGGAGAAGAACTGATTGTTGTTTGGCTCTCTCACTGCGACGTGGAATAGGTGGGGCAGTTGGTGATTGCGAGGGGGATGGTATTGGTGATGAGTGAGGGTCTGTGGTGGGGAAGTCAGGTGCTGTTGGTGTTGTGTTTTCATGTGGTGATGGTGCTAGAGTTAATGGTGATGGCATGAGGCTGTAATGTGGTACAGGGGTTACGGTGGGCAGAGGTGCTTGGCAAGGGGATTTTTCTTGAGTGTGTATGGAAAATGGAAAGGTATGCTCATGAAACACCACATCTCTGCTGGTAAAAAATTGGCTAGTGCTAAGATCGTAAACACGATATGCCTTTTGGTTCGTCGGATATCCAACAAAAATGCAGCGGCGCGCACGTGGTGAAAATTTTGTCAAAGGTTGTAAGTTTGTGGCATAGCAAAGGCAACCAAATGCGCGAAGGTGATGATATGTGGGTAATTTTCCATACAAGAGTTCGTATGGTGATTTGTGTTTCAAGATTGGTGTTGGGAGTCGATTTATTAGATATGTGGCCGTAAGTAGACTTTCTCCCCAAAATTTTAATGGTAAGTTTGCTTGGAATCGTAATGCTCGACCCACATTTAGGAGGTGTCTATGTTTTCTTTCAACTACACCATTTTGTTGTGGTGTGTAGGGACAAGAATTTTGAAGTAAGATTCCATGCATGGACAGATATGGTTTTAAGGAAATGAATTTCATCCCATTGTCACTGCGTATGCTTTTAATATGGCTGTCAAATTGGGTATGAGCATAAGCAATAAATTGTTTCAACAGCATTTGAGTTTCTGATTTGAATTTCATCAAAAATATCCAGGTGAACCTAGTGAAATCGTCCACAATTGTTAAGAAGTAGTGTGCCCCCGAATGTGTTTCAAGTTTGTGTGGCCCCCAAATGTCGCAATGTATGAGTTCAAAGGATTTCATGCTTTGAATGGAGCTTTTGGGAAAGAGTAACCTTGTTTGTTTTGCTAGAGGGCACACTTCGCATGAGTGTTTGGAATCATAGATGAAGGCTGGAATTATTTTTGACAGGAGCTGAGAAGGCAGTGTTGATGGATGTCCCAATCTGTTGTGCCACAAGGATGTTGATGACAGTGTTGCTTGGCAAGTGTTAGGTGCAGTCAACCGAGATTGTGATTGTGGCATCAAGTAATACAGTCCTTCACTCAGCTTCCCCAGGCCAATCATCTTCTTCGAAGCAAGGTCCTGCAATATGCAAAAGGTTGGAAATAATGCACTGAACAATTGAGTGCAGCTGTGAGTTTACTGACAGATAGTAAGTTCACTTGGAAAGAGGGTGCACAAAGAACTTCATGAACATGTAGTTCTTTTGAGATTTTTGCAGAACCAACACTAGTGATTTTTGTATAAGAACCATTCGGCAAGGTTACTTGAGAACATGTAGGGGTGATTTCTTCATCAATGACTGATGTGGCTATATGATTAGTAGCCCCACTGTCAATGATCCATTGCAAGAATTCAGCATGTTCATTTGATGAATTACAGGGATTAGTGTTACCTGAGTAGTTTGCGGATGCAGTGGATTTTTCTTGTAGAAAAGCCTTGATTTGTGACAATTCATCTGCTGTGAGTTGCAAAGGTTGAGCAGGTGTGTGACTAACCTTGTTGTGCAGTGTGTCTGTCATTGTTTGAATTGCATTTATTTTTTGGTTTCGATTTCTAGGTTGAACATTTTTCCCATGAAGTGCATGACCTACAGGAAATCCAATCAAATAAAAGCACTTGTCCACTGTGTGTGTAGTTCCTTCACAGTAGGTGCAGTGGAGCCTTTTTCTTGGTCCTTGGTTTGTTGATGATCCAGGCATCCAATTTCGAGTCTGTGGAATGGAACCTGTCCTTTTTATATTCATGGCATGAATTTGTTCGTTGGTCTTGTGATCAGCCATTCCTCTCTGTTTCTCTTCTTCGCATAGGAGGGAGTATGCCTTCTTGACAGTGGGCAGTGATTGCATGAGCATGATCTGACCCCTAATGGCTGAGTAGCTTTCGTTTAATCCCATGAGAAATTGACTTAGCCTCATCTTTTCTTCATTGTTTGTTAATTGCTTCATTCCACCGCATGAGCATTGGATGACTGGGCTGCTCATCTTCAATTCGTCCCACAGTTTTTCAATTTTGTATAGTAGGTAAAGATTGAATCTTGGTTTTGTTGCAGTTCAACAATGGATCGTTGAATCTGATAATGGTGTGAGAAATTACCTTGTGAGAACCTTTCTTGAAGATCAATCTAGATTTCTGAAGGAGTTTCCACATAAAGAACACTGTTGGCAATTTCTTGATTTAAAGAATTAAGAATCCAAGATAACACCATGTCATTACATCTCTGCCATAACATGTGTTTTGGATCGTTTTCTGCAGGGGTGATTATAGTTCCATTGATGAATCCCAGTTTGTTCTTAGCGCTGAGACTTATCAACATTGAGCGTCTCCACATGGCGTAATTGGTTCCATCAAGAACCTTTGGTACAAGATTCATGCTAGGATGATCTGATGTGTGAATAAAGAGAGGATCAGAAGGGTCTATGATAAGTGTGGATGTATTTTGAAGAGTAGTTTCTGGTGTTGAGTTTTGGTTGGTGCAGGTTGAATCTGCATTGTTATCCATAGGTGTTTTGCGGAAGCTTTTGGTTATTGTAATCTTTTATGCTCTGATACCATGAGAAGTTGAGAGCATTAAGAAGAAATTGTACAGAAAAATATGTTCTGTTGTGTATATTCTTTAATGTATTACAATCCACTATTTATATACAATAAAACTTCCTGTTACAATAAAGGAAATTAAGTCTTGAATCCAGCTGTATTTATTTCCTAAATTGCAACAGCTCTTCTGATTCCAGATACCGGTCGACCGCTTGTAATATAACCTTAACCGGTCGACCGCTTGAAGCGTGGCTGACAAGGGAACGTGATCTGCTACTTCTTTGACTTCATCCCTTTTATCACTGGAGGCAACAAAGCACATGCTTTGGCATTTCGGGTCGGGACAATTGGGTTACCCGAAGGAGTGAAGGATGGCTTTGGTGCAACCTTTTTTTTTGGTGGTAGTGAGGAAAGAAAATGTGGTTAATTGTATATGTGCCCAGCGAACAGCGGGTCGGACGATCCAAGGCTGAATCCAGGCACTGAGGATCGGGCGCAAGAGGGTGTTGATTTTTGTGGCCGAGAAAGATCTCTTGAAGGCAGTGGCCAAGAATTACCATGAGAAGTTAAAAGAAAAGTGGATTTAGAGGAAGTGTTTGAAATCGTGGAGCATGGAGGTGAAGGTCATTCCTTGCTGTGCAGTTGACGAGAAAGTTGCTCCCCTTTCTCAAACAAGAAGAGTAGTTGGGTGGTCTAATATATTGTTTCTGTTGTTTGTAATAATCTAACTCAAGGTTCCCGTTGTCTATATGAACTTTTGTTTATCATAAGGACTTAAATAATAATAATATTTTCGATTTTCGTTCCTCTATAGACATAAATAAATATAAGAAAGAATAAGGTATTTCTTAAAACTGTACGTACATTTTTAGTGTATTACTTCCGCATTTAAATTGAATAAAAAAAAACATTTTTTTTCTTTTTCTCATGTAAGTACGTCATGAATTTACATAAAAAAACAGAAGCAGGCAGAGCAGCATATATATTTTATTCAGCAACCAAAATTTCCGAACAAATCGTTTAAAATAAGATTGTCTATTTGATTCCATTCTGTCTAAAATAACTTATATATTTTATTTCAATTTAATAAATATTCTATTCCAAAAAATAGTTCAAAGAAACTAATAGAATGAAATCATCTACTCACCTTTAAATCCATGAGAGGAAACAAGTCATGCTAAGTCAACTCTAACATTGTTGGAATTACCTAATATCTAAAAGAGCTCGGCCTCGGTACTGTGCATTAAGACTTAGTGCACTGTGGACTGGACTATTGTCGTCCGTGCGTCGCGCGAGTTCATCCACCCTTTTTTTTTTCCTCTGATGAACAGTGTAGTAACGATTTTAGCCCCGGTAATAAGACAAAACAACGGTTCCGGCTGAGGGTTAAGGGCGTAATTGCGCGCGTACGAACCGGTCCGGTCCGCCGCAACCTCTTTTTTTTTTAATATTTTTTAAATGGCTAAAGACAATTATAGCCCCTAATAAAACAAAATTGATTAATTAGGGACAGGGCTATAACGGTAACTGACCATTATTATTTATTTATTTTTCGAAATACTGTCGGCGCGTGCGGTTCACGCGACCGACGGTATTCCGCCTCACGCCCCTTTCAGACGGCGCGTGCAGACTCATAGAGTGGCCGGAAATGTCCAACCGGCGTCTATTCCGGTGCGCCTCCGTGTGGTCTGCCTCTACACGTGGCGCGTTTTACCCAAAAACAGCTGTGGCCGGTTAAAGCGGCTGGCAACATTTCTCTCTCTCCTGCACGTACAAGTGCAGGAGAGTCCCTCTTATTTACCTACTTTGCACTTCAGTCCCTTACTTTTCAATTTCATTTCTGGTCCTGATTTCTTATATATAAGTTTTGATTTAGTTCGATTGGGTCCTCCGATTGGAATTGATTCAATGTCCATTTTTCAATTCGGTCCTCCTTCTTTTAATTTCCGGATTGGATTGAAAAGGATGAATTTATTCGGTACAGAAGTTTCCATTTTTGCAAATTTGTCCTTTAATTGAAAATGTTAATAAATATGATTTGCATTAGCCCTTAAACTTTTAATTTTTAATTTTAATCCCTTTATATTGGATTTTCATTTTAGCCCTTATACTTTGATTTTTTAAAATTTCTAAAATAACCCCTACTTTTGTTCATGTATATATAAGTGTGTTTAACACAATAATAATAATAATAATAATAATAATAATAATAATAATAATAATAATAATATAATTGTTTTTCTTACTTGCTTTTTTGATAATGTTTTTTTTTCTTCGAATAATTTGATAATTTTTATTTTTTTGGCAGTAATAGCAAGGATTATTTTTATTTTTATTTTTATTTTATTTCTTTGTTTTAACTTTTGTTCAAGTTTCTAGCATTTTTTTAGTCTTTCATTTATTTTTGTTTCTTTCATTTTTATTTTATTTCTTTGTTTTATCTTTTGTTAAAGTTTCTAGCATTTTTTTAGTCTTTCATTTATTTTTGTTTCTTTCATTATTAACATAATAATAATAATAATAATAATAATAATAATAATAATAATAATAATAATAATAATAATAATAATAATTTAATTGTTTCTCTTACTTACTCTTTTGTTAATGTTTTTGAGTGTTTTTTTTCAGGATAATTTGATAATTCTTATTGTTTTAATAGTAAGAGCAATGATAATTTTAGATTTTCAGACTTTGATTTTGCTATTGTTATAGTAGGGTGTGTTGAGCTATTTTATTATATTAAATTTCGCATATATAAATATTATATTTTTATTTTGATCCAGCAAATCCTATAAAAATTGTTTACTCAGCCCGCAGCGTAGAACATATATTTTTTTAAATTTTCAAATTAAATGATTTTTTCAGCTAATAAATTTGTTTTTGTTTTATCATCAATTATATTTCTTTATGTGCTCTTTCTTTTATTTTTTTATTGGTTTTATTGTTATTATTTTCAAGTTAGATGAATTTTTTTTCCTAATAATTTTGATTTTTTTTTTCTTTTGTTAAAGTTATTATGATTTTTTTAGTCTTTTATTTATTTATGTTCTTTATTCATCATTAACACAGCAATAATAATAATAATAATAATAATAATAATAATAATAATAATAATAATAATTTTTTTTCTTACTTACTCTTTTGTTAATGTTTTTGAGTGCTTTTTCTTTTGGGATAATTTGATAATTTTAATTGTTTTTGCAATAATAGCAATAGTAATTTTGTATCTAATATTACTGGGGATAAAAGACAACTCAAGAACAAAAAATAGACAAATTTACCTAGGTTATCTACAATTAAAAAACGATACAAGTCACTTTTGTCTCGATTATACTATTCCTTTTAAACGACAAACAAGTCATTATTATATGTTTTAATATTTATTGCATATTATCGCCTAAAAATATATAAAGAGATAAAAAAAATGACCTCGGATTTTTTGCAGGAAAAAAATTAATATCAACATTCTTAAATACATTTAATATAATAATATGATGAATAAATCTTATAAAAAAAAATTGGCTTTGAATTTTAATTTTGTGCTCTTTTGTTCAAGTTTATTTCTTAAAAAAAATAAAAAAATTTGGATTTTTAATATTTAAGATCTAATATTACCGGGGAAAAAATACAACTCAAAAAAACAAAAGGTAAGCAAATTTGCCTAGATTATCTACAATTAAAAAATATACGAGGCACTTTCCGTTTAGACTACACTGTTCTTTTTAGACGGCAAATAAGTAATTATAGCACGCAAAAAATTTATATTTCTTTTTAAAAAAAAATTGCAATATTTTTATTTATAATGTGTCAGATCTAATATTACTGGGGAAAAAAGGCAACTCATCATTTTCTTTTTACAAATTTACCTAGGTTATCTACAATTGAAAAATATAAGAATCACTTCCCATTTCGATCACGCTATATAGTATGTGAGACTAAGTATATGTGTTTAATATTTATTGAATATTATCGCCTAAAAATATATGGAGAGAGAAAAAAAATGATCTACGATTTCTTGCAAAAAAAAAATAATTTCAGTATTCTAAATTATATTTAATATAATAATATGATGAATAAATCTTATAAAAAAAAATTGGCTTTGAATTTAAATTTATATTTTACTTTTTTTTTTCTTTTAAGAAACGGTGACCTTTTTTCACATGTTTTTTATATTTTTTAGTAACCGTGGTGTCCAAGTCAGTTGTTCTTTTTTAACCTGGTTTTTTTTTTTTTTTTTAACCAGAGTATCCGTGACAACAAATTTCTAATAAATCATTTCACCTTCTTAACAAATTTTATGAAATTTTTTTTTGCAATAGCAATATTCAATCACTTTTTGGTTGAAAAAAACCATTTTTAACAGATTTTATCAATTACAATTTTACTAATTAAATATAAAAATAACAAAATACAATATTTATAAAATTAATCAATTTTCTACATAGATAAAAAAGTCCAGCGGAGCGGACAAATCGGCTCGTTAAAACCTAAGGCATGAAAGGAAGCTAGCCAACTCTAACATTGCTGGATTACAAACCAAGTCAAAGAAAAATCAATAAAAAAAAAAACAAAGAATAAAACCTAGTAAGTTC
This sequence comes from Salix brachista, assembly GCA_009078335.1. NCBI lineage: Eukaryota > Viridiplantae > Streptophyta > Magnoliopsida > Malpighiales > Salicaceae > Salix > Salix brachista. The sequence continues at coordinate 3,966,851 of CM018580.1, read as the reverse complement.
TTTTTTCTCAACTCAATTTTTATTTTTATTTTTCTAAAAATAGAAAAACATAATTAAATAAAGATACTTACACACTGACAAGACATGAAATCATGTTTCTTTATTTACAGTATTCTAGTTTAATTATTGGTTGTCATTAATATTTTTTTAACATTTATTAATTAATGCAAATAACAATCAATTCATTTTATTAAACACAAGTCTAAGTGGTGGCCTAGCGGCTGGCGCTTGGGATCTGCTTCGGCAGACCTGAGTTCGAGTCCGGGACACAACCCCTCTTCTTAAGAGCCTAGGACAGCTGGAGGTTTTACGCATGCCCTGGACCCACAAAGTGCGCTTTCCGGGTCATGTGGTTCCCCCGTTCCTACATGGATATCCAAAAAAAAAAAAAAGTCTAAATTTTCAATAAACGGTCCAAAATTTTCATCGTCTAAAAAAGTTTAACAATGCTAACATCAGATCACGAGCGCCCAGACTAGCTAGTATTTTCTAAAAACCCTAAATCATTATAAAATGACAATTTATCCCTCCATTTTAGGATGTAACGAGCGGTATACCCGCGCGATGCGGCGGTTTTTTTTATCTATGTAGAAAATTTATTGTTTTTATATATATTATATTTTAATATTTTAATATTTTAATATTTAGTTAGTATAATTATAATTGGTAAAATCTATGTAATCAAAATGGAAAGTGACCTGTTTATTTTTTAATTGCAGATAACCTAAGTAAATTTGAATTTTTTTTTTAGTTTAATTTTTTCCCCGGTAATATTATATTTAAAATATTAAAAATGAAAATATTGTAAATTTGTTTTTAAGAAATAAACTTAAGCAAAAGAGTACCAAATTTAAATATGAAATTTAAAATTATATTAATGTTTTTTTATTTAAAAAATCCTAGGTCATGTTTTTTTCTCCATATATATATTCCTATGAGATAATATCCAATAAATATTAGAACATATAATTAATGAAAGACTAAAAATATCCTAGAAACTTTAACAGAATAAAAAAAAAAATATCATTGTCATCATTGTCAAAACAAAAAAAATTACTAAATTATATGGAGCAAAAGAAACTTTAACAAAAGAGTAAGCAAGAAAAACAATTAAATTATTATTATTATTATTATAATTATTATTATTGTGTTAAGCACAAAATTGAAATTCGAAGATAATTTTTTTTTATGTTATCCGATTTATTCATTATAAGATTATAGTAAATGTATTTAAGAATACTGATATTAATTTTTTTTATTCAAAAAATCCTAGGTCATGTTTTCTTCTCCATATATATATATATTCCTATGAGATAATATCCAATAAATATTAGAACATATAATTAATGAGAGACTAAAAATATCCTAGAAACTTTAGAAAAATAAAAAAAACATAAATATCATTGACACAATTGTCCAAACAATAAAAATTATTAAATTATATGGAGAAAAAAAATATTAACAAAAGAGTAAGCAAGGAAAACAATTAAATTATTATTATTATTATTATTATTATTATTATTATTATTATTAAAATTTGAAGGCAAATTTTTTTTATGTTATCCGATTTATTCATTATATGATTATATTAAATGTATTTCAGAATACTGAAATTAATTTTTTTTATTCAAAAAATCCTATGTCATGTTTTCTTTTCCTTATATATATTCCTATGAGATAATAGTCAATAAATATTAGAACATATAAAAATATGTTTTTACATGTATTGTGTTTTGTTATTTTAATATTTAATTAGTAAAATTATATTTGATAAAATCTGTATAATCGAAATGGAAAGTGGTTTGTATATTTTGTAATTGTAGATAACCTAGGTAATATTTTTTCCTTGGCAAAAAGGAACAGTGTAATCGAAACGGGAAGCGACTTGTATATTTTTTAATTGCAGATAACGTAAGTAAATGTGCAATTTTTTTATTTATTTATTTTTCTCCGGTAATATTAGATTTAAAATATGAAAAATTAAAATATTGTAAAATTGTTTTTAAGAAACAAACCTAAACAAAAGAGTATTAAATTTAAATTCGAAGGCAAATTTTTTTTGTAAGATTTATTAATCATATTATTATATTAAATGTATTTAAGAATATTGATATTATTTTATTTTAAGAAAAAAACAGGAAGCGACTTGTATATTTTTTAATTGCAGATAACGTAAGTAAATGTGCAATAATTTTTTTTTGAAAACTTTGATACCAAACAAATTCCGAATTCCAGGCCAATCAACTGAAGTAAAAGAATGAGGACCGAATTGGAACTCCAATATATAATCAATTTCAATTGAGGGACAAAATTGAAAGAAATAAAAACCTATATAATAGCATTAAGGGCAATAATAACAAATAAAAACGTTCAAGGACTGAAATGAATTTTGACAAAAAAAGCTTAGCTGACGTCAGCTGCCGTAAGCAGGAGAGAGAAAGTGGGGGTGAAAATTTAAAGGACCATTGACACGTATCCGGACATAATCTTGACACACGCGCCGACCCATGTGGAAGAGAGCATGCCTGGAAATCATTTTAGACACCGGTTGGGCATTTTCGGACGCCTAATGAAGCCGCATGCACCGTCCGAAAAACGCGTGAGCGTTGGAACGGACGGCGCGTCATGCGACGCGCCAACAGTCTTCAGCGGAAAAAAAAATAAAAAATTGGCTAATTACCGTAACGCCCCTCACCCCCAGGCCTGTTTTTTGTCGTTTTCGGGGGGCGAAATCATCGTTGCACTGTTCAATCTAATATTTAGAAAAAAAGAAGACCGGTCGGCGGAGCCGGACCGGACCGGACTGGTCAATGACCGTCCAGCCCCTAAAAAAGACGGCGTTTTTTGTCTTTTTCGGGGGCTAATTTCGTGCATACACTGTTCCTTTTTTTTTTAAAAAAAAAAAGAGGATGTACACCCGCGAAGCAGCGGGCGAAATTGCAAATGAACAGTGCAAATGGGTGTTAAGGTACAGGAATGAGCAGTGAACGCTCGATCCCATTTAGTTTCTTTAGTAATTAATTTTTTTTAACAAAAAAACATATATTTTTTTTGTTAAAAAATAAAAACAACAACCAGGAAAAAACATTTAAAAAAAAAAACAGTTCTTAAAAAAAAAACAAATAAGATCTGTAATAAAAAAACAACAACAACCAGTTATTAAAAAAAAAACATTTTTTTTTTAAAAGAAACCATTTAACAAAAAAAAAATATTAAAAAAAAAACATTTTTCTTTTTCAGAAAAACTTTTTTATTTTCTAATACTAATATGTTGTATTTAAACGAAGAGACTTTGCTAGCTTTCATTCTCAGAATATTGTGTCCTGAAACAATGTCCACTTAACTAAAATATTAGCACAGTACATGAAATAATTTAAAAAAAAATAATTTCAACTGTATTTTGAAAAAAAAAAACCCATCAATTTATTGCACAGATGCCTGCCCACGATCTGTGGCTGAAATTTCTTTCAATATTCCTTCGCTAGTGCAACAGTTATTTAAAAAAAAAAAAACCCATCAATTTATTGCACAGATGCCTGCCCACGATCTGTGGCTGAAATTTCTGAAATTTCTTTCAATATTCCTTCGCTAGTGCAACAGTAATTTAAAAAAAAAAAAAAAAAAACGAAATCACAATGTGATTTGGTGGCCGAGCGTCTCGAACTCGCGCGCGCCTGTGCTGGCAGCGCGCGAGACAGCCGCTCGGCCAAAGCCTCTCATCTGTCTATTTGTGCCATAAATAATACAAAAACATTCCCGTGTTAAAAAAAAAAAAAAAAGAAGAAGATGTACACCCGCGAAGCAGCGGGCGAAATTGCAAATGAACAGTGCAAATGGGTGTTAATGTACAGGAATGAGCAGTGAACGCCGGATCCCTTTTAGTTTCTTTAGTAATATTTATATGTATTAGATCATTAGAGTCAAGGAAATGATTGATAATATCAAATTTCGCATATGATTTTTAAATTATTATTTACATTAATTTCCATGTTAATTTAGAGATAGTTTTATCTAAATTAAATACTCTATTTAAAAGATAAGGCAAAAGGGGTGGTTTAGCCATTCCCATAAAATTATGGAGTGCGATAATAATAGGCGAGGAAATAGCTGCTATCTAATAATATTTCACGGGAACTGAAGGGTAGATACAATTCAAACCATTAAGCAGGGCTGTGTTTTTGTTTTCCCTTTCCTTTTCTATGAGGTCAGAAAAAACACAAGACATTTTTCTACCGAGAGAGAGCGCTAGTGATCAAATCTACTCCTATATTTTCAATATTTGAGTAACTTTCAAGGGTCTTGTCACTGATTCATGTAGAAGCTTGGGATTTTTTTTTATTTTTTAGATTATTAGTTGAGGTTTGAAAATAGCTACCCTTAGAAACATCTCAGCCATCAAAGAGATGAGCCTGGGCTTGATGATGAATCCGCACACATGGATCAGCTAGCCCGAGCCATGGAAGGAAGGTGCCTCTCCCTGTGCAAGAAAAAAAATGACAGAAAAAATGCACACTCCCTACGCAGGAATTATCCTGTTCAGGTTCAAAGGGACTTTCTCAGCCTGGCCAGCTGCCTCCTCTAGCCAGATGGCCAGTTTTGAGGCAGGACGCAGGCACCCCTGGTGCTTTCTTGCGTTAACATAATATAAAAGGATTAAACTTTAATGGAGAATGTAAGAACTGCATTTTATTACTGCAACACACATGGAGCAAAGCAAACATAAATGTCTCCAGGCTACCAAACACAATAAACCATCAACTTACCTACTTCTTAAGAGCTAAGACCAATCATTGCTGTTCTTGTCAGGCGACGATGCATCAGAACTGCAAGGATGTATAGAGAAACTCCCAATACTTCTGCTTCCTGCAAGAAAATTCCGTAACTTCTGAGTGAAAAAGGTTTGCATATTCCAGGTATGAGTATTTATGAGTAAAGGAACTGGCTAGGTTATTATTGACAGGCCTACAAACATGAACAACATTCAAACACGTGTTGGTGCAAGCATAGTCCTTCAATTAGTAGCATTCATGACTGTTTACGGCAAATGTTGACTGAATTTAGATTGCAGTTTGGCCACGTATTCAGCATTTGCTACTAGCAATTGCCTGAGGGGAGTCATTCCCCATATGGATGGAGCGTATGTTTTAGTATTACAGAAGAACTTTGTTTACTCTGACTATATTTCACATTGAAGACTTGCAATTCAAACATATTTTACCTGTATCTTGAAGCACCTTTTTAGTATTATACAAAAACTCACCTTCACCTCTCAGAGGAACTGATGTAGCTTGCTGGCAGGTAAATTTCTCCACCAACTTCACCATGTTGTTCTCCGCTGATAGTTTTCCTAGCAGACATGAACTCGGCGCTCATGGAATCCATCCCATGCTGCACAGCTTCCTCTGCACTACCATAACCATGCTCCTCTGCATACTTTCGAACATCCTCTGTTATCTTCATAGAGCAGAACTTAGGTCCACACATTGAGCAAAAATGTGCCACTTTTGCACCTTCTGATGGGAGGGTTTCATCATGGAAGGACATGGCCGTCATGGGGTCCAATGATAGAGCAAACTGATCCATCCATCTGAACTCAAATCTAGCCTTGCTTAAAGCATCATCCCAGGCTTGAGCACGAGGGTGGCCTTTTGCCAAATCAGCAGCATGAGCAGATATCTTGTATGCTATAACACCAGCCTTCACATCATCTCTATTTGGCAGTCCAAGGTGCTCCTTTGGTGTGACATAACAGAGAAGTGCAGTGCCAAGAGCCCCAATATTGGCAGCACCAATAGCAGAGGTGATGTGGTCATATCCAGGAGCAATGTCAGTTGTTAGGGGTCCAAGAGTATAGAAAGGAGCTTCATTGCACCACTCTAGCTGTTTTTGCATGTTCTCAGGAATCTTGTGCATTGGAACATGTCCAGGCCCTTCATTCATAACCTGAAAAGCACATGAAAATTTAGGTCACAAATTAAAATAGAAAGAAAGCACTGAATCTTTCAGAAAGTAGCATGGCTGGAATAAATAAATAAATCCTGGGCATCTATCTGTGTCATCTCTGGTTTGATAGTTCAATGCATCAAAGCCACTATTATTTACACCAAGTACACAAAAATATTTGAAAACTAAATAGTGTACCACTTAGGCCTGTATGGCTCTGCGTTTCAAAAACGCTTTTGAAAAAAAATGATTTTTTTCTATTTTAAATTAAATCTTTTTAGTGTTTTTAGATCATTTTGACGTGCTGATGTCAAAAATAATTTTAAAAAAAATATAAAAACATCATTTTGATGCATTTCTAAACAAAAATCACTTTCAAAAGCAACGTCAACTACACTCTCAAATAGACACTTAAACCAATAAACACGAAGTATATATTTCCAAAAACTTTATCCAACGTTGCAGACAATACATGAGGCTTAGAGATTCTAATATATATATATACTGGCAAACTAATTACCTGTACATCCTTTTCCCATGCTCGACGGGTCAGTTCCCCTTGAGTTAAAAGCTCTGCGAATTGGGCAGTGTCATTGGCATCATATATGGAACCGGGCCTCAGTCCATCACCAATTGACAGGGCCACATCATATTGGTTGCATATATTAAGAATGTCATCCCAGTGCTCATAGGCAAAGTTCTCCTTGTGATAAGTCAAGCACCACTTAGCATGGATTGATCCTCCCCGTGAAACAATTCCTGTCATGCGCTTTGCAGTTAAGGGGATGTACCGCAGCAGAACCCCGGCATGAATTGTGAAATAATCCACACCCTGCTCAGCTTGTTCAATCAGGGTTTCTCTGAAGACTTCCCAGCTAAGGTTCTCAGCAATTCCATTTACTTTCTCAAGTGCTTGATAGATAGGCACAGTACCTACTGGCACAGCAGAGTTACGTAAGATCCACTCCCGAGTCTCATGAATGTGGCGACCAGTAGAAAGATCCATAACAGTATCGGCACCCCACATGGTTGCCCATTGAACCTTATAAACTTCTTCCTCGATAGAGCTAGCAACAGCAGAATTTCCAATATTTGCATTAACTTTAACCAAAAAATTTCTTCCAACAATCATCGGTTCCAGCTCCAAATGCTTCTTGTTGGAAGGGATAATTGCCCTCCCACGTGCAACCTCTGACCTCACAAACTCCGGATCAAGCTTTTCACGATCAGCACAGTACAGCATTTCCTCGGTTATGATTCCCTGCTTCGCATAATACATCTGAGTGTACCTTGGTGTGCCTAGCTTCTCTCGCCTGTCAACCCATTCTTTACGAAGCTTAGGGAGTCCTGAAGATACAACATCATTCATTTACACTAGCTGACCAAGTTGATGATACAAGTCAATCTTGCTTACCCAGAAAAACTACGATGACAAGACACGCGCGCGCACACACACACAAAGAAGAAAGAAAGCTGGCAGTAGAAAACAACATAACACAAGCAACTGTAGATAAAAACCAGTCTATATGAGAGGGAGCAAAAGGGGGGCCAGAGCCAAGTTTAAATAAAGTTCAAAATTCCCCTTATAAATAGAAACTTTTCAGGTAAATCCTAATGTAATTAATGGCCACATATTACATTTTGTCCCTCCCAAACAGCAGATTCTGGATTCGTCCACTGTCTAAAGTCCTAATTTGTAAAGTACTCACAAAAGTCAGTACATTAGTAGTAAAGGTAAGGAAGGTGATTAACATAGACTTGAAAGATAGACAAGACAAGATCCATACCAACGCGGGGACTTATGTTTTGAGGACCACTGGTATCGTAGTTATCAAAACTTGGTTCATCGCCGGACAAATGGACTCGCCGGAACGGAACTTTTAGTACATGACCGGATTCTTCATGTTTAACTTCCCTGAAATCAAATCAAATAATAAGTGACAAAAGTTTGATCGGATGACGAACGGCACCATATCTATAAGTAGTAGACTGTGAGAAAATCACCTGTATTCTTTGGTGCTCTTGGGAAAACACTGTTCAAAAGAAGGAAGAGGAAGAAAATCAGGAGAAGAAGGATCGACTGTGTGCTTCTTTTGGCTAGTTGTTGATGGTGGATCAAATGTTAGAGTAGCTCTGGCTCCCGAAGCTATAGAGCGAGCGCAAAACACCTTCTTGCATGCAGCACTTGAGATAACAAATCCAAGTGGCAAGCAGGCAGTGGTATTGCCATTCTTGGATACAGCTGAGGATGTCAAAATAGCAGTGGCTTGGACAGACGCCATATCTAGACAGAACACAAGAGATAACAAATTCAGCAGAGTAATCGAAATCTGAAATCGCAAGAAAGAGATAGAAGCTGAACCTGATGGAAAATGAGGGCTTATCTCTTTCGTATCAGCGAGCGAGCGGATGAGAGAGAGAGAGCTGGTACACTGATTTGGGCTCTTTTTTTTATAGGGAAGGAGTGTTGATTTATTAGAGGTAACTGAGAAGATGAAAAGGTCACTTCGTCGATTTTGAATATCTACTACGTGGCGTCCTCCCATTAAATATCTCCCTCCTTGTTTAGCAATAACTGAATCTCAGTCACGCGCTCCTCACTGGTCGTTCTCGTTCCTTAAAATGTGTTTGCTAAACTATATGTTATACAAAAACAATTTATGTTTTTTTAATTATTTTAATGTATTCAAATCAAAAATAAATTTTAAAAAATAAAAATGTATTATTTTAAAATGAGGAAAAAAACAATTAAGTTTATATCAATAAAATGAGGAGATGTTTTCTTAAAATAGCACAGAAAATACCTATTAAATTTAGTTTCCAAAAACAAAATACTAATTAAAGCACAATATCAATAAATAATAAAATAAAATATTTACTCACTCATGTCTCCCTCTCATTCCTTAGATCTGCTCCAGGCAATCATATTGTAATCTGAACTGAGCAATTGCAAGAAAAACCTCAACAAAAAAGATTATTTTATTTTTTAAACTTAAAAAACTCAATATATGGGAAAAGGTAAGCAGTGACGTGATGAATATTATCCAAGAGTATTTTATTAAACTTTTGCTGACTCGTGTTGAGAAAAAAAGTTCAAAATCAAATGTTTAAATGAAAAGTAGTTATTTTCATTAAATATATTAAGGGGGATGTTTGAGAATGTTTTTCCAAACGTTTTTGAAAAAAATTAAAAATTAAAATTTTATTTTTTATTTAAAATAAAAAATTAGTGTTTTTAGATTATTTTGATGTTGAAATTAATATTTAAAAAATAAAAAAATATATTATTTTGATATATTTCTGAACGAAAATCACTTTAAAAAATAACTTCAACTATACTCTCAAACAGACACTAAATAATTTCTTGTTTATATGATATTATTTTTGAGTATTTACAATAAATTCTAGATAAGAAAAAATAAATGTAGTGATTGGCTATAAATATAAAAAGATTCTTAATAGGTACATTAAAAACATCCATTAGACAAGCCCTTTCATCATTTATTGAAATTGTTTTTTAATTTTAATTTATATTATGTAATGTTGATGTGAAGCAAATGTCTTATTTTTGTAAATAAGTTTAGAAACAAGCTATTTAAAGAAACTCTCAATTTAATTACAGATATTTTTTTTCCGTAGTTTCTTTTTTTAGTACAAAACACAGACAAACATCGTTTTTGGTTTTTTCCATATCATCTTACTCCGTTTTTGCCTGTTTCCTATTTAAGGTGGAATTTGATATGAGGATTATAAGATATCCTTCTAAAATCTTCTAAGATATGATTACTGGAAATATATTTTTTTATTGGAATAATTTTTAAAAAATAAAAAAAATTATTTTAATTTAAAAAACAAAGTGGTTCCTTACTTCTCAGTTCAGGTGATTAATTGCTCTAACTCAACAATTAAATGCTTATCATATCAGTCATGTGTGCTGGTGGAGTTGGGTTGAGACTGAAATTGTGTGGGTAAAAGACGATGGCTAATAGAAAGGCTGCTAGTGTGATTCCAGGCTTGTTTGGGAGAGCTGTTGCGGTAGTTTTTTAAAGTATTTTTCGTGTCGAAATACATCAAAATAATATTTTTTTATTTTTAAAAATCATTTTTGACATCAACATATTAAAATAATCTAAAAACATCAAAAATAATCATTTAAAATGAATTTTTTTTTTAAAAAAAAAAAAAACAGCGTTTGAAACATCATCCCAATCGGGCACTTAGTGGAGGAGGGAAAGTTTGTCGGCTGCCATGGATGGTCTTCTTGTTGCTGGTGGCTTTGCACAGACGGGCATATGTGGCGTGAATATAAATGAATTATTAAGAAAATAAACTATATATATAGTTTCTTTGTACGTGGTCCTGATCTTGTCATGGTAAAAATATCACGAGAAATTACTACTTGACGTATGGAGGCATACAACCTTAGCCAAATCTATGGCACTGGCTATTATATTTATGTACTGCACGAGCCATACAGAGACGAGTGGTCCTCCAGACTACTGTTTATGAGGTCATTTTCCTGAAAGCAACGCTGATATTTTAGACTCGGGAAAATATCAATGTGATCATTCTACATGACTGGTCATATTAAGAAAAAAACATCATCTAATAAATATTTCAGTGATAAGAAATTGAAGCTAAAAGGTTTGATTCCCTATTATTTCAAGTTCGAGTACTATAGTTATTAATATGATGATCACTGAAAGTTTACATAATTATTAACTTAAAAGCTCGTAGAATTAATCAAGGTGCTCGCAAGCCAGTCTAGATACTCACGTAAATAAAATAAAATAAAAACAGGTGCTTGTGTTTGGGTACCCTTCACTTGTCTTCTTCCCTTCCCTATAGCCTGGTTAGCTTCGGATAAAGAGCTCACCAGACTAAATGAATTTCTAGGTCTTCATTTTAGTTATTCGTCCAATCCATTTAATGTCAGTTCCCCCTTATCGCTCCCCGAACAAACACTTGCTTTTGCCAGGCTGATCGAGTTCCTCTCCTATGAAACAGAAAGCATGGCATCAGCTATGAACCAGTTATCATCATTTTAATTGAGTTCCATATTCACATCTGATGGTCCTAAACAAGGAGGTTCCACCCGACTTTCAGATGCCAGAATCTGTAACATGGAAATGACTTGAGAAAATATACACAATGTCTGTCACGAAAACAGCTTCTTTAACATATTATCATGTATATTTTCACAGAATAATCATTTATACAACTTGGAAAAAAAAGGTAACAATTGCCAATGACCCGAAACTGTACCGACTTAAATAATTGCCAAGGGGCAACAGATTTCAAAACCAACCAGTAGTGTAAGCTGGTGAGAGACCTGACTAAGCTCCGGCAGCAGCAGCAGATATTCAGCTTCCCCCCCATTTCTTCTGCCTTTGGGCCAGTGATGTTAAAATGATGTCAAAAATTTACCTCATTAAAACATAGTGCTGTAGAAGTGAGTGCAGAGTTTATGCCATTAAGTTCATATTATAATGGCTTGAGGCGCTACAGGCTAGCTCCATTGTTTGCATGAGGGTGAAAAGCTGAGAGCACATCACTGTTCATCAAGAGCCTGCTTGCAGTGGGAGAAGTGACTCTTGCTTGCCTTCGACAAAGAGTGTCAGCTCTTTTGGAGCAACTACCAATTTCAACCACTCTTGCAGCTCCTCACCTTCTACCTTCTCTTTATCTGAACCAGCCGATAAAAAAGAGGAAATGTCAGAACAACATGGAAATTACAGGTAGCAACTCTTCGAAACATAACATGCACTGAATATACAGTAATTCAGCATCATAAACAACTCAATACGCAAATCCGGAATCTAATCTACATCAACTTCTGTGGGCTGGGTAACCTGGATAGGATCAGATAACAAATACAAATCATGTTACCTAATGTAATGCATAGATGAAAAGTACACAAAAACCACTCAAGCAGTTTCACAATTTTTAAAATGACCATAATTAATGGTATTGGAATTAAAAATTTAAAAAGTACTACTAGATGCGTAGGCATGTTAAAAGTCCTAAAAAGGATGTGCAGCAATCAATGGACTACAACTTGGCAATTCATCAATAATATAATGCATTGCACAATCTGGTACTGGATTTAGCTGGCAGTAAGAACTACCTTCCAGATGGGCACCAAGCCCCTCCAAGACAGTTGGATTAGCACGCACAACGGAAAGCGCTACATCAAGAGCAGATTGCAGCAATGCTCTCACCTCTCTTTGAACAAGATCAACAAGATGTCCCTGTGGTATTCAATTTCAAGTCAGTTTTCAATTATACTAATGACAAGGAAATGAACGTTATATAACACAGCACCTGATCCCTTCCCCATGGGGAAGCTCCAGATTCATCCATCCCTCCACCAGAAAGTGTTGCTAGAGACACAGGACCTATTGCCTGACTAAGACCATATTCGGCTACTGCTTTGTATGCCATATCAGTAGCCCGCCGAATATCATCCAGGGCACCTGTCGAGACACGACCTGAATAAACTACTTCTTCTGCTGCCCGTCCCCCAAGAAGAGTAACCAAGCGGCCACGCAACTCATCAATGAAGAGCAAATATCTATCCTCGTTTGTTGGGGGTGTATAAGTAAAGCCCAAAGCCCCTCCTGACCTTGGTAAGATGCTCAACTTCTAATGACATGAACAGAAGTAATTATTACTATATTATCTATACCATTTGGGCAATGCTCAGTGGTTGAAATATGATGTTCCATTTCTGACTTTTTGTAAGTCATGCCCACAAAAACCCAGGCAGTAGTTCTAATAAAAAACTGTATTAGTTTTCAAAATCAGCACAGTTACTGGTATTTACCTCCATCTATTTATCTTCCTAGATGATTAGAATAAAAAATCTCATTTGATAGTTCAATTCAATGACTCCTTTAGTATTAAACGTGCAGGCAACTAATAGGATTTGGATCTCCCAGTATTTCATTTGTGAAAAAATTCTCCATGAAAGCCTATATTCCAGCCCAATTAGAAAACCAGACAAGAGAAAATAGAAAATGCAGTTAGCAATCAATTATAACATTGTTTTTGGGTTCAAGCAATGTCCTTGCGCACATGACAATATGATACCAGCATGGATATGAGCCATTAAGGTGTCATAATTTCCATCGATGCAGCTTCACAGTTTGCAAATTAATACTGTGAAAAATAACAAATATAGAAACTTAGACCATACAGTGAAAGAGTTCTTGGGAATTTTACCTCTACACGTGGCTGTCCAGTAAGAATATTAGCAACAGCAGTACTTACTACTGCATGACCAGCTTCATGACGTGCAACCACAGCCTTCTCACTTCCTTGCAACTTGGTATTCTTCTTCTCAATTCCCTATGAGAACATATAATTGGTTCAGTCCTTCCATTTAAGTCAATGTTTAAAGATTCACTTCTTCTTTTTTCCAATTATAACCGAATATTTATGACCATCAAAGAGTCAGAGAAGAAGAGACCCTTGTTATCTTTGAGCACAAAGTCACCGAAATCAAGAAAACATAAAAAGTGCTCTGAAATATAAGCACATGGTAGAGCATAATACACCTTAAAACTTGCAAAACAGAGGAGCTTGAGTAATACAAAGACGAGTGGAAAATGCTTTGTTTAAATAGTTGTCTTAAATCACCAACAGGAACAAAAATATGAGAGAGGTTAAATCATTATCATTTGGCAATCTCTTCTCAACAAATAAAAATGTCTAAACTGTAAATCAAACAAGGAGAGCAACACCAGAGAAAACAAGAAAATTGAGCACAAAGGAGAAGAGATAAATTTCCTGCACCCACATCAACTTCCCTAAACACACAAATGGAGTGAGAGAGAGAGGGAATTACAGCTATTGACCGCTCCACTGCCTGAATGAAATCAAATTTCTCCACTACTACTTGGTTTTTCCTTCCAGCCAACAAAGCAGCTTCGTTTACCAGATTTGCAAGATCTGCCCTGCATGAAGTAAGAATTACAAGGTCATACATGCTATTTTCACCAAAAATAAGAGAGAAAATCTAAAATTAATCGAGGGGGAAATACCCAGTAAAACCAGTAGTCATAGAGGCAATGTCACTGAGGTTAACATCATTTCCTAGAGGCAGTTCTTTCTTGGAAACATGCACTTTTAAAATGGCTTCTCTTCCATTCCTATCAGGTGTTTCCACCTGAAGACGAAAAAACAGACAAATTACTACAACATCTGACATAGTTGAACTATACAGAGTGCATGTGTTCCGCCAAGATGCAAGTGAATCAAAGTACAAACCATAACGACACGATCAAATCTTCCCGGTCGGCGAAGTGCAGGGTCTAACACATCTGAGCGATTTGTTGCACCAAGAACAATAACAGCAGAGTTGCTATCAAACCCATCCATCTCCTGCAATGCATTTCAAACATTTCAGCTTCAACAATGACAGCGAGGATGTTTCAGAAATGAAAAGACTTTCAAACAAGAAGCATACAGTGAGCAACTGATTCAAAGTCTGTTCCCTTTCATCATTGCTAACAATGCGGAATTTTCCATCACGACTTTTAGCCACAGCATCTATCTGCACAAGGAAAAATGTAACTCACATTGAAAAGTCCTTGGTGTTAAATGTATAGCATCCAAACACAATAAGGATTCCCATAATCTTACCTCATCAATAAATATTATTGATGGTGCCTCCTTCTTTGCCCGGGCAAAGAGATCTCTCACACGGGACGCACCCATACCGACATACAACTCTACAAATTCACTTGCAGAACAGCTTATAAAGGGAACATCAGCTTCTCCAGCAACAGCCTTTGCTAGAAGAGTCTTACCTGTCCCAGGAAGGCCCACCTGTAGGATAGAAATATAATTCTCACTAAACTTAAGAAAAATTTGGAGTGAATCATTGCAGCCTCTTATATTTATCTTCTTGGATCAGGCCAGCCATCACATGATATTTCAGCACGCACACATGCCAGCCGTGGTTGGGGAAGTGAACAGTAACAAAATTTGGGAAACCCAGTGTGCAAGAGTGATAAAATACAGCATTTAAATTTAAGGAATAGAATCGCTGCTAATACAGTGTCTGGTGAAAGGAAATGAATGTCTATCAACAAATTTCCAGTAATTAGGGTGATTTTTGCTGGATATATGATCAACAGTCAACACGTTATCAGGCAATAAACTTCAATCTCAAGTTTTTCTTTCTTTACTAACCAGGAGAACACCTCGTGGAGGACGAGCACCAAGTCTTGTATACCTGTCTGGGTTCCTGAGAAATTCCTGCGCAGTAAGCATTAACAAGTAAAGATCATTTCCTGAGTTAGTAGGGTGGTTTCAGGACACCAAGCAAGACACGATGGTCCACTAGGAGTAACAAATAGATCCAATATAACATACCACAATTTCTTCTAGCTCTTCTTTAGCTTCATCGACCCCAGCAACATCAGCAAAAGTTATTGTTTCACCTTGCTCGGACACTTTTGAACCTCCAGAACCCCCGGACTTGCGGTTCCTAACATGGCCAGCTGTATGCTGCACAAGCTTACATGGATCCACTCAAATTCTTGCTACATTGCAATAGGATCAAGACAAATGAAAAGGTAGGTTGAAAGTCCAGACCTGAGAAAAGGTAAC
Organism: Salix brachista; assembly: GCA_009078335.1. Classification (NCBI taxonomy): domain Eukaryota; kingdom Viridiplantae; phylum Streptophyta; class Magnoliopsida; order Malpighiales; family Salicaceae; genus Salix; species Salix brachista. The sequence goes on along the minus strand of CM018580.1, from coordinate 3,951,290 downwards.
AGGGAAACGTTGAAGAAGCCCTGCAAGCACAGCTACATAGAACAAAGCTATCTGAAAGGAGCAGAGAAAGTAAAAGAAGTTAAGCCTCATACTGTGAGATAACTCCAGCAACAACAGCATAAGACTTTTAACTTTTCTTCTAACTTTCAAGGCACAGGATGCACTTATTTTCCCCTTCTAACACATGCCTAATACAGTGCAACAAGAATATGAGAGAGATGTGCAGTGTCCATAGTCGCGTGGCTCATTTAGATGAGAATAAATGCAAGAATTTTCAATGATCACTTTAAACTTAGCTATTGTTAAGGGATGTTCTTTTTTTTACAGTAGCTGGGGTTTTGGGGGGAGTTTCCTCGGTTAATATCAAGTAGGATGATGACAGTCAAATATCTAGATTTTAATTATTGTGATTAACCCATGCCATATCTTATCCCCCTTGTTGTATTCTCCCTTCATTTTCCTCTAATAACATTTAACTTCTATCCAAAGAACATAAAAAGAAAAAGAAAGAGGCAATAACCCATGCATCATGCTAGACAAGTGCTAGTGATCCATGATCAACATAAATGGGATAGAAGACGAGAACAACATCAGAGAGAAAAGGTTGACTCACATGAAGAAATGTGTTACAAGTCATGCTAACAAAGCAGCAACAACGAGGCTATTAGCTAGAAAATGCTGCAAATTCCCTATGAGGGTTTTCAAATCGCCAGTTCTAATGAGAATTCTCTTAAAAAAAGTATAATTTAATATGTCGGAATCAATCTAGGATCCATGACCACTTATTTAACAATTAATATACAAAACAGTATCTCCTAGGTAAACAGAACCTCAGACAATTAAATTTCAAGGATAAAAATTTGCTTTTCTTAGTCAGTTTGTAAATGTCCAATCCCTATCGAATGGATGCCTGCTTCCTATTTTTAACATCAATGCTAGTCTAGTAATGATCTTAAAAATCAAAATAATGGAAGACATAAACTTGCACGAGTTGCATCAAGCTCAACTAGCAAACTTAGAAACGAAATTAAAGGAGACTAGATTTACACCAATTACTCCTAATTAACTTCCAAAATCAAATCATAACTAACTTCCAGTGAAAACTCACCAATGCTGAATTCAAGAATCCACCGGACCTCTTATCAGGCGAACCAAACTCCACCTGATTCTCCAGCATCTTCTCATACGGAGTCCTAATATCAGTAGGCCTCGTCGTAGTATACACAACCCTTTTCATAGTAGGCGTCACACTCCTTAACAGAGACTCCGAATCTTGAAACTTGCTATTAACCACCTCACTACTACTCTCTTGACCACCAACTCCTTCATCTTTCAACTTAAACATTATATGCACGCCATCAACCTCCACTTTCTGCACTTGATTACTACTAATTTTACCCAAAAACTCACTATACGGCACGCTGAAAAAAGTAGTGGGTTGCCTTGGCTCCGACCCTGGCAAAGGAATCCCGGGTCGGAGTAACCGCATAACGAACATAACAATCCCTAATTGCAAAAGCAAGACGCCAATTTCTTGCGCTTGAATTAAAGGTTGCCATTTCCAATTCTGCTTCTTGGAAAACCACCATTGGCTTTTCCCTTGCTTCTCTCTCTTCTGCTTGGACCCTGAATTCGACGATGGCTGCGATGGCGGTGGATTGTTCTGTGGCTCGGTTTCGGTGCTTGTTTTCTCGGTAGAATCGCTATCTTGACATCTGGCTAAGATTTTATAGTCCCTGATTTTGGTGTTGGATAAAAAATTGAAGGATTTAGGGTTAATTGAAGGAAAAGTGAGGGAACTACTGATAGGGATACAACGGTGGTGGAAAACCCTAGATTGGAGTCTATAGTAATGAAATTTAACAGTAGAAGTAGTAGAAGAAGTGTATGTTATTGGTCTTATAGTTTCTAGCATCTTTGACATTGATTTGTTATGAAACCCTAATTACCATAACAGATATGAAAAATCGATTGGATATGCATGAAATTTAATTCTACGTGTCTGCTGCCATGGGAGAGTTTTTTTTTTTTTGGCTAGGAAGATATTGCAGCGAATGGGAGATATTGAAGAGAGAATGCTGCTGGATATGGTATAAAATTTCCCTCGTGTAATTAAGGATAATTACAGATCAGTCCCCGGTCTTTGACATCTTACTAATTCCCTTAAAAACTATCTTTGATTTAATGTATAAAAATTGGGATAAATTTAAAATACATAAAATTAAATTCCATAAATATAATATTGTATATAAATTTAAGACTAAGTAAAAATCAAATATTTAAATTTTCTATTTTTAATTCAAAAAATAATGTATATATACTTGATTGTTATTTCTATGTTGACTTTTCTTAATGATAAAACACATTTATTACATATGATGTTACATTTACTTTTTATTATAGACTATATTGACATGCATGTGTGTGTATAAATTTATTTTAATAAAATATTTTTCTTATAAAAAAGATGGGTTTTAAATTTGCAAACTATACAATAGAAATATTGTATTAATATAAAATTTCTTGCAAAAAAAGGCTCTAAATTGTTATTTTTTTATTTTTTGTTTATATTATTTATTAGTTTCATATTGTATTTAATTAACTTTATCTCTCATCTAAAACATTTAATCAAGAAGCTCAATGGTGGTACAACAACATTGCTTGTCACAAACTTTACAGTATAATATTATAATATTTAAGTCACAAAGTGAAATTAATATAGCCAATTGTCTAGAAAGAAAACTAATGAAATTCATTACGTGAATTAAAATATCCAGTTTCACTGAAAGAAAACTGACTAGGGATGAAATTGTTAGACAAAAAATAATATGGGGAGAAAGTTATAAATATTTGACAGTTCAAGGCTACTTTGTTAATAGGTATATAGATTTGGGACTGATTTGTAGTTGTTCTATAAATCTGTTTGATTGGGCAGAGCCAATAGATATTGAATAGAATAAAGGGGAAAGATTTGGTGCGGTGATGTGCATTGGTGGCTGTCCTCGCTGAGGTCTTGAAGTGAGCACGTGTGAGTTCAGAGTTGCGGGTGGTAGAGATGGGCACACGATTAGGCAATAAGAGCCCCACTCTTTCAATGGAGGAAAATAGTATTTTTTATTCTTGTGAGATATTTCTCGAAATAACATTTTGCTTGTAAACTATAATAAAATATACATATCTTTTTAATTTTAAAATAATTTTGATATTAATACATTAAAATTACTTTAAAAAAATCATCAAACTAATAATTTTTAAGTAAAATATACTCTTAAAATCATATAAAAACAGAAATAGAAGCTATTTGAAACACTATATAAATATTAACTCAAATATTTTAAAAATTGATATCTAATGTAATAATTATATATTTAATAAATTTTAGTAATGTGATGCATGCTAAATTTACTAAAATAATATTTTAAATTTTTTTAATATAAATATATTAAAAATCTTGAAAAACAATTTGAAAAGAATCTTAAAAAAATTACCAAGAAATTAGTCTTTATTAATTTCTAATATATTAAATGTAGATCCGAAGATGCTTTTATCATCTAATAGAAAGAAAAAAAATGTTTAATTTCTTCTGTTATTTTTCTTTTGTAACCAGAAAAAAAAAAAAAAGGAGTCCTGTGTCTTTATATCGTGGAAAAAGAAAATTATATTAACAATGCCTTTTGAAAAATTAAAAGCCTCAGAAATGCATATACTCGGAAGTTAAGAACTATACAAAATCTCAGTTTCCCCCCACGTCGAGCCTGGCTTGCTATCTTCTAAGCTCGGTAATAGTTTTTTTTTAAAATATTGTTTTATTTAAAAATAAATTTTTTATTTTAAAAAAAATAATATTAATAGATTTTTTATTCCAATCATGTACAAGACAGTGAAGATGATGAATCCAAGGGACTGTTGGAGACCGGTTCGGTAGCTTTTCAAAGTGTTTTTCTTGCTGAAATATATCAAAATGATGTTTTTTTATTTTTTAAAAATTATTTTTGACATCAGCACATCAAAATGATTTAAAAACACCAAAATATATTCATTTAAAATGGAAAAAAAAAATTGAATATCAGCAAAACGGCGGTTTGACTGCAGTGCCAAACGGGCTCTAAAAAACTAATATTAAGGAACCATTTCACCTGAAAACTTAAATTATTAGGTAAGATCTTAGAATATGATTTATATTATTCTCTAACATATTCTATTAAATGAAAGTCTTTTGGGCTTGAAACTTACACATAAACTCACACTACCTTGTGCTTGTTTTTTATCAAATAAAATGAGAGTGATGAGATTTGAACTCGTGACCGTTGGGTCAATAAGATTTTGATATCATATTAAGTAATCATGTCATCTTAAAACTTATATTATTAAATAACATCCCAAAATATAAACTAAATAGCCAGGAAAAAATCATGGAACCACTTAAAGCAGTAGAGTTTACAGATTCAGAATCCATCAGAGACCTTGAAAGTGAATAAAAAATATTGGCTAAAGATGAAGTTAATTTCATCCCATCACACACAGTCAGCAGCGGAAATTAACTGTTCAACTGACAGAGAAAACACAGGATCCTCGAAAGTCAACTGTCATGAAACTGTGATTTGCACATTCGAGCCAAGCAGGGGTAATGATATTGTAAGGGTTGTTGAAGATATCAAAGGAGAATCTGAAGACAAAATTTGAGATTGATGGACCGATTTACCAATCACAGAATCACTCGAAAACCGATTTACCAATCACAGAATCACTCAAAAACACTATGAACTGATATGGCTAATGAGGTTTAAATGGTTATTAACTTCGGTACTCGTGAAATTAGTCGAGGTACGTGCAAGCTGACCGGACACCCACGTTAATAATAAAACACTATGGACTCTGAAGTTAAGATAACAAAATCAGAGGCAAGTGACAGCTACACGGATCAGCTTGAGGTAGTATACAATGGCAAATACTGATTTTCTGTACACGTGTACATGAGAGGAGTTAAAATGCCATTAGAGTCTAGTCAAGCTGACAGCAACCATTTCTTGTACCGAGTTTCTTCAGGTGCAGCAGAGACCACATTCTGGAAATTTATGAATAAATTGAAGCGTTTACTTGAAGCAGTAGCTGGGATTTTATGTCGACACCCCTGATAATGCCTTTTGAAATTTGACGCAGAAAGGAATGAAAGATAATGGAGTTCGTCATAATTCAAAATCTTCAAACATCAAGAACGAATAACTACAGATAATTCTCAAAATACTTAATTTTTTTTCCTTCTTATTTTAAAAATCCTGTTCTTTCTTCAATCATAAATGCTTATTTGAATTAGATGGAGGTCTTTCTCGACCGCATTAATGTGATTCTTGGAAGAAAATTAATCATTTCGCTGTGAAAAGCCAAAGAAGGATGTTTTTGCAGAATACAAAGCAGTGGAAGAGGCATCAGTGGTGAAGGATTTACGTGACAGATCTTGCAATGTGCAGAAATCAGAGAATTAGAAAATAAAGTAGAACCAACAAATTAAATTAACGTAACTCATTTTAAATTCTGTTTCTCTATTGTTTTTTTTTATTTTTATGGTGAACTCATGCTGAAGAATATCAATCAGAGAGCAAAAGAAGTAGATATTTTTATGCTTACCTTAGCTGGATGCTGAATTAAAGAAAATAACTATATGAGAAAAAAGGGTAATCCAGAAAAGTTATCCAAAAGTGCAATTAATCTCAAACAAAGAAAAAAAAAATATCCAAAAGAGAGATTTCAGGAATCGGTTAGTGAAATCTGATACTACTTGGAAGAGTCTGATACGATAAGAACCATTATTTAGCTTTCATATATGAACTTCTTTCCTTGCTTTCCGCCGATCCTGGCTAAATCCTTCTGATCTGCTATCAAATTCCAAGGTAACAAACTTCATCTGAACTTCAAACTCTAAAGATGACTGAAATGCATATTGTTATCAAGTGAAAACTCTTTTATTTTTCAGAGATATCAGGTTTGGGTGAAACCATGCCCGAGTTAACCCTAGTCGATGGATCTGGTGTTCGTCGGGACTTCCCTGCCAAGCTTACATGGCAGGTCATTGTTTGTACCGTTATTGCAGCATGTGGGGGTCTCATGTTTGGGTACGATATTGGGATTTCGGGTACATACCTAAACTAGATCAGGCATGCTAATTTTTATTTTTCTGTATTGCCTGACAAAGCACGGATGATCTTAAGTAAATTGTTTTCTCGTACTTGTGGTTTGATATGATTCTAGGAGGAGTAACAGGAATGGATATGTTTTTGGAAAAGTTCTTCCCTGAAGTTTATGTCAGGAAGCATCAAGCTAAAGCGAACAACTACTGCAAATTTAGCAGTCAGCTTCTCCAGCTCTTTACATCTTCCCTCTACCTTGCGGCCATTGTAGGTTGCTTCATCGGCTCAATCTGTTGCAAGAAGCGGGGCCGCAAACCCACCATGCAGATTGCCTCCGTCTTCTTTCTTGTTGGTGCCATTTTAAATGCTGCTGCTCTCAACATTGGCATGTTGATCGCTGGAAGGCTTTGTCTAGGAGCAGGAATTGGTTTTGGAAACCAGGTGAAATTCAGACATTTATAAAGCGGTGTCAATTATTTGAGAAGCTTCTTCATAAAAATTTTAAGGTTGTTAGAGAATAGCAGTGAAAACTCACTACTTAGTTACCTATTCTTGCTTAGGATTATTGCTTCTTATTGTGGTCGACTAATTAACGTATTATAACACGATATATTAGAGTAATCTGTGGGATCTTCATCTCTGTACAGAAAGGAATATCAGAAAACCACATTAGGTTACTCAAGTTTTACATCACTTTCAGCATATATATTTTCTGCTTCCAAATAACTTACGAGAGAAATTCTAATGCAGGCAGTGCCATTATTCATATCAGAAATTGCACCCGCAAGGTACAGAGGAGGCCTTAATCTTTGTTTTCAGCTTCTTATCACAATAGGCATTCTAACTGCTAACGTGGTCAATTATGCCACTTCAAAATTACACCCCTATGGCTGGAGAATTTCACTGGGTGGTGCAGCATGCCCTGCTCTACTTCTCCTCCTCGGCTCTGTTATGATCGTGGAGACTCCGACGAGCCTCATAGAAAGAGGGAAGAATGAGGAAGGCTTGCACACTTTGAAGAAGATTAGAGGCGTTGATAATGTTGATAAAGAGTATGAAGAAATTTCGCAAGCTGTTGAATTTAGCAGACAAATTAGGCATCCCTTCAAGAACCTCTGGAAACGGTCAAGTAGGCCTCAACTGGTATGCGGTGCACTTATTCAAATCTTCCAGCAGTTCACAGGCATCAGCGTGGTCATGCTTTATGCCCCAGTTCTCTTTCAGACCATGGGGTTAGGTGAGAATGCATCATTGATGTCAGCTTTGATGACTAATACAGTTAAACCAATAGGGACTTTGTTTGCAATTTTTGTGGTTGATAGATTTGGTAGAAGAGCATTGCTCATTGAAGCGGCCATTCAGATGTTCATTTCTTTGGTGAGCCAAAAACAAAAGTCTCTGTGATTTCAATTTTCACCGCTGATCTCTGTTTTAGCACTACTAAATCCGTTCGTTGTTTTCTCTTTCAGGGTGCAATTGGAGTAATCCTTGCAGTGCATTTGCACTCCACAAACGTTGTCGCGAAACATTATGCCGTACTTGTGATCGTCCTGGTCTGTGTGTTCTTGGCTGGTTTTGCATGGTCATGGGGTCCCTTGGGATGGCTAATTCCTAGTGAAATATTCCCGATAGAGACTCGAAGTGCTGGCTTCTCCGTTGCTGTTATCATGAATTTCGTTTTCACATTTCTTGTTGCTCAGACATTCCTCACCATGTTATGCCACTTGCGAGCCGGGACTTTCTTCTTATACTGTGCTATGCTGGCTGTGATGTGCCTTTTTGCCAAATACTTCCTGCCGGAGACGAAAGGGGTCCCGATTGATGAAATGGTGGAAAGAGTGTGGAAGCAGCACTGGTTCTGGAAGAGGTGCTACAAGGATCATGATACTGGTGAAGGAGGGCTGGATAAACCTAAGGATAATACAATTGCATAGAATTTTTCTAGTGTTCTTTTAACCATAGGGTTTTCCCTGGTATTTATTTTTCATGTTTTCATTGGCACTGAGAAAATTCCCTTTAATAGCAAATATTAAATTGGAGATGATCTTGATTATGGTAAACAGCTTGAGTTTTAGTATTTATGACAGAACCCGTTCCTTGTTGATGTTCTTCTATTCGTAACAAATCTGTTGAGGAAGATTCAGGATTTGTTCAACAAAACCTCTTGTGTATTGCAACAAGATAGATGATTCATCTCTTGGGTGATAGTGCTTGTCAGACTCTGAAAAAGATACAGATAAATTGGGAAGTAACTTCAAGTAATACACCTCCTAAAGTGAAAATTTCTTGGGTTTGAAACTTGCACATGGATCTACACTACCTCGTGCTTGATTTTTATCAAATAGAATGGGGGTGGTGAGATTCGAACTCGTGATCGCTGGGTCAACAAGACTTTAATACCATGTTAAGAAATTATTTCATCTAAAATCTTAAACTGTTAAATAAGACTACTGAATATAATTAAGAATAATTGAAACCCAGAACTTCAATGAGAGATTTTAGGAATTAGTTGAAAATCCAAACTCAGATTTTTTCTTCTTTTTTACAGTGCATGCAGAGATGATAATGATCGGCTAGCTCAAAAACAACTATAATGCATGATATCTATGGATAAAAATTGGGCATCCATGAAATTTTTATTCATGCAATCCAACCTTATAAATCATAGCTGTAAGACTTCCTAACTAACCGAAGTGGCTTGCTAAACTCGCCACCACGACTGGCTTATCCTTGACTGAATCCGGCGGTGGCAAGACTTCCCTGCCAAGCTTACATTGCAAGTCTTCATTTGTAGCGTCATTGCAGCCTTCGGTGGTCCCATGTTATCTACGATATTCGCGTTCCGGCAAGAACAATTTTCTAGGTTTCGTTATCTTTGATTCTTTGACAATCAAGCACCACCAGAATTTGTAACATTAAAAAAAAAATTGTAGGAGTGACGTCAATGGATGACTTCTTGGAGAAGTTATCTGTCTATCTCAAGAAACATGAGGCAAGGGAAGATAACTACTGCAAATATGATAACAATTCCTTAATTTCTTTTCTTTTCGGCAACAAATTCGGCCGAAACCGCTATTCATGCTGCTTCTATCTTCTTAATGTCCGTTTGGCATTGCGATCACACCGGCGATTACAAATCTGCTTATTGAATTGAGTGTTTGGTAAATCTGATAAGTAGAATTTGGACATGGACCCACGTTCATTTTTGTGCCAAACGCCGGTGCAAGAAAAGCTGCTGCTTTTCTTGCTGCGATTAGCGATTCGGCTTGCCTGGCGAATAAAGGGAAACGGCGATTCGTTCATTTTTGTTTTGCCAGTCAATCCTCCTTTCTTTATTTTCGGTGACTCTTCTGTTGACTGTGGCACCAACAATTATCTTGGTACTTTTGCTCGTGCTGACCATAGTCCTTATGGTAGAGATTTTGATACTCATAAGCCAACTGGAAGGTTTTGTAATGGAAGAATCCCTGTTGATTATCTTGGTAAACACTCAGTTTTTAATCCTCACGAGAAAAAAGCGAAATCTTGGGTCTTGGTTAATTATTTTGCTTTTAAATGTCCTTTTCAGTGAAAAGAAGGCTTCAACTCAGATGTTTGTTTTTGCATTTCTTGATGGTTTTAACTTTATTTTTAAATTAAAATAATCTAAAAATTAATTAAAATATAAATAATATTTACATAATATATGTGTATTAATATAAAAAATATATTTTTATCAGATATTGTAGCGCGCGAAAATAGTCAAGGATTGCAGAGGCTTTCACGTATGGATATTGTTCGTGATGGCATTGCAAATAGTTTGATGAGAGAATAAAAAGAAGTGTTCATTTTACGTGAATTATTTCTTATATTATGAAATTATGATTATTAATACAATATAAATATATACATAAATATATAAATAAATATGTGTGTATATGTCTATGCCCTTTGAAGTAATTTCACAAGTTAAAAGCAATATGAAAAGCTTGGTAACCAAACACTTAAAACTGCTTTTTTTCAACCTCCAACTCAACCACAGTTTTTAACCAAACACTTCACAACTTATTTTGAACCGCAGTAAAAACGCTTTTTTTTTAACTGCTTTTTTTCAACCTCAATCACAAAAAGCAAAAACAATGTCAAACACACTCTTAATTTCTGGGCCCTGTCACATGCAAACTGCTGGAAGGATTTGTCTAGGTACTGGAGCTGGATTTGGTAACATTAATTGCATGCCTTTTTATATTAAATATTTATTTTTAATATATATAGCCTTGCATAGGTTTTTTATTTAAATGATTTAATATATATTTATATCTATTTTATATTATCATTTGAATGAATTAAAACATTGTTTTAATTTAGCAAACACAATAAGATAAATATTATGTTTTGCGAGATTAAAATCTTGATTTAAATTTTTTTATTAATTACTTTTAAAAAGAATTATTGACATGTATAGTTCTCGGTTTGTTTTATTACATGCATAAACTTTTTTATTTTGTAATTACAAGAATTTTTAGCTATAAAAGTGCTTCAAATTCAAAAAGCCTATATATAATTTTTTTATAGACAATAAAAAAGTATTTTACCAGTGACAAATTTCGGGTTATGTAATTAGCTAAAACATATAGGTGAGGTTTTGTTTTATTCACTACTAGCTATAAAAGAAGAAGTTATAACGTTTGGGAAAAGTATTATAGTAATATCTAGATATAGATAGATTATTGTAGATTTTAATAGTATAGTTATTGTTTTATCTTTCAGTGTAAAAATTTTAACTTTTTATCTTGGGGGTATTTTTGACTTTCCTCACTGCATTGTCATTATTAGCTGGTTATATGGGGGTGTTTGTATTTTTTTTCCGGATTTTTTGTATAGTAAAACTATATTTTTATCCCTATCAATACCAAGGATAGTTTAGATTTTTCACAATATTAATAAACAGTTAAATAACTATTTTAGTCTTAAATAAAACAAAAACCTAGAGTTGTCTAAGAGTGTTTATGGTTTTTTACATTTTTATACATAATAAAAATATTAATGTGTCCTTAAAAAAAAAGACAACATCAAGTTGTCAGCAGGGGTGTTTACACAACAAATTTAATAACTTTCAAACATACTTAAAGAATGCATGTTGACTGGGAAGGCTCCTTGCTCACTACTTTCCCTCGCCAAACATAAAACCACCAGTCTTTTTAATTATTTTATTCAATCCTATCCCTTTTATTTTAATTTTTAGAATGCACTAGTTTGATTGCCCACACTTCATTGCGGGCATAATATAATTTTTACAATTATTGGATTTGAAACAATTTATAAATTTTACTAATTTAAAAATAAAATATAATATCTATATATGCAAAGTTTGATATGATACAACATATCAATACACACAACCGCAACAACAACATCGAAACTTTAACATCAACAAGACGAAAATAGGTAATTGTCTTGAAAGATTTTCAACAAAAAAATGTGGGAAAATATAGTTTTTTTTCCAATATTTACATCAACCTTCATGTTGTTGTCAGTTTGCACTATGTTGTGGACCGAGCAAAAAAAAATTATAACTGTTGAGATAAAAAAAAATTATACATGTAAAGTTTGATATAATTAAATAGATCAACACACTTTACTATAACAACAATAACATCGAAGTATTAACATCTAAAATTATCATCACTATCACTACCAAAATAATAAAAATTATTAAATTACCCCAAGAAAAAAATACAAAAAAATTAACAAAAAAGAAAATAAGAACAGAAACTAAAATTATTATTATTATTATTATTATTATTATTATTATTATTATTATTATTATTATTATTATTATTATTATTATTGCGCTAATAATGAAAAAAAGCAAAATGAAATCAAAGACTAAAAAAAGCATAAAAACTTTAATAAAAGAGCAAATAAAAAAATATAATAGATGATAAACCAAAAATAAAAAAATTAGCTGAAAAAAATCATTTAATTTGAAAAATAAAAAAATTGTTCGTCTTATGTTGTGGGTTGAGCAAACAATTTTTATAAAATTTGCTGGATCAAAATTAAAATATAATATCTATATATGCAAACTTTAATATAATAAAATAGATCAACACACCCTATTATAACAATAGCAACATCGAAGTCTTAACATCTAAAATTATCGTTGATATTACTATCAAAACAATAAAAATGATCAAATTATCCAGAGAAAAAAAACTAAAAAACATTAACAAAAGAGTAAGCAAGAAAAACATTTAAATTATTATTATTATTTTAACAATGAAAAAAAATAAAATAAATGAAAGACTAAAAAAATCTTAAAAAATTTAACAAAAGATTAAACAAAAAAAATAATATAATAATTATCAGGTAAAAAAAAGTCACTTGACTTGAAAATAAAAATAAAAAAAACAAATAAAAAACTAAAAGAAAGAACAAAGGGAGAAAAAAACAGAAATATCAATTTTTAAATGATCATAGATACAAAATAAAATTTAAGAGCTAATTTTTTTACAAAAAATATCACCTCAACAAATAAGAAAATAAAAAAAATTAAAAATCAAAGCTAAGAGCACACTTATATATACATGGACAAAAATAGAGATTATTCCAGAAATATAATGAAATAAAAGGATTAAAATCAAAAATTAAAAGTATAAGTGCCGAAATGAAAATCAAATATATTATCAATTTCAATCAAATGACAAAATTGAAACTTATATACCGAATATATTAATCTATTTAAACCCAATCCAGAAATTAAAAGAAAGAGGACCGAATCGAAACATTAACACTGAATTAATTTCAATCGAAGAACCCAATCGAACTAAATCAAAACTTATATAACAGAAATCAGGATCATACCCAAAATTAAAAGTGCAGGGACCGAAGTGAAAAAACACCAAAATTGGGGGCCTCTCCTGCACTTTACATGCAGGAGAGAGAGAAACGAGTCCAACGGCTTTAACCGGCCACCCTTGTCTGAATCACGTCGCACCAGGAGGAAGACCACGCGACGGCGAATCGCAAGAGACGCCGGTAGCCCATCTCTGGCGACCCGATAACCCCTCATGCGCCACTTTAAGAGGGCGTGAGACAGAATACTACCGCGTGTGACACACGCGTCGACAGTATAAAAGAAAAAAATAATAATAAATAATGGTCAATTACCGGTATACCCCTGTGTCCAAGTCATCAATTTTATCTTATTACGGGCTATATCCGTATTTAGTCATTTTGAAAAATATATAAAAAAATAAAAAGGTAGGCGGACCGGTCCGGACCAGAAATGTGCAATTACCGCAAAGCCCCTCCACCCATAAGCCATTTTTTGTCTTTTTCAAGGGCTAAAAACGTTAATTTACTGTGCAAATAATGATAAAAAAATTCAAAACTGGCAAACAAACCGAATCGAAAACCGAACCAACCAAAAAATACACTATTGAAATCCACAGTGAATTCACTCACAATGCACAGTGAATGTCTTATCTCTTTTAGTATATACTATAATTAGCTTTTCCTTCCATTTTTATATTTGATTTAGTGTTGACCAATAAGATGTTACCATGTGATATGAAAGTAAATTTTAAAATTAAACAATAATCAAGAAATAAATAACTCCTAATAGCAAGTTACGAGCCGATTTGCCCGCTTCGCTGGGCTTTTTTATCTATATAGAAAATTGATTGATTTTATAAATGTTATATTTTGTTATTTTAATATTTAATTAATATAATTGTAATTGATCAAATTTGTTAAAATGGTTTTTTTAAACCAAAATGTGATTGAATATTGCTATTGCTAAAAAACTTTTGATAAAATTTGTTAAAAAATTTGCTAAGAAGGTGAAATGATTTATTAGAAATTTGTTGTCACGGATACTCTGGTAAAAAAAAAAACAAAAAAAAAACCCGGTTAAAAAAGAACAACTGACTTGGACACTAAAAAATAAAAAATATATGTGAAAAAAATGTCACCGTTTCTTAAAAGGAAAAAAAAAGAGTCTCAAATTTAATTTAAATTCAAAGCCAAAGTTTTTTTTTATAAGATTTATTCATCATATTATTATATTAAATATATTTAAGAATACCGATATTCATTTTTTTTTGCAAGAAATCGTAGGTCATTTTTTCTCTCTTTATATATTTTTAGGCGATAATATTAAATAAATATTAAACACATATACTTAGTCTCACATACTATATAGTGTGATCGAAATGAGAAGTGTTTTTTATATTTTTTTAATTGTAGATAACCTAGGTAAATTTGTAAAAAAAAAAATATGAGTTGCCTTTTTTCCCCAGTAATATTAGATCTGACACATTATAAATAAAAATATTGCAATTTTTTTAAAAAAAGAAATATAAATTTTTTGTGTGATATAATTACTTATTTGCCGTCTAAAAAGAACAGTGTAGTCGAAACGGAAAGTGCCTCGTATATTTTTTAATTGTAGATAATCTAGGCAAATTTGTTGACCTTTTATTTGTTTGAGTTGTATTTTTTCCCGGGTAATATTAGATCTTAAATATTAAAAATCCATTTTTTTTTAAGAAATAAACTTGAACAAAAGAGCACAAAATTAAAAATCAAAGCTAATTTTTTATTTTATTTTATAAGATTTATTTATCATATTATTATATTAAATGTATTTAAGAATGCTGATATTAATTTTTTTCCTGAAAAAAATCCGAGGTCATTTTTTTTATCTCTTTATATATTTTTAGGCGATAATATGCAATAAATATTAAAACATATAATAATGACTTATTTGCCGTTTAAAAGGAACAGTGTAATCGAGACAAAAGTGACTTGTATCGTTTTTTAATTGTAGATAACCTATGTAAATTTGTCTATTTTTTTTTCTTGAGTTGTCTTTTATCCCAAGTAATATTAGATACAAAATGACTATTGTTATTATTGCAAAAACAATTAAAATTATCAAATTATCCCGAAAGAAAAAACACTCAAAAACATTAACAAAAGAGAAAGTAAGAAAAAGAATATTATTATTATTATTATTATTATTATTATTATTATTATTATTATTATTATTATTATTGTGTTAATGATGAATAAAGAACAGAAATAAATAAAAGAAAAAAAATCAAAATAACTTTAACAAAAAAAAACTCATAATTATCAGGAAAAAAAATTCATCTAACTTGAAAATAATAACAATAAAACCAATAAAAAAATAAAAGAAAGAGCACATAAAAAAATATAATAGATGATAAAACAAAAAAAAAATTATTAGCTGAAAAAATCATTTAATTTGAAAATTTTAAAAAAAAATATATGTTCTACGTTGCGGGCTGAGTAAACAATTTTTATAGGATTTGCTGGATTCAAATAAAAATATAATATTTATTTATGCTAAATTTAATATAATAAAATAGCTCAACACCCCCTAGTATAACAATAGCAAAATCAAAGTTTGAAAATCTAAAATTATCATTGCTCTTACTATTAAAATAATAAAAATTATTTATGCGAAATTTAATATAATAAAATAGCTCAACACCCCCTAGTATAACAATAGCAAAATCAAAGTTTGAAAATCTAAAATTATCATTGCTGTGAAATTTAATATAATAAAATAGCTCAACACCCCCTAGTATAACAATAGCAAAATCAAAGTTTGAAAATCTAAAATTATCATTGCTCGTACTATTAAAATCTAAAAAAAATATTTCATGGGAAAATATGAAAAAAATAATTAGAAAAAACATAATTAAAAAAAAAGGCAAGAAAGAAAAAAAATTAGGAAAAAAGTAATACGAAAAAAAAAGCAAGAAAAAAAAAACAAAAAAAAACAAAAAGCACATGCACGCGCGACACACGGAGATAAATATCCAGTGAATAGTGATTTTACTCTTGGTGAACAGTTGGAGCCCGAGCTGTTTTAGCTATAAGATAATTTATAACAAAAAATATAGTTTTTTAAATTAAAAAAAAACATTCATGGTTATTTGTAATTGAAGAAGGTGAAAGCGAAAAAAAAGAAATCAAACTCTCTATAACCACTTATCTGTAATAAAAGAAAAGAGCGAGAGAAATAATTTTCAAAATTTAAATTTTACTTAAAAGATTATTGTAATTTTGCTTATATGCATTGACTAGATTTAAGATATTGCATTCAAAAATAATTTTAAAAAATAAAAATATAAAACAGGATCTTAAAATAGAGACATTTATGTTTCAAAAGTTTTTTTTTTTAAGATCATTAAAAAATAATTTTTAAAAAATAAAAAAAATATTATTTTAATTATTTATAAACAAAAAATTTTTCTTAAAAATAATTTCAACCACCCCTAACCTAATTACTATATAGCTAAAAGAGCTCGGTCTTGGTACTGTTCCCCCTAACTCAGGCACACTGTGGACTGGACTTTTGTCGTCCGTGCGTCGCGCGAGTTCGTCCACCTTTTTTTTTTCTCGGTTTTGAACAATGATTTAACGCAAAAGCCCCCCGAAAATGACAAAAAACGCCGCCGGTTTCAGGGGCTCTGCGGTAATTGACCATTTCCGGTCCGGCCCGGCCCGATTCATCCGGCCGGTTTTTAATTTTTTATTCTTTTATCGAACAGTGCATTAATGATTTTGTCCCTCGAAAACGACAAAAACACGCCTGTCGGGAGAGGGGCTTCACGGTAATTAGCCAATATTTTATTATTTGTTTAAGCAGGTAACTGTTGGCGCGTCAACTAACGCGCCGTTCGTCTCCGCGCTCACGCGTGTTTCGGAGGGCGCGTGCGGCCTGCTCTGACGTACGAAAATGCCCAACCGGCGTCTACAATGATTTTCAGGCATGTTATCTTCCACCTGGGGCGGCGCGTGTGACACTATGGTGTCCGGACACGCGTCAATGGTCGTTTGAATCCCCCCCCAATTTCTCTCTCCTGCCTACGCCAGATGACGTCAGCTAAGCTGTTTTTTGTCAAAATGCATTTCAGTCCCTGCACGTTTAAATTAATTTTTCTTGCCCTTAATGCCATTATATAGGTTTTGATTTGTTTCAATTTCGTCCTTCCATTCAAATTGATTATATATTGAAGTTTCAATTCGGTCCTCAGACTTTTAATTTTGCGGGTTGGGCTGGAATTCTAAATATTTTTGGTATCAAAGTTTTCATTGATTTCAATTTCATCCTTCCATGCAAATTTATGATAAATCCTTAATATTTTCGGTCCCAAAGTTTGATTTCTTTCAATTTTATCCTTCTATGCAAGTTAATTATGGATTTTAGTTTCATTTCGGTCCCATTTCTTTTAATTTCAGGTTATGTTTTCAATTATTTAATTTGAATGTTTGGATTTGCTTCAATTTTGTTCTTAAAATCACATGTATTATTTAAAGTATGTCAAATTCATTATATATTTGTATATTTATGACAAATTAAATTATGTGAAACTAATTATATGTTTTAATATTTATTGAATATTATCGCCTAAGAATGTATATATAGAGAGAAAAATTATCTATGATTTTTTTAAGAAATAAATTTAATATCAGTATTCTTAAATACATTTAATATAATAATACAAGGAATAAATCTTATAAAAAAAAATTGTCTTCGAATTTTAATTTTATGCTCTGTTTTTTAAAGTTTATTTCTTAAAAAATATTTATAATATTTTGGTTTTTAATATTTCATATCTAATATTACTGGGCAAAAAATACAACTAAAAAAAATAAAAAATTTACCTAGATTATCTACAATTAAAAAATATTCGAGTCACTTCCCGTTTCGATTACACTGTTTTTTTTAGACGGCAGATAAGTAATTATAGCACGCAAAAAATTTAGGTTTATTTCTAAAAACAAATTACAATATTTTTATTTTTAATGTGTCAGATCTAATATTACAAGAGAAAAAAAGCAACTCATAAATTTTTTTTGACAAATTTACCTGGATTATCTACAATTAAAAAATCTACGACCCACTTCCCATTTCGATTACACTATAAAGTATGTGAGATTAATTATATGTTTTAATATTTATTGAATATTATCGCCTAAAAATATATATAGAGAGAGAAAAAATGACCTACAATTTCTTGCAAAAAAAAATTAATATCGGTATTCTTGAATACATTTAATATAATAATATGATTAATAAATCTTATAAATATAACTTTGGCTTTGAATTTAAATTTCTATTTTATACTCTTTTTTTTTCTTTTAATAAACGGTAACCTTTTTTTCACATTTTTTTTATTTTTTAATAACCGTCGTGTCCAAGTCTTTTTTTTCTTAACCGGGTTTCTTTTTTTGTGTTTTTTTTAACCAGAGTATCCGTGACAACAAATTTCTAACAAATCATTTCACCTTCTTACCAAATTTTTTAACAAATTTTAGCAAAAGTTTTTTAGCAATAGCAATATTCAATCACTTTTTTGTTGAAAAAAACCATTTTTAACAGATTTTTTCAATTACAATTTTACTAATTAAATATTAAAATAACAAAATATAACATTTATAAAATCACTCAATTTTCTATATAGATAAAAAAACTCAGCGGAGCGGGCAAATTGGCTCGTCAAATACTAAACCATTTAATTAATTTATTTTAAAAAGACAATTACAATAATGTTTCTATTATCTTCATCTGTAAGCTGAATAAACGAACCATCTTGCAGTAATCCACTAAGGTGACCAGTCCCGTTGATTTCCAGGATGCAATAAATTCTTTGGATCAATATTTCATATTCCAGGGTCGCCGTTGTCATTCAATCCAGACCACATCTTTACCTTGCATTGCCGTGCCAGTGGTTCCCTTCTTGTAGGCTGAAACTACCACCATTTTCCCGCTATAAAATAATGTAAGGAGCGCCTCTGTTTACTTCTCTTGCTCATATCTTTCTCCTTTTCAATCATTCAAGCAAATTAGACCCAAACATTTAGATTAATTCCAGACAGTTAGATCAAATCAATGGAAAGCAGCAGCTGTATTTACAAAGACCCCAATTCACCCATTGAAGCTCGTGTAAAAGACCTTCTTTCAAGAATGACTTTGAAAGAGAAGGTTGCCCAGATGACCCAAATCGAACGCTCTTTCGCCTCTCCTCACTATCTTCAAGATCTTGGAATTGGTATTTTATACATACATACATACATATATATGTCCTATTCGATTAATATGTTGTAGTCTAAATGATTCAATGAAGTTTACGTTTGCTGTTGTTTCCATTTTAGGGTTTTCTTTCTTTTAAGCATTTCTTCATTAAGTTGGTGGACTATTTGGTAGGGAGTGTAATGAACGCTGGAGGCAGCGCACCTTTTCCAAATGCAAAGTCGTCTGACTGGGCGGATATGGTTGATTGGTTTCAAAAGTTAGCACTTCAGTCGCGGCTTGGTATACCCATTATATATGGGATTGATGCTGTTCATGGTAATAATGGTGTTTATGGTACCACCATATTTCCTCATAATGTTGGCCTTGGAGCCACCAGGTGAGCTTTTTCATTCTTTTCTTTTATTGAGTGGAATAATTAGCTTAATGATCAGTTTAACATTTCTGATACGTTTACATCACTTGAGAAATTAGAAAAGGATTAATTTAAGAGTCAACTTATTAGTATCACTGCTTATCCTGAACTATAATGCCAAAATGTAATATAGAGATGCAGATTTGGTGCGGAGGATAGGTGTTGCGACAGCTCTTGAAGTTAGGGCTTGTGGCATTCAGTATACTTTTGCTCCGTGTGTGGCTGTAAGTTCTTGTAAATGCAATTGGGTGCTCCTTTTGAGTTCTCTGGTTTTGATTTGTTTTGCAGCAGGATTTCTAGCTGAATTAATTGACTGTCTAATATGAAATAGTGTACAACTTGCAAAATTACCAACAAGAAACCTATAGAATCACCTATTTCTTCCTAAGAAAATAAAAGTTTTTGCATTGAAAGCGTGTAAGTAGTGATAGAGATAAGTGTACAAATTTATGTTGATTCTTTTTTTACCCTTGTTTAATCAATGTTGTATTCATGGTCGGTGAATATTTACAAAATTCAAAATAACTATTTGTTTGTAGACCAGATGTAATGCCTGATAAACTGGATTAGGATCCTCTCGTATTCCTTTTCTCTCATTTGTTAAATCTAAACCATTAAATTCAAACTGAATGGCCTTGATTTAATGAATAATTAAAATGGCAAGAACTTAACCACCATAATATAATGAAAATATGGTTCTTTAAATTTAATGACGTGAATAACTCTTATATTGAGTTGGCTTGGTACAAATCTTAGAAGATCATTTATTGTGAAAAGATGTGGATCTTTTAACACAATAGTATGGTATCTTTAAAGAAAATCCAGAATTAATATAAAGTGGTATTATTGGTTATCCTCATTGTTCTTTTATTTATTGTTTATATTCCTTCTTGTTTAAAGCTATAGTATGCTGGATAATTTATTCAATAGATGCTGACAGGTATGCAGGGATCCCCGGTGGGGAAGATGCTATGAGAGCTACAGTGAAGTCACCAACATAGTTAGAGAGATGGCCTCTATTGTTACAGGCTTGCAGGGACAGCCACCTGAAGGACACCCAAATGGCTACCCTTTTTTGGCAGGAAGGTAGAGAGAAGTTATTATCAAACATTTTTCCATTTTCATTAGTATTACGGTTTGCATACCGCATCTTTACTAGGAGCCATAAGAACTGGACCGAGACAAATGTTAGACTGTCTGGACTCAACTCTAGTGTCTGTGTACGTTTATCAAACTTGGCTTGAGCTCAAGCTACTTTTAAGTTTCCCTGCTTGCCTCAACTTATCACACTTGTACAGTGATTGAGCTCAGTTCACTTGGGTCAATGACTGTTATGACTTATAAGCTACAGCTTGAGTGGATATTCAGCTGAAGTTTGATATATCACAACTCAAGGACTGCAGCCTCATAAAAATACTTAACAAAGTAAAAAAAAAGTAGACCCCTGTAGCCTTGTCATGGTGAAGTAGCATCTGTTGCCTATAGGGTTACATTCCTGTGGAACTGATGTACTCCAATACATGCCAGTAAGAATTTTAGTATCAAACATTTAAATGAAAATTACATTCATGAATCAATCAAGCTGAATACCAGATTTTGGGGACTCAACTTGTTTATATAACAAGCATAGAAATTTGTTTGAGCTTGAAATACACCATGAGTTGTTCTGTAAAAGATGTGTAAATGTATTTGGTTGAAACACATCATGAAAGAGCTTGCAAAATCTTCAAACCAGCCAATCTCCAGTGGATCTTGAGTTGTTTGGATCATTATTTTTAATAAGTGAAATAACATAACCGCTTTTCACTGGACACCAAATGATTTTTTTTTGGAGGGTGGGGCTGATCTGTTCTTGAGGGCTTGTTTTAAAAGAGAAAATTTTTGTGCCTGTGTTTAAGTTCACATGTTAATTCACGTGTTGGGCTTACTATTTGTGGGGTAATATCTACACTGAAAGGGTGTTGATTATAGTCTTAAAAATTCTAGAACAAGTGGCTGCATAACAAAATGTTGTGCACTTAACGTTGTTTCTCTTTCATGTTAGGAGGTTTTGTGAGTAGCTTCCTGATAATACAACAACATATAAGCCTTAGAAACTTCTCTTACAACACTGACAATGAGGCTCTAGTTGTGCTTGTTGGAGTTTATGCAAGAAAGTCATTGCCTGAAATTTATTTCCTTGTTCAATCTACACCACCTGGATTCTGCAGATCAGTTCCATTCTTGTGCATGCATACTGTCGACCTGTACATGTTGTTTTGTAAATTGACTTTCTACTCTAACCCCATTGGTAATTGTTTTTTCATTGATGATTATTTGATCCTAGAAACAATGTTATTGCCTGTGCCAAGCATTTTGTTGGAGATGGGGGTACTCACAAAGGTTTAAATGAGGGGGATACTATATTGTCTTATGAGGATCTAGAGAGGATTCACATGGCACCATATCTAGACTGTATTTCCCAGGGTGTTGGCACTATTATGGCTTCTTATTCTAGTTGGAATGGACACCAGCTGCATGCTCACCGTTTTCTCCTGACAGAAGTTTTGAAAGACAAGTTAGGTTTTAAGGTAAAGATTGCCTCTATTGTTTATTTTAGTTATTTTGAAACCATTCATGATCTTCTATCAGTAAATTGAGCATTAAACTGATACTATACTAAAATAATGATATGCAAAATTTGGTTGATTTCTTGCTGGTTTGTAAATCTCAAAGTTTTCTTTTAGGTGATCAATAAGACTCAACAACCTGACTTTTGAATCATTTAAATTTTGAAGTGTTTTCACCTTTTCTTTTTCTTCCTTTTCTTTTCTGAGGGAGGAGATAGCAAGCTGTGTTGGAATATCACTCCTCCTTTAATCAAATACTGCTATGTTTTTATGGAAATGATTTTTTGAACATCTGGGTATTTCTTGAGGCATTTTTTTTGTTGCAGGGTTTCGTGATTTCTGACTGGGAAGCACTAGACCGACTAAGTAAACCTCTCGGGTCAAACTATCGTCGCTGTGTTTCCACTGCTGTTAATGCTGGAACTGACATGGTAGAGATAGAACTCAAGTCCCAGTAAGCCTAGTAAAAGTTTATTTCCTTGATTTATGCCCTTATCCAACATGCAAAAATATGCAGGTAATGGTGGGGCAAAAACATAGAGAATTTGTGAAAGATCTGATTTTTCTGGCAGAATCAGGGGAGATCCCGATGACCAGGATTGATGATGCTGTTGAAAGGATACTGAGAGTGAAGTTTGTGGCTGGTCTTTTTGAATATCCCTTTGCTGATAGATCTTTGCTAGATATAGTTGGTAGCAAGGTAACTTTCAGAATATCCAACACATAGTAATTGCACAGTTCTCTCATTAGAAGATACAAATTTCCCCATTTTCCAGCCAAGATGAATTACTTTTTCCATCTCTTTTAGGATTTAAAATCATGTGAGAGGTAGACATGATATACATGTAGACAGTGATGTTGTATTTTAAATCACAATGATACAAAACATGATACAATATCATGCATCATTGTCACTGGATCTAATTTCCATCTGTGGTGGCAACCGACACCTTAACCACAAATCTGAAGTGATAAAATCAGCACTTCAAATAATTTTTTAGGTACTGTCAAATCATTTATTAGGTGCTGGAACGCTGAATCCATCTGTGGATGGGGAGATGACTGATCAACCATGAATACAAAGGGGAGAGAGGAGAAAATGTGGAATTTGGATATTTATGGAGGTGGGCAACACGGTAATAATAATGCTACCAGTTGGAGTACTGGAAACTGATTTAATAATGTGAACCAGGAGACCAAATCTTGAGTATTAGAAAAGGTTGGGCGTGTGCTACAGTTTATACATCTATATCATTTGTTTTTCACCACTAGAGCTTGTAACAGATTTAAACCTTCATCTGTAACACTGTTCAGTATATTGCTTGAGTTACCTTTCTTTATCTTGATGCTTTTTTGCAGCTGCATAGAGAACTGGCTCGTGAAGCGGTTCGCAAGTCCTTGGTTCTCTTAAAAAATGGGAAGGATCCAAAGAAACCACTTCTACCACTAGATAGAAGTGCTAAGAAGATTCTTGTCGCTGGAACACATGCTGATGATCTTGGATATCAATGTGGAGGTTGGACCATTGGTTGGAATGGGATGAGTGGCAGAATCACCATTGGTATGCAGTTCTGTGGCTTTATCCCTAATGATGAAATTTAACTGAATGTGTATGTAGATCCTCGGATGCCTGGGGGGTTTCTAGTATTGGGGAAGTTCATTTATATTATGTACAAAGTAACACTTTATTGCAAGTTATTTGCGTGGGTTCCTTGTCCAGATTTCATTTAGTTCTTAACTTGGATATGCTAACAGTTATCTATTCAAGTTGATTTTGATTGCTTGTTGGAATATTCCCGGGTTACAGAAATTGTATTTGCATCTTTCTCTGGATGTGTCTGTTTGTGGGTGGGTGGGTGTGATGTTGGAGATAGGTCAAAGTGTGTTGCTTTTTTCTCCCTAATGATTCCGTGTTCTCCTCTCACTCTCCTTTCCTGAGAGGAAAATAGAATGATAAAGAAAGAAAGAAAAGAAGCCAGTTTATAGACTTGGAACGTGTATTTAATGTCTTAGCTCTCCTTTTAGTTTGTATTGATCACTACGGTATCATGTTGGGGAATAAAATTTTGTCTGATAGGTAGTTTGCTAGTTACACAAACAGGGAATAGTCCCCACGCCCTTCCCTCTCCATCCCCCATTAAACCCATTCATGGTTCTTGTAAGATCCCTGGCCGGTCCCTGCAATCATGCAAATGCGAGTTTAGTAGCTAAACTAGCTGGCATTCCTGTTTTGAAATGTCATTGTAATATAAATTGTCACTGGAAAAATACACTCTTTAGTAAATGATGTTGTGAATAAATGCAGGCATTACACTTATTAATGTCGCTTATGTTTCAGGTACAACTATCTTGGATGCCATTAAGGAAGCAATAGGAGAGGAAACCGAAGTGATTTATGAAAAAATTCCATCACCAGACACCTTAGCAAGCCAAGATATTTCTTATGCCATTGTAGCTGTTGGTGAAGATCCTTATGCAGAATTCACTGGTGACAATCCAGAGCTTGTGATCCCCTTTAACGGAGCTGATATAATAAGCTCGGTAGCCGATAAAATCCCCACACTGGTTGTTCTGATATCTGGAAGACCTTTGGTTATAGAACCATGGCTCTTAAAAAAGATAGATGGTCTCATTGCTGCTTGGTTGCCTGGAACTGAAGGAGAGGGAATTACAGATGTTATATTTGGAGATTATGATTTTAGTGGCCGACTGCCCGTGACATGGTTTAGAAAGGTTGAGCAATTGCCAGTGAATTTCAGAGATAATTCATATGAGCCTCTATTTCCATTCGGCTTTGGGTTAACATGCAAAGCGGACACATCTTTGACTGAATAAATTGAAGGCCCAGAAAAGCCCAAGGTCCAATATTTTGGATCAGTAGGGCAGCAAATAAGGGTTCCTATCATTAAATTCCGAGAACCACATCTATACTTGCCGTACACTTCTTCCTTCCAAGCTCGGTCTATACCAGGATGCAAACCCTCGGTGGTCCATATCTGTATTTTCTCCGAGCTGTATCATTGTTCGACAAATAATCAACAGTAAGCTTGGGTGCTGAGATGACCTTATGTGAGATGGGTATATCACATCAATGTTGCAAGTGTGTAAATCTCTGTCAAAATAAAAGAAGAGGGAATTCAGAAGACTAAGAATTGCAGAATCAGATTCGCAACCACAATGATCTATCATGGTATGCTTCTTTTATTCAGCCATTTTCTCTTGTCCCAGATGCCTCTAAATGGAGTACTGGACTCTCTTTGTTTTACTCGAAAGGGCATTACTGTTATATAGATGGAATTCTGCTTCTGCTTTTACTTGAGTGTGTAAACTAGGCCCTCGATAAGTAATTATTCTTTGATCTCTGAGGACCAGATAGGGTTCGTAGGGAATCAAAATTACTTCAGCGGGCAACCTCACGAGCCCCTTTTAACATATAGCTAGAAAACTAGAAGTGCATTATTATTGAAAATATCATGAGGTATATATTTCAACTAGAGCCACTGTAGGAATCAGAATATATAGTTGAGAAAATTGAGAGCAACTAGATAACCGAAAGTGTTAATAATTGACATTACTTTCTGTGGCTGTAATTGTTAGCTTGGAACCAGTTAAATCTTGATTGAAATAGGAATAAAGTGGATGGAGGTGCTTTCATATGCAAGTTGCAGCAGAAAAGGTTTTCTCCTCTAGAAAAAAAGGATAGTGGCTATTCTTTGTCATTTATGGTTGAAAAAGCTAGATGGAATGGCCCTGTTGCTACCAACAATGAAGCTGTATCACATCCGCCTAGCTATTGAATTTGATCATAGATATATGCCGTCCTGTATTGGATTGGATGGAATGACAGCAGCAGTATGCAAGGGACATGGTTGGTCACTAGGCTTTTTATTATATTTTCTCCATTAAAGCACGATGAAATGACAATGGCGGTATCCAAAATGTAAAAATAGCAAACATGGCAACAATGCAGAAGGTTTTGTTATCTAAACAGTAGATCTCTAGTCAGTGCGTGTATCTCTTGTAAAAGACTGGAATAGCTGAGATTTTACTTGCTCATTTTAACTTATAAAATGTGCTTACTAGAGTATAGTTTCTTTACATTAAAAAAAAAAAAAACTAAATCAATAGAGAGGTGGGGGAAAAAATATCTAGTGTGGAACACAGAATACATTGCTGCCCTTTTTTAGTGAAAGCAAATGCAACTCCTGGATGTTACTTATAGCTCATAAATCATCATTGCTACGATGATTAATTTCATCAAAATGAAATGGAAGGTTAAATCAATGGTATTGGCATCATAATAAAAAGAAAAACTTTTTTTTGTCTTTAATCATTAATTCAATGCATGATTGATTCGTAAGAAGATTCTTTGTGTGCCAGAGAGAGAGAGGGAAGCAAACCCTAACATTAACAAAAGTGAAGGTGCTTTACTGAACTTTTATGGCGGCAACAGTACTAATTCATCATGACTAAATAGTCTCTCCTTTGGCAGCAGTCATTAGTTCAACAAAACACTTAATTAGGAAGAAGATTCTTTCTTCTGAGAGAGTAAAGGATGCTTAAAGTCAATTGAAAATTCCCCCCCACCAAGAGAGAATCTACATGTACACTTCAAAAAAATTAATATATATAAAAAAATAAGTTTTTTAGATACATTTATTTTACATTAAAAAATACCAATTCGATGATTTTTTTTTATGCTAAATATATTTTTGAAAAGTATCTAAAAACAAAAATGATCTCAATCTCAAATACTATATATATATACAAACACAAAAAAAAAAGAGAGAGAAGTACCCTAGGGTTCATAAAAGCTTATGATTACATTACATTGAAATGTTTAAGAAAAGCTTTATTTAGGAGGTTCAGCCGTACAATTAGGATCTCAAAACAGTGATGCTTTCATGAACTTGGAACATTCTTAGGCTAGTGCAAGGGCCCTGCCAGCAAACGTTTACAGACAAATTTAATGCGATGCCCATCTTAATTATATATGCTACCTTAATAAGAGAGGTTAGAACAAAGATGTACGGATTGATTAATTAAGGAAGGAGGTACTCTGGCCTGAATCTTGCTTGGTACTATGGTATCACAGTTTAATCAAATAATTCAAAGCCCCAGAGAAGGATATTCTTCTTACTAAAGAGAATCTTGTGAGAGAGATCCCTGTGGAGAAAGATTACTTGGTGGAAATAAGTAGTGTTTTTTATTTCGTTTTGTTTTGACTGAAATATTGTATTAGTTAAAAAAATGAGATAAAATGATACAGTTTTTATTTCTTTTAAATTTTAGACCGTTCCGGAAATTTTGTCCAAATTTCAGCAGGAACGTTCCAGTTTTATTTCGGCCAAATAAAGTTTTTTTTTAAAAATAATAAATAATTTTACAATATCAATCATATCTCTTAATCCGACCGTTAAATTAAAATGAAATTTTACAAAGAGTCTCTTGATATATTTATATATATTATGTTAAAATTTCAGAGCAATAAGAGAATGTAATGACCTTGCGAGATTGATGATAATATTCTCGTAATATTATACATGTTCATAATTTTGTTCAGAAAAATCATTTTATTGTATCTTGTTTTAGATTAAATTGCACAATTCTAACTAATTTTATTTTTTTATTTGAACTAAAACAATTTTGAATTAATATATTTAATTATATATATATAAACAATATAATCCCAAAACAGAACGTCAAAATGCTTCGAAACCAAAATATTTCATTCTAATTAAAAAAATAAAATATCAACCAAAATAGAATCAACAATCTTTTAAAATCAAGGGGAGGTAATTGAAACATGTGATGCTTCATTAAGTGGAATGGAGAGTCAGCCTCGACTCCAGTTTCCAAGGTCAAGCCAAGTCAAAGAGACCATTTTTTCGTGTACAGACCATGGCTGGTGAAACAATCTGAAAGTATGTAGCTAGAGACCGCAGAGTCCAACTCGAGGTGCTCTGTGACTCAGCCAGTACGATTTAATCATTCCTTTCACTTGTTCATCATTCTAACATTGTAACTGTGGAGTGAGTTTGGACTTTCACAGCAGAAGTGCAGAACCACCAAGTAAGAGGCGATCGTTTCTCAAACTCAAGGTGCTGCTGCAGATTCTGGAGTGCTGCCGATCAAATGGCTAAAATGCAAGGTGCAATTCATCAACTATTGATCCAAAAGAATGAACAAAAAGAAAACAGAATACTGAAAAGCTCAGAAATCCTCCTCCATAATGAATCCAAGCTTTGAGTGGTGACCTTTTACAGATACGAACACATTACACATGTCAGAATAGTCAACCTTTTTAGTGCGTCAACTATACAAGCCGGTCTGAACATGCTAAGCTTCCAGATTATTCTTGAAGATGCTCATCATGTTGATTCCTTTATTACATTCTCTCCACCTTAAATTGGAATTCCTTATGTTTGCTTGTTGATCTATGCAAATATCCTTCTGCATGCTTTTAATCTTATCTTGAAGAACACATCTTTAAGGTATCAGCTTTCAAAATTCAGACAATGGGGGCAGGCAGGCAGGTAACTACGAAGTCTAGCTCTCGCTTCAGATTATTTCCTACGCTTTTCTAAACCAAGATCCACAGAACACATTCCCCGTGCCCTTTTGGATAAGGCCACCGCTCCCTAGATTACAGAGCAGGTGTTCTTAAATACAAGGATAACCAGCCTCAGTTTTACAATCAGGAAGTTGAATTCCAGGCAAAACAGAATCCTGTCCCCTCCAAGTTCACGTACTGTTGACTAACTTAGTTCTTGACAGAATATACACAAAAGACCAGAGGCAAAAATAAAAATAAAAAAGGCATAACACAGCTATACTACTGAAATGGAGCCCCGGGGTTATGAGCCATGGATTAAAGAACGCCATACTCTCATCCATGAGGGTAGTGCTGCGCAGATTGCATCTGAAAACCCATGGTTTGCTGTCCAGAGTAAGAATCGTGAACAGCACCTCTATGCGGATTTTGGCCTTGCATTTTAAGCCCGTATGAGTTGATCCCATAAGGAGGAGACATGAACATATTTGCATTTGTTGAATTAAAAGCCATGGTTGCTCCAATGTTTGGTTGGTTCCATTGGAAATGTGTTCGAGGCATGGCAGCAGAATTGGGCTGCTGAGAAATCGCCCCAGATTGATCAGGCGATGTTATTTTGTTTTCCGGTGAGGGGGTCCTCGTTTCGTTGAGATTGACAGTCGTTATATCATGAATACTAGCTCTTCTCTTATCTTTCCCTCCTGATAGCTGCCTGATAAAATACTTTTGTGCGTGACTAGCCACCTGAGTCGGTGTTCTGCTGATTACAAAATTGCGAGATATGTTTCTCCAGTCCCCTTTGCCATACTTCTTCAAGCCCATCAGAAACAGCCTGCGAGAAATTGAATTGTTAGGTCCAGCAATTTGTGCGAAGGAACAAGCCATTGCAAATATCTCAACTACAAAACAGAAACTTGAAACGAAATTATGGCAAACACATCCTCCTATAAAGTACAACTGCGATAAAAACAAATCCACAGTGATTGAATTTAAAGATTGCTACAGTTATGCTCTCCTCTAGATATTAATTCCCATTCAAGCACAGAATTAACCGATAATATGAATACAAATGGAAACTTACTTGTGCTCTTCCTCTGTCCATGGAACTCCTTTCTTTCTCTCCTGATCGGTAGGTCGGCCAGTTGAAGATCTCTTTCCACCAAGGCCATAAGATTGTTTGAACCCATCATAGCCATAGCCATTGCCATTAACCCAATCCAATGTGAATGGAGAGGAGCTATATCCTGGAACTGGAATCAACCCTGCTTCTATGTAGCTAACATCAAGTTCTAATTCCTTGTACTGCTTTATCACATCCCCTATTGTCTTCCCTGGAATCATAGCTGCCACCTTGTACCACCTATCAGGAGTTTCCTTATCATAAATTGCAAGAGCATTCTCAAATGCCTTGTTCTCTGCTGGAGTCCATTTCGTGTTCTTGCTCTCTTCTGGTAGCCAATTCGAGCTGGAATGGTAAGATGCAGGAGATAGGATATCCATTTCCCACTTCATTGTATCAAAATTGTTATGTTAACATGCCAGTGAAGTCCAACAAATTCGCTTCGCAGTTACTATGATTTCAATAAGTGGCTACAGAAGTTGGATGTATGAAGGTGAGGAAAAACAGAGGAATAGGAGGAGAACCCAGAAGAGGAAATGCAGAGAGATGAAAGTTACACCAAAGAAATATCAGCGTTAAATCAAGAAGGCATTTTAAAGGAATCAGAATCTCTTTTTACGCGTAGGCATGCCCTCAGGAATCTACGAAGGACAAAAAAAAAAAGCATCGCACAGGCAATCTAACACCTAAAGCCTAGAACCACTGGTGAGATCTGAACTTAAGCTCTAAAAAACTTTTTAACTGAAGCAAACATATAAAACACAGAAAAACAAGAACACCTGAAAAGAAAAACCATCTGACAAGAATTCCAAATGAGGAAAGCTTGTTGTACCTCACTCTGTCTCTGTAGCTTCAATGAATTTGATAGCCCCAAAGAAAGAAACTTGGTGAGGAAAGAAAAGGTGGGAATGAACAACAAAAGAAGTTGAGGAGACGAGTGGATTGGATTCGGAGCAGTGAAAGGATCAAACAGGCAAAAACTGAGAAAAAATATCTCTTCTCTCTTCCTTTTCCTTGAGGTCTGAGCAGCAGAGAAAAAAGAAACGAAAAAGGTGGGTTTAGTGACTCCAATGAGTAGGAGGAGAGAGCAGAAACAGTAGCAGAAATCAATAGCCCAAAAGCAGAGTCCCTAGCTTGGCTTCAAGGAATGAATCTCATGAGTTTATATTTTCTTTTTTTTCTTTCTTAAATCTTGAGGGGAGAGAGAGAGAGAGAGATTGGAGGTGGTGGGTTCTTATTGGCTGCTATGGAGTCTGTCGATCCTGCAACTTAATAAAGTACCTCCCCCCTCTCATATAATTGCCACCCTCTCTCTTTTTCTTTTTTCTTATTTTTGCAACCTTCTTTTTTATTATTTTCTAGGAAGATGTCTGGTGTCCTTTTCCATTTCTTTTTTCTATAATTTTCTGAAACAATAATAAAAAACAAATCTTGATTTTGTTTTCTTTTAAGACACTAAAACAACAACTTTACACTTGCTACCCTTGTCGTTTTTGTTTTTAATTATGTTCTTATTAATTTTTAAACAACTTTAAGAAACAAAAAAATAAAGTGGTGAAAAAACAGACGAATATAGTGGAGATTTTGAGAATACTTTCAAAATATAGAATAAAAACAGAAAACAAGAAAACAGCAACGTACCGAACTGATTCTGTTTCAAAAAAAAAAAAAAAAAAAAAAAAAACTCTTTCAAATTTTTAGTTTTTAAAATACAAATTTCAAATTTTGATTCTTTGTTTTTTTAATGTGGCTGCGCTAGCCGCAAGGGAGAAGGAGCTTCCTTGTGCTAAAACATGGTCAACAACTACACGTAAATCCACTGATTTAGGCCCTTGGATCTAACTACCGGTTTAGGAAATATTTACCATTTCTTATGATCATCTAAGGAAAATTAACGACTGGTGATATACCATTTCTTTTTCCCATCTCTTGTTTTTGTTGCTGACAGTTTTTTTAAACGGTAGCCGCCAAAACGACGGTCCGGATCAATTGTAAAACCACACTGTTCAGGTGGGCCCTGGAACAGTTACAGCACCTCTTAATGGGCAGCCTCCCACATCATTGAACATTGTTATCATCTCAAGGAATGGAAGTAGGGTCCTGGAAAAAGCACCCTCGATCTTGACATCTGGTGCAATCTTATTGGCTGTATTTGACATCATAATTGTCCAGTAAATCAGACGTCAAGGAAAGAGTTCATCCAGGGCCAGTGGCCACCTCCAGCCAGCCAGCCACCACGTCTCACTTCTCTTCCTTTTTCACCATGTTTGTTAGTGGAATATAGTAGGAGAATATTACAATTCCCCACTCACCTTTTAAGCGCGTGCTCATCTAACTTACCAACCAAAGGATCAGAAAGGAATGGAAAAATAAGGTTGAGGGTGGAATGGAAAATTATGCATTAAATAAGTTAAATTAATATGGACAAAAATATTTATTTATTTATTTTATTTATTTATTTATTTTGATTTGAGAGTATGATAATTCCTTTTTCACTTCTCTTTTTTTATTTATTTTGTTTGAGAGAATGATACTTCCTCTTTTTTTTTGTATTTGCATTTCATTATATGTTGGTGCTAAAAATTATATATATATATATATATATATAAAGGTATTTTAAAAAGTATTTCATATCATAATATTAAACATGATAATGTTGAATGTAACCTCAATACAGGCCTTGATTGGTAATGTGTTTGAAAAGTTCTTTTAAAAAAAATAGAAATATTTTTTATTTTTATTTTTTTGAAGAATTTTATGTTTATTTTTAGATTGTTTTGATGCGCAATTATCAAAAATAATTTTAAAAAATAAAAATATTATTTTGATCATTTATGAATAAAAAATATTTTAAAAGACAATATCTACCACACTCTCAAAGATGTCTTAACATTCATAAATTTTTATACGATGATAGACTTAAATATTTAATAAAAGTGGACTTCTCTAGCATGAGATTTAAAAATAGAGAAAGTATATTTTGTTTATGACTTTCATGTTTTTTTCATAATTTTCATACTTATTTCTATTAAAGAGGGAATTTAAAGGTATATTCATATGCTTTTTAAAAATGGCTTTTATTCATAAAATAAAGTATAAGACCTTCCCTCCGTTCTAAGCTGGAGCCTCAACCAATACAAGCCGAGCGGTCCCCTTGCTCCACTGTTTTTGTCTCTTTCTATTTATTTTTTTATATTAATGTCATTGCTGCTCAGATCAGCATATATGCATTTTGATTAATTCTAAGAGTTTTTAAATTAATAATACTATAAATTTTTTTAGTGATTATTCTATTAATAAATATGGGATTTGAATCTAAAATCATAACAAATCAAACCATTTAATTCCAAACTCTAAACGACTTTATAAGCTAAGCTATCTTCCTCTCGTATCGGAGTTCTGCCCATCTAAGCTACCAAGAAATAAATTAAAAACAACATCTCTTTTGGGCTCCCATACAACCGCCTTTCCCAGTCCTTGTCACGACAGAACCTTTCAAGTCTATCCATCTGACTGACTCTTTTGCCCTCGAGCACCATTTTTGAGCTGCATGGTCCGTTTCGTGTAGTGAAATGTGGTTGAAACTCGACCACAATTTTAAAAACTTTTTCACGTATTTTACTTTATATGATTCCACTAAGAATTTTAAAATATTATTTATAAAAAACTTTGATTTATAATTTTTAAAAAACATATATTTTTCTCCTATCTCAGCCACAAAAACTAATATAATATCCTAGCTTGTATGTTCATGCTATCGTAAATAGTAACCATTTTAAAAAATATATATTTAAATATCAAAAAATTATTTTAACATTATTATTAAATCTAAAATCAGAAACATTTTGAATTTTTTTATCAAGATATTTTTTTATGTATCTTATTCTTAACAAACATAAGGTTCTTAACATTTTTTTTCAAAAATAAAGAGGTGGAGGAAAATTTTTTTTAAAAAAAAGACAGAGAACTTACTCCCTTAATATTACAAAACACCTAATCGGCGTGGACAATCCACTGTAGCTCCTCTCACAATTTACTGTGGACTGGAGCAGTGCACGCCCGGTTTTGGCCCTCGGGCGCGCGGCAGAAGGGGCTGGGAAACGGGGCTATTTTCAATTTTTCCTTTTGATTTTCTTTTTTTTTCAAATATTCAGGTGTGAACAGTGCAATGACGATTTCATCCCTGGTAATGAGACAAAATAAGGCTTCCGGCTGAGGGGCACCGGTGTAATTGCGCGCGGTCGGACCGGTCCGGTCCGCCGCAACTTTTTTTATTATTATTATTTTCTGAAATGGCTAAAGACGATTTTAGCCCCTAATAAGACAAAAACACTGAATTGGGTCAAGGAACAGGACGGTAATTGACCCTATTTTTTCAATTTAATATTCGGTGTCTGGCAGTGCATTCGCCGCACGCGCCAGGCGGTTTTCCGCCTCACGCCCTATTCAGGCAGCGCGTGCGGCGTGATACGGTGGTCGGAAATTGTCTAACGGAGGACAGATCGATTCACCGCCGCGTGGTCTTCCTTCCGCAGTGGCGCGTGTAATCACCACATGTCCGTGGACGCGGCGGAGGCCGGTTAAAGCCGCCGGCCACGTTTCTCTCTCTCCTGCACGTCAATGTGCAGGAGAGTCCCCCATATTTCATAACTTTTCACTTCGGTCCCTCTATTTTTAATTTGGTTTTTGGTCCTCATTTCTTTAATATAAGTTTTGATTTAGTTCGATTGGGTCCTCCGATTTTAATTGATTGAATGTGAAAGTTTCACTTCGGTCCTTCTACTTTCAATTTCCGGGTTGGCTTTATAGAACTCAATGAATTCGGTACACAAGTTCCGATTTTTGCAATTTTGTCCTCTGATTTCAATTGACAATAAATGTAATTTGCATTTCAGCCCTATGACTTTTAATTTTTTAATTTAATCCCTTTATATTTGTTTTTCATTTCAGCCCTTACACTTTTATTTTTTTCATCCCTACTTTTGTCTATATATATATAAGTGTATTTAACACAATAATAATAATAATAATAAAAATAATAATAATCATGATTTAATTATTTTTTCTTCTCACTCTTTGTTATTTTTTTTCCCTCCCGATAATTTGATATTTTTTTTTGCCAGTAATAACAATGATAATATTTTTTTCTTTATTTTTATCTTTTATTAAGGTTTCTATGATATTTTTTGTCTTTCATTTATTTTTGTTTCTTTCATTATTAACATAATAATAATAATTATAATAATAATAGTGATTATTATTAATATTATAATAATAGTGATTATTTATTCTTTCATTATAATAATAATAATAATAATTTTTTAATTGGTTTTTCTTGCTTGCTGTTTTGTTCATGCTTTTAATTTGTTTCCCTCTGTATAATTTAATATTTTTTGTTGTTTTTATTATAGCGGCAATAATAATTTTAGATGTTAAGACTCCGATGTTGCTATTGTTATAATATTTTAAATTAATATTACTTCCTTTTCCCTTTGTTTTTTTATTTGCTCTTTCTATTAATTGATTTTTATAATTTTATTATCTGCACAATAATGATTTCAGTATTTTTTTTTCTTATTCAAATATTTTGCTCTTTTTTTGAATGTTAGTGCGCGCTCTTTTGTGATCGTTTATGACGCAATACTTATATTCTAAAAGATGTAATCTATGCTTACGTGACAAACTCAACTCAAAATTTTAAACATTTTATCTCCTAATCTATAACTTTTATTTACTTATATCATATAAATTTATCATTGTAGATTTAATTATGTTAAATTATATACAAAAAAATACCCGTGGCAACGCGTGGGCAATTTGCTAGTATACATATATATATATATATATATATATATATATATATATATATATTAGAGTAAGTTCTTAGCTCTGTATTATTTATTTTTTTCTCCACCCTTTTATTTTTTTGTTCGTCACATGAAAGAAAATATCGCATGCCCGATGCTCGAACCAAGAAGCTCACAGGCTTAAGCAACAAAGCTATGACGCCCCGCCCAGTGTAATTAAACGAGTATACGGACATGTTTTGTTAACCACCACAACTAACCCTAGTTATGGTATCATAGGTTTCCATCCCAACCCCAAGTATTTCACACGTGCATGGGGCCCAGCGTTCAGAGCTTAGTCGGCTAGAAGTGGACCCGAATCAATGTCCGGACCAATATGTGTGAGAGGAAGGGGCTTCGTTAAGCACCTTAACCAATCATTTCTTTTCTTTTTCTTTTTTGTCATGGGCTATTAATATAGTCCCTCCTTTCTTCAATTTTTGTTTGCTCTTTCCACCACTGACCGACAATTCACTATTTTTAATTAGTACAGTGATAATAGTTTGCTCTACAAAGTTTGTTTTTTATGGTCTTAGATTTGGGCGATAGCGACAAGAGTTTTACATGACCGTTAATTTTAAAATTTATAAGATTATTTGAGTAGACACAAGCTAACATGGATACACACGTTAATATAAAAAAATTATAGAGCACTGAAATTAATAGACATTCATACCCATGTATATTACATTATCTAAAAAATAACATTTTGTTTTTTTTCAATTATTTTACTTCATCTTAAGAAAAATAATTATTTATTTTGTATTTAAAAACTATTAATATCTGTGTGCGTGTGTTGAGTCAAGAGAATAAACTTTGTAGCGTCTTCTACATTTATGTGTGTTGATTTTATGATATTATCTGATCTTTCATTTTGAATAAGAATAAAATTTTATTTTTTTAAATTTATTTATTTATTTTTCTTGATAATTTGTTTGATAAAACGCTAATCATTCTATATGGTCCCATCAAAGCAATTTTAAGTTTATTTCCAGATATTTAGATTCACACGCAACAGATTAAATAGCATGAATAAGTTTCCAATTACTTGGTATCTGTTTATGAGTGTGGTTAAAGTTTTTTTTTAAATATTTTTTATTTATAAATACATTAAAATATATATTTTTAATTTGTAACAATATATTTTTGACATTAGCATATGAAAATGATCTAAAAATACCAAAAACTTTAATTTAAAACAAAAATAAAAATAATTTTTTTTAAAATTTTTTCAAAAATATTTTTAAAACGCAATACTAAAAATATTATTCATACAAAAAATATCTCAACATTGTTTACATTGTTTTTGCCCTGTGTGGAGATTAATGAGTTCATTAAATATATATATATATATAACGGACAATTACCAAAAAAACAAAAATCAAAAGGACAACAAAATGATTATTTTATTATCATAGAGGACCACAGATGATTGGATTCATCTGTCCTGGAGGCAAGAGCCCAGGATTGGCCAGAATTTTTACACTTTATGTGCTTGTGCTGATGGGCTTTGTAAGAAATGAAGGGAGGCCCAAGTTGAAAGATGCTTTATGCACATGTAACATGTCCTCTTGTTAACTATCTAGCCCTGCCACCATCTTTTTATTATGGGGTACCTCGAAACTCGCGCCCCCCCCCCCCCCCACCCCTCAATGGGACAGCGTGTACTCCATTAATAGCAGGCCACATTTCTTTTTTATTTTATTTTTTTATTTATGTTTAATATGGTGATAATGTAAAGCAGTTAATTTTTAAAGTGGTTTTTATTTAAAAATATAAAAAATAATTTTGAGTAATTTGTATGGTAATTTAGAATATATTAATTACAATTATCAAAACACAATGAAATGCGTATATAATTGCTGTGAGTTTTGCAGCATATATATTTGTTTATCGACCATGCCCACTGTTATTATTTAATCACTATGCAATCTCTTTTTTAAATCATAATCATTTATAAAATTATAGGATTAATTATATACCGAGTGAGGTTTTTTGGTACTTAAAATTTGATTTTTTTATATTAATATTCAAAGTCTTTTTTAATAAAGACATCATTAATTACTACCTGATCGATCATGAAATAATTATAATTAAAACTATAAAATAAAACAAGAAAATAAAAGAAATGCTACTCTGCCTACTCCTGCAGGAAGTTTATGCAATTCAAATGACTTGGAATCTGACAATATGTATTTCCCAGGCGTGATCTCGCGTTGGAAACATAATTTTCGAAACAAACTTAAGTTTATCTGATTTTTAGAAAATAAGGTTGTTCTTTATTTACTCATGTCTTAAAAATTTCATTTGAAAGAAATCTGTCTTGAAAATTGTTGCTTTTGTCACAAATTCTCGATACATCCAAGAAATCTCCTGCGTCTTTAGTTTTCTTTTTCATTTTTAAAAACAATTGTCAAGGCTATCTTTTATTCCTTATATACAATATGATTTATTTTACTTTTTTATTAATATAAATATAAGAGCTAATTTAAGAATATTTTAATTAATTATTGAAAACTAATATTTATAAAACTCGAACTAATAATATTAAAAAGTAAATCTAGAATCTGATTAGTTGACTAAAAGTTTGAATATGATTTATTTGACATCGCAGAGAAGATGTATCGTATAAATGTTTGAATTTGTAGTGCCCTTTGGAGTTGGGGTAATGACCCTACGTAGGGGTAGGGGCCGTAGGGCTGGCTGGAATCGATGCTGACTGCTGATGCTTAAAAAAATGCAGCAATAATTGAAAAAGGTTAGGAACCCCAGTGGATTTGTTTCCGTTAAGGGAAAGATTCCTTTTATGTGCTCTTTTATAAAAAGTCAAAAAGTTAGAGCCAACGTGATTGAGATTTGAGGCTGCCCCTTCTACCAGCCGTGCTCCAGCTCGTGGCTAGCTCTCGCGGAAGCCACTTGCCGCCAAAAAGCCAACCACAGCAAGTCAACAGTGTGTTTGCAGAAGCTTTTTCAACATGTTTCTGAGTTTTTTTAAAGGTTTTGTTTGATTTGAATATATCTTTTTATGTTTTACATTAATGATGCCAGATGACGTAATTATATATATATATATTATGGTGTCGGTAAATAAATCAATAGGATACATTGGTATGTGTGATGATGTAATGGTACAAATCATATTGTAAATAAATCAATATCATGTGATGATCAATAAATATATCAATTTGTTTTTTTTTTTTGGATTTGAAGAAACCACACCTCTCGTAAAATATACTTTATGAGTCCAGACGAGCGGGTAAAATCCCAATTATTTTAGGTTCTATAAGAGATGCATACCTTGACTCGAATTCGAGACCTACTGTGCATATCTCAAACCTTTTATCATCACACCACGTCTCTTAGGGATAATTTTTTTGTTATCACATATTTTTTTTACATATTAGCATTAAAATTCAAATTATTGAAAAACATCTAACGTTTAATTTTCTTTTTTTTCCCAGAGTGTTATTAGATACATGAAGATGTGATAAATTGTTGGTTAGAATAAATTATTATATCCCCCGAGGAGGCTCTTGTAGACAAAATCATGTGAAATATTTATATCATTAAGAAAAGACTTCTTTGTTTCATTGATGTATTTTAGTTTAAGAATGACGTGATAAAGTAAATTTATATAAAAACCTTTCCACAAAAATAAAATAAATAAGAGGACTCAGTTTCCCAATATGCATAGTTTTATTTTATTATAAACTCACACAATAAAATTATTATTTTACACTTGAAAAACAAACTCATTTAACTTATTCTTAGAAGTGGACATATTTTTTACATGGAACATATTTGTCATTATAAAAAAGAACATGTTAATTAGTTTTTTTTATATTTTTGTATTCCAAGTGTAATTATTTAATTATCCTTAAGAGAAACAAAAATATTCAACTTATGTCAAGAGGTTTTTCATAAAATTTGTATTGTGAGATTACTTAGATACCCTTAAAAATTAAAGTTTATTGACTTTAAATGGAAGTTCACTTTTGTCACTCGTGTTATGATTTTTTTTTTGTTATTCGCATGTGGTGTCAAGAATAATTGTACATACATACATAACATAACATGAAGATCAACAATTGAGTTTTGACTGCATGTTTTTTCTTTCCCCTCACTTTCCTTCCTCGATCAACAATTGCTTTAAAATTATTTATTTATTTATTTTCATCCATTGTCATCAGGCTCATTGGAAATTGATATTCATTTTTTTATATATATATAAATGTTATTTATGAAGTCACCTGACATCATGTGTCACGGCGTGAATTCAAGATGTCAAAGGTAACTCGAGTTTGTTCTTTTCATCATCATTTTTTTATTTATTTTTCCTTTCAATATTAGGTTGGTTTGCGAATTGAATTTCATTATTATATTAAATTTTACTCCTGCAAAGTTGTCTTGGTCTTAAGACAAGGTTATAAACCTGGTTTGATCTTCGTTAAAGCTAGATAATTCAAAATTATCATGCACAATTTCTCCAAGGAAGATATTTTTAAGAGTTTGCCTACGTGCTAGTTTGGATCAAGGTTGTCAATTCCGTTCCGATAGATGTTTTGTTTTTTCAATTGAAACAAAATATTTTAATTTTGAAGCGTTCTGACGTTCTGTTTTGGGGTTATACTGCTCTTATATAATTCTATATATGATTTTTTTTTAATAAATACTACTCTAATAAGAAAATCAAAACATTATTCCAATAAATATTGCTATGAACTCCTTCCCCTTTAGTGTTTTTCTTTTTTTTAATGATTAACAAAGGACCCAAATAATCTTCCATCTAATGTCTTATGGACCCGTCCTTTATAAAAAATGATTATTGAACTGAAGATTGAAGCATTGAAGACATTTCTTCAAAAAGCAATTAATCATGCTAAAGGCTTACTTCCAGTTCTTGGATATCGACATTGACACTTTGGGCTATTTTTTTAAAAAGGAAATGATGCTTTTATAGACTAAGAGGTATGTTTTCTTTTATGATAAGTTTCAAATTTCATTATCTATATTTCTTTGGATTCATGCTTTCTAGTGTAAGAAATTAATGATTTAACTCTTTTTTTGTGTGGAAATTTGTATGGATACAATTACAAAAACCGAAAGATTTAATCGAGCTAACCAACATAGTGACCACATGCACGCAACAGAGGCAAGAGTGAGCAAAATATCAAACCATGATCTTGTTGTAAAAATTACAATAAATATTTCAAAAGACTATCTCACATTGGTAAAACACAAAAGATCTCTTGAGTGCAAAGAGTATATATAAGATCTACTATCCCACATTGGTAAAACACAAAAGACCCCTTGAATGCAAAGAATATATATAAGATCTACTATCCCACATTGGAGAAAGAAGACTTTCATCAAGTGTTTATATACTAAAACTTATAATGGGGTAGTAACCAACAAAGTAAGTAGAAGTGAGCTTGCGCACATGAGGATGAGTTGAGTAAGAGGAAAACCTCATGTGGTCAGCCAGAGAACTTCATGTAGAAAAGCATAAATCACGGTATTTCAAGAAAAAAATACATCTTTTTCTGCCATTTTTATGCATCTAATGTTGAATTGGTCACCTCAAATACAAAGAATTTGAAATATATATTGCATCTTAAAGAGGAAAAAGAGATTGTACCTTAAAGAGAAGAGACATGAGCCAGGGATGAAGACAGCGTTGCACAATTGTAGTAGTGTAGCTTGCAAGACAATAAGAATGAAGACCGAAGAAGAAAGATCAGAGAGGTTGTGATTGTTTTGGTTGGGATTTGGGAATGGGAACTTGAGACATTGAGGAAGCGAAGTTAGGGATCAGCTCTGGTGCAAACTTTAGAGACAAAAAAACAATTTCAATTCATCTTATCAATTCAACTTTTTTAAAGGCCAGAACAAAACATGTGGAGTGAGACCGGATTACTTTGCCCGGAATTGGTCAGACAATCTGTAATTAACCGAGATTTTTAGCCGAGATTTTTAGCGAGGTAAAAATTATTCTGTTTTATCTTATTTTTTTAATTGATACAAAATATTTCGTACGAAACATTTCTATCAAAACAAAATGAAATCGACAACTTTGGTTTGGATAGGCTCATGTCAATTTTTTTTTTAAAATATTTTATTTTCAATTTCATCATTTATCTTTTGGAGTTTGAGATTCATTTTTTTTTTCTCAATTTCTTTTTTATAAAATTATCACGTCCCCATTCAATTCTTACTCTATAATAAGATTATCAAAAGATTTTAGAAATATTGTAAAAATATGCATATTTATAATATTTTACAAATATCCATGATTTGCGTTGAAACATTGTCAAAAATGTTCTTCTCTATTTGTTGTCATTATTTATTTTTATTTTCATATTGTTCAGCTAAACAAACTTATTAAACTTACTTAGTAATAACCATAACCTCAATCATCCTCATGATATTTTTTATATATTAAAAAAAAATAGATTGGCTCACTGCATAGGGCAAACCATCCTATCTAGTTCACGTTACGGAAAAAAAGTATGTTTTACGGATAAAATATAGAAAAAATTAGATTCCATTAAAAAGGCTTACGGAAGCCCACTTAGTGCTTAGTTCTAGACCAGTATTGTTAAGGACCAGAAAGAAAAATATAAGCACAGCCCATTAAATAGAAAGTCCGAACAAAAATAGAATACAGGGAAGCCCATTAAACTATCAAGAGGCCCACTGCCAATCTGGCCAGCAAAATCCCCCTCCATCTCCTGTTATATAAAATTATCAGCAACTTCTAGCTTTACTAACATTTATTAATTTTTTATTTCTATAGTCGATTTTAAATAAATATAATTATTTTTTAATCTGTGAAATCAAAGCAAACTTAATAAAATTGGAGGAGGCATCCATATGATCCGAATCGTTTCGATGAATACATTGTTACAATATGTCTGTTTTATATTGTATTACAAAAATATTTTTAAAAAATAATAAAAATTTTGTGCTTTTATTTTTTTAATTTTTACAACTATTTTAATATCCTGATATTAATATTTTTTTTTAAAAAGTATTATTTTAAACAAAAACAATATTTTAAAAAACAACTTTACCTATATTCTCCTAGTCTCAGAGCTCTCATAGCTCACGAAATGAGAAAATACTCATAAATGGGCCTCGGGCCTAAAATGGATCTTCCAGAGATTCTTTTTGAGCCCACCTTTGTTCCTTCGAAATTATTTGCAATACTTTAGTGTTCTCATTTATATTTTGTGGAAACACGAGGGAAAAATCGTACGGCACAACGTAAATGGCACGCGCGGAATATATGTAGGAGGATTATTGTTGTTATGCCTTTAATGATTTAAAAATTAATATAATTATATTTTATATGAAATAATTATTTTAAAGTATTGTTTACAGCTGATTCTAATATTTTTAATATAAATTATATTTTGGAATTTTTGGTGAGATGGATGATGCACAAAATATATAAAAAATCTTCAATATTTTTCAGAATTCTTTCAATTAATTACATCATGTTCCATAATTACACAGCAAATTACAGGGAAAAACCAAACCCCCCAAGAAAAAAAGTAAAAAAAAAAGGAAAGGAAAGGAAAACTTCAGTGTAATTTTATTTTAAATTCGTGAGCAACAATTCATTAATTTAAGCAAGACTCGAAAGAAAAGTCCTTATTAGTTCTAAACCGTCAAGCAGTCTCTCCCTTTGATCCTTCCCCTGTTTCCTCTTCTCAATCTGACCTGCAATTTTCCTCTCCTGTCTGTACAGTTCACAGAAGAGAGAACCCCTGCATTGATTTCTCTAGCACTTTGGTAGATCAGGAGGAGGTGGTAAAACAGATTCATTCGGGCCTTTGCCATTGTCGACAACAAATGCCATCTTGAGTCCCCATGTTGTGTGTATTTCCAGATGGCAATGCATGAACCAAACCCCTACATCAAAAGAAGGAAAAAAATGTTTAAGAATGGAAAAAAAGAGAGGGAGTAATGATTTATTGATGGCAGAGATGTTTGATTACCTGGATTATCTGCAATGAATCTTATAGCGGTCCATCCACCAGCTGGGACCCCAATCGTGTTCCTCTCCACTGGGTCAACAAGATTGAATTTCTTTGGGTCCTTATTTGGATCGAAATTACCTACTCCCCTCCCAACTTCAAAGAAATTGAAGCCATGCAGATGGACAGGGTGATTTTCAGGAGTAAGCATTCCTGTATCTTGCAGAACTAGCTGGACCGTGTTGTTATAACCAAGTCTATAAAGTTTTGTTCCATTCTCTGTCTGAAAGTTCGTTGGTTGTGTGCCTGTATAGTTGAATGGTGTCGGCGGGTTGGCAGGGAAATCATCTGTGAAAACACCACTAATGTTGAAGACATGAGCTTGAAGGAGAGCAATTTTTGGCATCAAAAATGTAACGTTATTGATATCTGCCACAACTCGGCTTCCATTTTTGCAGGTAGCACAAGGATTGATACCAAGGCCAATGGTGAAGAAAAGAGAATGGTCAATCTTCAATGGGACTCTAGCAGGATATTTTATCGAGTTCAAGCTACGC
The DNA here is from genome assembly GCA_009078335.1 of Salix brachista. NCBI lineage: Eukaryota > Viridiplantae > Streptophyta > Magnoliopsida > Malpighiales > Salicaceae > Salix > Salix brachista. The sequence goes on along the minus strand of CM018580.1, from coordinate 3,907,026 downwards.
AGAGCATTCGTAAAGCTTGTCGCTACTGCAGTGGCGTTTTTGGCAGGAGGTACGGTGAGGGTGGTGGTGATACTAGCAAGGGTGCCGGAGTAATGTAAGGTGGCGGTGGCCGTCACGTTATCAACCGCAATGGGCGCGTCCATGAAAGGCGAGGCTGCGACCAAGTACTTGCCAGAACCACGGTTTGCCGTCACAAGAACGTTTGTTGTTTGGCCGGGGGCTATGACAATGGTGTCAACTTTGAAGGGTTTCACGTATGTAGCATCAACCTCCACGACAGTGAGCTGATGGCCAGCAATTTTAAAGAAGAGTTCTTCATTCAGTGCAGCGTTGATGATCCGAAGCATGTAAGTCTTTCCGGGTTGTACTGATAAATTATACCCTCCTGTAATCGATAGAAAGATAACCAATTCAATAAACTAGCTATTGTCAGAATTTACCAGATTGTTTTGCTGTGTTAGCTGTTTTAATTTACCCAGTGAAGAGCAGGCTGAGACAGGCCCTGGATGGCCATTGATTGTGTGAGCATCCGAGACATTAGGTGCCACCCCAGATTTCGTCGCCTCGTTGATCACAGCCTCAACATCCGATTTCCACCATTCACCTACAATTGGAAAAATTGGATTCGTTGTTGACTAATGATTATTCTATCAGAATTATTGTCAACTAATAATTACTTGGTATATGGATTCCTTGTAAAGTACATGGAACACCACAATTTCTCTTAAGCATTCATGAGACCTAGTTTTACCGAGTCAGCCTTCAAGTAGCTCGAGTGTTAAAGGCTTCAAACTGAGTTAGGCTCACCTAATAGAATGACTTTTTCCTTGTGCGGTGTAGGAAATGGGTACGGAACACCTCGCTTGGGCAGAATTACAATCGCACCATGGACAGTGGCCCTGAGCCAGAGGATATGTGCGTGCCAGAGTAGAGTGCCCCTTTGACCAGTAATGGTGAAATTGTACACAAAGTTCTGCCCTGGCTGAATAGGACACTGAGTTATGTATGCAGGGCCATCGGCCCAACCGGTCCGCAGTTGTCTAATGCCATGCCTGATCAGAATTTGTAGAAACCACGATGATCTTAATCAAGCCAAAAACAGACGGCGTGAAAGTTTAGAAAAATCTGTGATTAACAGCAGGCTCACCAATGGATGCTGAGGTTGTATTTGACATGGTTTACCACCTTCACGAGCACTGTGTCATCTTCTCTAGCAACCAAAGTAGGCCCTGGGAACTGTCCATTCACGGTGACAATGGGTTTTGTTGAGCACAGTTTTGTGCTATTTTTCATCACCACCTTCATGAAAATCGAACAGCCGTGAGATTTAACAAGAAGATACATCGACACAGTAACAACCTTGAAGTTGAACTATTGGGCTACAGCTACTAAACTTAATTTAGGTGGCATTCCCTCAACAATAATATCACTTTCCTGTTTGATGATCAAAGATTTGGTAGGTTTATTAACTTGATTATTGTATTTTACCAATTAAATCTATATTTGGATACTGATCACTTATGCATTAAGAAAGAACAGCCACCCTAAATGAATAAGTCGTGTTTTTTCTTTCTAGTTTTAAAGACTAGACAAAGGTTTACGTGAAAAATCTTTCAAGTGTTTTCTCAGTCGCTTCACTTGAAATCTTTAATCTGATACAAAACATCAAAAAATGAAAGCATGAGGCACGATAATTCGAAGTGGAAACTAGCTGCGTTAGTATTATAGCCAAGAAAAAGGGAAAAAGAAACTGCATTGCATGCAGAATGCATATATAATTGACAAAGTATTCGTATTATTTTAAAGTTTGCCTGTCAGAACTTGAAGGTGAATCTCATGCAGAGCTTCCTGGCCAGCTAGAAGCCCTAAAAAACAAGAACAGATGGGAAATGATCCTAAATAATTACGAGTAGCTTCATCAGAATCTCAGAAGACTGAAATAAGATCTTCATGCATATATCCTCGTATGGAACTTCTGACGTGTCTACATGTGACCTTCAAAAGAAGGCATATATGCATGGGGTGGAATTGCTGAACAAAACACTATCATTTCAAGGTCACGTGACGTAAATCATTTCAAGAAAGAGGCTCGCATTATATTTTGCTCGGGAGAGATGAAAAAGGATCGTGCACACAGGACCTGGGCTTTTAATGATGGAATGATGAGCTTAGTGCATTGAATTAAGGGGAAACTAATCTGAGAATCACGTTGCTGGCTAGGCCAGAAACACAGTACTCGGACCAAAATTACAACTTACATTGAACTTGTAGTGCCGGACCATGGACTCGACAGTTGCCGGAAACAGACAAGCCACCAGAACTAGAGCACGAATCCATGGTGCCATGTCCATGTCCACTACCTCTTTCTAGTCTCCCTTCCTCCGTGTGCAAACAAAGACAGAGGAATATTTTTTTTTCTTTTTTGCGTTGGTGCACTGAGTAATGCCTGATCTGCGTTACCTTATAAAGGCAAAGGTGATATTAATAAACTCATTTGCTGTCAGGTCGTTTTAGATAATTAGGTGGACGCAAGAGTTCTCGAGGGGCAAGCAAGCAAGCCCTGGTTAGTAGAAATAACCAGAAACAAATTTGTCAAAAAAAGAAAAGAAATTTCAATGTTGTTGTCTTGTGAATCACACAAAGCAGTTATCCATCAACTAAGACACATCTTGAAGCGAAGCTTAGTGATCCCCATGTAGCCATGTTTCATTTGACTAGGTGGTCAGCATCTGGGTTTGGTCCAACCGTATTGGGTAAAGTACACCCGATCGCATCTAACATAACCATAATGCCTTGCGATTTTCCACCTCATTCAAGTCAGATGAAATGACATGGGCAACAACCAAAACATAATTTAAAGTTTTTTTTTGCTTAAAATATATTAACATAATATATTTTAAAAAAAATTATTTTTAATATTAACATATTAAAATAATATAAAATGACATAAAAAATAAATGAAAACTAAAAAATATTTCAAAAACACAATTAGATTAGATCACACTACCATAGACTCTCAATACGGGATTTGATGTCATTTTTTTATTTTTTATTTTTTATTTTTTATTTATATAAATGGGATTCTATGTCATTTCTATACTAAATTATTGCAAAATTTGATGGAATTAAGTGTCTATTTTATGAGTGTGGTTGTAGTTGTTTTTGAAAGTGTTTTTCATTTAGAAATAAAATAAAATAATGTTTTTTTTTTTTAAATCATTGTTGATATCAACATATAAAAATAATCTAAAAACACAAAAAAATAATAATTTAAAGTAAAAAGAATAAAAATAAAATTCAATTTTTTTAAATAATGTTTTTTAAACACGGTAACAAACAGGTACTAAAAAGGCCATAGTTTCCATCTTTCTCAGGATTAAAAGTAAATACGGTTTGACATGATTAATTGGAGTCACAAAGCTGAGTCTGAATTTGAATAATGCTAAAAAGTTATAGATGATAAATACTTCTTGGACTCCCTTCGCTTAAATGATGGCTCGGGTTCTTTCTAGAAGACAAAGAGACATGATTATTTTTTTTGTTAACAATGATATTATAAATCATGAAAGTATAATTTTCCTTTTCTATAAAAAAACACATTCAAGTTCCTTGGTAAATTGTTTTCATAAAAAAATTAATCATAACATTTTTTTTTATTATTATTATATATGCACCCTCTCATTTTTTTCATCATTTTTTTAACTATATCCTTCAATATTATTTTAATTTGCTTTTATAAAACAACTGTCATGATATTTAATTTGTACTTTATTTTACAGGTATGTTTTTATCGTGTAATTTAGTAGAAATAATTCTTAAAAATAGCTCTTAAACCTAGTAGAGTCATTTACCTAAATCATCAATTTGACGGGTTAATTAAGCAACAAAAACCCAAATCAACCCAATATGCAAACATTTCAATGTTAAAAAAAAAAGTTGTCATGATTTTTTTAACAATCAAACCATGTTTTTTACTACCTAACTTAGTTGTCTTTTGATCCGATAAGTTAATTGGATCATGTTAAGACAACTCTCATATAATTTAGTTTTAGAGTTGAGCTACATAAGTAATTGGATCAGAAAGTGTCAAGACTAGCTTCATTGACCAAGTTTAATAATAATACCAAATTTTTTATATGGCACGGGTATTTTTTTACGATAATCTTTTTATTAGAGCCACAACATAGCACAACCTTGTAAACTAGTTTTTAACTAAGCTATTTTGAAGAAAAATGACTAAAAGACAAACAAAATGATATATAAATTTACATACTAACTTACAAAAAAAAGACTAAAAGGTTTAGAGTGTTTTAATACCAAAAAATGTTCATGCTATTGCATTTCATTGCGGGTTAAAACAACGCTTTTTTTTTTTGTCATTAAAATTTTCCTTGAAATTTGTTAAGGAAGAACAATATTTAAAGATAACAGATCAAAAAATACTAGAAGGTTTGGGGCTTTTAAATGCAAAAAAAAGTCCATGCTCTCATATCTCATTGTGAATTAAAGAGGTTTCATTTTTCTTCTTGTTTTTTTTGTTCTCAAACTTTTTTTCATCTTATGGCGAAATTGATGGCCAATTCCTTCAAATTTCATGGAAGAAAAACAATATTTAAAGATAAAGGATCAAGGTGAAAAGCATGAAAAAATTTGGTGGCAATTTCAAAATAGGCTTGAAAAGTTAACTTTGGTCTTTATACTTTTAAATAGATATTTTTTATTCAAAAACTCATTTTTCTTACTTTTTAATTTTCAAGTTTAAAAAAGAGAGAAAGTTACCAAATTCTAGTGAAAGAGAAGGAGAATCATTGATTGATATCGGTTTCGAATACAAAAAATAATTTTAGCTTCAATAGGTTTTCTTCAATGAGAAGAGTTCCTTTGGCCATAATCTTGTGTGAGAAAACAGATATGGCAATGAGAAGTTTTTTTAGATTTGAGTTTAAGTTTGTTTTTTTTTTTTTATCAAGTTTTGGCTAATTTGAGGTCATAAATCAGTTTGTTAGGGTTTTTATGATTTTTTATAGATATTTTCATGTAAAAGTAATTGAAAATGAATTTTTGAGTCTAATAATCCTTTTATTTTTATTTTTTGGACAGCTCTATGGCAACTATATTTTAGGCCAAGTGCATATGATTTTAAATTCATTGTTATTATTTTTCACTCTAAAACATGTTAGCAATGTTTAATATTTTTATATGTTAAAAAAAAAAATTTGATCCACAATATAATATTCACCAATAATATAGTTTTAACATATAAATAATAAAATATGGATATCATATATTTATATAATTGGCAATCAATAAAAAATAGTAATTGATATATGCATTTGCATATCATTAACTTTAATAAATGTCACATCTATTTTGAAAATTTTAGAAAATTATGAGAGTAATTTAGAAAAAAAATAAACACTAAAATTTGGTTTAATAATGTCACTTTAAAAAGTGGCTAATTGGATTGTTAAAAAAAAAAACATGAATACAGTTTCATCACAAAGGATAATATATAAGATTTTAAAATAGAAAAATACCAAGTAATATAAATTTGGAGGACTATCATATTGTATAATTAGGAGGAAAAAATTATTATTGTGCCTCTTATGAACTCAAAAAAAGAAGAACAAAGTACAATATAATTAATAATAACACTTTTGAAAACCATTTAGACTTTATATTGCGACAATATTAGAATAAATTAAATATTTGTCAAGAATTTGTTTTAAGTGATATAATTTAAAAAAAATTATTGATGAATAAAAAAATTATTTAGCTATTTAAAAAATCTTTGATTTTTCTAGAATTAATTCTTGATTTATAGTAACTTAATCAATGTTGATAGCAACAAAAAAAAAAAATTCTTATTAATTATTCAACCTTCTAGCTTCTAAATTCAAGGGGGTAAAGGAAGAATCTTCAACTTGAATTTTACATATTTTTAGTCACTTTTACTAATCTTATATTTTAGTCTTTTCTTTGTATTTTATATTCGATTTTCCTCCTAAATTTGAAGTTTAGATTTTTCTTGTGGATAAATATTTGAGTTTTATATTTTTATAGTTCAAATAACTTGTTTAAAATGCATCTAAACCAAGATGATGTTGTTAAAACCTTGTGAGTCATATTGTAGTTGGACAAGCGAGGAGCAATAAAATCTTTACGACGCAAATACATTTATTTATATATTTTATTTTCATGCTAATGTTCTATTATTGTATTTGTATTGAAAACATTTATTATTTTAGACACTAATATATTTAAACTTGCTATAAATTAAATATAATTATTCATTAATCTAATATACATATACAAACTTTGAATCTACAATATAATTACTAATTATTATTTCTTATAATGATTATATTCAAGTGACTATGAAATCACCGATGTTATTCTCATTTTGTGGATTACCCATGTAAACCGGCCGGTCATTTTTCACGAGTCTTCAGAAGAAGAAAAAAACCCTTCGAGAAGAACCGGCGGCTCATGGAGTGGAAATTTATGGACGTGGTGGGTAGATGATGGATACATGGAAGGGAATGTTAGCCCAAGCACGATTTATGGTTGAAGGATGCTTTTCACGGATGTTCGTAGTGGGAAATTTTGTTTTCTGAAAGCTAAAGATTTTTTTAGGGTGGGTAACAGCTCATCTAACCTCTCTTTTGCATCCCACTTGCGAAAATAATTTAATAACAAATTAATTAGGGTTTTATAAGTAATCTGTGTGGTTATTATTTGGAATAATTAGGATTATAGGTTGACTATCCTTCTAGAGGGATTAGGGAAAGGTTAGAGGTCCCAGCCCATCAACTTACAACCAACGTTTTAACATATAAACATTATATAAATGTCTATAAAATACAATGCGCACCCAACATCTAACAATTATGTTATTTTATTGACAAATTAACATTAAATGCTTGCTTATTTTGCAATAAAATGTGTGATTGTTACTGTGATCCTGACTACGGTTTAGAACTATTTGCCGTCTTGATAATGTATCAAAATAATTTATTTTAAAAATAATTCTTGATATCAGCACATTAAAATTATAAAAAATAAACAAGAAAAATATCAATTTAATGTTTTCTCAGGTAAAATATATTTTTATTTTAAAACGGACCAGCTACTTAACTAGCTAGCACTATTATAAAGTATCTCAAATTTAGCAAATTGATTTTGGTTGAAAATTGATCATTTAAATGGGGGCAGTGTTTTAATTTTTGTGCTTCTTTTGATCTAAGGTGGTGCCGGGCTATTGTCGAAGGTGCAAGTCTAGTTAGTAGCTTTGCATGTAAGACTTCGCAGGAACAAATGAAACCAGGGACGAAGCAAAGGCCCGTCAATTGGCCACCTTGAAATGCCACACCACCTTGATCAACTATCTACCGCCCGGAATATGCTGTCCACCTTGAAATGCCACACCACCTTGATCAACTATCTACCGCCCGGAATATGCTGTCCTTTTGAGGTGTTTGTTATTGTGTTTTGAAAATATTTTTTAAAAAATGATTTTTATTTATTTTTTATCAAAAAAATTGATGTTTTTAGATTATTTTCATGTTCTAATGTCAAAAATAATTTTTTAAAAATAAAAAAATATTATTTTAATACACTTCTAAACAAAAAATATTTTTAAAAATAATCTCAACCATACTTTCAAAAAATCTCTTTAAGTTTTCAATGGTGAGATCCAGTCTCTTTTCTATACAAAATTAAACTATAAGCATGAGCAAGGTTTTTGGTGGGAATATTAAGTTGATTATGGGCCTGAAGAAAAGGCCCTGACCCTTTAAAAAACTATGGGCCTGGTGGGATATCATGGGTTTCTTTCTTTGGCGACCATTTGATGCCTCTTTTTTTTTTTTTTTTTCATTCCTCTTTCGATAACTTAACTAGTAGCCGCCTCTAGAATTCTACGATTTTTTTTAGAGAAATCTACCGATATATATATATATATATATATATATATATCGATAATGCCCTAACACCTCGTGGGCGACACCATATTTTTTTCAACTCAAAAAATATTAATTGTGTGAGTTTTTTTATTATAATATAAATTTAGTCAAAATAATAAATCTGTGTAAAATTCATGTGAAGTGTAAGTTTTCTATAAAATATATGAATTTTAAATCAATATAAATTTATCTATTTAGTAGATTTCAACAAAATAACTAGCATAAAATTATCATCATCATTAAAAAAGCAAGAAGATTCGGATATCTGAATTATTGAATTCATTGTATTAAGATTAGTTCATTTTATAATTCAATTTAAATCATCTTCAAAAAAAATATATAAATTGTGAAAAGAAATACAATAATCAAATAACAAAAATAAGTAGTTAATTTTCTATCCATAAAAAGACAAAAACATAAATTAAAAATCCATCCCTACATTACCGTCATTATCATTACTATAACAATTAAAATTATTATCAACATTAATGCCAAAACAATTAAAATCATTAACTTGCCCCAAAAAATAAAATAAAAAAGAAAAACATTTTAACAAAAAAACAATAAAAAAACAATCACTAAAATTATCATTATTATTGCGCAACCAATAAAATCATTTGATTCAAAAAATAGATAAAATAACAAAAAACACAAAAAAAAAAAAGAACAAAGGGAAAAAGGGAGCAATATTAATTTTAAAATTATCACCAACATAAATTAAAATTTCAGAACAGAACCTAATAAAAACAAAATCCTGACAAAAAATGAAATGACAAAAAATAAAAACAAAATCTAAAAGCATAAATGAATAAATACGGACAGAAAACAAACATTGTCCAAGAAAGACCAGAAAAAACAAAGGAATGAAAAATAAATAAAAATTTAAAAGAATAAGTGTCAAATGAAAAACAAAATATATAATCAATTCCAATTGAATGACAAAACTGCAAGAAATCAAAACCTTGAGACCGAAAAAAAATAAAGAGATTTTTAAAAACAAAATATAGTGTAACCAACATAAATTAAAATTTCATAACGGAACCGAATAAAAATAAAACCTAAAAAAAATAAAACAAAAAAAATTAAAAACAAAAACTAAAAGCATAAATGCATAAATATGGACAAAAAATAAAACAAAAAAATTAAAACAAAAATTAAAAGCATAAATACATAAATATGGATAAAAAATAAACATTGTCCAAGAAGGATAAAAAGACCAAAGGAATTAATATCAAATAAAAAAATTCAAAAAATAAGCATCAAAATGAAAAACAAAATATATATCTAATTTCAATTGAAGGACAAAAATGAAACAAATCAAAACTTCAAGACTGAAAAAAAATAAAGGGATTTTAAAAAATCAATACAGTGCAATTGTTGAACAAATTAAAAGAATAAGAACCGAAATAAAACATAGCATATATGACCAATTTCAATTGGAGGACAACATTAGAGCAACTTAAAACTTGCATACCATTAAAGGAACCAAAAACAGACAAAAAAATCAAAAGATTAGGAACCGAAATGAAACTTACCGTATATAATCAATCTTAATTGAAATGCATAATTGCAAATAATTGAATTTTCCTTTGAAAAATCAGTAAGCAAAATGAAATCAAAAAATTAGGGATTGAAATGAAACAACCACAAATATGAAGAACCAGACCATACTTGCCAGCAATAGGAGAGAGAAAAGGGGGAGCGAAAGAAAAACCATTCGCCAGCGATTACGCGGTCACATTAACATGCCATGCACTGGTCAAGGAGGCAGAGCAAAATGGTGACGCACCAGATGACATAGCAGAAGACTAGTTTCCACCGTTTGCGGACTCTGCACGTGCCGTCCGAAAGACGCGTGTGGGCGGAACAATGCTGGCGCGTGCGTACTACGCGCCTGCAGTGTCCCAGGAAAAGAAATAATAAAAAATTGTTCAATAACCCATACACCTTTGTACCTAGCAATATCCACGAAAAAACCGGGGGTGAAAGTACTATAATACCCCCAGTTCCAATGGTGGTGTTTTGTCATTTAGGGGGGCTAGTTTCATTAATTTACTATGCAACAAATCCAGAAAGTCATCCATGTCCCCTGGAAAATTCAAAAATACCCCCAGTCCCGGGACTAAATATTTTTGATACTGGGGGCAAAATGGTCATTTCACTATAGCAATTCATAGTGAATTGTGTCTAGGTGAACAATAACAAAATCCACAGTAAAATCACCATGTCGTTTATATTTTAGTTCATGCCATTTATATTTTAGTATGTAACCTTCTATTTACTCATATTTTACAATATATTCATTGACGAATTTTGTTTTGTTGAAATTAATAATTTCACGGGTCTTTAAGTTAATAACTATTTAAACCTTCATTAGCTATCATATTAGCAACAATAAGGCTTGAACATGAAAACAACATGGAGAGCAAATTTTTTAATTTCAAGCTTTTACCACTACAACAACTACTATAAAATTATTGCGAATTTACATGAATAACCTCTTAAGAGTGTAAAAACAAATAGTATAAATATGAATAGAGATGATGTTAGACCACTTTCTAAGATCAATCCCAGAAAAAAACACGTCCTCGCTTCCTTTTTCGAGTGGCTTATTTTATATTTGTAAAGTAGTATTTAAATTAATTCAACATCATTATGAGCGGCGTATATTTTAATAATAATAATAATAATAATAATAATAATAATAATAATAATAATAATAATAATAATAATAATAATAGATGACATATATTTAATATTTCGTAATTTTTTTATTCTTATTTTAGATTTTTTTTTATATTTACAAATTATTTTTATGGGCTGATATCGAAAATAATTTTTTTAAAAAAAACAAGCATCATTTTGATGTATTTTTGAACAAAAAATACTTTAAAAAACAACCACACTCCCACGTTAAGAAAATGGATATTCAAAATTTTATTTTATTTTGTCATTTTATGCTAAATCACTAAGTGTTTGTTTTTCAAGATTAACGACGCATCGATAAAGATAAATAGGACTCAATGTTCATCCTTCTTACTTTATAATTAACCGAGCCTATTAAATTAAAATTTAATAAATTTTTTATTTTTATTTTAGATTAAATTTTGTTGATATTTATAAATTATTTTTATGGGATGATATCAAAAATGATTTTTAAAAAATAAAAAAAAGATTATTTTTTTACGTATTTTTGAATAAAAAATACTTTAAAAAACAACTGCAACCACACTTTCACATTAAATGGCCATTTGGCTCCGCGGTTCAGGCTGCGTTTGCGTTGAACGGCGGAGCCAATTTAATGTGTAACCAAACAGGACTCCAATTTTTAATTGTGGATCCCACACCAAAACTGATGGCACGGAGGCAGATGCAAAAGCATCTAAGAGATGCTTTTGCACCTGCGACTCAAAATTTAGCACACATCTCTCCTTACCTCTATCACGGGACCAGTCTCCCTCACCCTCTCCCTCACCTGCCCCCTCCCTCGCCCTCACCCTCACCCATCTTTGCCTTCCCCTCCGTTACGCCAACCGTCTTCTCCCTTCCTCACAGACCTACCTCACCCCTAACTTTTTCCTCCCCCACAAACATCCCTCACCCGTCTGAATCCCTCCCTTACCTCACCTCCCTCTCTCCCTCACAGACCTTGACTGCCAGCCCTCGTCGTCTCCCTCCCTCACACCATCTCTGTCTTCTCCCTTACAGAACCCCCACCAACAGTCCAACCTTCTTCCTCTCTCCCTCATAGAACCTCTCCCTCAGCCCACAGACCACCCACATTCATCCCTTCGTCCTTAGCCATACCACCCTGCAACACCCCATCAGCCACACCTGCACGAAGTCCAGCCTTCTCTCTTAGATCAATGTTGATCGCGAAGGGTAGGTACTGATTTCTGCACATCGAAGGTATGTGTATTTTTCCCTCAGTTTTTTTCTTATGATAGTAACAGAGAACCTAAGATTGTGATTGTATAACCCGGTAATATTGAAGCAAATGTTGTGAATGATGGAAAAAATGAACAAATAGCTAGTAATTGAACAAATATCAATGATTTGTTCTGAAAATCATACAAAGGAATTGATTTTGTTACAAGTTTGGCTCGGAATTGGGATGACAATAGCTAGTAATGGTTTGAAATTTGTTGAAAATGTTGCTCACCGTGACTGTCAAACAAGCTCAATTAATTATTGAATGGTTGTTTATGAATCTTAAAATCATTGAATGATTTTTAGTGGTTTATAAATTTATTGGGTGATTGATGATTGTTCAGAGAATTGTTAAATGGTTGATAATAGTTATTGGACTTTTATTGTGTGGTTGACGGCTTGACTTGAATTATTTGGCTGGAAATGCCATGAACCGTGGTTGTGATAAAAGTTTAACCATGTGTTATTGATCATTTTCATTGTTTGTTTCTACAAATTATAACTGTTTGTTCTGAGAAATTGTTGTTCATTTACTATTTTTGTTAAATTTATGAGATAAATGTCAAAACAATTGATGTGAACACAGGTTTTTGATGAGTTTTGAAATTTTGTTAATTAATTTATGTTGTCAAATTTTGTTAATTAAGGTTATGTAAGGTTAGTTTGTTTAATTAGCAAGTATAATTTCTTTATTTGATGTATATGGTGAACAAGATGTGAGTCCACACTTCGAGGGTATGCTTGTTTTTTTTAAATATTTTTTTATTTTAAAATAATATTTTTTATTTTTAAAATAATATTTATAATATCATTATATTAAAATAAAAAATCATCTCTTTGAAGAGATATTATTATTGAAATTGTGTTAAGCCTATTTAGTGTCTGTTTTGAAGTGTAATTAAGGTTGTTTTTAAATTACTTTATGTTTAGAAATATATAAAAATAATATTTTTTTTTTAAAAAATCATTTTTGATATCAGCATATGAAAATAATCTAAAAATCTAAAAATAAAAATAAAAAATTTTCAATTTTTTTCAAAAATACTTTTAAAATATGGTATCAAACAAGTCATTAATCAAATGGAATAAATGTTTAGAATAAGGTCAAAAACAGGCACCGCAAGTTGTATAGAAAAAGATTGTCTGGGAGTGCTTTTGAAAAAAATTGAAAATATTTTATTTTTAATTTTAATTTTACTCTAAATTATTTTTTTTTGTGTTTTTAGATCATTTTGATGTGCTGATGTCAAAAATAATTTTTTTTTTGAAAAAAATATTATTTTAATGTATTTCTAAATAAAAAAAATTTAAAAAATAATCACAACCAACATTTTAAAAAACAATCACAACCACACTCCAGAAAAGATCACTAAATTCCATGGGATCAAGCTAAATGATGCAGCCGGGGAGTCCAAGTGGTGTTGAGAGACGTGTAGAATGACAAACCCTTCCAAACAAAAAAGGGTTATAATGTATCCATGAAGAAAATTAGTTCCATATGAATTATTCTCTTTCCTTTCAGTTTTGTCTGTTTTTCAGGGGAAGACTTCGACACGCTGTCCAAGTCCGTGTTCACATTGCCGCGGTTTTATTAGTGTTATTGAGATTATTTTTTTATTTAAAAATATTATAATATTATTATTTAAAATTATTTTTAATATCAAGATATTATAAAAATATAAAAATATATTATTTTTTAAAATACTTTTCGCGATAATAATTAATGTCAAAAACAAACCGCGCCGTTCACGTCACTCCAAAAACCTTTCCCCCACTCTTCAGTCTGAACGCTCAACCATGCTTATCATCATTTACTAAAAAATCTAACGTACTTTTCAAAGAATATCAGCTAGCAATTCGATTAGCCTGCCACTTTCCAAGCTAATTCTTTTTTAATATTCAAGTCTTTATTAGCATCGACATTATATATATATATGATTGAATTTCATTCCCATAAGAGATCAGAGTGGGGCCTCACTGTGTAATCGATCTAATCTTTCATCCCTTTTTCTAATTTATTAAATTAAATTAAATTAAATTTTGTTTTATGGTATAGAGTTGTATTAAATTAAAGTAGCATTACTCGTCCATTTTATTTAAATGCAATGACAAACTGTGACCTACAAACTCATATATATATACATGTGTGTGTGTGTGTGTAATCTCCAGCCAGTATTTAAGAGCCTAATCATTGATTTTATTTTACTTTGTCATTATGAGAGCGATTCCTTGTCAAGTTTTGGAATCTTCAGCATCATAAATAAATGAATAAATAAACATATATAGTTGTGATTGCTTTTCCGATACATTTTCTTAACGTCGCTGCCGGAGTTGCAATAAATTAATTAATAGTAGCGTAGCTGGCCATGCAGTATTATATATTTTAACCAGTTTCATTAACTGTGAATGTTTATTTTAGTTCTCAGAAATCAAAAAACACGTAGCCTAAGCGACGCATTTTTTCGAGATGGGACCTCACGCATTCAGTATATAGCAAGTTAGCAACGGGCAGGAGATCCCTTGAACCCATCGCCAATCAGGGCCATGCAAGCTGACGTTCTCTTCTACTCTTCCCGTCAAGCTGTGTTGATGGCAGATCAAAGATGAGCAAGATTCAACAAGGTAAGAGCTTACTGTATCTTTTTGGGCACTCCATATTTCTCTCTGTGTAAATATATGATTGGTAAGATTTGTCTCTGGTGTAGCAGCTCGCTAAGTTTCAACCTTTTAAGTTGAATTTCTGACTCAATTTTGTCGAGTTTTGCGTTTTTATCTCATGCCAATCTTACCATGATCATCTCTTACCCTTGGGAAAAAAGGTTGCCATTGATGATTACTGTTGCCATTGATGATTACTCCAACTCTTTAACATTTGATTTTATTTCCTCACTAAGATCTAGCCACATAAAAGAGGACCCGTGTTATTTTTCTTTCCACAGCTGCTAAACGTGAAGCAACTGGCAAGAAACAGGGAATGGCCCGATCTCCTCGTACCATCAACAAGTTACTGTCTGTGTTTGTGCTGTAGAGATTATATTTTAAAGTATTTTTTTGATTTTTTTATATCAATATAAGCACACAGACGAGCAGTAGGCGTGGCCGTTTTTTCTGCTGACCTTTTAGGGCACACCAGCGTTGTTTACTGAAATTTGCCCCTCTTATCTAAAGACTCATTCATAAGACTTCAAAGGAATCAAAAGTCAAAGGATTCAAAGCAAACCCATCTCGTTTGGCTTATTAATTCGTATTTCCACACCTTGACTGATCAAGCAGTAAAAAGATAGACTATAACTAAGACCAGTTTATGTGGCTGTCATCCTCTTTTGTGAATGACAATGACTACTCATTCATACAATATAATGCATAGTGCTTGAGGGAACAAGTTTTCATCTCCATTTTTGATGAGCTTAGCTGCTTTTTCCTGGGAACATTACGTGATTTTGTCAAGAACAAGGTTTGAATTCTTTCTTCTCTTTCCTTAATTTGTCCTTTTGTCTCTCCTTCGTATTGAGTTTTGCAAAATCCCACATCTGTTTTCTCCTTGAAAAACCTCTGTTTCTAAAAATCACCGTTGCTGGGAAGAATGTTCTTCAATTTTTCATGTCAAGGCTGTAATTGAAGGTGTCAAGCCATAGATATATTGATTTATATCGGTTAGATAAAATCATTCTTTCGTGGGTTTCTTGTCGGTTAAACTATGATTGTGTCCCCAAACTACAGTGGCCTTAGCGGAAGCGAACCTCTGCCGCTTAACCTGACATTTGTTTCATTTCCATATTTGACAGGAAATTCAGTACAGCTATATTTCTCTGCGTAGTGCAGCTTTAAGACTGCAATATCTCAAGTAGATTCTAGAGAATAAGCAAAGCGCAAGAATTCCTAAAGCACCATGGGAGAGGAGGATGTTTATACAAAAGATGGAACTGTGGATTATCTGGGGAACCCTGCTAACAGAAAGGAGACTGGAACCTGGAGGGCCTGTCCTTTTATTATAGGTACCTTCCCTAGATTTTCTATTACAGCTAAGGCAATCTGATCATAAGAGACATGCTTATTAGTTTTAGCGTTTATCAACAGGAAATGAATTTTGTGAGCGATTGGCGTACTATGGGATGAGCTCCAATCTGGTTCTTTATTTCAAGCACAGACTGAACCAGAGTAGTGCTACAGCTACTAGAAACAACTTGAACTGGGGTGGAACATGCTATCTCACTCCATTGATCGGAGCATTCGTTGCTGATGCTTATCTAGGAAGATATTGGACGATTGCTAGTTTCTCAACCATATATGTTGCAGTAAGTTTTACTTTCTCGAAACTCTTTAATCATTTATACTGTGCATGTTTTGAGTTTCAAATTGCTGATCATTGTTTAATCTCAACTTCTGCTTATGAAGAGGTTGAATCTCAAAAGAGATTTCCATTGATTTGATTTTGATATGCATCACTGTATTGAAATCATATTGCTAGAATTTTCATTCTTTAAGAAAAAAATGCGCGCAGTAAAATAATTGACATGAAAAAGGATGATCTGTCTTCGATTTTAACCTCGCATCACTTTTTTATTGTCAAACTTATCCATTCTTTGCGACTATCTTCAACCGTGAAGTCCTTGGAAAGAATCAACTATTCTGGGATAAGTTTGTTTTACCTTGAGCTTCAAATTTCACAGGGGATGGCGCTTTTGACAATGTCAGCAACTGTCCATGGCCTCAAGCCAAAATGTTACTCAAAAGATCACTGCCAACCAACAAGTGGTCAAAGTGCAGTGACTTTCTTAGCACTTTACCTGATAGCACTTGGCACAGGAGGTATTAAGCCCTGTGTCTCATCCTATGGAGCAGATCAGTTTGATGATGACGATGAAACTGAGAAGAGACACAAGAGTTCTTTCTTCAACTGGTTCTACCTCTCGATTAATGTCGGTGCTCTTATTGCCGGTTCTGTGCTGGTTTGGGTGCAAGATAATGTGAGTTGGGGATGGGGTTTTGGCATTCCAACAATAGCCATGGCAATCGCTGTTGTGAGCTTCTTTTCAGGTACCAAGTTGTTCAGGTATCAGAAGCCTGGAGGCAGCCCTCTTACACGCATCTGTCAGGTGCTGGTGGCATCCTTCAGAAAAAAGAAAGCTAAAGTTCCTGCTGACAAGGCTCTGCTTCATGAGACTGCAGATGCTGAATCCGACATCAAAGGAAGCCGCAAGCTCGACCACACTGAAGGATTTAGGTTGGTGTCTTTACTGATTACATGTATAATGGCACGGCTGAATTTTTTTTTATAAAAAAAACAGATAATTGTGGTGCAGTCTAACTTGCATGTAATTAACTCAAGTTTGATGATTTTTTTTTTTAAATCAACATTGCTGCATCAGAGAAGGGATTTGATAGGATCCATTCCTCAACAACTGTTCTGAAGCTATCATCAAGCTCCACATTCTCTAATCCTAGGAAAGCATACAAAAATGAGGATATTCCAGATCTTAAGGGCTAAATTCTGCTAGTAAACTGCTCTGATGGGCTGCATCCTGCAAAATAATAAACTAAATCCATACCACATGTTACGAAAACATAAAATGGCTCGATGTCAACGTGATTCAGTTTCAGAATTCCTATCTAAAATTTTAACAAGAGCGTGCACCTTCAATAGTTTACAACGTACTAGCAACAGACAGGCAATGATTTACTCAGGCTTCCAGAATTGAACTTTTGTTGAGCTACTCAACTTTGTTTTCTTGACGAATCAGCCATTTTATTAGTGTCTAAACTTTTTCGTAATCTTATCCCTTCAGTTTCCTTGACAAGGCAGCAGTAGAAACAGAAAAGGACGACAAAAAGGGGACAATAAATCCATGGAATCTTTGCACAGTAACCCAGGTCGAGGAGCTGAAGGCTATCATTCGGTTGCTTCCTGTATGGGCCACTGGTATCATCTTTTCTGCAGTGTACAGCCAAATGGGGAACTTATTTGTGCTGCAAGGTGAAACAATGGATAGATATATTGGAAACTCCACTTTCAAGATACCATCTGCATCTTTATCCATCTTTGACACCCTCAGCGTCATTTTCTGGGTCCCTGTGTACGACCGCATTATTGTCCCAGTTGCAAGAAAACTCACTGGACATAAAAACGGGTTAACTCAGCTGCAGCGGATGGGCATTGGTCTTTTCATATCAATATTTGCCATGGTATCTGCAGCAATCTTGGAGCTTAAAAGACTCCAAATGGTGAGAAATGACAACTACTACGAACATGATTCCGTGCCCATGTCCATATTTTGGCAAGTTCCACAGTATTTCCTGATAGGCTGTGCCGAAGTTTTCATATTCATCGGGCAACTGGAATTCTTCTACGAACAAGCACCTGATGCAATGAGGAGCATGTGCTCTGCCCTGTCGCTCACCACCGTCGCACTCGGCAATTACTTGAGCTCTCTTCTGGTGACCATTGTTACAAGCATCAGCACCAAGAATGGAAAGGTTGGGTGGATCCCGGACAACTTAAATTACGGTCACATCGATTACTTCTTCTGGCTACTGGGAATACTCAGTGTGCTGAATTTAGGTGTCTTTCTCTTGATCTCAAGATGGTACACGTATAAAAAGTCTATAGGAACTGTTCGTTGATCATCACTTGACCTCCATTATGATCGTCAAACAACTGTAAAACTAGTCGCATCACTGAATGTTCTCTCTCTCTAGCCATCTGTAAGTAAATTATATACAGTCGGAGCTCCAAAGTCTAGCCACTGCAGGGCAGCAGTTTCTTGTGTTTGTTTTCTTTAATAACTGTACCAGTAAATGAAATGCTGTCAAGAAAGAAGAGAAGTGCTTTGCAAGCTATAGTTAAGCCACGTGTATCTTCTTTGTATACATTTTCATATGATTTTTTTTATTTTTTACTTTTGATTAGAAATTGTTGAAAATGAAGGATCAAAGTCAACCAAAGTCAACCAAAGTCAACTGATCCCAAGTCTGCTGGAAATGAAGAAACTGGAGCCGTGAAGATCATCTTGGTTTTTTCCTTTATTGTTTTTTTAACATGTTTTAATTTAAGAGTTTGTGTTTTAGTTAAGTAAGATCAAATTATATTTGATCATATCTTGTTGCTTTATTTTCGCAGATTTATTTCCTGTTTTAAGTAGAAGAGATTGTAATAGCTTTGAATTTCTATTCTTGTATTTTGATCTTCTTCAATAAATAAAGTTAAGGGATGACAGTAACCTCGAGCAATTCTGCCCCTTGTTATACACTTGTCATTGCCTTGAATTGTGTTTAAATCCTTGCATAAATTCTGGGAAAATTCTGGGCAGGTTCTCGGTTCTTTTGCACTGATTTGAACAGTGCTTGTTTTTGTTCATCAGGGACAAAAACCTGAGGGTGATTTGAACAGTAACTGTTCTTCACCAAAATTTGATTTTTTTTTTATTATTTTCCAACAATTGGTATCAGAGCGATTCTGATCTTAGAAGGGATTGTGAGAAACACGAGAGAATTGTGAGAATTTTTCAAAGTTATCAACTTTGAAAGGGAAGGTGAGTGAAACACGAGTGTGAAGGAATTAATCAAAAATTCTCTGGTTTTTCGTTGGTTAATGAATAATTGATTTCAAACTGTCAATTACCATTATCACGAACAAGGTTCTTTGTCTCCATTGTACTCTGCATAACTGAGCAGAAACAAGAAGAGTTTTATTCATCTCATGGATTCTGGAAATTTTTCAAAAGCACCTCTCTTCACAGGCACCAACTATGGCGTATGGGCAGTGAAGATGGGAACTTACCTAAGAGCTTTTGACCTGTGGGAAGTCGTTGAGCACAACAGGGAGCCAAATCCCTTGAACAACAATCCCACCTTGAATCAACTCAAGTATCACAATGAAGAGAAGACAAAAAGATTCAAGGCTCTCTCCTGCATCCATAATGCAGTGAGTGAAGACATTTTCACAAGAATTATGGCTTGTGAAACTGCTAAAGAAGCATGGGACAAACTGAAAGCTGAGTTCCAAGGAGATGAGAAGTCAAGAAGAATGCAGGTATTGCACTTGAAAAGGCAATTCGAAGGGCTGAAGATGAAAGAGACTGAATCAATTAAGGAATTTTCATCCAACATTTCCAAACTTGTCAACCAGATGAGACTGTTGGGTGAAGATATTCAAGAATCAAGAGTTGTAGAAAAAGTCCTTGTGAGTTTACCTGAAAAATTTGAGAACAAAATCTGTTCTCTTGAGGATTCAAAGGACTGCACTCAGTTAAGTCTTCAAGAGCTGATCAATGCTCTCCAGGCAGTGGAGCAGAGGCAAGCTTTCAGGCATGAAAGCTCAAGTGAAGAAGCTTTTGCTGCAAGCTTCAAGGGAAAATTTCGGAGTCAAAATTTCCCTAAGGAGAACTATGGAAGCAGAAGAGAAGTTGGCAAATTTCAACAAAACAAAAACTGGCAACAAAGCAAGAATCATCCCAGCAGTTTCAACACAAAAGGGAAGGAGAAAAAGGAACAATTTCCTGCTTGTAAGTACTGTAACAAAACTAATCATCTTGAGTCATGGTGTTGGCTCAAGAACACTCAATGCAGGAGGTGTAATCAGTATGGACACCTTCAGAAGTTTTGCAAAACAAACATGGGGACTGGAGCTGCAAAACAGGCCTATGTTGCAAAGGAAACTGAAGTTGAAGCTGAGCACTTGTTCATGGCCACGACTGAACAAGGCTGCAACCAAGTAGAGGTAAATGCTTCAAACTGGCTTGTTGATAGTGGTTGTACAAACCATATGACTGCTGACATTAAGATGTTTAATACCTTGGATTCGAATTATGAGTCTAGAGTAAAAGTGGCTAATGGTCAATATGTGAGTGTTGAAGGGAGAGGAGATGCTGACATTATGACAATGGCAGGCAAAAGAACTTTTGATAAAGTGCTTTATGTGCCTGAAATTAAACAAAATCTAGTGAGTGTTGGCCAATTACTTGAAGAAGGTTACTCACTATCCTTCATTGATAACATATGCACCATAAGGGATGTTAAAGGGGTGATTTTGTTTGCTGCTGAAATGAATAATAGAAGTTTTAATCTTGGTGTGAAGAATGAGCATGTGAATTTGAGCATAACTGAAAACTCAAAATCAATGTTGTGGCACAAAAGATTAGGGCATTTTAACTATGCCACTTTGAAGAAAATGGGAGATCATGAGATGGTTTTTGGTTTACCTGAAATCCAAGAGCAAAAGGCAGTTTGTGAGGCTTGTCAATTGGGTAAACAAACAAGGATAGCTTTTAATGAAAATTCCTTTAGAGCTACTTGTAAGTTGCAGCTGGTTTTTACTGATGTGTGTGGTCCTATGAGGACTGAATCTTTAAATGGTGCTAAGTATTTCTTGCTCTTCATTGATGATTATAGTAGATATTGCTGGGTTTACTTTCTCAAAACAAAAGGGGAAGTGTTTGATGTATTTGTGAAATTTAAGGCTGCAACCGAGAGAGAAGCTGAGACCAAGCTGAAGGCCTTAAGGTCTGACAATGGGGGTGAATTCACCTCTCATAAACTTGATGAACTGTTAGAAAAAGAAGGGATTAAACACCAACTCACTATTCCTTACACACCTCAACAAAATGGTGTGTGTGAGAGGAGGAATAGAACCTTGATGGAGATGGCTAGATGCCTTTTGTTTGAGAAGAAGATGCCACTCAAATTTTGGGCAGAAGCTGTAAGTACAGCTTCTTACCTTCTGAATAGAATGGTTACTAAAGTGTTGGGAGAGAAAACTCCTTATGAGCTGTGGCATGGTTACAAACCGAATGTTGAACACTTGAGAGTGTTTGGAAGTCCCTGTTTTTACCTACTGCCTGAGGTGAATAGAGGGAAGCTTGATCAAAAGGCTGAGTTGGGGATTTTGTTAGGTTATAGCACTAAATCTAGTGGTTATAAAGTGTTTGATTTAAAATCTAACAAGGCTGTGATTGCAAGGAATGTAAGAGTTGATGAAGACAAAATCTGGAATTGGGAAGATGAACTAGCCGAGAAGACTAATGATGATGAATTACAACCAGAAATTGTCCAACCTGCTTCTGATGATGAAGATGAACCTGTGAGAGGAACAAGGCTTCTAAGTGAGGTCTATAGCAGGTGCAATGTAGCAGAAGCTGAACCTTATGATGTTCAAGAAGCTATGAACTCACACACATGGATGGCAGCTATGAAGGAGGAGTTGTTGATGATTGAGAAGAATGAGACATGGACACTTGTGGACAGACCAGTTGACAGGAAAGTGATTAGGGTAAAATGGATCTTCAAAACCAAAATTAATGCAGATGGCAGCATCAACAAACACAAAGCAAGACTTGTGGTTAAAGGGTATTCTCAAGAACCAGGTATAGACTTTCATGACACTTTTGCTCCTGTGTCTCGGCTTGATACTGTCAAATTGTTGCTTATGATTGCTGCATAAATTGGATGGTATGTGTGGCAAATGGATGTCAAGTCAGCCTTCTTAAATGGCACACTTGATGAAGAAATATATGTTGAGCAACCTGAAGGTTTTGAAGTCAACATCACTGCCAACAAGGTCTACCTTCTCAAGAAGGCCTTGTATGGTTTGAAACAAGCTCCTAGAGCTTGGTATAGCCACCTAGATGAATTCTTGTTGAGTTTGGGTTTTGAAAAGAGCCTAAATGAAGCTACTTTGTATGTGAAAAAGGTTGGCAAGGATATATTGATTGTATCTGTCTATGTTGATGATCTACTGATCACTGGAAATCATGAGCTGCTGGTTGATGAATTCAAGCTTAAAATGAAGAACAAGTTTGAGATGAATGAGCTGGGCTTGCTATCTTATTTTCTGGGGATGGAAATCACTCAATCAAAAACAGGGTGCTTTGTGTGTCAAAGGAACTTCACAATGAAGTTACTGAATAAATTTGCAATGGATAATTGCAAACCTGTCAGCACTCCCATGGTGGCTGGACAAAAATTGATGAAGGATGATGATGAACACAAGGCTGATGGTCGAATTTATAGAAGCTTGATTGAAAGCTTGCTATACTTGACTGCCACAAGACCAGACATTGTGTTTACAGTGAACTATCTTTCAAGGTTTATGCAAAATCCAAGCCAAACACATTATGTTGCTGCCAAAATAGTGTTAAGGTATCTTAAGGGTACACTGGATTATGGCTTGATGTTTGATAAGCTTGAAACTGTCAAATTGATAGGTTTTTGTGACAGTGATTGGGCTGGAAGTGATGAAGAGATGGTGAGCACTTCTGGCTATTGTTTTTCCATGGGAAGGAGCATTTTTTGCTGGAATTCAAAGAAGCAAAGTGTGGTTGCACACTCTACCGCAGAAGCTGAATATATTGCAGCTTATGTAGCTGCAAATCAGCTTGTTTGGCTAAGGAAAATATTGGGGGATTTGAGCCTAAATCAACTTGAACCTACTGAATTGTTTTGTGACAATATGTCAGCCATTGCTATATCTAAGAATTCAGTGTTTCATGATCGAACCAAGCACATGAAGATTAAGTTCCATGCCATTCGGCAATTTCAGCAAGAGGGTGAACTTGAGATGAAATATTGCACCTCAAAGGAACAATTGGCAGATTTGTTTACAAAGCCCTTAGCCAAAGAAAGATTTGAAGAATTGAGAGAGATGATTGGCATGAGCAGATTGGAATCAAGGGGGAGTGTTGAAAATGAAGGATCAAAGTCAACCAAAGTCAACTGATCCCAAGTCTGCTGGAAATGAAGAAACTGGAGCCGTGAAGATCATCTTGGTTTTTTCCTTTATTGTTTTTTTAACATGTTTTAATTTAAGAGTTTGTGTTTTAGTTAAGTAAGATCAAATTATATTTGATCATATCTTGTTGCTTTATTTTCGCAGATTTATTTCCTGTTTTAAGTAGAAGAGATTGTAATAGCTTTGAATTTCTATTCTTGTATTTTGATCTTCTTCAATAAATAAAGTTAAGGGATGGCAGTAACCTCGAGCAATTCTGCCCCTTGTTATACACTTGTCATTGCCTTGAATTGTGTTTAAATCCTTGCATAAATTCTGGGCAGGTTCTCGGTTCTTTTGCACTGATTTGAACAGTGCTTGTTTTTGTTCATCAGGGACAAAAACCTGAGGGTGATTTGAACAGTAACTGTTCTTCACCAAAATTTGATTTTTTTTTTATTTTCCAACAGAAATAACCTTTTACTCAAATAAAAGATTTGAGTAAATCTTGATTTAATTAAAAAAAAATGAAAATCTTAACTTGAGTTTTGTACTACTTTCATTTTTTAAAAATAACTTATGAAACAACTCAATAAGAATAGTAAACTTTGTTTTTAGGTGCGAAGAAACTCCACCACCATGAAAAAGGCATCTATCAATAAATCCACTTCCCTTAATTATTTAAACCAAACGTACAAACCACTCTTATATTAAAGTAATTGATAAAACAAATTGTCATTCTAAAAGTAAATGGTGAGGATGATGGTACTGGAGACACATAGGCTGATGGGCAGGTGGCGGTGTGACATTGCGGATAATAGGTGGTGGTGGTGGTGGGTGGGTCTAAGAAACAATGGGAAGTGGAGCTGAAGAGTAGTGGAGGGTGTCAAATTCTTCAATTTGATGATGCCGCAGCATAAAATAATAATATAGAACAAAAGAATTATAGTGTAAATTTAGTATTTATGGATCAAAACAGGAGGGCATGGAAGATGTGGTTTTTAGTGTGAGATTTTTTTGTTTTGTTTTGTATATAAAAAATTCACCTTAAAATCAAAATTTAAAAAATATTATTCTACTTGAATGCCGTATATCCAACATTAATCATAGTCAGAAGTTTATTTAACTAAAATACATGATTAACAAAAAAACATGGAATGTAGAACTAACTACTTATCTAACTCGTAATTTGTTGAGGGTTATATTTTTTACAAAAATATTATCAAGTAAGTTGGTTATTTTAATATGCTTTTTTATATATATAAAAATAAAAGTGTAAATTAAAAGGCCCTATACAAGCATCTAATTAAATAAATAAATAATTATCTATGTAAATAAATGGGAAAAAAAGAAGAAGTCATTGACAATAGTTGAAAGAAAAATTAAAAAAATTGAGACATGAATATAGATCAAGAATATTAAATGACATAAAATAAGATGTTTACCTGATTATGTTTATTGGACTTATTTATTTAAATTAAAACAAAATCACACAAAAAAACCTGACATAAAAGACAAACACAAATAAAATTGTATGAATAAATTCATATCCTAAAAAGAAATATTACACAAGGCCAAACATATCATAAATATTATTTAAAAATAAATACCTTTTATTTTTTTTAAATAAAGTTCACTTGTATAAAACAAAACAAAAACAATATATATGAATAATAGTAATATATTGAAAAATCAAAGACAAACAAAATAATATTTTTATTTTAAAAATACCAACATATAGAACTCATGAACTAAGTTATGAGACCACGATAAACTCATATAAAAAAAGGTAAAATAATCACAAAATCAATATTTAAGAATAAAAAACTAATGCAGAACAATGAAATCATATAAAATCGAATCCCCAACAAATCAAATGTCAAAAGATGAAACCAGAAAAAACATAATCATTCACAATAAAGGATCTAAGAAAAATCGAGGATGGATAATTAGAGGACAGACAAAAACTTTCAATTTGAAGGTCAAACTGAATTGAAAAAATAGTTTTAACAAAAGCAAAAACAAATCAAAAGAATACGGGTCATTTTTTTAAAAAATGAAAGAAGCATGAATTTGAAAGTAAAAAAACCTTTAATAAAAGGGTTGATGAAAAAGATTAAAAAATAAAAAAATAAAGATCGAAATGAGAAAAATATATTAAAAAAAGAATTGAATGACTAAATTGGAAAAAAAAAACTTTCATAAAAGTAATAAGAGCAAAATAAGAAGTCAAGATAATAAGTACTAAAAATGAAATTCCAAAAACAAAAAGAATAATCATGCACTTTATTTGGTATGAGAAAGGAAAAAATTTACCATTAGCGACAATCCAGTCACCATACACTGTCACGAGCCCCATAATGTGAAAAAGGAAAATGACATAAAAGATTAGGTCCATTTATTGAGAGGCATCGGACTTGTTGCTTAAACAACGCAGACACTACTCAACACTAATGTGTGTGCCTAGCAAAATATCAATAATTTTCTTAATTATAAAATTTAAAAAACAGCATGACAACCCCATGATTGTGATAATTACCTTAAATGCAAAACTTTTCTTTTTTAATGTTTTCTAAGATAAAAAAAAATGTTTTTTAGATGTACCTAAAAAATAAAAAAATCTTGTCTAACAGCCTAATATTTTTATTGCTTAATAGTTCAATGAAAGCCAAAAAAGACTTTTGAAAAACATCTTACTTGTATTGTGAAATCAAAACTTGCAAGAATGCTTGTAAGATAAAATCTTACTTAAGCTGTGAAAAAAACAAAAACATCCTCGTAACCAAAACCAATATTTTTTTTTCCATTTTAAGGAAATATAATATTTTTATTGTAATAATCCATGATAACTTATATCTAATGTTATAGTGAAATGGTCATAGCCTATATAGTTTTATTAATAAATAGGACCTTACAAATTAAATCATTTTAGTGATTTAACTCGAATAAAGACAACCACCCTTTTGTCCACATGTTTGTAGCAAATGAATATTTATAATGTCAGTCAATGAGCTCCAACCGATCACGACGATATTTTTGGATTTTAGTGTGTGTGTATATATACACTAGCCAATGCCCCCGCGCCTCGTCGCGGACGGCACCATATTTTTTTCAACGCAAAAAAATATTAATTGTGTTTTTTTTTGTTATAATATAAGTTTATTCAAAATAATAAATTTGTACAAAATTCTTGTGAAGTGCAAGTTTTCTATAAAATATATGAATTTTAAATCGATATAAATTTATCTGTTTAGTAGATTTCAACAAAATAACCAGCATAAAATTATCATCATCATTAAAAAAGCAAGAAGATTTGGATATTTGAATTATTGAATTCATTGTATTAATATTAGTTCATTTTATAATTCAATTTAAATCACATTTAAAAATAAAATATAAATTGTGAAAAGACCTGCAATAATCAAATAATAAAATAAATAGTTAATTTTCTATCCACAAAAAGATGAAAACATAAATTGAAAATCCATCCCTACGTTACGGTCTTTTTCATTGCTATAATAGTTAAAATTATTATCAACATTACTGCCCAAATAATTAAAATCATTAAATTACCCAAAAAAAAAACATTTTAACAAAAAAAAATAAAAAAATCACTAAAATTATCATTATTATTGCGCAAACAATAAAATCATAAAATTATCTGATCCGCAAAATAGATAAAATAACAAAAAACACAAAAAAATGGAAAAAATGAGCAAGATTAATTTTAAAATTATCACCGACATATGAACCCAATAAAAATAAAACCCCGATAAAAAATGAACCAAAAAAAAATCTATAAGCATAAATGAATAAATATGCATAGAAAACAAATATTGTCCAAATATTATATTTTTTAATGTTTTTATATTATTTTTATGTGCTGATGTTAAAAATAATATTTTTTTTAAATATCATTTTAATATATTTCTAAACAAAAAATATCTTTTAAATTAAAATCTATTTCATATAGGATTCTGTCGACTGTGGGACTTGAACCCATGCACTCTCGGACCTCAGTTTGAATCTCACGCCTCTTGCACCAACTCAGCCACCTCAACATGTGGTTCTTCTTTCACACAAATATGTATTAAATCTATATTTATTGTGGATTCGCACAGTAAAACCGGGACGCGTTTTATTGTATAGTTAATACGAGCCATATGCCCGCGCGTTGCGCAGGGTTTTTGTTAATGTATAAAATTAATTATGTTTTTTGATATGTTTAATTTTAATATTTAATTATGATGGAAAGTGGTTCGTATATTGTTTAATCGTGTGATTTTTTTAATTGATTGATATAAATATATATTACTCTTTAATTTCCAAACAATCAACTTTTATTTAACTGTAATGTTATTCTGCTAAGATTATGTTTATTGTTTTGTTGTTTTTGTTGTATTAATTGTTTTATTGTTTTAATGCCATCGCAAGTTCTATGAAATAATTGTTATGTATATATATATATATATATATATATATATATATATATATATGACGCTTTAGATTTTAAGCATTTCGTTTTTCTTTTCGTTATATTGTTGTAGGAACATTGTGTTAATTGTTTAGTTGTTGCCGCATAAAAGAAAATGATAATTGTATATATACATGAGCTTTGAAATTTCAAAAATTTGTTATTTTATTTTCATGTTATATTATTTTAGCAAGATTGCCTTAATTGTTTTGTGATTGTCGATGCTTTGATTGTTTTATTGTAGTTGCTGCTGTTGCGAGTTTCGAGAAATTGATTTATATATATTTATATATATATCGCGTTTTAAATTATACATATTTTCATTTTGTTTTGTGATGGTGTTGTTCTGGTAAGATTGTGTTAATTGTTGTGATATTTTTGATTTGCTAATTGTTTCATTGCTGTTGTTTCTATTCTTAGCTGTTGTAAATTGATTGTTATATAAATATGACATTTGCTTTTGTAAAGTAATTTTTTCTAAAAGGAATTGTATATATATATAAATGACCTATTTATGATCATAGATTTTGTTTTTATATAATAATATGAGTAATGAATTTTACAATTAGTTATTTACATAGGAAAAAAAACATTTCAGTTGAGGTTTATTTTCAATTTCTTATTTCAGTTAATTATTTGATATCTGGTTTGTTAGACTGGAAATCAATTTTGGTTCAAGTGTTTTAAATTTTTTTTTGCCGCTGATTGCTCTTTAGATTTGTGTTGCTGCTTTGGTTTCTGATTCTAATTGTCGATTTGCTTGCTGTTTTGCTCTTGATACCTTGAAGTTGACCTTTATTTTCAATTACTTATTTCATAGTTGGTTTGTTACGCTGAAGATCAATTTCGGTTAAAGAGTTCTACAATTTTTTCACGCTGATTGTTCTTTGGATTTGTGTTGCTGCTTCAATTTCTGATTTTAATTGTCGATGTAATTGCTGTTTTGCTCTTGATACCTTTGAAATTAATGTTTATTTGCAATTTTTTATTTCAGTTACTTATTCTGAAATTTTTGTCCTGCTAATTGTTTTTTCGATTTATTTTGCTGCTTCAGTTTTTAATTTTAATTGTTCATTTAATTGTTGTTTTGCTCTTGATACTTTTAAAGTTGAGGTTTATTGTCAATTTCTTATTTCAATTACTTATTTTGTAGTTGATTTATTACCTTGAAGATCAATTTCGGTTACAGAGATGTATAATTTTTTCCTGGTTTTGCTTTTGATATCTTTGAAGTTGAGGTTTATTTTCAATTTCTTATTTCAGTTAATTATTTGATATCTGGTTTGTTAGACTGGAAATCAATTTTGGTTAAGGTTTTTTTTTTTTTTTTGTCGCTGATTGTTCTTTGGATTTGTGTTGCTGCTCCGGTTCCTGATTTTAATTGTCGATTCACTTGCTGTTTTACTCTTGATACCTTTGAAGTTGAATTTTATTTTCAATTTATTATTTCAATTACTTATTTCATAGTTGGTTTGTTACGCTGAAGATCAATTTCGGTTAAAGAGTTCTACAATTTTTTAACGCTGATTGTTCTTTGGATTTTTGTTGCTGCTTCAATTCATGATTTTAATTGTCGATTTAATTGCTGTTTTGCTCTTGATACCTTTGAAATTAATGTTCATTTCCAATTTCTTCTTTCAGTTACTTATTCTGAAATTTTTCTCCCGCTAATTGTTCTTTCGATTTATTTTGCTGCTTCAGTTTTTAATTTTAATTGTTCATTTAATTGTTGTTTTGCTCTTGATACTTTTAAAGTCGAGGTTTATTGTCAATTTCTTATTTCAATTACTTATTTCATAGTTGATTTATTACGTTGAAGATCAATTTCGGTTAAAGAGTTCTTAAATTTTTTCTCGCTGGTTGTTATTTGGACTTGTGTTGCTGCTTAAGTTTCTGGTTTTAATTGTCCATTTAGTTGCTGTTTTGCTCTTGATACCTTTGAAATTGATGTTTATTTCCAATTTTTTCTTTCAGTTACTTATTTGATAGTTGATTTGTTAGGGTAGAGATTAATTTCAGTGAAAGTGTTCTAAAATTTGTTCTCGCTAATTGTTCTTTCAATTTATGTTTTTGCTCTTGATACCTTTGAAGTTGAGGTTTATTTTCAATTTCTTATTTCAGTTAATTATTTGATATCTGGTTTGTTAGACTGGAAATCAATTTCGGTTCATGTGTTTTAATTTTTTTTCCCGCTGATTGCTCTTTAGATTTGTGTTGCTGCTTCGCTTCCTGATTCTAATTGTCGATTTGCTTGCTGTTTTGCTCTTGATACCTTTGAAGTTGAACTTTATTTTCAATTTATTATTTCAATTACTTATTTCATAGTTGGTTTGTTACGCTAAAGATCAATTTCGGTTAAAGAGTTCTACAATTTTTTCACGCTGATTGTTCTTTGGATTTGTGTTGCTGCTTCAATTCATGATTTTAATTGTCAATTTAATTGCTGTTTTGCTCTTGATAACTTTGAAATTAATGTTCATTTCCAATTTCTTCTTTCAGTTACTTATTCTGAAATTTTTCTCCCGCTAATTGTTATTTTGATTTATTTTGTTGTTTCAGTTTTTAATTTTAATTGTCCATTTAATTGCTGTTTTGCTCTTTATACCTTTGAAGTTGAGGTTTATTGTCAATTTCTTATTTCAATTACTTATTTCATAGTTGGATAATTATGTTGAAGATGAATTTCGGTTAAAGAGTTCTTAAATTTTTTCCCGGTGGTTGTTATTTGGATTTGTGTTGCTGCTTCGGTTTCTGATTTTAATTGTCCATTTAATTGCTGTTTTGCTCTTGATACCTTTTAAATTGATGTTGATTTCCAATTTCTTCTTTCAGTTACTTATTTGATAGTTGATTTGTTAGGGTAGAGATCAATTTAAGTGAAAGTGTTCTAAAATTTATTCTCGCTAATTGTTCTTTCAATTTATGTTGCTGCTTCAGTTTTTCATTTTAATTGTCGACATGCTTGCTGTTTTGCTCTTGATACCTTTGAAGTTGAACTTTATTTTCAATTTCTTATTTCAATAACTTATTTCATAGTTGATTTGTTACGTTGAAGATCAATTTTGGTTAAAGAGTTCTACAATTTGTTGCCGCTGATTGTTCTCTGGATTTGTGTTGCTGCTTCAATTCCTGATTTTAATTGTTGATTTCATTGCTGTTTTGCTCTTGATACCTTTGAAATTCATGTTTATTTACAATTTTTTCTTTCAGTTACCTATCTTGAAATTTTTCTCCCGCTAAGTGTTATTTTGATTGATTTTGCTGATTCAGTTTTTAATTTTAATTGTCCATTTAATTGCTGTTTTGCTCTCGATACCTTTAAAGTTGAGGTTTATTGTCAATTTCTTATTTCAATTACTTATTTCATAGTTGAATTATTACGTTGAAGATCAATTTCGGTTAAAGAGTTCTTAAATTTTTTCCCGCTGGTTGTTCTTTGGATTTGTGTTGCTGCTTTGATTTCTGATTTTAATTGTTCATTTAATTGCTGTTTTGCTCTTGATACCTTTGAAGTTGAGGTTTATTTTCAATTTCTTATTTCAGTTAATTATTTGATGTTTTCTATTTGAATTGCTGATTGGATGACTGTTCTGTTACTGTTGCGAACAATTGATCTAAAAATATAAAAAAAAATGGCGCTTTAATTTTCGATTTATTTTCTGTTTTGCTCTTGATACCTTTGAGGTTAAGGTTCATTTTTAATTTCTTATTTTACTTACTTATTTGATAGCTGATTTGTTAGGTTAAAGATTTATTGGAGATATTTTTATCAGGTTAAACATATTTTAGAAAACTGATAGTAAATTATTAGTTTTTTGAAACTGCGTTGGTAGCATAATTAATTTGCAGCCTAACAAATTGAAAATAAACTTAAACTTAAAACGTATCAACAGTGAAACAATAATTAAATTGACAATTAAATTTAAAAATTAAAAGCAGCAAAATAAAACTGTAAAATAATCGTTTAAGAGTGGTAACGCTGAAATAATTTGCCACACAAAAAATAAGGAAACGAATTAAACAGCATCAATAGAACAATAATATTTGCAACAGGATGACAAATCAGAACATAAATGGAACGACATATGGAAGTAAACAAAGAACAGGGCAAGACAGAGCAAGTAATTGTATTGGAGCAGCAAAACTTGTTCATCTCACAACACAATAATGCAAGGTGAACATAGACAACGATATTGTCAATGAAATAATGGCCAAGTATATTGAGTCATGGAAGGCAAACAAATCATGTAAGATGAACATGAAGCAATAGAGGGTAAAGAAAGAACTCACCGTCAATAGAGGAATAAAAGGCTGAAGACTTTATTCCATCACACAACAATGCAAGCTGAACATGGACAATGACATTGTTAATGAAATTATGGCCAAGCATATCGAGTCATGGAAGGCAAAAAACTCTGGAAGCTGAACATGCAACAATAAATGAAAAAACCAAAGAACTCACCGTCAATTGATTAACCAAAGGCCGAAGATTGACGAAAGACGATCCAGACACACAGAGAAAGCAAGAAATAAGTAAAGAAATGTGAAAAAGAAAATGGAACGAAGGAAAAGGAGAAATGCGATGAACAGGAATTCAGAGTAAAACCGGAACAATTAACAATGTCATGAACGGGAGTTTAGAACCTGACGTTGATTTTAGAAAGAGTTCTGCAAAAGGTGGCATAAAAATGCATGAGGTGGCTTCAAGTGCCAGCTGTGAAGGATTTAAGGCGGCGTCGATGCAGTTAGCGACAAAAGATATTTATTATTTTCAGGGTGAGCTGTTTTTTCTTTGCTCGAATCCACAACTAATAATGAGATGCATTAAATATTACTGTGGTGAAGTTAATGTGTGTTTGAAATTTTTAACGGGCGTACACTTTGCAATTAAATTGAAGAAGCTGTGCACGTCGTCGCGTGTGTGCAAACTGAAAAGAGTTTCATTTTGTCAATTTTGGGCGCGAAGTCTCGCGTCAAATCTCGCGTGTAGCTGCACAATATAAAATCACAGTGCATGGGCCGAATTTGTATATCACGCAGCTGTTTTGTTCTCTCCTTTTGACAGTGAAACTCACGCAGGCACTCATCTTTTTCTGAGGTGTTTAATGTGCACAAACAGCGTGGCTCACTTTCTTTCAATCAACATTGACTGACTGTATGAAATCAGAAGTGCAGCTCCTTAGTTGCCAAAACATCACAGCACATCTGCGTCAAAGTGGACATTTTAAAACGCATTGCATGGGTCAAAATTGCATATCACGCAGCTGCTGTTTTGTTTCCTTTTTACAGTGCAATGCACGCACAATGAATGTCGGTTGACAGAAACGAAAGATGTGCGTGCATTGCAAAAAAAAAGAATAATTAAAAAAAAACGAAAAAAGAAAGCAAAAGAATGTAGTAACACCGTCTATTCATTTAAAAATTACTATTAGCATAACATAATTAGTTGTTAATTGAAAGAAGTGTAGAACACCGTCTGTTCAAGCAAACAAACGACAGTTTTAAAAAAAATAATAATAAAAATTACAAAAAAAAAAAGAAAAAGGAAAGCAACTTTTGCAGGCAGTTGCTTTTCAAATAAAATTTGGTGGCCAACAGATTCGAACCCCTGCGCGCTGCATTGTCCAGCGCGCAGTGAACCTCTCGGCCACACCCACTCATCTGTCTATCTCCACCATAGAAAATAGAAAAATAAAGCCTGTGTAAAAAAAAAAAAAAAGGAGCACAAACTCGCACGAAGAAGGGAGGCAAATTGCGAGTCCACAGTATTTTCAGTCTGTGTGAACAGTGCAATTCTGAGCTCTTTTAGCTCTTTAGGTAATATATATATATATATATATTAAAAAAACTATTAATGAAATAAAATAATTATAAAAATAATTAATGAAATAGCATATGTTTTTTTATAACTTATCGCTATTTAAAGAATCAATCAGCTATAAAACCCGTGTTTTTGATATATAAAGTTATGTTGTCTTAGCAATTATTTTTTTAATCATGATATTTCAGCAATATTTTTAATTAAGTATAATATTTTTTTAAATGATAAAAATAATGGAATTGCATTTTCTAGAAGTCAAGAACTAAATTATTGTTAGTTTTTGTAAAATTTCGGCCGCGTCAATAAAGGCTAATTGATTAATATTTTATTTATGTTACTTTATCAAGTTCTTAAAAAAGTTAAGATGATTGTTTGGGAAAAAAATGATTTATCATAGATTATTATTTTTTATTACAAAAGAGAGGTTTAAATTTAAGAACTATTAACATAATGACATTAATATTAGAGGAGCTAGAGACCAAATTTTGTGTGTTTATTTTCATTTTTTTTAAAATTATTTTTTGTATAATAGAATATTCAATTAATTTTTTTAATTTTTTATTAAATACTTTTAACGAGGTGATATAAAAAATAGAAATTAAAAAAAAATTAATTAAAAAACACGTTTAAAAAATATACCAACCACCATTCTCGTAGCAGTTACTGCAGCTCAATGCTTCGATGTGATCAATCGGTAAGTTCGTGGGCTTCTAATTTGATTAAGTATACCTCACATGGGCCCATGTTTGTGTTTTATCTTCTTTTTTCTCCTCTTCACTTGCCCCCTGGCAGCCTCGAAACAGTGAAAGCTCAGCTCACGCGATCATTTAATTAAAAATTAAATTAATTAAATATAATAAAATTTGATTTTTTAAAATATAATTAAAAATTTAATAACTATAATGTTAGAGAATTGTTTAAAAGTAATTATTTAATTATATAATTTAAAAAATAATTATATTATATATAAAATAATTGCACTATATTTAAAATAATATACAAAAAAATAATTCTTTTAAATGGTTTTTGCCATTAAAATACACATAAATAAAAAAATTATATTTATATTATTTAAAAAATTATTTTATCAATTTAACTCTCCAAAATTATTTTTATCATTAAAAATGCTGTTATTACCTCGATCAGCAGCATATCACGGTCTTAACGCCCTCCCACGTGCACATTTTTGACCTCCTTGCGGACCCCTCCCACAAATTTTAACCGTTTTGACCATTTAGTCCTTTCTTTGACCATTCAGTCCTTTCTTTGCCCTATAAATATATAAATTCCAGAAAACAGCCCCTCTCTTCCTTCCCCAGCCACTACCTGCCGAAGCGTAAATTCCTGTTTCCCTCCAAAAGGTAACGTTTCATGTCGTTTACACCCTCTTCACTATCTCTTACTTTCTGTGCTATCCCTTCATTATCAGATCTTGATTCTCTCTCGCTTTCATTGATAATCAATCTCTTCTAACGCTATGAATCTCAACAGAAACTCTTAACTTGAGTAACAATCACAGTTAGATCTAATATTTTCTCTCTGGCTGCAGCATTTTCAAAAGTTGAGTAAGATTGTTGGTAGAAGAGAAGTTACAGGTGCTGTGATCTTCAAGCCATGAATTCGAGGAGGTTAGTTAGTTAGCAACTCCCCCCCCCCCCCTTTTTTCATTTCAAATTGATGCAATTGAACGGTATTGATGAGTGATCGAGGGAGGCTCTAGGTTTTTTTTGGTGGAGTAGCAGCGCATGTTTTTTCAAATTAAACGAGCATTTTCCTGCTTGAGCTTGTCAAAGTGGCTCATACCTTGTGCCGAGTCATATATCTGTCTGCTAACAACTGCGGAATCTGCTCTCGCCACCATTCGTAGCTGAAAAATGGTTCGCAAACGATTTCAAGAGACCAAAACAGGTAAACCACGCCCAACACAACAAAGAAATTTGTCTTTTAGAAGCTATAAAATCAGGAACAAAAGTTGGTGATTTCCCGTGTTTGTTTTTTAAAAAATCAACTTGAGCCCCAACTGCTCGATGAAATGTTTGAACTTGTTTCCTTCTTTATTTTATTATTTTTCTTAATTTCAGGTATTGAATATCTGAAATCAGTGGATTACGATAAGTATCTGAGGAAAGTAGGAGTAGGAAAAGAAGACCATTACTTCTGGAAGCAAATAGGCAAGGCGCTTCTCTGCACATACACTCTCATCGGTACTGTGTGGGTTTACAACGAAACATCACCACTTGGTTGGTGGACACTGAAACCAAAACCAAAGGAGGAAAGAGAACTTGCCCACTTGTATGACAGGCGAGAATTTCCATATCCAGGCGATGAAGAAGCAATGGAAGAGTTTGTTGCGAAGGGAGGAATGATTGGCACGACAATTGGGCCGAAGGGGACTGTGGAGACTGATAAGGATTCGTATAATTTTCAGAAACAGTTGCAGGAAAAGAAGTTTGAACAAGAAGCACAGAAGCTGTGGTTTAGGATGAGAAACGAGGTTATTCAAGAGCTTCAAGATAAAGGGTATGATGTTGAGTGAAAGAGTTGTTTGATTTTTATGTTGAAGTGGTTGGTTGTGGTAGTTTTTCATTTGGTATATTTGAATGCTTTATGTGTTCAATGTTTTTGTTTGATGATTGTAAATGGAGAATATGACAGTTAATCTTTGTGTTATAGCATGCTGCTTGCTATAATGATTAAGATTTCAAAGGTAACTGCATGCTGCTATCTGTAATGCAATTCATTATGCAACATGCATTGAGAATTGCCTGTGATTAAAGAAGATGGTGTGTGTTTCAGTTAGTCACTCAAATTAGAAATTTACCTCTTTCTTATTCTTAAGCAAGTCTCCGTCGTTTATGTTTTATCCTCTATTTCCTTTTCGTTTGTTTTGAGATGCAAGGCTGTAGGAGTCTAATTGTCTATGAAATCGATGTGGTTTACAGAAAACCTCATTGGATTCTAGGTCTTTTCATAACTAATTGATGTGAGCTCTGCTGA
Organism: Salix brachista; assembly: GCA_009078335.1. Classification (NCBI taxonomy): domain Eukaryota; kingdom Viridiplantae; phylum Streptophyta; class Magnoliopsida; order Malpighiales; family Salicaceae; genus Salix; species Salix brachista. Next base: position 3,870,139 of record CM018580.1, on the reverse strand, counting down.
CAACTTGTGATATTCTGCAAAACAAGTCGTGTGTTTGATAGTATATCCTCGGATTCTGAAGTTAGCCAAATGGAGTAGGAGGTAAGCCTTTGAGGTTATGTCGTATGTGTTTGCATAGGTGTAAATATTATTGAGGTTGAAGAAGAGAATGTAAGCTCTCGGTGTGTTTATGAACGAGCTTTTTATCTTGCTTACCTGTGATTCATGAGAGTTTATTTACTTACAAGTCAAGTCTACCTACATGGAGCGATAAGGTGATGTTAACATTAAGAAGGTTGGGGAAAAAAGATGATATGGCGATGTTAACATTAAGGTGGCTGGTGGGGAAAAAAAAGTTTGATCCAAGCGTATCTATGTTAGGTTCGATTATGACTTGCTCGAGCCCAACTAAAAAGAGGTCAAAATATGGCATTGGCCATGGCCGAGCTCGACTAGGAGGGGAGGCTAACTTTGGTTTTCCATGGATTTTGAATTATGCCTAGTGAAGCGAATTTAAGGATGGGGGGTCTTGGACCCTATCTTTTGATCATATGCTTGAGTTTGGATACTTTTGAAATAGGCAAGGGTTCCTTTTGCCTTATCCATCAAAATCTGAATTTGATTGCATTAAAATATGGGAAGATTGGAAATTTGCAGCACAATTGTCAAAAGAAGTCTCAACGGGAAACTGGAAAGTTTAAACTTTGTTAAATTTTCATTCTCACGGTCTCTTAACTTGTCTGCAATTAAACCAGGTCTTTGATTGAATGGTAATATAGATATTAATTGTTTATATTTATATTTATAAATATTTAGTGATGCCAACATTGTAATAGTTACTCATATTTTAGTCACCTTTGAAAACTAATGTTCATTTTAAGAAATTATATATTCATTACACAAGATCAAATGAAAACCTTAACCTACCTGTCCAAAATTGTTTTAAACTCAAATACTAAATGTTGTTATTTATCAATCATGGTTTGGTACAATCTTTTAGCCTGTCCAAGGATTAAGATGGGGACAACTTGTGCAAGAAATTGCTTAACCACTATCAAGCTAATGATGACAATGGTTGCATTGAATTATTTGGATATATATCGACGGGAAACGGTAGGTATCGTCAGTCAGGGGCTCTTGCAGGGATGCAGGCATTAGACACATACAGTTCCGGGCTCCAGGGCCCGAGCATATTACGTGGCAGAAATTAGGGATTCCGACGAGAAACTCCAACAGGATACCACCAATCAATTCTGTCCGATGAAGATAATGACTCATCAGAGAAGCAATTACTGGAAACCTGTAACAAGGCGTCTGGGTGGGACATGCAGCCCCCACAAAAGCTTACCTTTTAGTCGTTGTGGTGGTACAAGGGAAGAGGTATTTGACATTGCATTTAAAAAATGTTTTTGCAAGAAATTGATTTAAAAAAAATAAATAAAAAGTCTGGTGATTTAAATTATTTTGATGTGTTGATGCCAAAAATAATTTAAAAAAATAAAAATAAATATTATTTTGATGTATTTTAAAATAAAAAACACTTTAAAAAACAACCTCGAAAACATTGTTAAATAGACACTTAGCCACCGTGTTAAAAGTAAAGATTAGAAGGATTTGAAATTGTTTATTATTGAAAAATATATGAAAATAATATTTTTATTATTTTTTAAAAATTATTTTAATATCAGCGCATAAAAATAATTTAAAAACACTAAATTGTTTTAATTTAAAATAAAAAATAAAAATAAATTTTTCTTCAAAAACAATTTTAAAATACAATATCAACCATATGATATTACGAGCTTCCAATACATGATTGAAGTTGCTACCCATATGAAGCAACTGCACCCGTCATCTCATCCATTATCAACAAGGAAGTTGCAAGACTTCAACTACCAGCCCAGCAGACCTGATATTTATATGTCTATAAAGTGTGCAACGAGAGTTCTAGAATGGTGAGAGAGCATCATAGTCAACAAAAGTCCAGCCAGTTTTTTAATTTTTCTTTTTTAAATAAAATAAAAAAAGGGACTGGACTAGGATATAATAAAGCTGGCGGCATTGCTAGGAAACAGAAGTAATTTTCGATCCTTTACGCGCAAGCATCTTCCCCTGCACCAAAAAGCAAAAAAGCAAGATTTTCTACGGGCAACCTGCAGCTACACACGTGAAGCCCAATCCCACGGGATGAAGAGCAAGACATCCAAGTACCAGAAATCTTCTTTTAAGTGCATCAAATGTATTGCACTTAACTAGACAAGAGTGTTTCAGATTTACAGCTACGCAAGGCGAGCTTTGACAATGATTTCACCGTACAGATCTAATCTGGTAATAAGAAGACAATAAAAGTCCAATAATCAGTGCACAGTCCGCTGAACTAATCAAATCTCAACTAATCAAAAACCACAAGGTCTAATACTCTGAAACATGTAAAACTGGATTCCATTCTCAAAACATTGCGCCAGATATGTTAAAATTTGATTGCATCCCTGTCTGTAATGATGCTTCAATTTATCCGAAAGCCACCAGCAATCTTTTCTGGAAGCAAATACATTCTCTATAAGGCTCGCAGCCTACTGTACTATCGAGGGAGTGATCAGTAACAAGTTCCAGGAACACTTCAGTTCCACATGAATGTGTCAAAAAAAGAAACAAGCACCATTCTTGAACATTCTAAATGGAAATAAAGGTTTTTTCTGATTAATTATCATTGCTGCGTTGTTAGGAACACGTATTCAGCAGACAACAGGTAGCAAATATATGGTGTTTTTATCTATTGAACAAGGAGAGTCACATTAACTTGTGTCTTTACAAGTTACAACAGCAGATTTCATTGAGACAATTGATGGCACCTTTACAAAACATTCCTTGACATAGAATTTGAGTTGTTTAGCCTACTCTTTCCAGATTTGCTTCTTCTATAACTCCTTAATGGTGAGAGGTAGAACCCTGGCAGTCCATTATCAAAGTTGTTTGGAGAATACCTGCTACTCCGGTTCCGCTGCAGCAAAAGCTCTTCCCCTCTCTTGATGCCGCTTGCTTTGCTCCCAGAACCATTTGCACTACAATCCATCTGGCAGGAATCCCTTTCACTCGCAGTATAGCTCCGGATAAGCTTCGGGCTCTCAATCCTGTCTGCTTCTCCGTCGGCCACGCCACTTGAATTCTGGCAAGACTCTGGTATTGGCCCGTCAACCGCATTTCCACTAGCACGACTCTCCTCATCTCCACATTTGCTCTGGCTACTCCTCTGCATCAAACCCCAAATATTCCACGCACCATACCACTTACGCGAGTTCTTGAATTTGAAACCCTTCTTACTGGCCCCGCCACCAGTAATTGAACTAGCACATTTGGAAACGGCATCCACATTCTCCTCGCGATGATCTTTGAGCGAGTACCAATTTGAGCCCTTCAATTCTTTCTCTGTGACCAGCAACTTCGCCCCATGGAATAACCCGACTGTTTCAGGAGATACCTTGGCATTCGACATTGATTTAAACTCTTCATCCCCTAGCCCCACTCTCCTGTTAGATCCGGAACGATCAAAACTACTCCTCCTCCTATCTGAATAGTAATTCCTAGTTAGCATCGTACCTCCAGGACTACTTTCCCCTTCATTCTTCAGACTATCGTTCTCCTTTGCATTCTCAACACCACAACTAGGCAGCTTGACATCCTCCATAACCGACACCAATGGAGTTAGCCTCGGATAATTTTTACCAATTAAATTTCCATCCCAGGAAGCCCTAGGCTCATCAAACGAATAGCGAGAGTCATCAACAGACAACCGTGCTACATCCACAGATAATCTTGGATCAGTGTCACAAGATCTCCTCCCAAATCCATACTCTCCAATCTCTGATTGCGTCTCTCTCAATTTCCTGATACTCAACTTCTCATTTTTCACCAAACCACCAAGATTTTCCCCATCTGTCTTCTCCTTCCTTCTATGCTTTCGCTGCCATTTCCCTAATTTCTTACTAAACACTGAAGCTACCTCCCAAAAACTCCCTGCAATATCCTTAAGATCTCTCCCACCAGTTTTCTTTCCCTCCCATTCAAGGTCTATAAACTCCTTCATTGTTTTAAACTCTCCATCCTCTTCAAAATCCTCCACATTCCTTTCACAGTTATTCGCATTCTGCGCAGAAACCCTAATCTCCCCTAAAATTTCCTCTTCTTTTAATTCAAGCCCTGAATCCAAACCCTTTGGCTTTTCAATCGAGGAGCTTCTTCTTTTATCATCGACGTGGAAGAGACCATTGAGAGTGTTACGAGCCGGTCTAACGTCGCATGATCTGCGGCGGGGCTCAGAGGTGGTGGCAGTAGTGGAGGCATTGATATTGTTGCTTGTTGTGGTGCTGGAGTAGGATTTGCTCCTACGGAGCTCGGCGGCGAGATGGGTCACGGGGGTTTCTTGGTGGGTGTCAGGGTCGATGCCGGCGAGGCGTTCTCGAAGACAGGAGGCGCATAATCCGGTAATGGGTTTGGATGGGTGGCGGTGGCAGGAAAGGTGGCGGTGCTTTTGGGGATGAGGTTGCGGTGCTTGAGTCATGGCTGGTGGTGTGGAGTGGAAGCTAAGCTCATGTTTGAGAGAGAGGGGGGGCAAAGCGTGTAGGAGGGAGCGGTGGGTGGCTGGTAAAGTGGAAATGAAAGAGAGAAACCCCTTCATAAACCCTTCCTCAATCTGGGATTTGCAATCTATGCTTGCCAATGACCACTTATTTAACAACAAAATAAATAACAGCAAATTTAATTATATATATTTCTATAAACATAATTATTTACAAAATAATCAAAGGCTAAATTCATCTTTTCTACACGAATGAAATATTCTAGTAAAAATTAAATTTACGAAAATTTTGTTTTTTTAGCCTCACGTGATATTTAAATATCAGTGAGTTTTTTTTTGAATTTGAGAAAATTTCTTTTTTTTAGTTATATTTTGCCGATATAGATTAAACGAGTAAAACCTCAATTATCCTAGACTCTTATAAAATAAACATGTCTTGACTCGAATCCTTCCAATCGCTTAACCAGCATGTCACACTTTTTAAATACTAAATCCCAATGAGTGATACAGAGGGAATCACCTTTATTATATCATCTAGAATTAATAAAAATTAATAATTTTAGTGGAATTATGAAGCTTTTTTTTTTAAAAAAAAAAAACCCTATGAATCAAAAAAAAATCCAAATGAATGTGTTTTAAAAGTATTTTTGAAAAAATTAAAAAATATTATTTTTGTTTTTTATTTTGAATTATTATTTTGATATTTTTAGATCATTTTAATACACTAATATGAAAAAAAATTTAAAAATAAATATAAAAATATTTTAATTCATTTTAAAACACAAATTACTTTAAAAAACACCTCAACCTCAACCGCAGTCACAAACATATCCTGAATCTTCAATAAATTCTACTTCAAAGTTTTTCATTTTTTTTTTCTTTTAAGAAATCCATGAAACACGTTATAATTGATTTTCATACACTAAAATTAAATTTACATTTCTAATTTGATTAAAATACAAACTAGCCATACTAAGATATTTTATTTTTTTCAAATGTGAGATTTAAATTCACTCCGCCTAGATATTATTTAAAATTCCATTCCAAACAGTATTCCATAAAAATTAAATTGTTTTCCTGTTTAGATTTTTTATATATTTTATTTTGACGTGTTTATATTAAAAAAAAAATTAATAAATAAAAAATATGTATATTATTTTAAAAATACTTATTATTAAACTTCCAAACACAGAAACAGTTCATGGTTAGAAGCACACGTAAGCTGATAATTGTCTGTCACAGATCTCAACAGATCAAGTGGAGTGAGCCCTTCGATGGTGGACAAAACAATTCACTCGTGGCACAGGCCTCGCACGAGCAGTTTTTTTTGTTTTTTCTTGGCACGAATAAAAATGAGACGGAACGTGATGGCCATGATTGAGCCAGGCAGAAAGGATCTCACGGCTGACAGCAAAGCAAGAGAAGGCTTCCTTGCCCTTTATTTTGTTTTCACCTTCACTGTTTTTATGCTTGTAAAGTAGCTAAAGTAAACGAGCATCGCTTGGTGCTTAAGTTAAATGTAGCAGCGACAGGCATGAGTTGGCATACTTTTGAGAAAAAAATATTTTTTTTTATTTTTTTACTATGTTCGATGTAAATAATGATTTTTAAAAAAATAAATATTATATTTATATATTCCAAGAAAAAACACTTTAAAATTAACTTTTATATTATTTTAATGAGATATATTGTAAAAGTTTTATTTATGTTTTAGTTGATGACTAGTTTGTCCATTACGAGCAACACTATTAGTACACTCTAACTAGATAATAAATTTTGAATTTTTTCAACTTAATTTTTTATTTAGTCTGTTAAAAAAACTATTTGTCATTATTATTAAATTAAATTTTACACAATAACCTTGAAACGTTTTTCTATTTGACTCTTTGACAACCCTAAATTTAAAATTAACCTTGTATGAACTTTATATGACCCAATTGATTTATCGAGTTCAAAGATAACTTGAATAATTTATATAAGTATGCATTGACTTTAAAAGAAAATCATAAATGATTTTGACTATAGTTTTATAATTTAATTCGCCAAACTCGTGAATTGAATAGTGGACTTCATCTAAATTAAAAAAAAAAGCTATATTTTTTTATTTAATATCATAACAATAAAACAGATGTTCGTAAAAGCTAAGTATTGATCAAATATTAGCATGATTGGTCAAAACGACAGTAACCTCATAAGAACAAAAATACAATGGTTAATTTAAAATTAAAAAAATATTATGTGATGAAATTAAAAAAAAAAGATTAGGAAAAAAAAGTTGTTTTTGAAAAAAGATTAATAAAAATTCTCAACTCTTTTAGTAGGGATCTAAAAGGGAAATAAAATGGAATTTGTTTTTGAAAAAAGAAAGAAAGATGATTAACTGTTAAAATAGAGTTTTAATACCATTATTATAGAATAATATAAATTATATTTTGGAGCTTACCTAACAGCTTAAGTTTTTAGGTGAGATAATTTTTTAATATAATATTAGAACGTTATTGATCCAACGATCACGAATTCAAGTCTCATCATTTCTATTCTGTTCGATAAAAATTAAGCACTATATAGTCTAAGTCTGTACAAATTTTAAGGCCAAAAGACTTTTAAGAAGTAAATTAAAAAATAATATAAATTATATCTTGATATCAGTATATTTGATAAAAATTTATGTGAGATGATATTCTTTTATTATAAAGTATAATTCTCTTAAAAATATACCGTTGCTTATCAAGTATGTCCAAAACATTTGCTGGTCAACTCCACCGTGGAGAACTACAATTGGCATAGAAATTTACCCCCTCGTGGTTCTCCCCTATGCACCAAAACAATGCTTTGAAAATACGAGGCCAGTCTTGGGACAAGTGTTAAACCTAGGATTTCTTAATTTTATCATAGTGCGTTTTAAAAAATTATAAATTAAAAAAATATTTATTATATATTATGTGTTATTTTAATTTTCTGATATAAAAATAATTCTAAGAAAATAATTTTTTTTAAAAAAAAACAATTTTCACCAGCATTCCAAATAAACTTTAAAATAGATCTTCTATCCATCCACCTAGTTTACCTGGTCTGGGCTTCTCTATCATTGTTAGAGTCCGAGTCTTTGGGGCTGCCTATTCTGCCTCTTATATCATTTTCTCGTATGATAGTTTCACTATGGGCCGGGCTTCAAAACCTGGGCCTGTTTTTAATAGATTTAGGGTATAGCTTAGTTTCATTTTTTATGCTGGTACTTTTAGCACATGCTTTCGCAAGTGTGCCCATGATTTTTTTTTTTTATAAAAATATTAAAATTAATTATAGAAAATGAAAAATGAAAAATATGTATTATTATTTTGGATAAAACAATTTATATATATTACGAATACATAAATTTTAATCATGAATGGATTTTTTTTAATTTAAAACTGCACTAAATCTCAACATCATTTGGTTTTTATAAATTGTTTTATTTTTTAAACATTACGTGAGGAAAAAATATTAATGATATAGACAACAAAAAATATTAATATCATTAAATTATAGGGGCTGAGTTAATTAAATTTATTATTGGTGAAATATTAGGGTTTGAACTCCATAACTTTTAAAGGAAACTATTCTTGCTCTTGCTTGAAATTGTGATGATTTTTTTAAAAGTAGTTTTTATTTAAAAATATAAAATTAATGTTTTTTTTTTATATAATGTTGATATATTGATATTAAAAATATTTTTTTCTATAAAAATATATTATATTAATATATTTATAGTTATTCATTTTTTAAAAATATAATAAGACACATTATTAAAAATAAAAAAAGAGCACTATAACAGTTGAAGTGTAGCTAATTACTTAACTTACTCTTTTTAACACGAAACTTCGTGCTTAATTGCGATAACGACGCCGCGCCCATTAACCCCTCAGGTTAAAAAGGTTCATGGGATTGGAAATGACTATTGACCAGAACCATCACAGCTTCAGGGAGAATTGAAAGATTTAGACGAGAATCGAGATGGATAAGGCCAGGGAGTTTTTGAATCTGAGCAATGAGGAATCAGAGAGCGTGTCCTCAATCAAGTTTCACCCTCACCGACAATGGATTGAACGCAGTTTCTATGAAGATTTTTCTATCAGAGGGATCCAAGTTGACCGGATTGAACCCGGGTTCATCTCTACCACTTTCAAGGTCCCTCCTCGCCTCACTGTAAGAAAATATACAAACTCCCACCCTCTCTCTGTTTAATTGAACTGTTAGAGGTCTTATAAATTGTGGGATTTTAATTTTATGGAGAATTGTATATGGACTTTCACAGTCGAATTGAATTGAATTACTGATGCGATTTGTTTTATTTTTCGTGGCAGGATAGAAATGGGAAGCTAGCAACTGGGGCAATTGCAAACCTCGTTGATGAAGGAGGAGCTCTAGTTGCCCAAGCTGAGGGTGTCTCTATTCTTGTCTCCGTGGATATGTCCATCTCTTTTCTTTCCACTGCAAACGTTAATGTAAGCGCAATCCTTTCCTTTCAGAATATAAAAGAAGAAATCTCATTTTTCCTTTACACATGTATAAACCTTTTCAGATTAGCACCTTGTTATTTGTCATTTAATTTTTGTTACATGTAATGTTTAATCTGTTCCCATTAGTGATGATTTTCGTAGTCAGTAGCTGGGCAATTTTTTCTTTCCTCATAAAGGAAATGATAGCATGGGATTTTGATTTTGCACCGAGTTGATATGATGGGCGTGTTAACTTACTGTCCATCTTTTTGATGGGAAAATTGCAGGATGAACTAGAGATTACTGCGAGGATTTTAGGACGAAAAGGGAGCTATGCTGGAACAATTGTTCTTGTGAAAAACAAAGCAACAGGGGAGTTAATTGCAGAAGGTCGACATTCCTTGTTTGGCAAACATAAAAGCAAAATGTGATTGTATCGAAGTTTTGCTTGAAGTCTAGGGTGCAGATTTTACTTCACTACAACTATGATGCCAGACAAGTGTATGCCATATCTTTCCAGACAAGATGAATATCTGCAATTTACTTCGATTTCGGTTTGCCATTCATTTTGATGTTGGAACTTTGATTGTCTAGCTTGAGAATGGATGGTATTTTTTGCATGGAAAATAGGTGTCCCGAACCTCATGATGTGCATGACTGTTTGTTTGTGTGGTTAAGATTGTTTTTTAAAATGTTTTTCGTTTAAAAATGTGTTAAAATGAACTACCGAGCACTTAATTTTTTTTTTAAAAACGATTTTGAAATGCAGTGACAAAAGCTCAACTAGATTTCTAGATACTGAGCAGTATATTGACAAAAGGTTTGTTCCATACTCAAACCAGTTGAACTAGTGTTCCAACATTTTTGGTCTCTGTCCTATTTCGATGTCGGATTGATTGCCATTCATGGACGACGAACTCTCCCAACAATTTTTCGCGGCAGTGCTAGAAGTTGAGCTTCGGAGATGGAAAACGAAGCAACATTTTTGGTCCCTGTCCTTTCAGGCGCTTGCTCTCTTAGATTATTCTCCATGGGAAAAGATTTCTAATCCCTCCTTTCAGGCGCTTGCTCCCCAGGAGGGCAAGTTCAACGGCAAGAGATATCTTGGAGAGTTAAATCTTTAAAATGATTTTTTGAATAGTATATATATGGTTTTTTTGTTGATATGTTCTCAAATGATAAAAGCCATTTTGAAGAGCTATTTTTTATCTTATTTTAAATAAAGTTCAATTATTTTGTATATAGTTTAATTATACAATTAATAGGAGTAAGTTATATAATTAAATAATTGCTTTTGAAAAACTCTCAAACAATAAAATTATTATTTTTAATTATATTTAAATAAAAAAATGAATTTAAATATAATTAAAAAACCCACAATATTTGAAATTTGAAATTTAAGCTACTTATTGAATGTTTTTCAAGTAATTTTTTTTTTTTTATGATTGTTGTATTTGAAATTAATTAATGTTACTTATTGTCTTTGAGTGTTAGAAAAACTTAAAAAAACAAAATGAACACATTAACAAATAACCAATAAGTTCAAACATAATTAATTAAAATACATTCCATTACAAATAATTTAATCAAATTAATTACAAATTAATACCTCTATTTTTTATGCTAACTATTATTATTATAATTATTAATAATAATTATTAGTATAACCCCCCCGGTTCCCCTTCATCTCTCAAACTTAAAAACTTCTCCACCCCCCCCTCCGTTTCTTCTCTTTTCCTCTTCTTCGAATCTTCTTCTTCTTCTTTGCCCCCCCTCCATCTCCCTCTACTGTGTTATTGTTGTGTTTTTCATTATTGTTGTTGTGTATTTCATTGCTTTGATTTTGTTGATTGTTGTTGCAAAAGTATAATTCCAACAGCTCTTTTTAATTTTTTGCTCTACATCGATCACATGTGGGAATGCCTTCTCAGCTGAAAAAGAGACAAAATGCCTCTCTAATTGAAAACATTAAATTAAACAAAAATAACTAAAATTTAAAAAATTTAGCTTTGTCCCTCGGAATTCCTCTGCCGTTAGACTTGGTCTAAGATGCCAACTTGGTTCCTAATCGTTGCGAATGCTATACATAGCTGGGTACTTAACACTTCGTACTTCAATCTAGAATCTGTCATTAATTCTCCTCTCTTGTGCTGAATATGTGGCTTCGAATGATTGTTCTAGGTGAAGGGTCTGCTTCCTCGTGTTAGCATATGACCCCACCAATCTTTATTGTACAACAGTTCCATATTTTTATCTTCCTCGAGGTACAGATCAGGTCAGTGAAAATCATCAATTAGTTCTGTTGACTGGGCCATTCAATTTAAAATTTCTGTTCGGGGTCGTGGGAGATTACCGCAGTTATTGAAGTAAAACTTTGAATAACATTTTTGTTTGAATTGGTCGATGGAAGGATAAATTAACCACTCAAAAACTCCAAGCTTTGATCGAGAGCCACGACCCGATCGGCCATGGCTCTTAAAATGAAGAAAGCATCTTCTCTCCATATCCCCTGCACAGACCCAACAAAACAGGCCTCTAATCTCCAACATGAACTAAACAAGCGCCATCGAAAAAATCGATCTGTCTTGAGCCATGTCAAAACTGCAGTCAGTAAAGTGGTTGGAGCGTTCACAATTTTGCTTCCTAGGAAAAGCAAGGCCGGCGACATTGTAACTGATGCAGCCAAAAGAAACAAGCAAGTCGGAGGGATATCCTGTAAGTTATCATCTTTATTTTCGCTCGATTTCATGTATATCTCTCAAAAGAAATTGCCTGCTTGGAGGGCCGGCGCATCTTTCACAGAACATGTCATGCTGCTGGGTACCCTTTTCCTTAAAGAGACAAGATCTCTCCATGATATACAAAATAATTACCCAGTTCAATCAATTAAGTGTGATGAAAATACTCGTAGTTTGGCTATGAAGTTACAGCATACCAGGAATCTTGGAAGTTGAGAGAAGTCGAATGATTGTTTTTCTATAATTAATTGCATCAGACACTAATCCTCCTTACAAACCTGCAGTTTCAACTGATCTTTCAACAGGAAGTAAGAGTTCATCAGTATTCAAGTCCTCGAGTACCTATGGATCTTCTAGTGCCACAAGTGGAATGGTTGGGGAAGGTAATTTCTCCATTCAAGAGATTTATAAGATGACCGATAATTTCTCGCCGGCAAATGAGATTGGAGAAGGCAGTTTTTCTACCGTTTACAAGGGGAGGCTCAGGGATGGATCTTACGTTGCAGTGAAGCGTGCTAAAAAGGTATGCATTTATAATTACGGCAGAACAAGAGATGTGGCCCCAGTAACCCTCGAATCATTTTCTGTTTCTTAGTTAGATGTGAATATTATAACAAAAAAATAAATATATAAAAGGGAAGAAAGCGAACCTCTTTTTTATTTTTTTTAGAAGCATAGAATTGGTCCCTCTGCTACAGCTGTTGGTAATTACTTGAAGCTGTGTCGCAGAACACATATGACAAACGTTTGTTGCTGGAGTTCCAGAATGAAGCACTTGCCCTGTCCAAGATAGAACATCTGAATTTGGTGAGATTGCATGGATACGTGGAGCAAGGAGACGAGCGTATCATTGTGGTTGAATATGTTGGCAATGGAAATCTTGGAGAACATCTGGATGGTAAGTGAAGGAGCAGTTAGTTTTCAAATTCCTACAAATCGATTTTAGTCTGTAAGATCCAGAAAATCAGGAACTGTTAATACATGGTTTTCATACTACAATTGCAGTTTGTTATGCCAGAAGCTTATAGTTTATATCGCTCAATTTAAATACTACAATTCGCTTTCCTTTTTAACAGTCAATTGAAAATGTATTACAACAGCAGAAGAAGTACTTCTGTAACTATTTGCTAATGTTTTTAGGATGGTGTGGCACGATGCAGGTAAGAAAGGAAGTATACTTGAAATTGCTGAACGGTTAGATATTGCAATTGATGTGGCTCATGCAATCACTTATCTTCACACGTACACAGGTACAACCTTATTTTCATTCGAAGTTTGTGCTGATCTGATTCAATCATTCAACATTAGCAGCAGCATGATCAATCGATTCTGGATGGGTGATGCATGTAGTTTTTATTTGGTATCAGTGAATGTATTTATAATTTCAAATGGTAGTAGCTTGCTTGTTTGAAATTTTCCAGCTTATGTGGTTATTAAACATTATTAAAAAACTTAGCTGAACTGTTTTGAGATGTTTATCTCTTCACTTATTTGGAACATCTTCACGATTCATATTATGGATCATAGAAGCTTTCAGAAATCTGAACTTCCACTTGTTTAATTGACAGATCCTCCAATAATCCACAGAGACATAAAAGCATCGAATGTTCTCATCACAGAGAAACTCCGAGCCAAAGTGGCAGACTTTGGGCTTGCGAGATTGACCACAGAAGGTTCTGATGCCACCCACATTTCTACTCAAGTCAAAGGAACAGCAGGCTACTTGGATCCTGAATACTTGAGGACATACCAACTCACTGAAAAGAGTGATGTCTACTCTTTCGGTGTGCTTCTTGTTGAACTGATGTCAGGAAGACACCCGATTGAAGAAAAGAGATCCTTAAAAGAGAGAATCACTATAAAATGGGTAAGTATCATCTTTAGATATGACAAACTATGAATCAGCACCTGAATATCTGTGTACACATTGCAAATATTCTGTCACCAAGAATTTAGGAATGGTAGAGTTTGCGGTCAGGGCCATCAAATCTTCGTTCATTCTATCAGTTGAGGGAACATGGACAGCTTGTTTTAGTTTCTGAATTGGATCTCCGCGTTCACATAAACTAGGCAATTTATTCTGGTATGTGAGTTAATACTTGCATGACAGCAGTGTTGCAACTTGCAAGTACTGCAAATACAGCATAATCTGCAGTGCAAGTATATGGTTTACTCCCATCAAACCCTATATAGCATTCATGCCTGGTTCACATAGATTTGATCAGATTTTGGAAACATGTCCATTAGAAGGTGTTTGCATTTGATAAATACTATTATGCTGATCTTTGGGTTCACGTTTCTTTCAACCAGCCTGCGTGGTAATACTAATCATAAATATTATTGGTACCAATATAAGAAAAATGCGGTTTAGCTGGAAGGAAAATGATGGATGATACATGGATTCATGTTCTGAAGCCATTTGATAACAATATTGTTCATCTGTCTTTCATGCAGAAGATGATTTTGAAAATTCCTCTGCTCAGAAGGTCTCGTCTCTATTTTCTGCTATAACTATGCCTTTGCACCGAATAATCAACAAATTAATCCTGATTTCTTATCTGCATTCTTTTGGTTAGGACTAACAAATTCTCCCTCCACTCATCTTCCGTTGGCAAGGTTCTATTTAAAATAGAAAAAAACTTTAGTGCATGGATATCAAGGGAAAGTTTTTTAAAACAAATCAGATTCTTGTTTTTTTTTTTAATGTGTTCATAGGATTGGGTATACGATATTTGATAACTGGCCTATCAATACAAATTATGTGGATTATATAGGTAACATGTTGAACATTGCACAGGTAGAGCTCGACCACAATATTCCACTTCCTGTGTATGGGACATCCATATGCTGTTGCTGTATGTAGATTAATGAGGATACCATCGTACATAAGATGTTTTTATCATAACATTATATGAAGTAATTCGCAAGAACATCTTTTCTGTGCAGGCAATGCAGAGATTAAAAGAAGGGGATGCCATTTTCGTGATGGATCCATTACTAAGGAGGAGTCCTGGATCAACCATGACATTGGAGAAGGTGCTTAAATTAGCTCGCCAGTGCCTGGCACCTTCAAAACAGTCAAGACCTTCCATGAAGGAATGCTGTGAAGTGCTATGGGGAATTCGAAAAGACTTGAAAGCAAGTGGTTCATCTTCTTCTGCTTTCACTTCTCACCAATCTGCAGACTTTCCTCGGAGAGATGAAAAAAAGAGTCGAGAAGCAGCATTTGGTATTGGAGATGGCGGGGGCTATAGATTCATCTCTGCTTGAAGCGGTAATTTATGGTATTTGCTTGTCGCTTCTCCTGTAAATTTCCCGCGAGAAAAAAGAAAGAAGAAGAAGAAAACCCGAACACATGTTTACATTACTTTGTAAAAGAAAGAAGAAGTAAAAATTCTTTTGGCTTTAAACTTGCACACATGTTTACATTACTTTGTACTTTGATTTTTATCAAATAGAATTAGGGTAGCGAAACACGAACTCGTGACCGTTAAATCAATAAAATTCTGATATTTTATCAAAGAACTAATTATTTAAAAATTTAACTATTAAATGAGGTTAAAAATATAATTTATATTATTATTTAACAAATGAATAAGGTAACTATAGTTTTGCAATAGACATGTAATCAAAATCACGAGTGGCAAAAGGCTGGCTGATTTAAGCCTTCACGGCTCTCCTCCTCTCAAGAATCCTGTGACCGTCACCATGACCCCTCCTCTGTTGCCTGTGGACCTGACCTGTGGAGAGTGAGGTGATAATAAATATATTCGAGATCCAGAGTTCGAGCCATCTTAGTCGTTCGCGCTTTCACAAGATGTCACCACGTGTCCCATACCAGTACCCGCCTCCCCCATCTCCAATAACGTCCCACCCTTCACTCACTCCCATACCCACTCACGTGACTTTAGATTCAAACAAAGGCAAAAGAAGGAAATAAAACTCTCTCGTCTCTGCTCAGATTTTTTTTCCTTGCCTATACGATCACGTTTTGTCCTTTTCCCTCGAAAAATCTCAGCCTTTCCGCATATTATAATCTCTCTTTCAAACAAATATCTCCTCTCGATTTTTCTCCAACTTGCTCCGCTGATCGCCAAAAACTCTCGCTTTCTCGTTCGCTTTTTCTTCTTTTAAAACAAACTCTGAAAGCTTATTGAGAACCAGTTGGCATTTCGAGGATCAATAATGGCTCCTGCTAGTGTTAAACCCAACAGTGCAGGCGCTACTACTAGTACAGCAACAGTGTCTGCGGTTTCTTCCTCTAAAGTTCCTCCAATCGCACGCCCGTTGGCTGGTGAACCAGAAGAGGTAGCATCGAATATAAATTACCATGCACAATTCAGTCCTCATTTCTCTCCTTTCAAGTTCGAGCCTGAACAGGCCTACTTTGCCACTGCTGAAAGCGTCCGCGATCGCCTCATTCAAGTAACTAACTTTTTTTTTATTATTGTTGTTGTCGATATTAATTTCGAAAACATTTTGTTTGTTTTTGTGGATATGATAAATTGATTGGTGGTGCAGCAATGGAATGAGACTTATGCTCACTATCACAAAGAGGATCCAAAGCAGACTTACTATTTGTCAATGGAATATCTTCAAGGACGAGCTTTGACTAATGCAATTGGGAATCTTGACATTCAAGATGCTTATGGTAAGGCTTTGAATCAATTAGGACATCAGCTTGAGGACATTGTTGAGCAGGTTATCATTTCTTCCTCTTCTCTACATCAAGTTTTCTATTATTATTTACTGGGTTCTAATAATTAGTTTAATGGAATTATTAGGAAATGTTAATTGAATTCCTTTTACAGGTTGAATTAGAATTCCATAAGCAATGACAAGTAGATGATTGTTTTTAAAAAAATAATAATAAATAAATAATGGGAATCGCATTCTAAGATAACCAGACATGGCCGACATGAATCTAGTTACTCTTGTGAGCTGGTGAATTGGTTTGAGAGGAAATTTGCTAGTTTGCATTTACGGTGGAGTTGCATTTACGGTGGAGTTCAGTTTAACATTGGTCTAATTGAATTAAAATATGTGTAATGTTTAGTAATGTGATTTTGTAGGAGAAAGATGCTGCGCTTGGAAATGGGGGTCTAGGAAGACTTGCTTCATGTTTTTTAGACTCAATGGCAACGTTGAATTTGCCAGCATGGGGATATGGTCTGAGGTACAGATATGGGCTGTTCAAACAGCGGATCACCAAAGAGGGTCAAGAAGAAATTGCTGAGGACTGGCTGGAGGTTTGTTTGGCTGCGCCTTACACTGCTGTAATAAATGCTGTATATTTTATAAAAAGCTGTTGATGCTTTTTTCTTTCTTTCTTTTTACTGGACTTGCGCAGAAGTTCAGTCCTTGGGAAGTTGTCAGACATGATGTTGTTTTTCCTGTCAGATTTTTTGGTCACGTGGAGGTTAATCCTGATGGATCGTAAGTGCTGATTTGATTGTAATTTTTTTTTTTTAAAGAATTAAATAGAGTATCGTTCAATTTAATGTGGTTTCAGGTTGCCTTCATGGATGAAGGGACCAGAATTGCTTTTTTAGTGTTCTTTTCTTTCTCATGCTTATGTTCATTTTGCTTTTCTTAAGATATGGAGCATACTGCATGACTGTTTAATGTTGTATATAAAATACAGCCGAAAATGGGTTGGTGGTGACACTGTGCAAGCTCTAGCCTATGATGTACCAATTCCAGGATACAAAACCAAGAACACCATTAGTCTTCGTCTCTGGGAAGCAAGAGCTTCTTCTGACGACTTCAATCTATTTCTATTTAATGATGGGCAGTATGAATCCGCTTCACAGCTTCATTCTCGAGCTCAGCAGGTTGGTTTTTCAACTATCACTTCAGAAAGGATGATCTGGCCAGCATTTTTGCCTTATTTTTTAAGAACAGACCACACTCAGGAAACCAAAGTAGACCTTGTTTCTCTCTTTTTGTCAGTTTGTTGCTTACAGATTAACATTATTTCAGATTCAATAAAGTATGTGCATCCATGCAGATTTCGCATGTTTTCTGAAACACTAGTTTAAATATTGTGCATATGCAGATTTGTGCTGTTCTTTATCCTGGGGATGCTACAGAAAATGGAAAACTTTTGCGGCTGAAGCAACAATTCTTTCTGTGCAGTGCTTCACTTCAGGTTGGCAACTTACTTTTAATATTTGTTTTTCTCTAGTGTTAATGTGGCTTCATCCCTCATAGTTTTATGTATGCCTGATAAGTCTGCCATCATGCCTTGAAAGTGGCAACGAGAGGAAAAGGAGTCTAGGGGTTACTTGTGCAGAATTTTTACCAGAATTGTTATCGTTTTGCTTTCTGGACATATCTGGTTCAGTGGGCACTTTAATTTTTTTTTATGTACTGTTACTGTTAAAAGTATAAATTCGTATATTTCAGAGTACTTTTCCATTACAATTGAGAATGAACTTATAGAGTAATTACAACTAATTTAGCTAAGAAATAAAAGTTACTTTATCCCTACTTTACACAATTTCCATATCTGGAAATTAGCCATATTTTAACAGTTACTGTATCTTACTTCATGAAAGGCAATGGCAGCCATATTTTGTCAGAAAGGAATCTGCAATCAACCGTTGTGCATGCTGAATCAAACCAATGGAATGTCAACTTCCTTGTAAAAGGAAACCCAGAGTACTTTGAGATTTATTGCTCCAGGAGAAAACTAACGTTTGCTAGGATTTCATTGGATCTTTCTTCTCAACTGCAACTCACTTTAATGTTCTGCAACGTCTGTTCTGTCACAAGCACCACTGTGATATCTGTTGAAGGATAACTTCTGTTTTTTTTTTTTGTTGAAATGCAATAACTATAAAGTTTGGTTTCTTGTGCTACAAATCTTCATGACAGTTAACCCTGATGTTGGACCCAATTGCAGGATATTATTCTTAGATTTAAGGAGAGGAAAAATGAGAACAGATCATGGAAGTGGTCTGAATTTCCTAGCAAGGTTGCTGTACAACTGAATGATACTCATCCTACTCTTGCAATTCCAGAGCTGATGCGATTGTTGATGGATAATGAAGGACTTGGATGGGATGAAGCATGGGATGTCACAACTAGGTACCTTTTTTCAGGATTTGATTTTGTTTTCCAACTATATTTTTCATCTTGCTACTTCTGGTCATGTCTTTCCATTCATATTTTATTCAATTCATTGAATATTTAGCATCAACATTTTAAAACAGGACAGTTGCTTATACCAATCATACAGTCCTTCCTGAAGCACTGGAAAAATGGTCACAGTCTGTGATGTGGAAGCTTCTCCCTCGGCATATGGAAATCATAGAAGAGATAGACACTAGGGTACATCACCTTTTCTTCTTCTTCTTCTTCTCCATGTCTGTTTTTGTAGTATTGTGATCTGGGAATAAAATATGAAATCTTGCAGTTCATCACGATGATACGCACCACTCGAACTGATCTTGAGAGCAAGCTTCCTAGTATATGCATCTTGGATAATAATCCTCAGAAACCAGTTGTGCGGATGGCAAATCTATGTGTGGTATCTTCACATAAGGTAAGAGTTCATTTGGAAATCTAATCACACAGTAGCTAACTATATCCATTAACTGTCTCTTAACTCCTCCAAATAATGATTGGGCCCGGTAGGTTTTTTTGGTCACCTTTCAACTGCAAATATACGTCATCCCTTGCTTGGCATGTCATAATTTCTCCCTGAGGGTAGATCTTTCACCTTAAATTTAAATTTCTCTTGATTAGAAAACAAAATCATCGTAGGTGTAGACTACAAATTAGAGCCCAAATACCTAGTGCTGCAAGATAATGCTAGTGGTTTCTTGTTTGCAACATACATAATGGTAGTTTCTTTACCCTGAGAATTCATTAGAATATTTTAATTTTAGATTAGAGTGTAGAGTGATTATTTAGAATGATTTTCTAATAATATGATTTTTTTTATCATGTTTGCCCCACGGATGCATTCGGCAACCAGGGGTCATGGACCAACCATAAAACCCTGTTCAGAGTTGTTGATGTTTATAATGATCAATCATAGAAGAAAAAATGTAAAGTAGGATGCTTTGTGATTTCTTGAGCCCCTATTACATACAAGTCACTTCTAAGCTGAACCTGGTTTCATCTGAAACTCCTTTGATAAATTTGAAAAACAAATTCTTAATTTCTTCTGTGGTTTCTTACATATAGGTGAATGGTGTTGCTCAGTTACACAGTGATATATTAAAGGCTGAGCTATTTGCAGACTATGTCTCCATATGGCCAAAAAAGTTCCAAAATAAAACCAATGGCATCACTCCTCGCCGGTGGCTTCGCTTTTGCAGTCCTGAGCTCAGTGATATAATTACAAAATGGTTGAAAACTGACCAGTGGGTTACCAAGCTTGACCTACTTGTAGGTCTTCGAAAGGTGAGTACTTACAAGTCGTTTGAATTCTGTACAAGGCATGGTTTCTTTCTATTGTAATGGATTCTGATTCAATACTGATGCTTCCTCCAAAAGTTTGCTGAAAATGCAGAGTTCCAAGCTGAATGGTCATCTGCCAAGATGGCTAATAAGCAGCGTTTGGCACAGTACATATTGCGAGAAACAGGTGTGAGCATTGATCCCAATAGTCTTTTTGACATACAAGTCAAGCGCATCCATGAATATAAGAGACAGTTGCTGAATATTTTGGGTGCAATATATAGGTACAAGAAACTAAAGGTACAGAATATAAAACATCCTTTTCCTTCTGATTTGTGCTTATCATTCAAATTAAACAGTTTGTAGACCAAAATAAGGTTATTTCAACACAGATCACATATTATTATCATTGTAATTCACCTGTACAACTTCTCTTATTACATGTGATCATGATGATATCATCTGTGGACGTGGTCTTTAAATTCTTCTATTTTCATACCAATATGTGGTTGGGAAATAGAATACGCATCGTCTGTCTCTGAACCTCCCTTAAACTGAACTATGCCAGGAGATGAGCACTGAAGAGCGGAAGAATACAACTCCACGTACCATTATGTTTGGAGGAAAAGCATTTGCAACATATACAAATGCTAAAAGAATAGTAAAGCTGGTAAATGATGTTGGCACTGTTGTCAATAGCGATCCTGAAGTCAATAGTTATTTAAAGGTAAATTTATTTATTTATACATTTTATCTCTCTGAAAATAAGATTTTACCGCCTGCAAACACTGAAATATATCTTCAGCAGTAGGAAAACAAGGCAGCTACACTGTTGACAAAAATGATTTTTTGCCATTATTATGGGGTGAAAACTTTGAACACAAGTCAAGACCTCCAGATTGGTTGAACCAGTTGACCTTAGATCAGAAAAGTGTCAACTCAAAAATGCCCCACTGACAGTGGATGCACAATATATTGAATCAAGTAGTTTTAAATGGAATGAGTTTCCTAATAGATTTGAATTTTGGATTTTCCAAAAGCTTGTTTATCTTTTTATTTATTCTTAGTTGATTCTGTAAACAAGTTGTGTTATGCAATTTACTTGGATTGTTGGATCCTTTCCCCATTTTTCTCTTCCAGGAAAGGTAGCACATTTTTTCTCACCCCAGTATTCAAATTTTTTGTAGTCTGTGTATAATGAACCCAACAGTTTCTTTCCCATAAGGATCGAGACATTTTGAAATCTGCAGATGTTATTAACCTTCTCATCTTTCATTTATCCCTTGATTAACTTCTTTTTGTGCTTCTACTATTTTGATTTTGCAAGCCAATGTGTTTGTGTTTCAGCTTGCTCAATGAGATTATGGATTGCATGTGCGTTATTGAATATTTGTTTCCATCCATGTGGCATATTAAGACCTATGTACCATGAATGACTGAATTTGCAGGTGGTATTTGTTCCAAATTACAATGTATCTGTAGCTGAAAAACTCATTCCAGGAAGTGAGCTTTCTCAGCACATTAGCACAGCAGGCATGGAAGCAAGTGGCACCAGCAACATGAAGTTTGCACTCAATGGCTGCCTTATAATAGGAACCTTGGACGGCGCCAATGTAGAAATCAGGGAAGAAATAGGAGAGGAGAATTTCTTTCTCTTTGGTGCAACAGCAGATGAAGTCCCCAGACTGCGCAAGGAAAGAGAGAATGGATTGGTAAGAAACTAGCAATTTCAGATCAACAGACATTCAACTGTATAATATGAATTACCTGACACTTGATGAAGAATCTATGAAGGGCATCTATTGATTGAAAGATTACTCCTTATCCTAGTCGGAGAAATGTAGGTAGAGCATTAGTCTTGAAGCTGTAACTTACTAGAGACAAAAACTTGGACTAGAGCAGTAGGTTTTAGTAGGAAGTCGAAAATGATAAAACAATACTGGAGACGCTGCTTCCTAAAAGGAGCCATGATTTCAATCAAATTATGTTTATTGCAAGCGGCTTCCTTAAATTGTTTGAATCATCAGACTGGTGCTTGACTGCCTGCACTGCTTCAAAAGAAGCAATCTGGATGAATTCCTTGTGAAATAGGATGAAGAATATAATGCTGAACATACTTCATTTCTTAGCTTTATTTTAATCCTCCTACTACCTTTACCAGAAAGTGTTAGTATACAGGTGTTTCTAGGACCTTATTTTCTTGTCTAACATTAGTCCTTGCTGATTGCACAGTTTAAACCAGATCCTCGGTTTGAAGAGGCCAAGGAGTATACAAGAAGTGGAGCATTTGGAAGCTATGACTACAACCCACTTCTTGACTCTCTAGAAGGGAACTCCGGTTATGGTCGTGGAGATTATTTTCTTGTTGGCCATGATTTCCCAAGCTACATGGATGCACAGGAAAGAGTAGATGAAGCTTACAAGTAAGGAATTGCTTTCCCTAGTTTCACATTTCATCAATGTTCAAGGTTTTTGTTCCACTATTTCTATGTCTTAAATGCGATAAATCATCCAACACAACAGAAAATTCTACTGTAACTCACTTGACATGATTGTTATGTTCTCAGTCATGGCTCTATATCCAATATTGCTGGAAACTTTAAGCTGGTTGACAAATATGTCACCTCTCAATAGCGCAAGCATAGCTAGAAAGCCAACTCTGCCAATATTTTTTAGCTATTTATTATGAGAACTGCAGACTACAAAAGAAGACAGAAAGCATTGGCCAAAACCTAATGCACGAACTAAAATGGAAAAGAAATAGCAAGAAAATGTTAAAAAAAACTTGCTCCGCCTACGCTTGGCTTATGCTACCATCTTGTGCATAAAATTATTTGACTTGTAAACTTACAGAATGGCCCTGACCTCTAAAATTTACCTATGTATTGCTTGCAGGGATCGCAAGAGGTGGTTGAAGATGTCTATCCTTAGCACCGCTGGCAGTGGCAAATTCAGCAGTGACCGGACAATTTCCCAATACGCCAAGGAAATCTGGAACATAGAGGAGTGCCGGGTACCATAATTGGTACCACAACCAGTCGCTGTCCAATTTATTATGTATATGGGTTGTTAGTCAGGTCAAGTGAGCAAATAAAGGGAAGGTAAACAAGACAGAGACCCTATCTTTCTATCAAAAACATGAATCTGTAGAAAACTATCAATAAACCAGATGCCACGCTTCTTTGATAATTTATCTTATGAACTATGTTTTTCCAACTTTAACAAAGCGTTTCACTTTTCTAGTAAGTCAGTATATTTACATAATGCGGCTATCCTTGGTTGCTTGATGGAAGAAAGGAAGAAGAACCACAGGTAATTCAAATGAGAAAACACTTTCTCATGCTGAGGGAAGGAACAGATGAGTTTGATAGCCACCAGACTCAGCAAAATGGAGCTGTAACCCAACAGTTAAGTGCTTTTAAAAAAAATGATGAGGTACACGCTGGTGTCTATTCAAGCTGCCATAAGCATTTTTTGCGTTGAAGTGTCATTTAGGTTTTTTATTTTTGGTAAATATTGCTATTTAAAATATTTTTTTATTAAAATAAAATTATAATTTATTTTTTATATCAATAGATCAAAATAATTTAAATGTCAAAGGATTATGAATGAACAGAGGTATTTATACTACATCGTACTTTTTATTTCTGCGTAAAATTGAAGCAAGCATGTAAGCCACGACGTCACAAGAACCTTAACTGTAAGCCACGACGTCACGAGAACCTTAACCATTTTCAAATTAAATCTAGGCTCGAAGGCCCAACTCCCATGAAATCTTGGCTAGACATTAAATGGTCTTGCCCAATAATAGGACAACGATCACTGATCCATATCAAAATTGCACATGAAGCCTACTATACAAGGACAATCGCTCCCTATAAATTGCATCATAAATGCTCATAGATCAAAGATTCTAATGCAAGTTCTTGCCTTCTTAATCAGATAGTATGTTGAAATTACAGCAACAAACAAACACGCACAAGAAAATTTAAATCCAGAACGCATGACCATATATCATCTAAACAAAATTTAAGGTGGGGGCCCTGAGGGTTTAGACTCTTCAGGTTCTTCAGGTCTCGGAGATGGTGGGCCGGAAGGTTTGGACCCTGCAGCTGCAGCCATTGGTGATGGCACAAGATGCTGATACTGCTGTGTGGACTGCACCACCTGTGGTGGGGGCACTGGAGTGTGATATGGAGGAGGATACTGCTGATATGGTGGCACTGGTGGCATATAACCATATGGTGGATAATGCTGTTGTTGGTATTGCAAGTGAGGTGGTGGCATGCTTTGATATGGATAGTGCTGCCCTTGCTGCTTCTCCAGTCCAGATTTATCCTCGCCTGATCCGGTGGGCCCATTAGGATTGCCGTCTTGGGATCCAACAAGGGCACCCATTCTTTGAGGATCCATTGACGGGTAATATGCTCGTTCTTGCTGAGGTGGTGGGGGGATATTGAAGTAGTGCATTTGAGGATGTTGGTCCTGGGTGCCAGGTGGATGAAAATGGTTGTGTTGCTGAGATACAACTGCCCGCGGCAACATCCCGCTATGGGCCATCGTTGCCTGCTGCCTTGCTTCATCAGAACTTTCCAGCTCAGGTTTTGGTGCCTGCGGTCTACCCCACATCAATTTCAGTCGCAGACCCTTGATGACTAGCTTGTTAGAGAGCTCTGCTGCGGCCTTCTCTGCTCCTTCTCTGGTTGTGTAGGTTACAAAAGCAATTGCTCTTTGAGGCACCATTTTAACGGATTCAATTTCACCATGGGCATAAAACTGATCCCTTAGGTCCTGCTCGCTGATCCTCGCATCAAGCCCACCAACGTAGAGTGTTTTAATGCTTTCATCCTCCGGTGGTTCTAATGAGGGCATGTCTCCAGCCTTGTTGAGTAGCTTCATTGCCACAGGATCATTCACTCTGCATGCATTTATAAAAAAAAAGATCAAGTCAAACTTCTAACAGTTCATGCATCATATGCCTTTGTACTTGGTTTCAGTAGGGACGAATTTATGCATATGCA
Source organism: Salix brachista (assembly GCA_009078335.1). NCBI lineage: Eukaryota > Viridiplantae > Streptophyta > Magnoliopsida > Malpighiales > Salicaceae > Salix > Salix brachista. The sequence goes on along the minus strand of CM018580.1, from coordinate 3,844,935 downwards.
TGCAGAATCATCTCGTGTGTGGTCATTGACACTACAACAATTGTTTTTGGCATTCACAAGTTTGAAGTTCTTGGGCAATCCAGTCAGAGATACATCGAAAAGCTGCAATTGTTGAGTAGAGGTGGGGTTTTCAGTTTGATTGGGGGAAGCATAATAGTGTCATCGGCTAAAATAGGAATTATATCATGCGTGCTCAAATAATTGCCCAAAATACAAAATCAGCCTAAAGGACCACAAACAAAGAAATCAAATTTGAAACCTAAAGTGAATCCAAAAGCGAGATGCCGATTGTAAAATATGTTATGAAGCATTATTACCACCATTTTCATGATCTTAAATAACAATTCAGGAATGGGAGACAAGAGGCAAGAGCTAGCAAACATGAGAGTTTATGCCCCTGCCTGCTTTCGAGAGATGGAAAGGGGAAAACACAAAGAAAGCTAATTATACATGGTGGATGAAATTACAGCATTCTACTTACCCATAGTAACGATCTTTAATATTTTGCTGTGACAACTCCCCGGTTACAGGCATCTCATGCCTATAGGGGCACTCGGCACCTCGTGTGCATTCACCACGTGCATAGAAACTACAAACATGTGCTCGGTTTCTTTTGTAGTATGGTGTTGTTCTTTGAAGCTTCAAAATAGTATCATTTGCTTGAGCCTTTCCAAATGAAGACTCATAATCAATACCCGCCCTGGCCTGCATCAAGCAAAATCATATCAGCTTCGCTTAAGAGAGCAACAAAACAGAATCGGTGTAACAATCACCAACTCAGTGGAACAACCTTGAATGCATAGCTAACTGGACCGCACACTGATTAGGCAATTAGCTAGTTTGAAATTCATAACTCCAACAGGAGGGAGACAGGAGCAAAGAACCTCCCTGGTTATTAAATGAAGGATCAAAGGTACAGATAAAGGTTTTGGTATGTGACTAATTTTAGCATTCATACTTTATGTGAATCAAATAACTTACATTCATTGTAGTTAAATAAAATAATTTAGATACATAATTTTCATTGTACAATAACTCCCATTGTTAAGTATCTACAAGTGGACCATCAAGTATTATGTTTACATTATCATTTTATTTAAGAATAAAAGACCTGCCAAGTTTCATCTAAAACATATTAGTCTAATGCAAATCTTGGCTTCTAGTTAATATAAAACACGCTCAGTAGTTTATGGTTAACGACTCTCAAATTAAAAATACCAGTACAAATAAAAATGGGAAATCGATTTCTTTCACTGCTATTATATGGTATATGCAATATGATTCATTCATAAGAAAAAAACGACGTCCCATGGCACCAAGCACGCTGCAAATAACAAATGTGAGTTGCATATAAGTAGCAGCATTATCAATTCGTTCTAACAATTACTTCTCAAAAGTACATCAAACAGCTACTAGAAGGTAAACATTTACTTGGAATCATCCGTTACCTTGTAAAGGTGATACCCTAACAATCAGAGAGTTTTAGCATGCACAAAACAGTAAATAGCTTCGCATCACAAACAGACAAAAAAGCAACTAAAACAAACTAGTTAAAACATGAAATAAACATACCCTTCGGTCATGCTCCTCGGCAAAATACTCTCTATTCACGTCACTCTTTGGAATAGCATCATTGGAGTTTATACTGAGAGCAGTGTCACGAACTTGAACAGGCAGACCGTACTCTAGATCCAAAAGACAGACTTGACAAACATTTTTAACCTTGCTGCAAGTCTGGCAAACTTCAGTCTTTTTAAATCTCGCATCCCTGCCAGGCCTCCACCTAAACACTGTAAATGGCCGCGTGCATATCTTGCATTCCTTGTCGAATTCAGCTCTGGTCTGCATCCCAACAAGTTCATACAACCGCAAAAGAACAGATCATATTAATATCCACACAGCATAGCCAAACCCCCTCCCCCCCAAAAAAAAAATTAAAAAAATAAGCCATTTAGAACAAGGATTAAAATTGCATACCATTCTGACATAGGGATTGTCACCTAAGCAAGACTCGCAAATGATAGGGAAGTCAGACCGTTCCCATCCGTCAGCCTCCGGGTCTTTTAACAATCTGTGCGCCATTCCCTTTTTTTTCTAGCTCAAACACGCACTTCACTGCCCTAATCTCCGCGATGGATGCCAGAAATTGTTGATATACTTCTGTTCACACAAATCAAAGTGTTGAAAATTCAATTCTAAAAAAAAATAGATAATTGATTCAGACTTGACCAAATTGCATGAACTAAAAAGCAATTAAGAAAAAACACCTTTTGAAGCATTGAATATATCGTTGCTAAAAAGGGAGAAGAAATATTACCCTACGAAGCCGGATTCAGGCGTGCTCGGAATTTCATGTGATAAATAAGCCAACAGTTATTTATCTTCTACACTAAATTGGATTTTAGAATCTAGGGCAGGGCATCTAAATTTTTGTAAAGATGAAAAGAGGATCAGCTCCACGGTTTTATATTTGTGGATACACGGTTTCGGTCCCGACCACGTTTAGGCTTGCCTCTGTTCGACTGATTTTACAAGCAGGCCCATGGGCTTACGGACCATGGGTTTTTCTAGCTGTTTCTAGGTAAATGACGATTAAGCTCAAGGGATGGAATGAAAATAAAGGAAAAGATGTCATATGGGGCCAAATAACAACAAAGCAAGCAATGGTGTTCTAAATATAAAGCAGCAAATCACATTCCTTGTATGCTTATGCTATAGGTTGAAGTATTTAAAGCAATTGTTATCCAAATAACAACAAAGCAAGCAATGGTGTTCTAAATATAAAGCAGCAAATCACATTCCTTGTATGCTTATGCTATAGGTTGAAGTATTTAAAGCAATTGTTATCCAAATAACAACAAAGCAAGCAATGGTGTTCTAAATATAAAGCAGCAAATCACATTCCTTGTATGCTTGTGCTAGCAAATATTATTTACCCAAAACTATTGTCCAAAGGAAAAACACAATAACAGCATATTCTCTGTCCTCGAGAAGAACTTAGATTAAACACAATCACATGTCTTTCCCCTGTCATGTAAAAATCATTTTTTCTGGAATTATTTGAAATATACCCCATTATTTTTTTGAGGCTAGACTTCAAGTTCAACAGTAAGTAGATGCACTAACAGATTATCAACTAATACTGAATAAATAGAATCCCAAATCATTAAAAAAAGTAGCATAAATTACATACCAAGTAGTTGATCGATTTTCTCTGGACAAGCCAACCGACTTGAAAGTTGAAACAGATGTGAGAACTTCTGAGACCCAAGTCAGTTCAACTGAAACAAGAAAAAAAAGGAGGCAAGAGGCGAGAGAGAGGCGAGAGGGAGGGAAGGAGACCGGGAGAGGCCGAGAGGCGAGAGGGGGAGAGGGCCAGAGGGGGGCGTCTAGGGTTTGTTTATGGAAAAAATATATATATATTGTCTATGGTAGTAGCTAATCAATTTAGATAGTACTTGAAAAAAAAATCAATCGATCCTTTAAATTATGGGGAAAATAAAATAAAGAATTTTAAACCAATAGATACATCAGATTGGTGTTTTTAAAATCTGTTTGATATTGTAGTAGCAATTTTAAAAAAATATATATATTTTTTGCTTGTAATATATTGAAATAATTTTTTTTTAAATATATTTTTGATATTAATACATCAAAACAATTTGAAAACACTAAGATATATATTTTAAAAACACTTTTAAAATACAAAAAACAATTTTCCAACCTATAAAAATTAGCTATTCAACTTTAACGGTCTTGAATCCAAACCTCTTCTGTATAAAAAAAAAATATCCTTTGATCATTAGTTTACATTGATGCGGAAGTATGATTCTTAATTAATTATTTTTTATTACTTTCTCGCTATATATTTTTTATTTTATTTTTTTCTTCGCGATTTCAGGTTGCTTATAGTCGTTTTTGGTGCCATGAGCACCTCAGCTTCAGTCTCAAACCCTTAATCACTAGCCTGTTAGCATGCTGCTCGCCAGCCTTCTCTGCTTTACAAAAGCAAATGCCGGGTGAGGCACCAAATTTATGGATTCGATTTGGCCGTGGGCAGAAAAGTGGTCCCTTAGATGTTGCTCGCTGATCCTCGCACCGAGCCCTCCAACACGGAGCGTTTTAATGCTTTCCATCCTCAGGTTGTTCTAGCGAAGGCGTTGCATCAGCCCTGTTGAGCAACTTCAGTGCCTTGTTAATGCCTGTATTTTTTTGAAAGTCATACACCTGGTAAAAAAACTTGTAGCTTACCGTGTTTATATGGACATAAACATAAGAAACAGGGAATTTAAATGAGGTGCGCTCAAGCTTTTTCAAACATCTTGGTTACCACAAAAAAAAAATCTTAGGCAATCTGTGAGTTACATCATCAGAAGCAATATTTCTAAAACAGGAGGGAAGATTCGGGCTATAGAAGATGAAAGATGATAGGAGCATTATATAGTCATCATTTAAACTAAGTGAGAATTCCAAGCATTATATTCTAACTCACACATGCTCTGGTATAAATACAATTTGTTGCCTATGATACTGCAACCAGCCTAAAAAAAGCCAACAAAGAAATTCAATTTGATTATTGAAACAAAAAATATAATCCACGATTAATAATTAACTTAATGCCTTCTGTAAAGTATTTCATGAAGATTTAATTGATTGAAACCGATAAGCATTATTACCATTTGATAATCTTAATTCTCAATTTAGGATAGAATAAAGCAAAGTTTTAAAACAAGAGCAGGCAAGCATGGATGTGTGAGAGAAAGAGGATGTGAAAAGTTATAAAAATAGCTAGCTAGTTACGCTCGGTGCAGTTCTTTATTTTGCTGTGACAACTCCTCGGTTATGGGCGTCTCGTGCATGCAAGAACACTTGGTGCCTAGTATGCATTCACCACATAAATAGAAACTGCAAACATGTGGCTGTACCTTTGTAGTCTGGTGTCATTCTTTGAAGCTTTAAAATGGTGTCATTATGTCGTACCTTTCCGTAAGAAGACTCGTAACCTATACCAACTCCAGCCTGCATTAAGAAAAATCATATTAGTTTTATTAGGTTGGTATTTGAGATTAGCACGATAGGATTCGGGCGAGAGTCATCACATCCATGAAACATGCCTTGAATGTGTAGCTAAGTGGACTACACACGATTGTCTACTGAATAGAAATTTATAATGATAATGAGGAGATGAACCAGAAAACCTTCTCAGATATTAACAGAGGCTTGAAGGTAAAAAAAGGATGGGGGTATGGTTGCAGGGTTAGGCATCTAACATTATCCTTCATAAATTCTGAGCGTGGTTACACCACTGTTAAGCCTCCAGAAAAAACACTTGTAGGTTTGTATAGAATGCAACAAAATGGCAATTCAAGTATAAATGCAAAGAGTGAAAGCACAAAAGGTTTCAACTATCATAATGGCACGTAATGCAATTAATGGCAACAGGCATGTTGCAGGTAAGAAATATGAGTTTAACAAGCTCTAAACTGCATCAACCCTGCATAAATGTTCTAATAATTCCATGTAAAATAAAGTACATAACATACCATACAATAAGCAATTTACTAAACTATTTTAAGCTAATGTTGATCCCTCACAGCCACATGTTTCTAAAATGTGTAACATTATAAAAAGCTTCACATGGTGTGCATCACAAAAGCTAATAAAACAGACTAGATTAAGGATATAATATACACAAACCTATTATCATACCACGCAACAAAGTATTTTATGTTAACGTCACTCTTCGGAACAGCCTGGTTAGAATTTAAATTGAGAGTGGTATCTCGAACTTGAACTGGTAACCCATACTCAACATCCAGAAAACAAACTTCACAAGCATTTCTCAGCTTATAGCATGTCTGGCAAACCTCAGTCTCTTTAAATCTTGCATTCCTACCTGGCTTCCAACGAAAATTGTAAGCGGTCGACTGCATATCTTGCATTCCTAATTGAATTGAGCTCTGGTATCCATTGCGAAAAGAAAAATTCATAAAACAAAATTTAAGCATGTGTTCATTTGATGAGAGGAGAAATGCACTGATAATAACTAGAAGAAGAATCCCAGATAATACCATCCTGACATATGGATTGTCTCCTATGCAAGTTTTGCAGATGATAAGAAAGTCAGAACATTCCCATCCATCGGCCTCGGGATCTCTCGAGTATTATTTACCATTCTTCTTCAAGTTGCCTTGGTACTCTGTGATGCAGAATACGGATTGTTAGACATAATGTTCAAATTCACAAGTTATTTACTTTTACCAAAACATTCGGCCCAGTAACAACAAATCAATCAAAATACAACAACTAATCTAACAAAAATAAAAAATAAATGAACTTCAGTAATATTCTCTTAAACAAATTGGGATTAAGCCAAGTGCTTAACTTCCCATAAATTACAAAACCTTGGATTAACAAAATAAAATAATCTAAAATAGCATGCACAATCAGTAGACAGGTCAATGCATCAATCTATGGATGGGCTAGTGTCAACGGGAGTTAAGTTTCTGTTAATTTCTTCAATTTAGTTTCATAAAACACCTACCATACACTACTATCTAACTTGAGAAATTAAAAAAAAAAAAAAAAAAAGACTACCAACTTCTAATCCATCCATAAAAATAGAAGAGGAGACAGGAAAATGAAGTCTAAAATCTTAGCCTGACAAGCCAGAAACCAAGTGGGTAGGAGATAACTAAACCTCGCATCTTGAGGTCTTCCGTAGAGGATCTCGATCAATCAGTCGTTTTATCGGATTTTGAATGTCTATGCCGACGGGAAACTAATCCGTCACCTTTTATGGTGATACTGCAAGTTAAGTCGGTTAATTCTTAGGTATTTTTTTATAGTGTGATAAATGATTTTTTTTAAGTATTTTTTATTTTAAAATAATATTTTTTTTAAAAATAATATCAAAACAATAAAAATAAAAAACTTTTACTTTTTTTATAAACACCTTCTAAATTAAAGAAAAAGCTATAACGCGCGGGATAATTACTATAGCAGTAGACATAGATTATTATGATTGTAATAGTGTAATTATCTTTTGCACAAATTTTAATTTTTAGACTCGGGGGTATTTAAGACTTTTTCATAGGACTAGTTGGCACTGCTTGATTGTTTGGGGGTATTTTTGTCTTTTTTGTATTTTTTTGAACAGTTAAACTATGTATTTACCCCTGAATGCAAACAAAAAAAATAAATGTTAAGAGTATTTTTGGTTTTTTAAACTGATCGTAAATAATAAATTAACATTTTTACCCTCGTATAAGATAAAAACAGTTACCTGACGGTGAGGGCATTTTCAGTTTTTCACGGTTTGGTGAACCGTCAAACTACAGAAATGCCCTCTAAAACAACAAACACACAAGGCTATAGATGGGGGCATAATAGTATTTTGATTCCAGGGTTTTTTGTTATTATCATCGCCTCGGGAGTGTTGAGGTAATTCTGTATTTTTTAATATTTTTTTGGTTTAACTGCAGGCACGTCTTCTTGAAGGCTGACTGTTATTTGCCTTACACGCCTCTTATGTAGCGCATTCGGTGTCTTGTGACTGGTGAAAAATCACATTTGTCATGTCCTCGGATGTGCCTTCATCTCCTCTTCTATATGGTGGCGCATGTGTTGATGTAAAGAGGGTGGATGGTGGTCAATTTTCTTTTTTCACCCTTTTTCTCTCTCTTGCAACGACAAGATATATATGTTGGCCCTCTTTGTTGACGAGTTGTTGATTTCAGTCGCTGATCTTTTTATTTCATTTTTCTTATTGATTTTTTCTATAGAAGTTTTGATTTTTTTTAATTGTACCGTTTAATTGCAATTAATCATATATGTTGATTTTCATTTGAGCCTTTATTCTTTTGATGTTTTGTTTGTGTTTAGTTCCTTTAATTTTTTCAGTCTGCAGGTTTTGATTTCTTTTAATTTTATCTTCCAATTGAAATTAATCATATATGCTATTTTTTATTTTGGCATTTATTCTTTTGATTGTTTTTATTTTTGTTTTAAATGCATTTAATTTTTCGGTCTCAAAGAGTTGATTTGTTGCAGTTTTGTTCTCCGATTAAAATTGATTATATATTTTGTTTTTCATTTCGGTCTTTATTTATTAAATTTTTAATTTCTTTTAATTTCTTTTATTTTTTTAATCCTTCCTCGACAATCTTTATTTTTTGTCTTTTCTTATGTCTCTAATCTTTTAATTTTTTATTTTTATTTTTGATTTTTATCATTTTTTATTTAATTTAGTCTTTAAATTTTAATTTATGTTGGTGATAATTTTAAAATTCATATTTCTTCTTCTTTTTCCTTTGTTCTTTTTTATTATTATTTTTATTTTTTCTTGAGATCAAATGATTTCTTTTATTCTTGTAATATTTTTGTGGGGTTTTTTTCTCTCTTTTGTTAAAGTTTTTTGTTTTTTATTCTCAAGATAATTTCATTAATTTTATTTTTTATGCAATAAAAATGATAAGTTTAATGATTTTTTTAATTGTTTTATTGCTTACTCTTTTGTAAAAGTGTTTTGCTTTTTTTTTTCTTTGGAAAAATTAAAAAAAATTCCTTATTTTGGCAGTAATGATAATGGTAATTTTAATTATTATAGTCATGATAATAATAATAATAATAATATAGTAATGGATTTTGAATAATGTTTTCTTCTTTTTATATGTAGAAAATCAACAACTTATTTTTTTTTTTTAGTTGTTATAGGTGTTTACATAATTTATATTTTATAATTTTGTTTAATTTAAATTAAATTATTAAATAAGTTACTCCTAATACAATGAATTCAATGATTGAGGTATTCAAATCTTCTTACTTTTTTAATTGTTGTGATAATTTTATGTTGGTAATTTCATTTAAACCTGTTAAACAAATAAATTTATATAAATTAAAAATTCATATACGTTATTAGAAACTCGCATTTCACAATATGAAAAAATTTATTATTTTGCCCAAATTTATAGCATTTTAAAAAAAAATCTCACAATCTTAAAAATGATTTTTTGCGTTAAAAAAAATACGATTCTGACTCCATTTATTTTAATTTTTTTTATTTGCTTTTTTTATTTTTTTGTTTTATTCTTCAATATAATTTTATGATTTTCAATGTTTACACAATAATAATAATAATAATTTTAGTGATTATTTTTTTATAATTGTTTTCTTACTTGCTTTTTTGTAACAACTTTGTTTTAGATAATTTAATATTTTTAGTTTTTTTAAACAGTACTAGTAATGGTAATGAAGATAACAATAATAATTATAGTGCTTGTGGTATTAATAAGTATGATTATTGTACTAATGGTAACAATACCTCATAAAATAATAACAACAATATAGTAACAAATTTTATTATAATCCAAATGATTATAATAATTATATTCATAATGATAATAATACTAATTTTGTTTTTGTCCTTTAATTATTTTTATTTATTCTTCAAATCAAATAGTTTTTTATGCTACTGATACATTTTTGAGCTTTGAAAAAAATCCAACAACTAAAGTAAAAAGAGGCTCAAAATGCATAAAATAAAATAAAAATATGGATTATTGTTGTAATCCATTGTGTTAATAGGTATAAAAGAACAATGTTTTCCCAACACCTTATAGTTTTATACTTAATAATATTCTCCAACATAAAAACATCAATATAAACAAGAAAGCAATTTTGAGTTTTTGATCCTGTGTTGATATTGTGATAATAATTGTTTTTTATAGTATTTTTCATTCAAAAATATATTAACATGATTTAATTTTTTATATATATTTGAAAGTGTTAATATTAAAAAATATCAAAATATATAATTAACCTCACATATTTTTAAGAAAAAAACCTTAAAAATAATCGTTATAATTATTTTAAACGTCTTATCTATAACAAAATGAATATATAAAAAAACTAAATAATCAAAAGTTTTATAGGTTGATTATTTCGCTTAGATATGTAGCATCATAAAAAAATCTATGACCACAAATATTTTTTTTACATGTTAAAAAAGTTGGTTCTGGCTGCGGCGAAGCGCATGGAAAGTGGCTCGTATATTTTTTCACTATATATAATTTGGCCTAATTTTTCCACATATTTTGTCTATGTGTGGCTTCGTATATTTTTTGTTTATTAAATCTAAAATATCATACATAAAAAAGCTATACATAAAAAAGCTCCAAAAATCAATTTTTAACAAAAATATTATCGACTAATGAATTATTGCGATTATTATTCTCATTATTATTACCATGATTGTTAAATTGTCACAATTATCATAGCTATTATTATAACTATTATTGTAAATAATTAATATTCTAATTATCATTGGCAATACTATCGTTATCATCATCATTCATGTTATAAAAAGAAATTAAATGATTTTTTATTTTTAAAGATTTATTCTTCATATTATTATATTAAAAGTATTTCAGAACACTAAGATTAAATTACTTTGATATTTTTTCAAAAAAACTTAGTTTATTTTTTATATATATATTCTAAGACGTTAATTTTAAACAAATATCAAAATATATTATTAGCGTCATATATTTTTAAGAAAAAATACCTTTAAAATAATCGTTATCATTATTTTAAACGTCTTATCCATAATAAAATGAATATATAAAAAACTAAATAATCAAAAGGTTTGTAGGTTGATTATTTCACCTCAGATGTATAGCATCATAAAAACAATCTAGGACCATTAACATTTGTTTACATACTAAAATTTTGATTCTGGTTGCGGCGAAGTACAATACAAGTGGCTCGTATATTTTTTGACTGTAAATAATTTGGCCTAATTTTTCAACCCATTTTGTCCACGTGTGGCTTCGTGTATTTTGTGTTTACTCTTATAATAGATTTCAAATATCATACATAAAAAAATTGCAAAATTTAATTTTTAACAAAAACAACATCGACTATTATTCTGATTATTATTGGGAGTACTATCGTTGTCACCATTATTATTATTATTTTTTAATAATCGTGATGTCCAGGTTAGTTTACACGCATCACAACTAATCTTTCAGCCATAAATAGGCAATTACAACAATAACAGATTAACTACCCGCTAATTAATTGACTCCCTACTAACCCACTAATACCCATTCCCGAATAATTGAAATTATCTATACAGCTAAAACAGATCAAGGCCCGATCAACTATTCACACTCTCACAAAACACTATTCACGGTTACTGTTATGCTCAATTTTCGGGTCGGTTCGATTCAGTCGGTTCGTTCGGTCTGCTGATTTTTTTCTTTTTCGCGTCGGTGAGATGGGTTCAGTTCAACACACAAGGGGACAAACGGGCAAAAGGTTGAAAAAAATTACAGTGCAACCGGTGCAACCACCCCAAACCTCCACCTTCATCCTTCCTGGTCGACGGCGATGCCACTCCAGCAGCTCACCTCTCTTCCCCATTACAGTTCCTCCCTCTTCTCCACGTAACTTCCTCCTTTCTCTCTCCCGACGGCTCCTCTCTCTCTCTAAAAAACGGACATGAAGCAGCCCCTCCTCTCCTCCAACAACAACTAGCCACTCACCTAGCACCACCGTCCCCTCCATCGACAGCTTCTCCACCACGTAATCCACACAGGTTGCCTCCAGCGAGATATTATCTATACAGCTAAAACAGATCAAGGCCCGATCTACTGTTCACCCTCTCACAAAACACTATTCACGGTTACTGTTATGCTCAATTTTCGGGTCGGTTCGATTCAGTCGGTTCGTTCGGTCTACTGATTTTTTTCTTTTTCGCGTCGGTGAGATGGGTTCAGTTCAACACACAAGGGGACGAACAGGCAAAAGGCTGAAAAAAATTGCAGTGCAACCGGTGCAACCACCCCAAACCTCCACCTTCATCCTTCCTGGTCGACGGCGATGCCACTCCAGCAGCTCACCTCTCTTCCCCATTGCAGTTCCTCCCTCTTCTCCACGTAACTTCTTCATTTCTCTCTCCCGATGGCTCCTCTCTCTCTCTAAAAAACGGACATGAAGCAGCCCCTCCTCTCCTCCAACAGCAACTAGCCACTCACCTAGCACCACCGTCCCCTCCATCGACAACTTCTCCACCATGTAATCCACACAGGTTGCCTCCGGCGAGACAGCAACGAGGCAGCAGTTGCAGAGGCTGCACAGACCAGCCAGCTTCCAGCCCTCCTCCAGGCCACCACAGACCTCTGTTTCAGACGCCACCATGACAGGAAGAAACACCTCGGCCTCCTCTACACGAAGGCAGTGATCGTACGCCGGACGTCAAACTCGACCAAGTCACTATTTACTGTTGACCGTCATCTTCTGCGCTGGGGAGTGAATTAATTCACTCCCCCGTTGGGTCGGTCGGGCCGGGTTCAGTTCCCGGCCCATCTGCAAGTGGAGTGATGGGCCCATCAGGGCTGGACTGCCCAGCCCTGATGGGGCTCGGTCGGGCCGGGTTCAGTTCCCAGCCCATCTGCCAGTGGATGGAGTGATGGGCCCATCAGGGCAGTCCGGCCCACATTTCATTTCATTTTATTTTATTTATTTTCCTTTAAAAAAAAGCAAAAACATATAAAAATAAATAAATAAAATAAAATATAAAAATATGTTGTTTCTGTGCATACAACCGGATTTCAAGGTTTTCCATCACATTTTTCAAAAAAAATTGTTGCATTTTCCCGATATTTTGAAACAAAATAGGATATCGTAACATGTTTACGGTTATCCATTGGAATTCGGCCACCATATCAAAAATAATTTAATAATTATGTTATTTTATATGTCACGGTGTAAAATTACATTGTAAAGTACACTCGCAGATAATTAAGAAAAAAGTTTTTAAAACACTGTGTAAAATCGTTTTGGTTAGTCTTTCAAAATTTCCACTGCTATTAAGGTTTTTTTATAATGTTTACATTTTAATTTGTGTTGATAATCTTTATAAAATTAACATTTATTATTTTTTTCTCTTTGTATAATATTTCAGATATGATATTACTAGGGAAAAAAAGCAACTTACAAACAAAGTGGGTAGACAAATTTATCCAAGTTATCTACAATTAAAAAATATACGAACCAATTTCCTTGCGTTTCGATTATACTATTCCTTTTACGCGGAAAAAAAACTCATTTCAAACAAATTTGGTCTATTACAATTTTATTTATTAAATATTAAAATAACTAATTACAACACACAAAAAATCAATTAATTTTCTACATAGAAAAAAGCCCAGCGCAACGCACGGGCAAATCAATTTTCGGGTCGATTCGGTTCGGTTCATTCGGTTCGGCTTGATTCAGTCGGTCTGCCTTTTTTGTCTATTAGCGGTGTGCATTAACGAAATTGTCCATCGAAAAAGACAAAAACATGCAACAGGGTTCAGGGGTTCCACGGTAATTGCACAATATCGGTCCGGTCCGGTTCGGTTGACCGGTTTATTTATTATTAAATATTTCTTTGCACAGTGAAATAACAATTTCATCCCTCCAAAACGACAAAAACACGGTTTGGCCTGAAGGGGTGTCTCGATAATTTACCATTTCGTAATTCTTTTTCGCGCCGAATTACTGTGGGCATGTCGCCGGACGCGCCAGACGTTTCCTCCCTCACGCGTCTTTCGGGAGGCTCGTGCAGCGTTTTCCGGCGTCCAAAAATACCCAACCGGCGTCTAGAATAATTTTCATACATGTTCTCTTCCACATGGTGCGGCGCGTGTAAGGCACCGGTGGCCGGAGACGTGTCAATGGTCGTTCAAAAATTTTCCACTCTTTTCTCTCTCCTGCCTGTGCATGCTGACGTCAGCGCAGCTGTTTTTTGTCAAATTTCATTCCAGTCCCTGAACTTCGAATTTGTTTGTTTCGGTCCTTATTTCTATTATATAGGTTTTGATTTGTTTCAATTTTTTTCTTCAATTGAAATTGATTATATATTGTAGTTTCATTTAGGTCCTCATTCTTTCAATTTTCATAATTGTCTGAAATTCTTAATATTTTTGGTTTCAAAGTTTTGATTTATTCTAATTTTATCCTTCCATGCAAATTTATTATAAATCCTTAATATGTTTAGTATCAAACTTTGATTTTTTTCAATTTTATCCTTACATGCAAATTAATTATAGATTTAAGTTCCATTTTGGTGCTAATTCTTTTAATTTCTGGTTCTGTTTTAAATTATTTAATTTTATCAGTATCAATGTTTGGATTTATTTCAATTTTGTCCTTCGAATTAAATTTATTACATCTATTTTTATTCATTTATACTTTGAATCTTGGATTTTCTTTTAGTACCGTCATTTTTTTTATACATATTTCTTACATAGTTTCTATTTCTGTCCATGTTTATATATACATGCTCTTAGTATTTGTTTTCAATTTTTCGTTATTTCCAATGTTATGAAATTCTTTTATTTAATGCTCAAATTTTATTATGTTCTGGTGATCATTTGAGAATTAATAATTATTACAATTTCTATTTTTTCTCTCCCGGTCAAATAATTTCTTAAATTCTGATAATATTTATTTTTATTTTGTCATTTTTTATTTTATTTTTATATATATTATTAGGTTTTGGATTTTCTAATTATTATAGATAAGACATTCAAAAAATTCATAATTATTATTTGTTAGGTTTGTTTTCTGTTAAATATGTCAGACTAATTATATTGTTTTCATATCTATTTAATATTAGAGCCTTAATATATATATATATATATATATATATATATATATATATATATATTAGAGCATTTATATATATATATAACCTAAGTTTTTTTGGAAAAAAATACTGCCATTGCTCTAAAACAATTTTAATATAATAATATGAGTAATAAATCTTATAAAATATAAAATTATGGAATATTTTTTTCTGACAATAATTATGGTCTCACCAATTATTATTATTTCCATTGTTGTTAGATTTTGTTTTTTTAGTATTTTCATTTTAATTTGTTTTGATGATCATTTTAAAATTAATATTTATTAGTTTTTTCTCTTTGTTTTTTTTAATTTTTTATTATTTATCTTTCAAGTCAATTTTTAAAAAAAATCTACCTATATTTATTTTTATTTTGTCATTTATTTAGGTTTTTTTCTTATAAATATGTGAGACTAATTATATATTTTAATATTTATTTAATATTAGCACCTGAATATATATATATAGACAGAAAAAAAATGACCTATGATTTTTGAAAGAACAAAAAAATAATATAAGTGCTCTTAAATATTTTTAATATAATAACATGAGGAATAAATCTTATAAAATAATACAAAATAGTTGCATTTTAATTCTAATTTTGTCCTCTTCTGTTTAAGCTAATTTCTTATAAAAATTTGATTGTTGGATTTTAGATTGTTTATATAAAATAAAATTATATTTCATATCTAATATTACTAGGGATAAAAGGCAACTTACAAACAAAATGGGTTGAAAAATTTACCCAGATTATCTAAAATTAAAAAATATACGGACCATTTCCCCTGCGTTTTGATTACACTTTTCCTTTTAAGCGGGAAAAAAAAATTGTAACAGATTTGATCTATTAAAATTTCATTAATTAAATATTAAAATAACTAATTACAACACATAAAAAAAATATTTTTCTATATAAAAAAATACTCAACGCAGCGCGCGAGCGAATCACCTCGTAAATACTAAAGGAAGTTTTACTTACACAACAGACCACTTAAATAACTTAATTGCAAACTACTCCTTAATTAAATATTAATTAAATACTCCCCCCTATTATATAAAAGGTAAAACCCCTAGATATAAGGTTGCTGGTTGTCGATGTATATCATATTAACATCTATCATGGCCTTCGCTGCTTATGACAAGACAAACTTAACATCCAAAGATTTCAAAAGAAGTTCCACTAATTTTATCAGGGGTGTTCAGCGTGGTGGGAGTTGATACGAATGAGGCATGGACTCTGGCTTTGGTTAAAGCTTTGGAGAAATGGAAATATGACAACATATGGCCAGAGGCTGAAAATGTTCACGTGCTTTCCAGGTTCCTTACTAAAAAGAAGAAGGTCCTGGTTCATTGATTTGTTCTAAGATTGCCTCTGCAATTTTGTTTCTTCATTGAGCTTCTATTTTCTTACTGCTCTGAATGGCTATATGGTGTTTGATAAAATGTCAATACAAACATGATAGAATATGAGTCTTATTCTATGTGTATTCATAAATAAATGAAAAACAAATTTAATTTTGATTGGCAAAGGCATGGAACATGGATTACTTGTTGTTGAAGAGAAAGAAGATGAAAAATCGACTTCATTCAATAATTTTCAATCAACTCATGTTGGTTATAATAGGTTTGAGGATTGTGTATCCCGTAGGTAAAAGGATAAAATGGATCATTTTGCTTGGGTTTTGTGTATTCTTGTTATTTGTTAAGCATTTGTTGGGATCTGGTCTTGAGAATTATACGTGGGCTTTTAGTTGATAGTAAATTGAAAAGAAAAAACCTTTCGAAGCAATCTCGATTCGTGAAAATAAAGTAGATTTGAGTCTAAAGGAGTGTTTAGGAGTTCATTTGGAAAATGTATTTGAAAAAAATTGGAATTTTTTATTTTTATTTTAAAATTAAAAAAAATTGGTGTTTTCACATATTTTTGTTGTGATGATGTCAAAAATAATTTAAAAAAAATATTATTTTAATATATATCTAAACGAAAAGCACTTTTAAAACCACAATCTCAACCACACTCCCAAATGGGTGCATGTTTGTTTAAGAGGAGTGTTGCACATCTCGTAAGCAAACAAACCCTAAGGTATGTTTCAACAAGTGGTATTATCGTGAAAATTAAAACAATATTGTTCAAGTTGTAAGATCATAGACGGGTGAAGCTTCTTTGCTTGCTGTATTGTGAACATTTATATTATCATTTTTTTAATTCAACTAATTTCATTATAATTGTGTTAATCACCAATGATCAAGAATAATTTCAATATATAACAGATGATCAAACATAATTTCCATACAAAAGCACTAACGAAAATAACATTTATTTTATAAAAGTTAAAACATCAATTTTTTTTAATGGCAGCGGATCAACAAGTGATAACCTAGCTATTTTCAAATTCCAATTACTATTAAATCTTGGCTAGACGTTAATGGGACCTTGATCACTGATCCAGATCAAACTTGCACATGAAGCCACCTAAACAAAGGACAAACGCTCCCTATAAATTGCACCATAACATCTCATGGACATAGATTCTGATGCAAGTTCCTGCCTTCTTAATCAAATAGCATGTTGAATAAAACCACTGCGGCCAACAAAACAAGCACGAGAAAATTTAAAACCAAACCGCGTGACCATAAAGTATATCATCATCTAAACAACATTTAAGGTAGGGGCCCTGTGGGTTTAGACTCTTCTGGTTCTTCAGGTCTCGGAGATGGTGGACCGGAAGGTTTGGACCCTGCAGCTGCAGCCATTGGTGATGCCACACGATGCTGATACTGCTGTGTGGACTGCACCACCTGTGGTGGGGGCACTGGAGTGTGATATGGAGGAGGATACTGCTGATACGGTGGCACTGGTGGCATATAACCATATGGTGGATAATGCTGTTGTTGGTATTGCAGGTGAGGTGGTGGCATGCTTTGATATGGATAGTGCTGCCCTAGCTGCTTCTCCAGTCCAGATTTATCCTCACCTGATCCGGTGGGCCCATTAGGATTGCCGTCTTGGGATCCAACAAGGGCACCCATTCTTTGAGGATCCATTGACGGGTAATATGCTCGTTCTTGCTGAGGTGGTGGGGGGATATTGAAGTAGTGCATTTGAGGATGTTGGTCCTGGGTGCCTGGAGGATGAAAATGGTTGTGTTGGTGAGATACAACTGCCCGCGGCAACATCCCGCTATGGGCCATCGTTGCCTGCTGCCTTGCTTCATCAGAACTTTCCAGCTCAGGTTTTGGTGCTTGTGGCCTACCCCACATCAATTTCAGTCGCAGACCCTTGATGACTAGCTTGTTAGAGAGCTCTGCTGCGGCCTTCTCTGCTCCTTCTCTGGTTGTGTAGGTTACAAAAGCAATTGCTCTTTGAGGCACCATTTTTACGGATTCAATTTCACCATGGGCATAAAACTGATCCCTTAGGTCCTGCTCGCTGATCCTCGCATCAAGCCCACCAACGTAGAGTGTTTTAATGCTTTCATCCTCCGGTGGTTCTAATGAGGGCATGTCTCCAGCCTTGTTGAGTAGCTTCATTGCCACAGGATCATTCACTCTGCATGCATTTATAAAAAAAAAGATAAGTCAACTTCTAACAGTTCATGCATCATATGCCTTTGTACTTGGTTTCAGTAGGGACGAATTTATGCATATGCATGCAGAATCATCTCGTGTGTGGTCATTGACACTACAACAATTGTTTTTGGCATTCACAAGTTTGAAGTTCTTGGGCAATCCAGTCAGAGATACATCGAAAAGCTGCAATTGTTGAGTAGAGGTGGGGTTTTCAGTTTGATTGGGGGAAGCATAATAGTGTCATCAGCTAAAATAGGAATTATATCATGAGTGCTCAAATAATTGCCCAAAATACAAAATCAGCCTAAAGGACCACAAACAAAGAAATCAAATTTGAAACCTAAAGTGAATCCAAAAGCGAGATGCCGATTGTAAAATATGTTATGAAGCATTATTACCACCATTTCATGATCTTAAATAACAATTCAGGAATGGGAGACAAGAGGCAAGAGCTAGCAAACATGAGAGTTTATGCCCCTGCCTGCTTTCGAGAGATGGAAAGGGGAAAACACAAAGAAAGCTAATTATACATGGTGGATGAAATTACAGCATTCTACTTACCCATAGTAACGATCTTTAATATTTTGCTGTGACAACTCCCCGGTTACAGGCATCTCATGCCTATAGGGGCACTCGGCACCTCGTGTGCATTCACCACGTGCATAGAAACTACAAACATGTGCCCGGTTTCTTTTGTAGTATGGTGTTGTTCTTTGAAGCTTCAAAATAGTATCATTTGCTTGAGCCTTTCCAAATGAAGACTCATAATCAATACCCGCCCTGGCCTGCATCAAGCAAAATCATATCAGCTTCGCTTAATAGAGCAACAAAACAGAATCAGTGTAACAATCACCAACTCAGTGGAACAACCTTGAATGCATAGCTAACTGGACCGCACACTGATTAGGCAATTAGCTAGTTTGAAATTCATAACTCCAACAGGAGGGAGACAGGAGCAAAGAACCTCCCTGGTTATTAAATGAAGGATCAAAGGTACAGATAAAGGTTTTGGTATGTGACTATAATTTTAGCATCCATACTTTATGTGAATCAAATAACTTACATTCATTGTAGTTAAATAAAATAATTTAGATACATAATTTTCATTGTACAATAACTCCCATTGTTAAGTATCTGCAAGTGGACCATCAAGTATTATGTTTACATTATCATTTTATTTAAGAATAAAAGACCTGCCAAGCTTCATCTGAAACATATTAGTCTAATGCGAATCTTGGCTTCTAGTTAATATAAAACACGCTCAGTAGTTTATGGTTAACGACTCTTAAATTAAAAATACCAGTACAAAAAAAAATGGGAAATCGATTTCTTTCACTGCTATTATATGGTATATGCAATATGATTCATTCATAAGAAAAAACGACGTCCCATGGCAAGCATGCTGCAAATAACAAATGTGAGTTTCATATAAGTAGCAGCATTATCAATTCGTTCTAACAATTACTTCTCAAAAGTACATCAAACAGCCACTAGAAGGTAAACATTTACTAGGAATCATCCGTTACCTTGTAAAGGTGATACCCTAACAATCAGAGAGTTTTAGCATGCACAAAACAGTAAATAGCTTCGCATCACAAACAGACAAAAAAGCAACTAAAACAAACTAGTTAAAACATGAAATAAAGATACCCTTCGGTCATGCTCCTCGGCAAAATACTCTCTATTCACGTCACTCTTTGGAATAGCATCATTGGAGTTTATACTGAGAGCAGTGTCACGAACTTGAACAGGCAGACCGTACTCTAGATCCAAAAGACAGACTTGACAAACATTTTTAACCTTGCTGCAAGTCTGGCAAACTTCAGTCTTTTTAAATCTCGCATCCCTGCCTGGCCTCCACCTAAACACTGTAAATGGCCGCGTGCATATCTTGCATTCCTTGTCGAATTCAGCTCTGGTCTGCATCCCAACAAGTTCATACAACCGCAAAAGAACAGATCGTATAAATAACACAACCAAACCCCCTTCCCAAAAAAAAAAAACATTTAGAACAAGGATTAAAATTGCATACCATTCTGACATAGGGGTTGTTGCCTAAGCAAGACTCGCAAATGATAGGAAAGTCAGACCGCTCCCATCCGTCAGCCTCCGGGTCTTTTAACAATCTGTGCGCCATTGCCTTTTTTTTTCTAGCTCAAACACGCACTTCACTGCCCTAATCTCCGCAATGGATGCCAGAAATTGTTGATATACTTCTGTTCACACAAATCAAAGTGTTGAAAATTCAATTAAAAAAAAAAACAGATAACTGATTCAGACTTGACCAAATTACATGAACTAAAAAGCAATTAAGAAAAAAAAACCTTATGAAGTATTGAATATATCGTTGCTAAAAAGGGAGAAGAAATATTACCCTACGAAGCCGGATTCAGGCGTGCTCGGAATTTCATGTGATAAATAAGCCACCTGTTATTATTATTATTATTATCCTATAAACTAAAAGACATCAGTCGGTTACTGTAGCGGAAGACTCAGTTGCACTGTGGAGTGGCTATTTTCGATTTGTGCTTTGCGCGAGTTCGTCCGCCTCTTTTTTTTCTTCAGTAAATCACGTTTTCTGTACAAGCAAGTTTTATGCCATCAAAGTCAAATAATTTCTCCCAAATCACCCCGGATGAATAAATTAAAACATAAAAAAAGAACAACCATGCAAAATGGAAACTGAAAAAAGTGTTTTGATCTACATAAGACATAACTAAAATAAAAAATTACAATATCTCAAACAAAATATACAGCGTTCAATCTAAGATCTACCAACGAAAACAAACAAATCCTCCCAAAAAAAATCCCAGGACAGAACTTTAAAAAAAAAATCAAAACCCATATATATAAAAAAAAAAAATCAAGCTCCCAAACAGCATAAGAAAAATAGAGCCCAGATGCAAAACTGAAAACTATAACAAGATCAAAGACAACCCGTCACAATTTGATCCAAAACCAAGAGACCCCAAATCAAACAATCTGTGTCAAAAAAAACTCAAAAAGTTTCAATCTTTTCACGTTTAATTAAAAAAAAAGCAAATTTTGAATAAAAAGAGAAACAGAGAGAATAAGAAAACATACCAGTTAAGTCGGGAGAAAATCTGGGTATTAAAGAAGATGCCGTTTTGAAAGTGGAGAAGAGGAGGATGAGGTGAGGATCAGACAGTGGAGAGAGAAGGTGGGGAAGATCAGAAAGCGCTTTCTTTCTCTCTTTTTCTTTTTTGTTGTGTGTGTTTTTCCTCTCTTTTTTTTGTGCGGTGTGCTATTGTGCTTGTGTCAGTCCATTAGGTTTAGGTTTAGTTAGGTTTTGTTTTGTAATATTTTTTTTTTCAATTTGAACTGAAATGATGATGTGATAATATATATATACTAGATCTCCGCACCGATCCTGCACACGCGGCGAGAAGAAAGAGGACGACGACAAGAATCGCAAATGGTGGTTAGCTGCCGTCATCTATTCTTAACTTGTTTTTGCCGTTTGAGACGATATTTCTTATGACACTATTACGGTAAAAACAATTAATAAGATAATATAATTTAGTCGAGATGTAAATAATACTATCTATATTGCCGCGGGTATTTTTGTGTATATAATTTAACATAAATAAATCTACAACGATAAATTTATATGATATAACTACATAAAAGTTATAAATTAAGATAAAATATATAAATTTTTAAGTATAGTTTGTTGCGCAAGCATAGAATACATCTTTTAGAATGTAGGTATTGTGTCATAAAATATCAAAAAATAGCGCGAACTAACATTAAAAAAAAAAAGCAAAATATTTTTTTAAGAAAAAAATAAAAAAGTAATAACTAAAATCATCGTCATTATTGTGCAGAAAGTAAAATTATAAAAATCATTTAATACAAAGAGCAAATAAAAATAATAATAATGAAAAAAATAAAGGGAAAAAGGAAGCAATATTAATTTAAAATATTATAACAATAGCAACATCGGAGTCTTACCATCTAAAACTATTATTGTTGTTACTATAAAAACAATAAAAAATATCAAATTATACTGAAAGAAAAAAATAAAAAGCATGAACAAAATAGCAAGCAAGAAAAACAATTAAAATATTATTATTATTATTATTATTAATATTATCATTATTATCATGAAAGAATAAATGAATGAATGAAAGATTAAAAAAAATTTGTAAGAACTACAAAAAAAGATCAAACAAAAAAATACAATGAAAACTAAAAATTATCATTGTTATCACTGTCAACACAAAAAAAATTATAAAATTGTTTTAAGGGGAAAAAAACCCTCAAAAATATTAACAAAAGAGTAAGCAAGAAAAACAATTAAATTATTATTATTATTTATTTATTTTATTTTCGTGTTAATAATGAAAGGGAAAAATGGAAGGGAAAAAATTCCTAAAAACTTCAACAAAAGATCAAACAAAAGAATAAAACAAAAACAAAAACTATCGTTGCTATCACTGCCAAAACAATAAAAATTATCAAATTATCCCGAGGAAGAAATAACTAAAAAACATTAACAAACGAGTAAGAAAAAAAAATTAAATTATTATTATTATTATTGTTATTATTATTAATAAT
Source organism: Salix brachista (assembly GCA_009078335.1). Taxonomy (NCBI): domain Eukaryota; kingdom Viridiplantae; phylum Streptophyta; class Magnoliopsida; order Malpighiales; family Salicaceae; genus Salix; species Salix brachista. The sequence goes on along the minus strand of CM018580.1, from coordinate 3,822,107 downwards.
AATATTATTATCATTATTATCATGAATGAATGAAAGATTAAAAAATTTGTAAAAACTACAAAAAGGATCAAACAAAAAAATACAATGAAAACTAAAAATTATCATTGTTATCACTGTCAACACAATAAAAATTATCAAATTGTTCTGAGGGAAAAAAAACCCTCAAAAACATTAACAAAAGAGTAAGCAAGAAAAACAATTAAATTATTATTATTATTATTATTATTATTATTATTATTATTTTCATTTATTTATTTTATTTTATTGTTAATAATGAAAGGAAAAAAATGGAAGGAAAAAAATTCCTAAAAACTTCAACAAAAGATCAAACAAAAGAATAAAAAAAAAAAACTATCGTTGCTATCACTACCAAAACAATAAAAATTATCACATTATCCCGAGGAAGAAATAACTAAAAAACATTAACAAAAGAGTAAGCAAGAAAAACAATTAAATTATTATTATTATTATTATTATTATTATTATTATTATTATTATTAAAATAAATGAAAGTCTAAAAAAACCATAAAAGCTTGAAGAAAATTTAAATCATAAAAAGAAATCAAGGGATAAAAAAAAAAACATTAAAAGTATAAGGCCCGAAAGGAAAATCAAATATAAAGGGATTAAAATCCAAAATTAAAAGTGTAAGGACCGAAATGAAAATCAAATTTATTATCAATTTTAATCAAAGGACAAAATTGCAAAACATTAAATTGTTGTACCGAATCTCTTTACTTATTTAAACCCAATCCAGAAATTAAAAGAAGGAGGATCGAAGTGAAAACTGCACATTCAATTAATTTCAATCGAAGGACTCCATCGAACTAAATCTAAACTTATATAACAAAAATCAGGACCATAAACAAAATTAAAAGTATAGGGACCGAAGTGAAAACGAATTAAAATCGGGGGACTCCCCTGCACTTTGACATGCAGGAGAGAGAGAAACGGCTTCCGCGGCTTTAACTGGCCACCGCCGCGTCCACGAACGTCAGAGGACAAAACGCGCCGCACCGGGAGGAAGACCAGGCGGAGGCGCATCGACCGAGACGCCGGTAGCTCATCTTTGGCGACTCCGTCACTACGCACGCGCCGCTCAAAGAGGGCGTGAGGCGGAATACTGTCGGCCGAGTGTGAAACACGCGCCGATAGTAAAAAGAAAACAAATAAAAAAAGCATGGGCAATTACCGGTGTGCCCCTGTGCCTAAATCAGCTATTTTGTCTTATTAGGGGCCAAACCAGTAGTTAGCCATTTCCGGTTAAATATTAAAAAATGAAAAGGTAGGCGGACTGGAACGGACCGGTCCGGTCTGAATTGGTGCAATTACCGCGGAGCCCCTCCACCCATAACCGGTTTTTTTTCTTTTTCGAGGGCTAAAATCGCTATTTCACTGTGCAAAAAACAATAAAAATTTGGGAAAACCGGGAATCCAACCGAACCGAGCGAACCGAGAACCGACCCGACCAAAAAATCTCTATTACAATCCACAATCATTTTACTCAGAAGCTACAGTGCATGGTGTACAGTGAATTGGCCACACCGTTTATATATTAGTTAATATATATATATATATATATATATTATTTTATCCTATAAACTAAAAGACATCAGTCGGTTACTATAGCGGAAGAGTCAGTTACACTGTGGAGTGGCCATTTTTGATTTGTGCTTCGCGCGAGTTCGTCCGCCTCTTTTTTTTTTCGTTTTTGAACAGTTATTTAACGAAAAAGTACCAAAACAAGATAAAAAAAGTCGTCAGACCGAGGGGCTCCGTGGTCATTACGCACATCGGTTCGGACCGGTCCAGTCTGCCCCGCCGGTCTTCTGCTTATTTTATTATTTTTCAAAATTGGCTAAATACGGTTTTAGCCCCTAATAAGACAAAAATGGTGCCTTTGGGAACAGGGGCAGGACGGTAATTGTTCTTATTTTTTATTATTTCTTTCGGTGGTTGTCAGTGTGTGATGGGCTCGCGCCAGCCGGTTTTCCGCCCCACACCCTGTTTAGGTGGCGCGTGCGGCGTCTTACGGTGGCTTGAGATGCGATTCCGGAGTCTCTCTCGATGCGCCTCCGCGTGTTCTTTCTCTCGCGGCGGCGCGTTTCACCTAAACATGTTCGTGGACGCGGCGGTAGCCGGTTAAAGCCGCTGGCCACGTTTCTCTCTCTCCTGCACGTAAAAGTGCAAGAGAGTCCCCCTTATTTTCACCTTTTTCAATTCAGTCCCTGCACTTTCAATTTCGTTTCTGGTCCTCATTTCTGGTATATAAGTTTTGAATTAGTTCGATTTGGTCATCTGATTGGAATTAATTCAGTGTCCATTTTTCAATTCGGTCCTCCTTCTTTTAATTTCCTGATTGGATTGAAAAAGATGAATTTATTCGGTACAGTAGTTTCAATTTCTTCAGTTTTGTCTTTTGATTAAAATTGATAATATATTTGATTTTCATTTTGGCCCTTATATTTTTAATTTTAGATTGTATCCCTTTATATTTAATGTTCATTTCAGCCTTTATACTTTTAATTTTTTATTTTAATCCCTATATTTCTTATTATTTCTAAAATAATCCATACTTTTTTTCATGTATATATAAGTGTGCTCGACTTTGATTTTTAATTTTTATTGTTTTGTTATTTGTTGGGGTGGTATTTTTTCCAAAAAAATTAGTTCTTAAATTTTATTTTGTATCTATGATCATTTAGAAATTGATATTTGTGTTTTTTTCTCTCTCCATTTGTTCTTTCTTTTAGCTTTTTATTCATTTTTTTATTTTTATTCTTACGTCATATGACTTTTTTTACCTGATAATTTTTATTTTATTTTCTTGTTTGATCTTTTGTTAAAGTTTTTATGGTTTTTTTAGTCTTTTATTTATTTTATTTTTTTCATTATTAACATAATAATAATAATAATAATAATAATTTAATGTTTTTTTTCTTACTTACTCTTTTGTTAATGTTTTTTAGGTTTTTTTTTCTCTCAGGATAATTTGATAATTTTTATTCTTTTAACAGTTATAACAATGATAATTTTTATTTTCATTTTATTTTTTTGTTTGATGTTTTGTTGAAGTTTTTAGGATTTTTTTAGTCTTTCATTTTTTTTCCTTTCATTATTAACACACACAAAATAATAATAATAATAATAATAATAATAATAATAATAATAATAATAATTTAATTTTTTTTCTAGCTTACTCCTTTGTTGATGTTTTTTAGGTTTTTTTTATGATAATTTGATAATTTTTATTTTTTTGACGGTAATAACAATTATAATTTTTATTTTTATTTTATTTTTTTGTTTGATCTTTTGTTGAAGTTTTTACGATTTTTTTAGTCTTTCATTTATTTATTTATTTATTCATAATAATAATAATAATAATAATGTTTTAATTGTTTTTCTTGCTTACTATTTTGTATATGTTTTTTTATCGCTATAATTTGATAATTTTTATTATTTTGATAGTAATAGCAATAATAAGTTTTAGTTGTTAAGACTCTGTTTTTGCTATTGTTATAATAGGACATGTTAATCTATTTCATTACATTAAAGTTTGCATATATAAATATTATATTTTAATTTTGATCCAGCAAATCTTATAAAAATTGTTTGCTCAGCCCGCAATGTAGGGTGGATAATTTTTTTTAATTTTCAAGTGAAATGATTTTTTCAAGGTAATAATTTTTATTTTTGTTTTACCATATATTATATTTTTTATTTGCTCTTTTATGAAAGTTTTTATGCTTTTTTTTATTCTTTGATTTAATTTTTTCATTATTAGCACAATAATAATATTAATAATCATAATAATAATAATTTTAATTTTTGTTCTTATTTGCTTTTCTGTTAATTTTTTTTTCTCGGGGTAATTTAATAATTTTTCCTATTTTGGCCATGATAGTGATGATAATTTTAGATGTTAAGACCTTGATGTTACTGTTATTATAATAGAGTATGCTCATCTGTTTCATTATATCAAACTTTTAATCTCAACAGTTATAAAAATTATATATTCGACTCGCAACGTAGTGCAAACCGACAACATCACAAAAGTTGATGTAAATGTTGGAAAAAAAACTATGTTTTCCAACATTTTTTTTTTGAAAAACTTTCGAGACAATTACCTATTTCCGTCTCTTTGATGTCAAAGCTTAGATATTATTGTTGCGGTAGCGTGTATTGATGTGTTGTATCATATCAAACTTTACATGTGTAGATATTATATTTTATTTTTAAATTAGTGAAATCTATAAATTACTTCAAATCCAACAATTATCAAAATTGCTTGCTTAGCCCGCAACGTAGTGCGGTCTATTTTTTGAATTTTCAAGTCAAATGATATTTTTTCCAGTTAATAATTTTTCTTTTTGTTTTGTCATTTATTTTATTTGTTATTTCTGTTATTTATTTTATTGTTTTAGTATTATTATTTTCAAGTCAAATAAATTTTTTTGACATCATAATTTTTATTTTATTTTTTTGTTTGATATTTTGTTAAAGTTATTATGATTTTTTTTGCCTGTCATTTTTTTTATTATTAACACAATAATAGTAATAATAATAATAATAATAATAATAATAATAATAATAATAATAATAATAATTGTCGCGCCCCAAAAAATGATGAGCGCGGCGGCGTGACGACTCTTCCCCGTGTGCGGGGATTCAATGGGTCGGGGGGATTATCTATTTTTGTAAAAAGGGGAGTCGCCACCTAGTATTAATGGTTACTAGAAAACCTAAAACTGGTCTTTCAGAGATTCTAGGGTAAGGGACTGGTTGCGTAAAGGGAAGGTTTTAGCACCCCTAGTACGCCCTACCTAAGGTAAGCTGCTTGATGTTTTGGTTTGCTTATGGTTTGCTATGGCTTTGAAAAAAATATATGTTAATTAAATGGCAAATGGGATATCATTCCCGCAGAATATTTTGGATATCAACCCCTTAGGATTTATTTATCCAAACACCGACAGTGAATAATAGCATATTATTCCCGCCGAATATTTTGGATATTAACCCCTTTTGGATTTATTTATCCAAATACCGACAGTGAATAATAGCATATCATTCCCGTCGAATATTTTGGATATTAACCCCTTAGGATTTATTTACCCAAATACCAACAGTGAATAATAGCATATCATTCCCGCCGAATATTTTGGATATTAACCCCTTAGGATTTATTTATCCAAATACCGATGGTGAATAATAAATTCCAAAAAAATAAGATTTTTATATTTTTTTGAATATTGGCCAATACACTTTGGATTTTACAAACTTGTTGTAAAATCTCAAAATGCAAGAAATGATTTTTTCTTTGCGAAATCCATGCTAAAACTCATTTTTCTTCAAAAACCCAAGATAATATATATTTTTGAAACAAAAGAACGATTTTTTAAAATATGCTAGTGTATTGGCCGTATGCAAGAAAACAACATATTTTTTCTTTAATAAAAATATTTTTTGGAAAATTTGTATTTTTTTATACTTTTATTTATTTATTTTTTTAATATATATAAGGGTGGGCTGGACTGCCACAGCCTGTAGGGCTGGGCTGCCAGCCCGCCCACTCTTCTCTCGGGCTGGACTTCCAGCAAAGACGGGCTGGAAGCCCAGTCCCTTTAGTGGTCGGGCCGGGTGCCAAACCCGGCCCAACCTGACCCGACCCGGGGAGTGAACGAAATCACTCCCCCCGCATGCAAAAACGAAGAAGATGAACAGTGACAAGGAGAATTTTCGAGTGTGATGAAATGCTTACCTGTTTATACCGTTGAGTAGAGGAGATCGAGGTGGTTCTTATGGTCGAGGTGTCGTCGGAAATGGTGGCCTGTGGTGGCCGGAGTGGACGTCGGAAGGTGCACGGTGGCGTCGCAGTTGCTGTCGTTCGCTGCTGATTCTTCGCCGGAGCTAGCTGTCTGGGTTGCTGGAGTGGTGGGGGAGATGCTGGTGTCGTCTAGACGAAGTGTGGTGGCCGGAGTTGATGGCTGCTGAACTTGGTGACCGGAGGGAGATAATGACAGAGGCTCCTCTGTTTTAGAGATAGAAAAAAACAAGAGAAAATGCAAGGAAGAGCAGGATGAAAATTAAATCAAAATTTTTATGTAAATGGCTCTGCAACTCTCTCTATTTCTCTGTGTTTCCTTCAAGTATTTTCCACGTAAAATCTCTTCTCATCTGTTCCTTTTTCTCTCTTTTTTTCTTCCCCCCCTTTTCTTCTCAACATGTACTGCTATTTATAGCAGTACAAGACCCAACGTTCATGCAGGGTATTGAATGCAAATCAGAGAAAAATCAGGAATCAAATCACGATTAAATGGGAAAAAATCAAATTAAATTATGACTGCTTTGCTGTGACGGAGATGAAACGGGAAGAGAATCACGCAGGATTTTGGAATTGAGTTGTTGACCAACTGAAGAGGATGAAACGGGAAGAAAAATCACTACTGATTAGGAAAAATATTTGACTCAGCTGCTGTGATCAATGCGAATTGGAAGAAAAATCAATTTGAAAAAGGAATAAAAATTTGATTGATGTTGAAAATGCAAGGTAAACGGAACAGTGCATGCTAAAAAAAAAAAGCAGATTTCAAAAATATTTTTAGGAAGAAAAATATTATTTGGTCCTCTAATTTCTTTAATTGCACCCTTTTGGATTTAAAACTTGATTTGATGCAATTAAATCCCACCAAAAATTCAATCTCAAACTTAGCTTTGCGCGATCTCCTTATCTGGCCCTTGGCTCCTGATTTTCGCGATTTAAACCCCAATCGACCACTAAACTCTCAATTTACTCAATTTCGCCCTTGAACAAAAATCTATTTTTTTTCAGAAAAATAAAAAGTCAAAAATTGGGTAGCAACAATAATAATAATAAGAAGAAGAAGAAGAAGAAGAAGAAATTTAGTTATTTTTCTTACATACTCTTTTGTTAATGATTTTTAGTTTTTTTCTCTAGGGATAATTTGATGTTTTTTATTGTTTTTCCAGTAACTGCAATGATAGTTTTAGATGTTAAAACTTCGATGTTGCTATTTTTAGAATAAGGTGTGGTGATCTTTTTTATTATATTAAATTTACATATTTAAATATTATATTTTAATTTTGGACCAGCATATCCTATTAATTTCTTTCATCCCAACAATTATAATTTTTTTTTACTCATCTCGCAACGTAGTGTGATATTTTTTTTTCAGTTCATGTAATTTTTATCCCAGTCAATAATTTTTATTTATTTTTCATTTATTGTATTTTTACATTTGCTCTTTTGTTAATGTGTTTAGGCTTTTTTTTAAGCCTTTGATTTAATTTCGTTTCCTTCCCGTTATTAAAGCAATAATAATATTAATATTAAGAATAATAATAATAATTTTTGTTTTTGTTTTTACGTGCTTTTTTATTAATAGTTTTTTTGTTTCCCTCTCAAATTTGTTCAATAATATTTATTATTTTGACAGTGATAGTGATGATAATTTAAAAAGTTAAGACTTCGATGTTAGTGTTATTATGATAAAGGATGTTGATCTTTTTCATTATATCAAATTTTACATACTAAAATATTATATTTTAATCTCAACAATTATAAAGATTATTTGTTTCGCCCGCACTACGCCCGCAACGTAGTGCGGGCATGTAACTAGTTTATCTTCTACACTAAATTGGATTTTAGAATCTAGGGCAGGGCGTCTAAATTTTTGTAAAGATGAAAAGAGGATCAGCTCCACGGTTTTATATTTGTGGATACACGGTTTCGGTCCTGACCGCGTTTAGGCTTGCCTCTGTTCGACTGATTTTACAAGCAGGCCCATGGGCTTACGGACCATGGGTTTTTCTAGCTGTTTCTAGGTAAATGACGATTAAGTTCAAGGGAAGGAATGAAAATAAAGGAAACGATGTCACATGGGGGTGATAAAATAAAATGAATTTGCTCGTTGTATTATTCAATGTAAATTATTTGTATTGTTCAATTTTTTTTATTTGAATAAAAATATTCAAAAATAAAAAATGGATATTATTTAAATCAGTGTTTCCAGTTGAATTTGGATAAATTGTAAAAAAACAAATGTTAATTTATAGCAAGATTTTTTTAGGGCAAGAGCAACTAATTTTCATGTGAAATAAATAAATATATTGTGATGTGTTGCAATGACAAAAAAAAAAAATATATCGTCTATGGTAGTAGCTGATCAATTTAGATGATACTTGAAAAAAATATCAATTAATCCTTTAAATTATGGCAAATTACAAACCAAATAAAAGGCATGGCGAAATTACTGTGTAGATCACTGTGCATTGTGTCTTATTTCACTGTGGATTGCGGCAGTGTGCACCTATTTTTAGCCTTCGTCCTCGTGGCAAAATGTGCAGGTTTTTCATGTTTTTGTCCTTTTTTTATTTTATTCCCTCAAGTCGGACAAAATAGTGTTATGCGCTAAGGGTTAAGAGTGTAATTGCACGTGTACGGACCGGTCTGGCTCGCCCGGTCCGCCGCAACTCTTTTTTTTTTTTAAAAAAAATGGCTAAATAAGGAAATAGCCCCCAATAAGATAAAATTACTGACTTGGGCGCAAGGGTTGGACGGTAATTGACCTTTTTTTTTCCTCGGAATACTGTCAGCGCCTGTGATCCACGCGACCGACAGCATTCAGCCTCACGCCCTGTTAGGGTGGCGCGTGCAGGCTGATAGAATCACCGGAAATGGGCTACCGGCGTCTTAGTCGATGCGCCTCCGCGTGGTCTTCCTCCCGGTGCGGCGCGTTCTGTCCTCCGACCGCCGTGTACGTGTCGGTGACCGGTTAAAGCCGTTCGTTCTGTTTCTCTCTCTCCTGCATACAAATGTACAGTTGAGGCCCCCAGGTTTGTTGACTTTTCACTTCGGTCCCTGGACTTTTAATTTTTTGTTTCGTACAGAAGAGGCCCCCGGTTTGAACTTTCACTTCGGTCCTTGCATTTTTAATTGAGTCCTTCCTTTGAAATTAATGAAATGTTAATGTTTCACTTCGGTCATCCTTCTTTTAATTTCCGGATTTAGTTAAAAAACCTTAATATATTCGGTACGGAAGTTGTGATTTTTTCAATTTTGTCCTTTGATTCAAATTGATTATATAATTGATTTTCATTTTGGCCCTTTTACTTTTAATTATAGATTTTAATCCCTATATTTTATTTTTTAATTTGATCTTTTATTAAAGTTTTTAGGGTTTTTTAAATCTTTCATTTTTTTTCTTTCATTATTAGCACAAATATAATAATAATAATAATAATAATAATAATAATAATAATAATAATAATAATAATAATAATAATAATAATAATAATAATAATAATAAAATTGTTTTTATTTCTTACTCTTTTGTTAATGTTTTTTTTGTTTTTTTACTCTGGATAATTTTATAATTTTTATTGCCTTGACAACAATAACAATGATAATTTTTATTTTTATTTGTTTTTTTTCTTCTATTAAAGTTTTTTGGATTTTTGTTGTCCTTCATTTATTTATTTGTTCTTTAATAATAATAATGATAATAATAATAATTTAATTGTTTTTCTTGCTTAATCTTTTGTTAATGTTTTTGAGGGTTTTTTTTCCTCAGAATAATTTGATCATTTTTATTGTGTTAACAATGATAACAATGATAATTTTTTGTTTTCATGGTTTTTTTAGTCTTTCATTATTTTATTTTTTTCATTATTAACACAATAATAATAATAATAATAAGAAGAAGAATAATAATAAGAATAATTTAATTGTTTTTCTTGCTTACACTTTTGTTAATGTTTTTTAGTTTCTTCTTGCTCGGGATAATTTTTTAATTTTTATTGTTTTGGCAGTGATAAAAACGATAGTTTTTGTAAACCCCGGGAAATAAATGTAAGTGTTAAATTAAAGAAATAAATTAAAAGAGAAATAAAATAAGTTGAGGGGAGGGTGAAATTGAAATAAATGCAAAGATTATGACTTATAATATAAGAAAAGAACATGTGGGGTAAAAAGGAGCATTTAAAGGAGATGGAGGCCTAACTGCATTAAGAGAAATTGAGGAGTATAAATACCCCTCCTTTCCCTCATTTCCAGCAAAGAAGGAGAGGGAGAAAGAAAGGGAGATTTTGATATTTTCTTCCCCAAATTAAAGAAAAATTTCGAAGTGAAATTGAGTTTCAGGGCTACCAAAACATTCAAACATAAAAAATCCAAAGATTTGGAGTATTATTGGAAGGAGAAAGTGGAGGAAAAGGAGTGTTTGGGCTGCCAACAGTAGGAAGAAGAAGAAGAGAGGAGAATATTATGATTTCACAAGCTATTAGATCTTGAATCTCTCTTGGTAAGGTGTTTCTTATATGCATCTAAAAGATTCTCTACTTTATGGTTAAAGTGCATGACTTTTCTTTAAGAATTTTGGGTTAGGGTTCTTGAAAAAATAATTTGGGGGAAATGTGGAATTGTGTGCAATTGATGTATGTGGCATGAAATAGGACGTGAATGTTGTGTATTGAATGGTTGAGCATGAAAAGAATGAGGAAAGTCTTGTTCCCCAAGGTCAATTTTCGGCCAAATGCATGTGTTGCAGAATTTAACAATTTCACATATTCATGTCTTGACTTTGAGAGAGAATTTGAATGGGAAAACAAAGAAATTAGGATCGGGTTCCTTCATAGGAGTTGTAGTTCTGGATGTCTACTATCCAAGGAAACTTGTTTCACTAAATTTGGAATTTTATAACTCTAGTTAAGGGTCACCTAACGTGGCTGTGCAGGGCAGACTCTGCAGAACAGCAGGTCTGTCACATTCGAGATGCATTTCAGAAATTTTGGAATCAGAACTGGGTTTATAGCCTTCATAAGAGTTGTAGCTCTATATGTCAGCTTTCTAACAAGATAAATTGTGTACAAAACGGAGTTCTACAACTCCATTTATAGTGAAAAATCTGGGCAGAGGTCAAAATCGAGCCTCTGCTGGCAACTTTGAGAAAAAGGGGAAATGAGGTGGGAGGTCATGAAACGATGAATAAAATGAAGCCAATTTTAGAACATCTAACAAAGAAAAATGAAAATACCAAATCACGGTAGAGGGTTGACTTTAACTATGGGGTTGGCTGGCATACATGTGTGTATTCTGTTGGGATTTGTTGACTGGGGTTATGTTACTGCCCACCTGATATTGTTGAGACATGTTATTGTTTCAGGACCTGTTATTGTTTCGATCTGTTACTGTTTGGAACTGTTGCTATTTGGAACTGTTACTGTTTCCAGACCTGTTACTGATTGATCTGTTACTGTTTGGAACTGTTGCTGTTTGGAACTGTTACTGATTGATTTGTTACTGTTTGATCTGTTACTGTTAGTGTTTGAGACATGTTATTGTCTTGGGACATGTTACTGTTAAATTGATGCATTTATATGCATTACAAGCTATTTGTACCAAGTACATGAAGAAATTATAAATGTTAATGCCTCCTGTAACTGCCAGACCGTTTAGTTACCATTATTATTATCATTAAGTAATTACATTTTCTTAAATGTTTTGTATTGCTGTAGGGACGTCACATCCACGAGATGTCTAAGGAACCCGATACACGGGAACCTACTTTTGCAAGGAATCATGTAGATGCATTCTAAATCACAATGTATTTTGTGTGAATCAATGTACTGAACACATAACTTTTATTAGACCCTTTTGTGTAAATTTATAATGGCTATTAGTAGTATAGAAATGCAACCTCATGTCCATGTATGTATATTTTTAATATGAATTTCTAATTATGCAACCATAATACTACATGTTTATGTAAGATCCACTTTCAATGAAATGTTGATTGTATGAATGGTATTATGATGATGTGAGGTAATCAGGTTCGCTGATTTCCAGTACCATATGTGTTAGATATATATATAAAAAAAAAATCCGGGTCGTTACAGTTTTTGTTTCTGTTTTATTCTTTTGTTCAAGTTTTTTGGAATTTTTTTATCTTTCATTTTTTTCCTTTCATTATTAACGCACAAAAAAAATTAATAATAATAATAATAATAATAATAATAATAATTTAATTGTTTTTCTTGCTTACTCTTTTGTTAATATTTTTGAGGGTTTTTTTTCCTCGGAACAATTTCATAATTTTTATTGTGTTAACAATGATAGTTTTTAGTATTCATTGTAGTTTTTTTGTTTGATATTTTTTTGTACTTTTTCAATTTTTTTAATCTTTCATTCTTTCATTTATTCTTTCATGATAATAATGATAATATTATTATTATTATTATTATTATTATTAATAATAATAATAATAATAATAATAATAATAATAATAATAATAATAAAAAAAAAAAAAAAAATTTAATTGTTTTTCTTGCTTGTTATTTTGTTCATGCTTTTTATTTTTTTCCCTCAGTATAATTTGATAATTTTTATTGTTTTGATATTAACAACAATAATAATTTTAGATGTTAAGACTCCGATATTGCTATTGTTATAATATTTTAAATTAATATTGCTTCCTTTTCTCCATTATTTTTTTCATAATAATAATAATAATAATATTTTAAATGTTTTCTTGCTTGCTATTTTGTTCATGCTTTTTATTTTTTTCCCTCTGTCTAATTTGATAATTTTTATTGTTTTGATAGTAACAACAGTAATAATTTTAGATGTTAAGACTCCGATGTTGCTATTGTTATAATATTTGAAATTAATATTGCTTCCTTTTCCCCATTATTTTTTTCATTATTATTAATTTTATTTGCTCTTTGTATTAAATAATTTTTTTAATTTTACTATCTACACAATAATGACAATGATTGCTTATGATATTAATGATTATGATTATTGTGCTTGTCGCACCCCAAAAATGGTGGTATGCGGCGTCGTGGCAACTTGTCCCCGTGAGCGGGGAGGTTAAATGTCAAAGGGATTATCTATTTTTCGTAAAAAGGGAGTCGCCACCTAGTATTATGGTTACTAGGAAACCTAAACTGGTCTTTCAGAGATTCTAGGGTAAGGGACTGGTTGCGTAAAGGGAAGGTTTTAGCACCCCTAGTACGCCCTACCTAAGGTAAGCTGCTTGACGTTTTTGTTTGTCTTATGATTGCTAGGATACAGATATGTATAATATATATTTAAATGTTGATGATATATTATCCCTGCCGAATATTTTGGATATCAACCCTTTAGGATTTATCTATCCAAACACCGATAGTGAATAATAGCATATTATTCCTACCGAATATTTTGGATAGCAACCCTTTAGGATTTATCTACCCAAGCACCGATAGTGAATAATAGCATATTATTCCCGCCGAATATTTTGGATAGCAACCCTTTTAGGATTTATCTACCCAAACACTGATAGTGAATAATATGAATCACCGAAAAAGTTTTTTATATTTTTTTGAATATTGGCCAATACCCTTTGGATTTTACAAACATGTTGTAAAATCTCAAAATGCAAGAAATGATTTTTCTTTGCAAAATCCATGCTAAAACTCATTTTCTCTTAAAAACCCAAGATAATATATATTTTTTGAAAGAAAAACAATTTTTAAAATATGCTAGTGTATTGGCCGTATGCAAGAAAACAACATATTTTGTTTATAAAAATATTTTTTTGCAAATTATATATGTATTATTATTTTCCTTTTTTATTATTATTATTTTTTATTTATTTATGGGTGGGCTGGCTGCCAGCCCACCTACATGGGGCTGGGCTGCCAGCCCACTCGCTGGGCTGGGCTGGCTGCCTCCCATGCATGGGGCTGGGCTGGCAGCCCGCCTGCATGGGCTGACAGCCCGCCTGCATGGATGGGCTTGGCTTTAGGCCCGCTAAATCTCCTACTGGGCTCCGGCCCAAGCATCTTCGGACTAGGCTCCGGCCCAATCATCTTCGGACTGGGCTCCAGCCCAAACATCTTCAAACTGGGCTTAGGCCCATGCCTTCTGCATGGCTTCCTTCCCTGTCGGGCTGGAGGCCTTTCAAAGGTCAGGCCGGGCACAAAGCCCGGCCCAACAGACCTGCGGGGAGAGTGAATTAATTCACTCCCCCGCATGCAACAAAGAAGAAAATGAACAGTACATTGGCGATTTTTTGAGTGTGATGAAAAGATTACCTGTTAACACCTTTGGGTAGAGGACATCGAGGTGGTTCTTTCGATCGTGGTGGCCTCGGAAATGGTGGCCTGTGGTGGCCGGAGTGGGCGTCGGAAGGTGGCTGCTCGTGCTTGCTGTTGCTGCTGGATTGTTGCTGCTGCGTCGGAGAAGAAGGTCTCGGCTGTTTTTGGCGTGGAGGTGGAGGTGATGGTGATGATGGGGTTGTCTCAGGTGGTCGGAGTTGGTTGCTGCTGAAGGAGAGAGAGAGGGCTGACGGTGGCGGGCTTTAGATAGAGAGAGAGATGAACGAGGGAGAAGGAGCAGCTGCGCTCAGACACGAGCGGGATGAAGTTCAAATTGTATGCAAAATTCCTTGTATTCTCTCTGCCTCTTTTTCTCTGTTTTTCTCTTCGTTTTCTCACTGTCTGTTTTTTCCTTTTTTCTTCTTCTTCAGCTCTGCCCTCTGTTCTTCGTTTCCACCCTCTCCTTCGTTTCTGCCTGAATCACTGCCCCCCTTTTTCTCTTTTGGTCTCGCCATTTTATAGGCATTGCAGAAGTTACCGTTGCAAGCAACGGTAAACTTCTCTTTTTCTTTTCTTTTTCTGCGGTGACAGGCTTGCCGGTGGCTACATGCAGCGGCTGGTTGGCAGCTATGTCTGCTGCTTTGAGGGGTCAAAGTGTTTTGGTCCCTCAATTTGTAATTGCTCTGGTTGCACCCCCAATTGAATTTAAATTTATGATTTTGTGCAACTATACCCTCCGTCAAAATTTCAAGAGTAACCTTAGCTTTACGCGCCTTTTTTATTCTGGTCCTTGATTTTTAATTTGTGCGATTTAAACCTCAATCGACCATTAAATTCTCAATTTATTCAATTTTGCCCCCTGTAACAAAATATTTTTGGATTTTTGTCTTTTTTTCTATTATTTTCTTTTTCTTCCGAAACCTAAAAAATAAGTAGGTCAAAATTTGGGTAGCAACAGATGCCCCCTCTTTACAATGCTTATGAATAAAGTCTCGTTAAAGACTTTGAATAGTAAGTGTTGTAAAGAAAAGTAGAATAATGTAGATGGTCTCATTATGACGGGTGACCTACCCGGATGGAATTGGTGATGAGGTGGAAGGGTCTCATTTTTCTGGGTGACCTACCCGGTTAGAATAGTTAGAATGGTCTCATTTTTCTGGGTGACCTACCCTGTTAGCATGGTCTCATTTTTTTGGGTGACCTACCCGGCTATCATGGTCTCATTTTTATGGGTGACCGACCCGGCTAGTATGGTCTCATTTTTATGGGTGACCGACCCGGCTATCATGGTCTCATTTTTATGGGTGACCGACCCGGCTAGGATGGTCTCATTTTTATGGGTGACCGACCCGGCTAGCATGGTCTCATTTTTATGGGTGACCGACCCGGCTATCATCGTCTCATTTTTATGGGTGACCGACCCGGCTATCATGGTCTCATTTTTATGAGTGACCGACCCGGATAGCGTGGTCTCATTTTTATGGGTGACCGACCCGGCTATCATGGTCTCATTTTTATGGGTGACCGACCCGGATAGCGTGGTCTCATTTTTCTGGGTGACCGACCCGGCTAGTATGGTCTCATTCTTATGGGTGACCGACCCGGCTAGCATGGTCTCATTTTTATGGGTGACCGACCCGGCTATCATGGTCTCATTTTTATGGGTGACCGACCCGGATAGCGTGGTCTCATTTTTCTGGGTGACCGACCCGGCTATCATGGTCTCATTTTTATGGGTGACCGACCCGGATAGCATGGTCTCATTTTTCTGGGTGACCGACCCGGCTATCATGGTCTCATTTTTATGGGTGAACGACCCGGATAGCGTGGTCTCATTTTTATGGGTGACCGACCCGGCTAGTATGGTCACATTCTTATGGGTGACCGACCCGGCTAGCATGGTCTCATTTTTATGGGTGACCGACCCGGCTATCATGGTCTCATTTTTATGGGTGACCGACCCGGCTAGTATGGTCTCATTTTTATGGGTGACCGACCCGGATATCATGGTCTCATTTTTATGGGTGACCGACCCGGCTATCATGGTCTTATTTTTATGGGTGACCGACCCGGATAGCGTGGTCTCATTTTTATGGGTGACCGACCCGGCTAGTATGGTCTCATTCTTATGGGTGACCGACCCGGCTAGCATGGTCTCATTTTTCTGGGTGACCGACCCGGCTATCATGGTCTCATTTTTATGGGTGACCGACCCAGATAGCGTGGTCTCATTTTTCTGGGTGACCGACCCGGCTATCATGGTCTCATTTTTATGGGTGACCGACCCGGCTAGTATGGTCTCATTCTTATGGGTGACCGACCCGGCTAGCATGGTCTCATTTTTATGGGTGACCGACCCGGCTATCATGGTCTCATTTTTATGGGTGACCGACCCAGATAGCGTGGTCTCATTTTTCTGGGTGACCGACCCGGCTATCATGGTCTCATTTTTATGGGTGACCGACCCGGATAGCATGATCTAATTTTTCTGGGTGACCGACCCGGCTATCATGGTCTCATTTTTATGGGTGACCGACCCGGATAGCGTGGTCTCATTTTTATGGGTGACCGACCCGGATGGAAAATAGAGAGGGTCTCATTATTATGGGTGACCTACCCAGATGAAAAATGAAGAGGGTAAGGATGGTTTCATTATACTAGATGACCTGCCCATCTCGAGGAACGAAGCAACGCCGATCTTCAATTCATCTTCCTTGATTTTGTCGACCTGAGATTCTGTTTCTCCATATTCTCCAAAACTTGGAATCACATCAACTTTCGCCACATCTTTCTTGTCAAGTTAGTGTCATGAAAATATAACATGCATGCTTATTACCTCTTTAGAAACATAGGTCCCTTGTTCATTGTAGCCTTTCTTGATCTTTTGTTTGACTGATAAAATATGCTCCCCGTGCTATATTTTCACGCTCGGTGAAGGGATTTTTGGTTTCACATGGGGCCTTTCTTGCTCCATTGAAGTTTTTCTTTTATTTTTCGATACCCTTTTCATGAAGAAAAAAGAATAACTCAAAATATGGTTTTGTTTATGCAAATTGACGCTTTTAATGCAAATCACCTTTTTTAAACAACTATTGTAGATATTATTATTATTATTATTATTTTTGCCCCCAGTGTGGTGTACACAACATGTCAAGCTCACATAACATAAAATAAATAAAAATAATTGTTATGAGATCATGCGCTTTGTGAAGAAAAAGTTTCTTGTAACGAGAATTCATGACCGAATTTTATCTTATTGATTGAGAGGCTACAAAATATCAGTCATAATATTTCTTTACAAAGTCAAAATTCACAGGCCTAACTAGATCCTATTCATCCATTCTAGATAATAGCAAAGCTCCTCCTGAGAACGATTTTTACCACATAAGGGCCTTCCTAGTTTGGGGTCCATTTACCCTGATCTTGTCCCAGTACAAGCAATATCTTCTTCAGTACCAGATTTCCTTCTTGGAATTTTCGAGGTCGGACTTTCTTGTCATATGATTTGGTCATCCTTCTTTGGTATAATTGATGATGACAGATTGCGGCTAACCTCTTTTCGCTGATCAAATTCAATTGTTCATATCTAACTTTTGTCCATTCTGCTTCTTCTAGTTCAGAGTCTATCAATACTCTTAATGATGGGATTTCCACTTTAAAGGTATTACCACCTCCATTCCATACACCAACCTATACGGGGTGACTACTGTTGAGATCCGAACTACGGTACACATGAAAGGCAACATCTCATGCTAATCCTTGTAGGTGACTACCATCTTTTGAATACTCTTCTTAGCATTTTAATAAGCAGCTTCTACCGCACCATTCATCTTTGGTCTATACGGCGAGGAATTGGAATGCTTGATTTTTTAATTTAGCGCAGAGTTCTATTATTATTTTTTTCTTGAAATTCTGTGCATTATCAATTATAATCTTTTCTGGTGGCTCGTATCGACCTATCAAATATCTTTCAACGAATTTCTTCACCTTTTTTTTTTTTTTTTTTTTTTGCATCACATGAGCAAATGACACGGATCCTACCTATCTTGTGAAGTAGTCGATAGCCACGATAATAAACCTATGACCATTGTTGGCTTTTGGGTTGATAGGCTCAATCACACCAATTCCTCACATCACAAAAGGCCATGGAGATATCGAGTTAAATAAAGGAGCCGAAAGGGCATTGATTTTGTCACCGTAGACCTGATACTTGCGGACATAGTCAATGCAATCCTTATCTAATGTCATCCTAAAATAACCAGTTCTTTGTATTTTTCTAGCCATCATATGTCCACTGACATCCTTTTATAGATTTCCTGTAACGCGTCTTTGGCTTCAGGTTCTTCTTGGTATCTTAGCAAAGTCCCGTAAGATGATTTCTTATACAAAACTTCCCTTATCAAGATAAAAATCCATTGTCAACCTCCTCAAGGTTTTCATTTTGATTTTGGATGCCCCCAAGGGATGGGCTTGGTTTCAGATGAAATTCTTGATATCATAGTATCAAGGGTTTTCATCTATTTCTCCTTTAACTGAGCAACAGTGAGTTGGGTTATTTCTGATATCAATGTGTATCGACTGCAAGTTTTGTCTTAAGTCTATTCTAACCATAGAAGCTAGTGTGACCAAAACATCCGCAAACTGATTTGCTTTCCTTCCTAGATGCGTGAACTCTATTTCCCCATATTCTTTAGCTAGTTTAGATAGGTAATTTTGGTAAATTTTTTTATTTTTTTACCCATCCATAAAGGAATATGTGGAACTACGAGCTGCATTATCAACCACCATGTTTATATGTAGGGAACATTATCTTTAGAGCTAGCACGATTTAATTCCCTAAAGTCCACACATACTCCAATTTCTTGGGGCTTTTAGATTTCTTGTATTCTTTTTCTTAAGGCTTCCACTCTGATGATTCTAGCTATATGCATCAGTTAATCACTTTCATTTCTTGATAACTTTTATAAATTTTGATGCATTAGGTCCTTAGTCGAATTATCTATTCAAGTTTCTTTAACAACCCGGCTAAGTAAAGGATTGCTTCCTTTTCTACATCTGATTATGGGTTTTAAAGATATGTTCTTTCTTGCTTTCCAGACATCTTGGATTTGGGTTTTGGTCATTGGTCATTGTCAAAGAAGCTATGATATGTTATCGTGTAAAATTGACGATCTGATTTGCCCTTTATCTATGACTTTAATCGTTGTCATTTCATTGACAGCAACTATCCGTGACTAAGATATTGTTTCCATTCGGTTAGCTTCTAAATGTGCAGGGCGTTGTAGTCTTGGTTTGTGATTTTTGTCCGTATACACATTGTTGGTTTACTATTAAGTGCATTTCAGTTGAAGGATCTCCTGCTTCTTTTCATTCCAGACCTGTTTTTAGCTTCAGTTAATGAAAGATCTCTTTTTCTGCTATTTAGGTTTCAAAATTAGACAAGACACCAAGGATAATGCATGCTGGAGTTCCTCTTGTCAGCTTTAAGCATCTCACTGTTTAAATCAATAGTATTAATTAACAGCTCGAATTTTGAGAGTGAGAATGGCTTCAGTTAATTACGGGAACCCCAAAGACGAAATTGAGGAATGTAATTGATAACTCATTGTGGATATTTGATTGCTTTTTAAAAAAACCCAGCGTTCCATTGTTTTTCCAATTTCTGCCCTTACTTTGATCAAACTTCATGATGGGGGCTTCTTAGTTTTTAAGTTAATCGGCCTGCATCCTTCTTCCAGCGGTACCTTGCACGCTATCCATATTTAATTCAGGCATATCCTTGTAAGACCAAGCAAAAACATTTACCTAATCAAGTCTTCTGTTTCCTTTAGAGTTCTTATCCTGGGCTCTCTGCGGCTTTCTTCATTACCCATATTTATGGTTTCAAGTTCCTCTTTAGTGGGTTTCCAAACTTGTTTATGTTCTTTTATTAATTTTGTGAATTCTCTAATATTATATTCATCCACTTGTTCCTCCTCTACATCTGTTATGTATTTTAAAATTCGATCATTCATTCTTAGTGTAAAGTGCAGATGTTATTGTGAAAGATATTTTTTTCTTTTTTCTTTCTTTTTTTTTTTTTTTTTGCGATGTAAATGCACACAGTAAAAGAAAAAATTTGAAAATGCATGATCTCATTAAAAGAAAAATTTTGGCTTGAAAACAAAGATAAGATCCTATTGATATGTTAAGTCATGATTGTCAATAAAAACAAAACAAAATGACAAATCACATAGAAAACATCACAATCTAACAAGTATTGTTGATTACATTTTGAGCATCAATGGAGCTTCTCTTTTTTTTTTTTTTTTTTTTTTCTTTTTTTTTTTTGGGTTTCCCAACTTTAGAACTTATCACTTCCGACTAGCTTCCGATCGAAGGTACTGGTAGCAACTTCTAGGACCTTTCTTCATTTCCCATCCTTTTTCTTAGTCGAGTATCGTGGGTCCCAAAAGAGAGACCTATGTTTCTCGGTTGATGATGCGTGCAAAAATGTATGAGAAAATGTATGATATGATGCGTGATTGTGATAAAAAAAAAATGCGTTTTATAGTTTTTTTTATGTAAGAAAGATATTATGGAGCATACACCTTAACGATAGGTTCTAGTTCCTTTACGTGAGACATAGGGAAGGTTTACTACTTGGTCTCTAATTAGAGTCTCTCGCTGTCCCAGTGATCACCCTCGTAAAGGCAATATGGGGTCTTAGCAGATAATGGGATGGCACGTATACCAATCACTATCATCTAAGCTCTCAGCAAAGAGTTAGGGTTTACACAAACTTCAACCTTGACTCAAGTCATAGGTAAGCTGCTACTCCCCCACTTAACTTAAAGTTTAGTGTGTGCTCTCAAAATGATAAAAAGTGATGCATGACGAGGTATATTATGATGACAGGATGAAAAAAATGCATGCTAAAGCCTTTAATCAAACATATAAATAATTCATGGCAACATGAGAATAAATGAATAAATAAACACACAAATAATTAACATATCATAAACAAACAAAATTATCAAGCCTAGTCCAAAGTCCCCAGCGGAGTCGCCATTCTGTCGCACCCCAAAAATGGTGGTATGCGGCGTCGTGGCAACTTGTCCCCGTGAGCGGGGAGGTTAAATGTCAAAGGGATTATCTATTTTTCGTAAAAAGGGAGTCGCCACCTAGTATTATGGTTACTAGGAAACCTAAACTGGTCTTTCAGAGATTCTAGGGTAAGGGACTGGTTGCGTAAAGGGAAGGTTTTAGCACCCCTAGTACGCCCTACCTAAGGTAAGCTGCTTGACGTTTTTGTTTGTCTTATGATTGCTAGGATACAGATATGTATAATATATATTTAAATGTTGATGATATATTATCCCTGCCGAATATTTTGGATATCAACCCTTTAGGATTTATCTATCCAAACACCGATAGTGAATAATAGCATATTATTCCTACCGAATATTTTGGATAGCAACCCTTTAGGATTTATCTACCCAAGCACCGATAGTGAATAATAGCATATTATTCCCGCCGAATATTTTGGATAGCAACCCTTTTAGGATTTATCTACCCAAACACTGATAGTGAATAATATGAATCACCGAAAAAGTTTTTTATATTTTTTTGAATATTGGCCAATACCCTTTGGATTTTACAAACATGTTGTAAAATCTCAAAATGCAAGAAATGATTTTTCTTTGCAAAATCCATGCTAAAACTCATTTTCTCTTAAAAACCCAAGATAATATATATTTTTTGAAAGAAAAACAATTTTTAAAATATGCTAGTGTATTGGCCGTATGCAAGAAAACAACATATTTTGTTTATAAAAATATTTTTTTGCAAATTATATATGTATTATTATTTTCCTTTTTTATTATTATTATTTTTTATTTATTTATGGGTGGGCTGGCTGCCAGCCCACCTACATGGGGCTGGGCTGCCAGCCCACTCGCTGGGCTGGGCTGGCTGCCTCCCATGCATGGGGCTGGGCTGGCAGCCCGCCTGCATGGGCTGACAGCCCGCCTGCATGGGCTGTCAGCCCGCCTGCATGGATGGGCTTGGCTTTAGGCCTGCTAAATCTCCTACTGGGCTCCGGCCCAAGCATCTTCGGACTAGGCTCCGGCCCAATCATCTTCGGACTGGGCTCCAGCCCAAACATCTTCAAACTGGGCTTAGGCCCATGCCTTCTGCATGGCTTCCTTCCCTGTCGGGCTGGAGGCCTTTCAAAGGTCAGGCCGGGCACAAAGCCCGGCCCAACAGACCTGCGGGGAGAGTGAATTAATTCACTCCCCCGCATGCAACAAAGAAGAAAATGAACAGTACATTGGCGATTTTTTGAGTGTGATGAAAAGATTACCTGTTAACACCTTTGGGTAGAGGACATCGAGGTGGTTCTTCCGATCGTGGTGGCGTCGGAAATGGTGGCCTGTGGTGGCCGGAGTGGGCGTCGGAAGGTGGCTGCTCGTGCTTGCTGTTGCTGCTGGATTGTTGCTGCTGCGTCGGAGAAGAAGGTCTCGGCTGTTTTTGGCGTGGAGGTGGAGGTGATGGTGATGATGGGGTTGTCTCAGGTGGTCGGAGTTGGTTGCTGCTGAAGGAGAGAGAGAGGGCTGACGGTGGCGGGCTTTAGATAGAGAGAGAGATGAACGAGGGAGAAGGAGCAGCTGCGCTCAGACACGAGCGGGATGAAGTTCAAATTGTATGCAAAATTCCTTGTATTCTCTCTGCCTCTTTTTCTCTGTTTTTCTCTTCGTTTTCTCACTGTCTGTTTTTTCCTTTTTTCTTCTTCTTCAGCTCTGCCCTCTGTTCTTCGTTTCCACCCTCTCCTTCGTTTCTGCCTGAATCACTGCCCCCCTTTTTCTCTTTTGGTCTCGCCATTTTATAGGCATTGCAGAAGTTACCGTTGCAAGCAACGGTAAGCTTCTCTTTTTCTTTTCTTTTTCTGCGGTGACAGGCTTGCCGGTGGCTACATGCAGCGGCTGGTTGGCAGCTATGTCTGCTGCTTTGAGGGGTCAAAGTGTTTTGGTCCCTCAATTTGTAATTGCTCTGGTTGCACCCCCAATTGAATTTAAATTTATGATTTTGTGCAACTATACCCTCCGTCAAAATTTCAAGAGTAACCTTAGCTTTACGCGCCTTTTTTATTCTGGTCCTTGATTTTTAATTTGTGCGATTTAAACCTCAATCGACCATTAAATTCTCAATTTATTCAATTTTGCCCCCTGTAACAAAATATTTTTGGATTTTTGTCTTTTTTTCTATTATTTTCTTTTTCTTCCGAAACCTAAAAAATAAGTAGGTCAAAATTTGGGTAGCAACAGTGCTAATGGTAACAATACCTCATGAAATTATATCAATAATAACAAATTTTATTATAATCCAAACAATTATAATAATTATATTATAATGATATTAATATTAATTTTGTTTTTGTACTTTAATTATTTTCATTTATTGTTCAAATTATATAGTTTTTTTATGCTACTAATATAGTTTTGAGTTTTGGCTTTAATCATGATAATAACAATTAGAATAATAGTTCAAATTATTTATCATTCGATGTTATTTTTATTAAAAAATAACTTTTACAACTTCTTTATATATAATGTTTCAAATCTAATATTCCGGATTAATAGTTTGAAAAACTTCTATGGTTCTATATTGTCTTTAATTTTTTTTATTTTATTTCTTTAAAATTTTATTACTCAACATTAGTATTGAACACAATTAATTATCTCGGCTCTTATTCTTGTAACTTTTTGTTTAGTTTTGATTCCTTTAATTTTCTCAATCCTTGACAATTCCTATTTTTTCATATTTATATATTTGTACTCTTAGTTTTGATTTTTGATTTTTATCATTTTCTCTATTTTTTTTCAATTTGTCCTGAAATTTTAATTTATGTTTATAATCATTTTAAAATTGATATTTCATCTTCTTTTTCCTTTTTTCCTTTTCCTATCCTTATTTTTATTTATTCTTCAAATCAAATAATTTTTTAAATGCTACTAATATTTATTTTGATTTTTTCATTTATTTTTGTTGTTTTTATTTGCTCTTTTTATTAAAGTTGTTTAGTGTTTTGTTATGTTCTTCAAGATAATAGTAATAATAATAATAATCTTAAGAATTGTGTTTTTATAATTGTTTTCTTGCTTGTTTATGGGTTTGTTGTTGTTGTTGTTATTATTATTATTATTATTATTGAGATAATTTGATGATTATCATTGTTTAAATAGTAATAGCAATGATAATAGTGATAACAATAATCATTTATTATAATTATTGTAATGCTTATAGTATTAATAATTATGGCTATCATGCTAATAGCAATAATAACTCATAAAATAATATTAAAAATATCAACAATAATAATTATAATAATAATTTTTCTTTTTTCCTTTAATTATTTTCATTTATTTTTCAAATCAAATAGTATTTTTTATGCTGATAATATTTTTCTAGGTTTTTCCTTCAATCATAATAATAACAATGAAAATAATAATTCAACTAATTATTATTTGATATTGTATTTATTAAGAATTAAGTTTTACAACTTTTCTATGTATAATAATATTTATTATCTACTATCACGGATTAATAGTTTAAAAAACATATGCAACTCAATGTTGTCTTTAAAATAATAATTTTGTATTAAATATATTAAATTGTCTTATAATTAGTTTTTTAACATTACTTAACAAAAATTATGTTCAAGTTGATTATCTTGTCCAAATATATAACATTATATAAAAAAAATCACACTCTTAATATTTTTTTATATTTTAAAAAATTTAATTCTATTTGCGACGAAGCGCAATGCAAGTGGCTCGTACCTTCTCAAACGGGTACAACTATCATGTTTTACTTTCCTTTTATTTTATGGAATTTGTCGGTATCTCATGGGCCTTGTGTTCTAAGCTTCTTTGGTAATTATTTGTTTAGATAAATTGCACCCGAGCCTGTATATTATTATTTCATTTTCCCGCACCGTGTGCCAGATTAATTTTAAAAACACATCAAAAAAATTAAAAACAATACTAAGAGTTTGAGGATGTTTTTTGCAACATCATTAAACTAGACAATAAAATAAACCTTTAAATTTCTTAACTTTATTTTTGCATACTGCAAGTTTCAAAAAAACTATACAATAGCTAACTCATTCTTAATTAATTTATTTAATGAGTTTAAGGAAAACTTGAATGACCATTTATATTTTAAAAAACTAGTATTGAACAATAAAATTAAAAAAAACAGTAAGGCAATAAATACTATAGATGGAAAAGCGGCTAAGCTCGATTTCATACAAATTTAACATTGAGCGATGAGTTATGACAATTATTATTGTAGTTAGTTAGTCACCATTATTCTCATTGGTGTTGTTGTTGTCGTCATTGTTAGTATTATCATTATCGTTGCAATTATCATTGTTATTATCAGCAAGTAATATCATCGTCACCATTATTATTATTATTATTAATAATAACAATAATAATAATAATAATAATAATAATAATAATGATGGTGACGATGATATTACCATGATCATTGTCACTACATTACTACTATCATTATTGTTTTTAATATTATTTTTATAGTTATCATTATTCCTACCGCTACTCATATTGTTATTATTTTCTTATTTTTATCACTGCTATTGCTCTTATTAATATTATTATAACCACTACCACTATTATTATTAATAATAATGGTAATAGTATTGTCATTAACATGGTTATCGTTGTTACAATCATAACCACTGTTAATAACATTGATAATACTTTTGCTACTACTAGTATTATTATTAGCTTTATTAGCATTGTTACTTTCAATTATCATTACTACCATAACTATTATTATTATTATTATTATTATTATTATTATTATTATAATTGTTGTCACTGCAATTATTACTACTACTATTATCTTTACCACCATTATTATTATTATTATTAAAATCATTATTGATATTCTTATTGCTATTATCACCATAAATATTTACACAACGATCATTATAATCATCATAATAGATTGTTGTTGTTAAATTGACTATCACCACCATTGTTATTGTCTTAATAAAGTATTATTGTCATCATCATTATTATCATTATTATCACAATCAATATTATTATTATTATTATTATTATTATCATTATTGCAATCCTATTAGAATTGTTTTTTATTACTATTATTACAACCACTATTTATGTTATCACTATTATTAATATTATTTTCATTGTTACTAACACAAATATCACCGCCACAACCACTATCATTGCCACTATCATTGTCATCAGAAATTACGACCCCACCACTATCATTGCAACTATTATTGTCATCAAAAATTACTACCACTATAATTATTATCAACATTACTCGCATTATTATTGGGTTGATGTTTACTATAACTATTATTATTTTCATTGCCATGATTATTATTATTATTATTATTATTATTATTATTATTATTATTATTATTATTATTATTATTATTATTATTATTATTATTATTATTATTATTATTATTATTATTATTATTATTATCACAAATATCATAATCATAACCAATATTATCATCACAGTAAACTATTTTTATTACCATCATTATAAATGTTATCATCAATGTTAATAACAATATTGATAATATTATTAGTATCATTACCATATTTATTGTTATTAGTATAATAACTACTATAATTACCATTACCACTATTGTTGTTGTTGTTAAGACCGAATAAAAAAACATCATAGACACATATTTATAATTAAAATACTAAATTGAAAACAAATAAAACTCTAATAAAAAAACTAGAACAAAAAATTAGAATTAATAGGATGAATTTTAAAACATAAACAAAAATAAAGAAATGAATTTAGTTTTTTTGGGGCATGAAAGACAAGTAAAGGGAGAAAGGACAATTAAAGATAAACCATTCATTTTTAGGTGACTTTCACCACCTGTAAAGGAAAAGAACATGGTGCATAACAAAATAACACTACATTTTCTTACAACCAAGAGATGCTACACTTGTTGCCTAAAATGTGTTATATCTCCCACACTGATGCGCTAACAATTTTTTCAACTAAAACAATAATAATTAAATGTTAAATTATATTATCACGCAAGTGGTAAAAAACAATAAAACCCTTTAACACTTAGCTGATGAAAAATTAAACATGGAAATATATCATTTTACCCTTAAAAAACAAATATTTTAAGAGTTTTTTCAAGGGCAAAATTATCATTTTAGTATTAAAATTCATAGTAAGTAGAGACATATTTACAACAAAACATTATGCATTTTAAATTTTCTTTTACTCAGAAAAAAGTATCATGTTAAACCGCTGAATTGGGGCAATGAGGATTACCTCGCTAAACTTGTAAACCAAGTAATTGACTCTACAATGTATAACCTATTTTTTTCAAATGTATTTTTTATTTGATTTAACTTTTTTAAAAAATAAACAATGTCACAATGCTATGATATTTCCTGATATCACCTCGATGTGATGATTTTTTATGCTGCAATAACCAAATAAAAAACAAAATAAAACAAATTATTAATTCTAAATCCCCGTAAACAATTATATTAAGACTAAATTGAAAAGAAAAAAAAATCAGCCAAAGTAAAAAAAAAGGCTCAAGATACATAAAAATATATGAATTATTGTTGTAATCCATTGCGTTAATAGGTATAAAAACAATGTTTTCCCAACACCTTGTAGTTTTATACTTAATAATATTCTCCAAAATAAAAACATCAATATAAACAAGAAAGCAATTTTGAGCTTTTGATCCTGTTTGATATTATGATAATAATTGTTTTTCATAATGTTTTTTCGCTTGAAAATATATTAACATAATTTTTTTTATAAAAAAAATCCTATGACTTATAGGTTTCCATTTTTTTTATTCATAGAGATTATATAACATGAACTTAATGGGGTTGCCATGATGGATAGTGCATGTGTTTTTTACTAAGCTATTTGGTGTTTGAGTTATAGAAAATTGGATACAAATTATGAAAAATAAATTTGGAATGTCATGCAATGATAATTTAAGAATACGAGAGGTAATATTGAAGATCAAATATTTCTCAATATATATATATATATAAAATATTAAATTAAGAAAAAACACTTGTGTTTTACAATTAACGAAACTCAAGTTAATATAGGTCTAATGAACACGCCATTCCTAATAGAAAATGAGATGACAATGAAGAACAAAACATGATGAAAATCTATTTTTTACCAATAGGAGTCACCACATGCGCCACTCAAAATGCGCAATTAGCATATGCACAACATGCGTCAACTTCTCTAAATAAAAAAATATTATTTAATTTCTAAATTACATTACTACTTTTAACTAAACTAACAATCAACAAAAAAAAAAAAGAGATTGAAAGATGATAACACCCCTAATTATGATGAATTATTTTTGTTGGATTCAATAGTGCACATGTCACTATACTATCATTAAAAAACCAAAATACTTGAATACCCTTACTAGATTTTTTTTTCTCATTAAGATATTTTGGTCATTTTACTATCTATTAAAATGGTGAACATGCAAAAATACCTCAAAGCAAAGCAATAATGATCAATTTGCTCTATACAAATACCAAAACACCCTTAATTCAAAGGAAAACAATTTTTGTTAGGAAGGGTAAAATGATAATTACATTATAGTGGTGAATATAAAAATATAAGTAGCGTTACAATGATTTTACCTTCAATCTAGGTGTTCTTGATATTTTTATTTATATATATAAAAATTAAAAACATTCAATTTTTTGTTTCTAAATATCTTGCAAAGAGGGGTCTTGGCATGTAGTAGATAGGTGGCCCTATTATATAGGACAATTTGGGTCAAGTTATTTTTAATTAATAAAAATATATTTAAATAATGATATAATTTTTAAAGAACTATAAAAAACCTGAAACTCGAGTTATTAATTTAAATGATTTGAATGATTTTTAATAATTTAATAATATAATTAAAAAAACTAACAATAATAAGAAAAAAAACAAAAAAATCCAAAGATTATTAAAAAGAATTAACAGTTGTCAGTGCTATGAAAAAAAATGCCGTCTAAAGATTTTTAAAATAGTTTAATAATCTTATTTGGTAATAAAATAAAATTAAATCAGAACAAAATAAACTTATAAAAAATATAAATTCAGTTAGCAAACATTAAAGAAAAAACTAGAAAAATAATAATTTTAGAAGGGAAAAAGAACCTGGGTTGGCAATACCAAATTTGCCGTCAAGAAGAGCAAACCAATCATCTCTGTACGAACAAACATTAGTAATACGTGTTTTGGTGAATAGCGAAATGAGTATTATTTATTTATTTAATTAATCTTATTTAAATCTTTATCTTAATTGAAAGTTTGATCACAAAGCTTCAATGTGCCATAACATCTACTACAATTGACGGTTTAAGGTATTCTTTTAAAATATGGTTACAATTGTTTTTAAAAATATTATTGTTTGAAAATATATTAAAAATATATTTTTAATTTTTTTAAAATGATTTTTATATAATATATTAAAATATTTAAAAATATAAAAATTAATTTAAAATAAAAAAATTTATTTTTTTAAAGTAATTTTAAAATGTATTGACAACACTTTGAGGTTTGAGGTGTTTGAGTAAAAAAAAGTTTATGAAAAAAAATAATTTCAAGTTATTTTGATTTAATTTTTTTTTTAATATTTATGTTATTTGTTTTCTTTTAAATATTAATTTAATATATTTTTAAATAAACAAACACTTCAAACAAACAATTTCAAACGGCCAAAAAATCGAAGTCCAAGTGAAAGACGCAGAGACTCAAAAGAACGGTTAGAAAACCTGGAAGCTGTTCTTTTCCCCACTTCGCACTCAAAACCTGCGACAAACCTCGTATGTCCACATTCCATAATTAAACAAAATCAAAACCAGCATCAAAAACCAAAATCAAAACCAATCCATAGCTAATGGACCGCATCCAGGCAACAAACGAGCTCGCTTTCCGTGTCGCTTTTTCTGGCCACAGTGGCCACCTCAGGGTTGAGCCACTCTCCACCGTGGAGCGCACCAATCCCGTGAAATCTCTTCCTGACTTCATCCTTGTAAGTTATTTCTTTAATTACCTGCACGCAGTTAACTTCCTCCCTTTTTTCCCAGTTGCTTCTTTTGTTTTCACTGTTAAATTTAAATTCTGACTGTTGCTGTCCAGGGTTTGGAGTTTCATGTTTTTTTTCTTTTTTGGTTGATTTTAGTACAAATTGATTTTGTTAATGAACTTTCTGTTAACAGGTTATGCGATCCCAGTACAAATTTTGTTATCGAAAGTTTTACCTTTTCCGTGCCATACTATGATATCTGGACATCAATCAATTTTCTTTTAAATTTTGTTTCCATTTCTGAAATGGTAAATCAGTTGCTTAAAGTTATTGCCATGCTGAACGTTGATAGCTATAATCACATGCATACAGCCCCCTGCATTTCCCAGGGAAACACAACAATCGATAAAGGAACATATAGAGGAGAAATATCTCTTGCCGAGATTAGATCCCGATGAATTTTCAGCAGAAAAAGCTGGCAGGCAGTGGGGTTTTGACTGGTTTGAGATGGCAAAGCTGCCACTAGAGCCTTCATTGCCACGATCTGTGGTTGTTCCAACTTGGGAGGTACCATTCCGACGGAAAAAGAAGGGATTGGTTGAAGGAATATGGGAACCCAATTCTGTACAGGTATGTGGTGTTCATAAATATGTGTTCCTCTACTGAGAATTCCAGTCAACACTGCATAGGAATTTCAGCTTAGCATGATAATTTATTTGAGTGTTTATGAATTACATTGAATAAGATGCCATGAGAAATTGAAGCTGTCGGGGTGGTTCCTGAATGCTATCAATTGCTATATTCCTGTTTTCATCTTCTGCCAGAGAACTAGTTTGTTATATTTTTTTAGGTGGACGTGTCAGAATTGTCACATGGAGCTCAAGATTCTGTTCGTTTGCCTCGTGTGGCTGGGCCTGCAAAAGATTTTTTAAGAGGAAGCATAAACAACCGCCCTTTTCGTCCTGGAGGATTGGAGGAATCTCAAAATGTGGACAGAATTCTTCCTGATGGTGCTACTAATGGTGAATGGGTACGGGAGGTGTTGAATGGTGGTCCAGCTCAGGCAGTTGCTCCCAGCCTTAAGGAAGGACTAGACCTCGGGGACCTTAAGGTAACAATTTGATGAAACATTCAAATTGGGAAAACCCAAAGAGAATAACATTTTAAAATTCACCTATCTTTATAATTTATCTAGTAGAATTTCGTTTACATCACATCGTTTTAATTCTTTGTAGGCGTATCCCTGCACGTGGAATGTTTACAAGGACAAAGGTTCACTCAACAACACATCAGATGAAAAATTGGTCAGTTCCTGTTCATTTGCCTATTTAAGTCATACTTGTTGTTATACTTTGTGTTGATGCATCGTGTTTTGCAGAGTGAGTTATCTGTACAGTTTGATGACTTGTTCAAGAAAGCCTGGGAAGAGGACGATGTGGCAGAATATGAGGGAGATGGTATGTATCATATGCATGTTTGTGTTCTTGATTGGTGCATCTTTTGAAAGCTGCAATCATATAAGCAAATAACTATGAAGTAGC
Organism: Salix brachista; assembly: GCA_009078335.1. NCBI lineage: Eukaryota > Viridiplantae > Streptophyta > Magnoliopsida > Malpighiales > Salicaceae > Salix > Salix brachista. The sequence continues at coordinate 3,790,367 of CM018580.1, read as the reverse complement.
TCAATAGGTTTTCCTTTGCTTTGGCTCCAATGAAAATGATGGTCAATGATGGTTGTGTTGAGAATAATATTGTACTTTATGGAGCTCAAGGATATTCATCTTCTGTGTGTACTTAGTGATGGATCAAATCTGCTCTCAAATGCCCAGCATGATCCTTCTTAGAGAACAAGTTATCAAACTGGTCAGACCCATGTTGATAGATAGGATTTCTGCAAGAAAGTGGGGGCATTCTGGGATCTGTGGTTTGCACTAGATTTCAGCATCATGTGGTTGAAGGGCTGAACAATCATAGACTCTGTTAAAAGCTCTGCAGGACAAGTTTGAGCTTTATGAATTACATGTCATTGAGATTTGAGGACAATTTAGAATTGGGATATATCATTTGATGCTGAATGTCACAAAATCCAATAAGAAACAGTAGAATAGGCTACATTGTTTACAGTTGCCATGCAAGTACTTGGAGTGGTTTAGAGATTGCTCGCATACTTAAAAGCAATGTGGATATTTATCAGTCAATTATGTCCATGCAATAACTTTGGATCAAGTACAATCAGTGAGGAGGCTGCAATCTGGCATCCTACAAAGTCATTTCTTGAAAGTTTTGTTCTCACAGGATTTGTAAAATTCTGTTCCAGAAAAGAACTCATAGAAGCAAGGATTTATAATTTAAAGCACAAAGTACTATCATCACTTGTTTTTTATATCTCTGGAATTTTCATCCTCAATGTCTTTTTCTAAACCTGTACATGGTGCGTTTTGTAATTGGGGCTTGGGAAAGCATATATTTGTATTTATTTCCTTGGGCTTGTGCTTATTACTGCAAAAGTTAGCCTCTTATTTATCCTCTCTGCAAATGGTTCATATGTTTGCAAACTGGACTTCTGTCAAGTTTTTCTCTCCTGAGAATGCCATGTAGTTCGTTATTTTGCCCCTTAACATTTACATTTATTTGGTTTTTACTTTTCACTTATTCTGCTTGTGTAGCTCATTTATCAGAAGAGGATTCAACAAAGTCAGATGCTGAAGTGAGCCAGGTTGATTTATCCAGCAGTGCGGCTAGGTCTGAATTAGATGCATTAGATGAGATTTTATTTATTGAATCAGGTGCATTGATGCCAACATCAGGTGGAACTAGTGACAGTGGTGGACACCAGCAGAAAGAGGTTCGTGGATAATTGCATTTCTCACATTTGAACACTATCTGGTCTCTGACTTACCACCTCCCTTTCTCTGCGATTCTGGTAACCTTTTTGGTTTAATGTCTCTATTTAATAGCAAGCCTCAGCTTTCACTGGTAGTAGTGAAGGGATTGCGGAACACTTCTATCAACTAGTTCCTGACATGGCACTTAGTTTTCCTTTTGAACTGGATGCATTCCAAAAGGAGGTAATGATCAATTCCAATCCTTTTCCTGCTACATTCAGAAAGTAGTCTTATTATGGAAAGTGCAAAGCATTTGGTTAAACTTGGAATTATGATTATGTTTTCAGAGGTGATTCCTATTTATTTATGTATTAATGGGAGATTTTTCGGTGATTGACTTTTACTCTCATCTTCATTCCCCTTAAAGATATAAACAACCTTCATTGTAAATTCCAAGCATTCATCTCTGAACTCGTGGTTCTGTAGTTCCTGATTTTAACTTAAGTTTGGCGTGAAGCTCTAGGTGCTGTTCTTTGAACTCGTGGTTCTGCAATTCCTGATTTAACAAGTTTGGCTTGAAGCTCTAGGTGCTGTTCATTTTTATATTTAAATGTGGCTGTGGATCTATTCCCACAATTGAAGTTTGCATGTAATCTTTTTGCAATAGGAAAAGGTGACATGTTGATCCATATCATATGAATGAAGGCAGCAGCTTGATCTGTTTCCTTAATTGTGCATGTTGAATATTTTTAATTACGAGAAGTGGTCCAGGATATTCTAAGGCATGGGCTGTTTATTTTCATCTGGTTTTTTTAACTTTTTCTCTTCAACTTATTCCAATTCACTCTTATTTTTATTTTATTTTTGTGCATATGCTTGAGGCCTATTAACTGCTCTGCAAGTGCAAAATATCATACTTCCATTTTATTCATCTACAAGTCATCTGATTGGTTCTCTTCTTATTTGTATCGTTTTGATTTTTGGATGCTAGAGCACACAGTACTTTGGGCACACGGTACTTTGGTTTAAATTATAACTTCATCAGACAATCAGTCAGTTTTGCATCATATGTCCAGAGGGCTTAAGTAGAAACTTTTGTCTTTGCATTTCACCACACTTTCATGTTGTTATAATGCATATGCTGTACTTGGAATTTTTTTCAAAACTTGTTTTGATAAGCATTTAGGATATCACTTGTCCATAGTTTTATCCATGAGCAAATCTTTTGTGACAACAAACAGCCAATGTTTTGTCCTGAAGGCAAGTTTTAAAAGTTTGCATTGCTGCTTGCCTGAGCTACCATTTCTTTTTATTTTTTAAATTGATAATACAGGCTATATACTATCTGGAAAAGGGAGACTCTGTTTTTGTGGCAGCTCATACATCAGCTGGGAAGACGGTTGTTGCAGAATATGCATTTGCTTTGGCATCAAAAGTATGATTTTCTAAATCTGGTACATTTATTAGGACTTCGATTGGTTCTCCATCTTTGCTGAACTGCAGATCTTATAGAACTCTTCTAGTGTTGTAAAATCTATATATCAAGTAGTTTAATGCAGTGTTTTTGTGCAATGAGTTTCACGAGCTTTCATGTCATGCAGCACTGCACCAGAGCTGTCTATACTGCTCCAATTAAAACAATTAGCAACCAAAAGTATCGGGACTTCTGTGGAAAGTTTGATGTTGGTCTTCTCACTGGTGATGTTAGTGTGAGGCCAGAGGCTTCTTGTCTTATCATGACCACTGAAATATTAAGGTCAATGCTTTACCGGGGTGCTGATATTATACGAGATATTGAATGGGTAAAGGGGCCTGTTTCCTTCCATGCTTTTTTCAATATAATCTCCCTTCTGCATTGCTGTATTGAGTTCTTTTGTCAATTTACTTATCATTTTCCACTTTTATGATCAACTATTGAATTTTTTTTTCTTTATTGCTGTGTCATTGAGATAGGTTATATTTGATGAAGTCCACTATGTCAATGATGTTGAAAGAGGAGTTGTGTGGGAAGAAGTTATAATCATGCTTCCGAGGCACGTAAATATTGTCCTCCTTTCTGCCACAGTATGTGCTCTTTCTTCATGTAAAATACTTGCTGCACGTTACAATCAAGATTAGTCACTGTTAGTAATGGTAACACTAATTTGGTTATGTCTCATACGTATTGTAAGCTTAGGATGCCACTATGAGCTAGTGCTGTGTATTTTTAACTTTCAGAGCAATATCCAGCATGCATTGAATTGCTTCTCTGGAGCTATAATGTCCTGGAAGCTTATTTATCATGACTTAGGATTATGAACTGTTTGATTTATGCCAAATGTTGTTACTTTGCTTGCTTTTCAATTTCTGAAAGGCTTTGTAGATAAATAACTTGTGAATTTCAACTTTGCTACCTCAGATAGTCAATTTGGAGGTTAAAAAAATAAAATAAAAATAAAGGAAAGTCAAGACTTATGAAACAAATGTAGTCTCCATTACTTTGCCTTACAAAATCAGAAGCAATGGAAAGAATCAGCTGATTTAAAATTATGTTTTAATTTTTAAAAATCTTTTTGCAACCCTCTTTTCCATAACCTATATGATAGAAGATGATAGTTTACGTTTTTTTTGGGGGGTTGATAAAGGGTGTGTGTGTGTGTGTGGGGTGGGTGGGTGGGTGCTGAGGTTACAATTTACTACGATTTTGTTTGTTTGAATGGGGACAGGTCTACGTAGTAAATTTTGCCCCTGCCCCCCTTCTCTTGACTGATGCATGCATTTAAATGTTCATTGTTATATTGCAGGTGCCAAACACAGTTGAATTTGCTGACTGGATCAGTCGGACAAAGCAGAAGACAATCCGTGTTACTGGGTAAGAATTAAATTCTTATTGTAATTAATATTGAACTTTTTTGTTAATTTCTAAGAGTTTGTTCATAAGTTTGTTAATTATTTTAGCCCATCATTTCTTACTTTCAAATATTTCAAGTGTATTAGTGCAACATAAAGGGGATACACTGCATTTCTTTGTTGGCTATTGACATAAGTTTCCATTTTTCTGGGTCTGTCATCAGAACTACAAAAAGGCCCGTCCCTTTGGAGCACTGCATATTTTATTCTGGAGAACTATACAAAATATGTGAAGGCGAGATTTTTATGCCTCAAGGTTTGAAAACTGCTAAATATGCATACAAGAAAAATAATTCTACTGCAGTGGGTGGCAGTACTGGAGCATATACAGGGTCTTCTGTAACACACGATGGGGTTCGGGGTCAGAAACGTGACAACTATAGTCTTAGCAAACAAAACAAGCATGGTTCCCAGAATTTGGGGACATTCTCTGGGACTGTCCGGGGAAACCAAAATAATGGAAGTGGCCAAAATAACTGGAGGTCATGGAGATCAGAGGCCTCTTTGTGGTTGCAGCTTGTGAACAAGCTTTTGAAGAATTCTCTATTGCCTGTAAGCCAGATAATGTCCTCTTTAAGTTTGTCTCACCAAGTAGGACCTTTTAATGAAAATGACACCAGAAATTTCTTACAGAATTTGTCGCCTTAATATACAGATAGGACCTTTTCTAAGAGTGTTTTGAAAAATAAACTTTCAGAATATTGGCTTTTAGTGACAGACAAATGACATCTTTTTTTCCGAATTTAATTCTTGAGAGATGTAATATCAATCATTGTCCTCTGCAACTTTTTCTAGACATGGAATTAATTATGGTCCTCTGCTACTTTCCACTGTGGAGTCATAAATATAAAAGATCACTATTCTTCCTCTAGATTTTCTGCAGCTCAAAATCTAGCACAGGGTTTTGCCGGCTGTATATTCTGAACAGTTTTTCTGCTGTGTGTTCAGGTAGTTATATTTTGTTTCTCAAAGAATCGATGTGATAAATCAGCTGACACTATGCATGGGACCGATCTCACTAGTGGTTCTGAGAAAAGTGTGATTCGTGTTTTTTGTGACAAAGCATTTTCACGACTAAAGGGATCAGACCGCAATTTACCACAGGTCTGGTGGCATTCGCATTTACCCTCTATTCATATGATCCTAGTTGGGTTTTTACCTAATTTTATTCACAGATTGTCAGAGTTCGGAGCCTTCTTAGCAGAGGGATTGCTGTGCATCATGCAGGGCTGCTTCCCATTGTTAAGGAAGTCGTTGAAATGCTTTTCTGTCGTGGTGTGATTAAGGTAATTTTTTCTTCTAATTATTGGATTGCCTTGGTGTTTTAATTTATGCATGGTTCTTTGGGGTGCCCTGCTGTTACTAGCGATTCCCTCATGAGGTTAAAAAAGTTATGCAATTGACATTCTTTCATGTAAAGGAAAGTATTGTCCAGTTATGATCCCTCAGGATTTTTTTTTTTTTTGGGGAAGCATTGTGCATGAAGTGGCTGCTCCAAAGACTTGATCCTGTAATCGTTGCAAGACCAAGCCTTTTGCCATTATAACAAGCTTATGGCCCTAGTTAAATTTCCTTTATAACATTTTAGCAAAATGCTAAAGTTAAAAATTTCATTAATGCTGTCAAATTGTATGGTTATGGTAATATTTAGGCGCTTTATTTGTTATGCTAATCTCTATTCTTGCTGTAGGTATTATTTTCAACGGAGACTTTTGCGATGGGTGTGAATGCCCCAGCTAGAACGGTTAGTTTTGTTTAATTATCGATTAAATGTTTGAAAAATGTGCTCAGCTAGGCTATTGGGTGTTGAGAGTATGGGTTGGGTGTTCCAATTATTCTGAACCTAATCTGTAAAAAAAAATGCGAACTCGTAAAGAGGAATAGCTTTGAGAATATTGAGTTTTTTTTTGTGTGTTGAGAATAGGGTTTGGTTTGATGTATATGAAAAACTGGGATCAATTAGGAGTTTGTTTAAGAAAGGTTTGGGGTTTGAAATTAGAAGTTGATTTGAGGATGCAATTTGAATTGTTGTTGTGATTCTGTGGACTGTAACTAAGACACTGTAGCAACATGAAAAGTGAGTAAGAACAAGAAACTAGGAAATACCAGGGAAAAAGAAGTCCTGTGCATTGGGCCTAAAACAAAATGTCAACTCTCTCAATTTTATTCCATAACTCAATTTTTTAAGAAAACAAGACAGCATCTCTACCTGTCAAAATTATAACTCTTATGTAGTTTAGAACCAAGACTGCAGAGTGGACTAAGAAGTGTTCTCATATCGACTAGGAAGAAACCGGGCAAGAACAATACATTAAGGACCAAGCCATCAAATTTAAAACCAAAACACTTCGAAATAGTCATATCTGAGGTGCTTGTAAATAGCTGGCATTAGGTTACACATGTCACATTTCTAGCCAGTTTAGAATGAGATGTTACCCTTTGCTATTAATTTTAAGTTTATGATAATATATTTTCATTGTTAAATAAGAGGTAATTGTTATTATGATGTATTTTGATCACATTGTAACATTAAGTTTGCTAATCCTTTTGCTCATTGTTGGAGTGATGGTATTAATGGAAATCTTGGATAATGCATCAAATTTCATCTTAGTAACTAGCAACCACCAGATAAAACATGTAAAACATCACCACTTAGCTTAATGCCACGAACCTTGTTCACTTGACTTCATCTAGCTCTAGATCACATTGTAGCATTACATTTGCTAATCCTTTCATTCATTGTTGGAGCGATGATATTAATGGGAAATATGGATAATACATTGAATTTCATCTTAGTAAATAGAAGCCACAAGATAAAACATGTTAACACCTTCACACAGCTCATTATCACGAGCCTTGTTTACTTGACTTCATCTAGTTCTAGATAAACTTCAGCAACTCTTGGATACCTTATTCTTCTAATACTGACTTGATTCAAGATCTTTCTCAGGTTGTATTTGATACGTTGAGAAAGTTTGATGGCAAGGAATTTAGACAGTTACTACCAGGGGAGTACACTCAAATGGCTGGTCGTGCTGGCAGAAGAGGAATCGACAAAATTGGTACTGTTGTAGTACTGTGCCGCGATGAAATTCCAGATGAGAGTGATTTGAAAAATGTTATAGTTGGAAATGCTACCAGGCTTGAGTCCCAGTTTCGATTGACTTATATTATGATTTTGCATCTCCTGCGTGTTGAAGAATTGAAGGTATCTTGTGGATTAGATTTTTCATTATATTTGTGGTCGTGTAACAAGTAATACGATCTATATTCAGATTCCTTTCCATTGGAGTTGTGAAACTTGCTGATATTTTAATTTGCATTTTTCATGGATGTCAAATCTTCTTATCCAGGTCATACTTGCTCTAATATTCTAATTGAAAAGTTACACCTTGTGCACAAGTAGAATCTCACACTTGCATGCAACCATTCACGCACACTTTATGCATGTCTGGAAACCTGGCTCAGGAACAACTAATCGTAGCTTACCCATCACATTGTTCATCTTGCAGATCCTGTCTGCTCACACTTGTCTTTTTATGTGTGTATGTCTTTCTGTATCTGCATGCACACTGTGAAAGGAATACAGTTAAACTGCCACATTCCTTGTTGCAATGTACAAAAAGTAGAAATGCATAAAATCCGTACAAAGGGAGTGAATGATGATAAACAATAGGCACCCATGGTTTTCCTTATGGGATTTGGGATCTCTAAGCAAATACTTCTCACCCACCCATAAATATCTCTGAATCATAAGACATTGTAGTCTTAGTAGATTCAATGTCTTGAGTTCTATGCTAATTAAATCTAAAAAAATGTTGGTTATTTAGTCACTGTGTGGTTAATTTCCTCTTGAGGTTTACTGAAACAAATACTAGTAGAATGTTGGTCAGGCCATCAGGGTCAGTCCTAGCAAACTGCTGTTATGTTTAGTCAGTTTCTTCTTGTAATAGGATTAATCTTCATATTTCTACATATTAAGCTAGTACATCATAGTTTTACAATTTCAAATTTGAAAAAAATTCTTTTGTTTTATTTATTTTGGTGTTTTCATCCATCTAGTGAGTTCATTTTTTCAATGTTGATTGGGGGACATAACTGCAGGTGGAAGATATGCTAAAAAGAAGTTTTGCAGAGTTCCGTTCACAGAAACAACTTCCAGAACAGCAAAAAGTTCTGATGCGAAAGCTTGCTCAGCCTGCCAAAACTGTTGAGTATGTATATCAATGCAGAATCTTGATGGCCAACTTGTCTATCAGACCTCATACTTTCTAAATTTCTAGATAAGAAATGTCCTTGCATCAGTTATTAATTCATTTTTTTCCTTGCGCTATTTGCTTGAGGATGTGCATTATCTATAATACATTCGTACACCATCCTTTTTATTTCAGTTTATAACACCTTGTTCCTTTTGGATTTTGTGTTAGTTCTGTGTTGGGTACTGTTGTTTTGATGGATTATGTGATTGCATACCAATGTTAACTAATGGCTAGTTCTTATATGAAAATGTGATGATTTTGGTATGATTAACCAATCATATATATATGAATGATAATGTGGTCGTGCTAGCTTTCTGCTAGAAAGTAATAAAACCATGTCTTCGAGTCTCACCTAAGATTAAACTTTTAGATAAGGCCCCTGATATGGTTTCATATTACTCGCTAACACTGCTTTTATAGCTTGGTTATATTGGTATTCTAATACCAATACAACTAAGCTACGAAAGAAGACCTGCTGAATCATGTTACCAGCTTTTCAGAATCCTTAAATACCAGTATATGGAAGACCATGTATAGATAAATGCAAAATTTGGTAAAACACTTAAGCAATTTGGTAAAGCACAGAGATACATTCTAGATGAGCGATTATATATATATATATATATATATATATATAAAAATATTTTATAATTGGGATGCCACTCTTAATAGATCAACATAGGGTATTTAGGTAGCATTCAACTGCATTGGATATCATTGTTGTTGCAACAAGAGCCTCTTGGCATCCCATTATAAATGTATATATTTTTGTCCTAAGTTCTTTCAATAATCTCATAAATGTGAGAAAGTGAAAGCTACTCTGCTTCTAATTTTATTATGTTGACATCTTTTCCCTTTAGTTCATCATGCATGGCTATTTTAATACAGATGTATAAAAGGTGAGCCAACAATTGAAGAATACTATGACCTGTACTTAGAAGCTGAAAAATATGACAACGAGGTAGCAGAGGCTGTCATGCAGTCCCCTCATGCCCAAACATTTCTTACACCTGGAAGAGTTGTTGTTGTGAGATCACTATCGGTAAGTTATTAATATTATTTTTTTCTTGGTGCTCAAGTGCTTTCCTATTTCTGTTTGCTTCCCCCCCCCATCTTTGGAGAAAATAGTAATTCTTGTCTTTTGAAGCGTCATTATTCTTCTGCTATTGGTAAATGTGGTTCTTTCCATGAGGTTTCTTGTTTGAGATGAATCAGAATGACTTGAATTTTCTAGTGCAGTTACCTGTTGTCTTTTAATATAATTTTACATGACAGAAAATTAAGTTTTAAACTTCAGATGAAAATGAAATGCAGAGGTGCTTCCCGTGCACAGGTGTTTGACTTGTGCTGATTATGAGTACTGTCAAATATGAAGTTTCTCTCATGAGAGTCGTACTTTCTAGTGCCTAACCTTGCTGGACTCCATAATGGATGAAATTTTAAAATTGAGAGGGCTTATATGGTTTCCAATAGAGTAGCTGCAGTTGCTAATTTGTGGCCTTCTCACGATCACTTTCAGGCACAGGATCACTTACTTGGAGTTGTTGTGAAAGTGACATCAGCCAGTATGAAGCAATACATAGTTTTGGTGCTGAAACCTGATGCTCCATCAATAAGCAGTAACTTGCAAGATAACAAAAGTGCTGATTTCCAACAAGGTTATGTGCTGATGCCAAAATCAAAGCGTAGAAATGAAGATGAGTACTTCTCTTCTCTCACTAATCGCAAGGGATCAGGCACCGTCAAGATAGAACTACCATACTGTGGTGCTGCTGCCGGGATCAATTATGAAGTTAGAGGAATTGAAAGTAAAGAATTATTATGCATATGCAATCGTAAAATAACAATAGACCAAGTTCGGCTTCTTGAAGATGGTAGCAATGCTGCTTTCTCCAAGACAGTTCAGCAGCTGTCGGGAACAAAAATTGATGGAAATAAATATCCTCCTGCACTAGATCCGCTGAAAGGTAAGGCATTTTTTTGTGAAGATGAACTGTTTGTAACATCTTATTTATTTCCTTACACATGCTGTACAAGAATGTTGCAAACTATCATTGATGATTAGGAAAGAAAAACATGAAAGAACAAACAATAACATTCTTATCAGTTATACAATTTGTAATAATTTGACAATACTCCAAATAAGTTGACATTGTGATGAGCCAAGACCCTTATTAGATACTGGGAAATTTGACAATTAGTCCATATAAGTTGACATTATGATGAGCCAGGCCCCTTTTTGGATACTGGAAAATATGGCTTGCAATTGCTCTGTATCTCAAAATTGGGCTTAACCTTCTGTGCATCAGAAAACAGTGAGCTGTAGATTCTTTAAGATCATCTCCTATGGTGAAGCTTTCTCATCTGGCAGATTGGCATGCTGGTAGCTTTCTTTGATCCTTCTTCCCGTAGTCTGCAAGTCCTAAATTCCTATCCTTTTTAATTGTTTGGGAAAGAATCAAGGTTTTTGTGTGTGGTGCTGCTGGTGGGTGTTGATCTGTTGCCTGTAGATCTAACTCTGTATTTTAAGTGAGATTTGTGGCCCGTGGTTTATCTTCTTGCCCTTAATGACTCTGGTCCTTAATTATGCATCATGATAAATGAATCATGCTGGTTGATTTCAATTCCTGTGCTGACAGTGCAAGCCTTTGTTATATATGTTGATATGTGGTTATGGTCATCTTGATGTTCTCTTTCTAACATAATTCTTAGTCCTACATGCCATGCAAAAAAATTACCTCTTGCACTTTCTCCTTTTCAATGTTCTTTAGTTTTACTTCACAACTTTGTTAAATATTACGTTTCCATTGCTGATACTGTTTAGAGCTGAAGTTGAAAGATGTGAATCTTGTGGAAGCCTACCACAAATGGACAAGCCTGCTACAAAAGATGGCATCAAATAAGTGTTATGGGTGTATAAAATTGGAGGAGCACATTAGTTTGGCAAAAGAGATAAAGAAGCATAAAGAGGAAGTTAGTAACCTGCAATTCCAAATGTCAGATGAAGCACTCCAACAGATGCCAGATTTTCAGGGCCGGGTATGTCTCACTCTCTTTTCCCCCTTGATGTGCTATGTAGTAGGCTAGATGTTCTCGTGTTAATTATCTTCCATATTGGTTTCACACCACCCTCAAAACTTTAAGCACTGCATTTGCAGATATATGTTCTGAAGGAAATTGGCTGTATAGATGGTGACCTAGTAGTTCAAATTAAAGGCCGTGTTGCATGTGAGATGAATTCAGGGGAGGAGTTGATATGCACCGAGTGCTTATTCGAGAATCAACTTGATGATCTGGAACCTGAAGAAGCAGTGGCAATAATGTCTGCTTTTGTGTTTCAGCAGAGGAAAACTTCTGAGCCTTCACTTACTCCCAGGCTGTCGCAAGCTAAAAAAAGGTGATTCTCCATCCTTGTGACAATGCCTTGCCTTAGGTGTGCAAGATCTAATGCTTAGAGTCCTTGTTACACGGTAGATTTTTCTCTAAATTTTCTAGATGTAAAATTGTGGTTTCCATCTAGGATGGTTCTGTTATTCTGAGTTTCAAAACTGGAATCATGGTACTTGGGCACCATGCCTGATGCTTTGCAGTAATGTTACATAGAATGGTGAACCACAGGTTGTCAGGATCCTATTAGGATTTCAAATTAATATCTTAGCTTTCAATTTTCATATGGTACGGATGAATTGATTGCAGTTAGTGAAAATGGATTACTGCTTCCCCATTCACATATTCAAAAAGTTGCCCGTGTAAGATTATGTCCGTTTACAGTTGTCTATCAGATCCTAAATTATAACTCTGGAAATTAACGTTGTTATTAGTCTTCCCATTACTTTTCTTTTCATTTTTTGGTTTTCAATCTAATCCTAGACGGTTGTTCACTTCAGATTGTACAGCACAGCAATAAGACTTGGAGAGCTTCAATCAAATTACAATCTACAAATAAACCCTGAGGAGTATGCCAATGAGAATCTCAAGTTCGGTCTAGTTGAAGTTGTGTACGAGTGGGCAAAGGTTTCTTTCACGAAAACAACTCAATTTATCCTTTCATTAGTTTTGGATGATTTGTGACCTCGTAAGTTTCACCATTTACAGGGCACTCCATTTGCTGATATATGTGAACTTACTGATGTTCCTGAAGGCCTGATAGTACGCACAATTGTCAGATTGGACGAGACATGTCGTGAATTTAAGAATGCTGCAGCTATCATGGGCAATTCTGCAGTCTACAAGAAAATGGAATCTGCTTCGAATGCGATAAAGCGTGACATAGTTTTTGCAGCTAGTTTGTATGTTACGGGAGTGTAATTGTGTTGATGCTCGAGAAATACACCCCCTGCCCTGAGCGTGGGAGGGGTGTTGTATGTTTTGCTGTAAATTAAACCATTAGCGTATGCTGCAGTAGTTAGTTCTCTATAGAAATTTGACAGCTTTATCATGTGGTCTGCACTATATTCCCCAGTTAATTCAGCCAATGAACAAAGTAGGAATTGTTGCCATGCTTGGCTGGTGGTCTTAGAATATATGATGGACTTGGTTTATTGTTTCTTTCAACTCCCAAAGTTTCACTGAATGGTGAATGGCTCTCAAGATTTCTTGTTGCCATTTTGTCAACAGATTGTGTGCCCGTTTTGATTATTTTTTTTGCATTACCTTCATGTGAGGACTGTTGTTCAGTTTTTGGATTATGGTAGGGCTTCCTCTGAAGCTCAACGTAAAATAATAATAATAAAAACAATATATTCTTCAGACACTAGAGTTTCCATTCAAATATCACAAGCACAGAATCTGCAGTTTTTCCCCCAGAGCAAATTCAAGGTTTACGTTTACTGAACCGACAATTGTTGTCCTGGGACTTTATTTGCAACAATCAACACCTGGTACAGACTGACAATAAGCAAAGAAACATGCATGATCTAGCACTTTATTTGAAGATAACATCTCCAGCCACCCTTCTTCTCATTTTTCATTCCTACTGGGCTTGTCTGAAGCGGAAGTCACCTGAAAACACAGTCGAGTTGGCTCAACCTAAAAACTCTCGCAGAACAAAACCCAGAAAAATAAAACAGAGAGATTACTGTAAATTGTAAGTAATGGAATGAGCATGGAGGTGTACCATATCAGCATCAGCGGGAACCCAGTCATTAGTTGCTGGATTTCCTTTGCAAGAGGCATGGCAACTGGTTGTAGAATCTGGTGCTAGGCTAAAGCACTTGCCACTTGCGTTCTCCACTGTGATGAACCCTGTTCCTGTCTACAAAATGAAGAAAACTCCCATGATATCCCTAACGTAAATGAGCAAATCATTTCCAAGTCCTTTGGACTAGAATATGTAGCTAGGCATAGCAATGGTGGTACCGTGTGGTGTTGCTTGTCAGCACAGTTGAGATCCTGGTAATACTCTGTCTCTACAAATTCATCAGCCGCTTTGCTGCTTCCCTTTGAAACTATTTTCTGCATTCAAATTATGAAAAGAAGAAGAAGAATCAATCTACAAATCCACATTCAAGAATTTCTCAGATGCTAATCAAGAACTGTTGCAGGCTAGCATGGTAAATGAAAGCTCAAGAAACGAACCTGAGGATCAGTTTCGAGACGTTGAAACTCAACATGTTCTGGGATGAAACTTTGATTGTCATTACTGGCGAGTGCATCGACGTACTGAACGGAATACTCACTGCGTTGAGGCTTGGAGTGACGCTTGGGAGCTATGTCCTCGAAATACTCTCTTGTTTCCTCCTCTTGCTTTGCCTCTTCCTCGAATGACACGTGTGCATCACTCCTGCTAGGCCTCTTGGAGAACTCCATTTCTCTCTTCTTCCTTTTCTTCTCGATCTATTTTTTTTCTTCTCTTCAAAACCTATCAAGCAGCCTACTTCTTCTCTGACTTCTAACACTTTTTAGTTGACTTTTATAAAGAAAGAACGCCGGTGGGTGGATGATAGAAAGATATTTTGTGCAATGCTAACCATTTCCCTGACTTCGTACGGGGAATTGGGACCAGCCAGTTAGACATCTCACAACCTCATACAAAAATATCTCAGAAACCTTATCTCTTATCTGAATGTTTTAAATGGGACTGGTAGGTCGGAATGCGACAGCTTTTAGCAGACCGAGCTTGAAACTAACCCCAGATTGTCAGGTTCTTGTTCGCAATTCATCTGAAAATACTACTTTTAGCTTTTATCAGTCACTTTTCATGTGATATCCGTGAATGGTAACAGTGCTGAAAGTGAGCACTGATTGAACTGGAAAAAAAATCAACTCCACCCATATTCTTAACTTACTGCTATCTTAGAGCCTACAGATCTACTTTTTCTATTTTTGATTTTTTCTATAGAAATGTGTAGAAATAGCTTCTCAATAGAAAAAAAATATTTTAGTTATTGATATCAATTTTGTCAATTCCGATTGATGCTTTATTTTTTTCATTAGAATGAAATGTTCCGGTTTCGAAACGTTTCGATGCATCATTTCGAGGTTATACTGTTTATATATATATATATATATATATTTTAAAAAAAATAGTTCAAATCCAAAAATCAAATTATTTAGAATTGTTGGCTGAAATGGAATGGACAAAACGAAACAGAAATATTTTCGCTGAAATTAGAACGGAATTTTCAAAATGTACTGAAATTTTAAACTATGTAAAAATTATATCATTTGCTCTCTTTTTTTTAATTTAATTGTTACGAAATATTTCGATTTTTCGAACGAAACAAAATTGACTGGTTGATATTGATAGAAAGAAATAAAAAAGCACAGTAACTAAAAATACAATTCTTTAACATTGCTTTTTATATGGCTTGCGGTTTGGAGTTTAGAGCCACCCACCTATCTTTCACCCGCATGTCACTTTTACGTGCACTTTATGATCATTGTTTGCTCGTCTTCCTATTCTCGTTATTTACAGTCAGTTTACGTGATTGGTGTGCCGTTGGTAGTTTGACCTGCTGGCTTCTCATTCATTGACTGTTTTTGGTGGACGATAGCTTCCAGAACTTGCACTAGTTTTGAGAGCAATCACGGCTCGAATCTTATGAGATGAGGTAGTTTTGGAAAAAAAAAAAAAAAAAACGGTTGGTTTGATATAACTTAGGTTAATTTAACGAGTTTAGAAATAATTCAAATAATTAGTAAAAATATAGATTAATTGTAAGAAATTAAGATAATGTTTTTTTTTTATATCAAGATAATAAAATATTGAATATATTTATATTAACTCGAATTAACTTGACAAATCTAAAACCGGTCACAAGGGATAACATTATAGAAAAAAATCAAAATAAATTATAAAATTTAATTCTCAATATATTCATTGTTGAAGAATTCAATTGAAAAAAAAAACAATTAAATAAATTTATAAAAAAAACAACTTAAAGACAATCAGGTTTACTTATCAAACATGCAATTCAATTCATGAAACCAAGATCATCTTATAAAACAATCAAAATAAACTATGAAGTCTATTTTCTAATAAACTCAATGTTGGATGATGAGATTGAAAAAAAATATGAGTCAACCCAGGTTAATTCGCCAAACTCTCGACCCAATCATATAATAAAAATAACATCATGACAAATAAAACAAAACTAAACATAAAGTTCAAGTCCTAATTAGCTTAATATTTTTTTTAAAAAAAAAACTGAAATAAACCTAAATTAATCCATCAAACCCGCTATCTAAAATGTAATATCAGAATAACATTAGAGAAAGAAAATCAAAATAAACTATATAGTTTAATTATCAGTAAATATAATATTGAAATATAAAAATTAATAAATAAAATAATGGAAAAAAACTTGAGTGTACCTTATCAAATATGTGATTCAAGCTCTAGAACTATAATAAACACATTAAAAATAAATTGAAATAATAATCCCCGGTAAATTTATTATCTAAAGAAAAGCTAAATTAAATGAAAATACTGTCTAAGTGACACGTGAGGAGGTGAAAACTAATTTCATCTAGATAGTTTTTTTTTGTTTGTTTTTTTTAATGTTAATTGTTGAGCCTAAAATACAAATTTCTTAATCATGATGGATGCTCGTGCCTAGCCAACAAATTTTTAACTTTGCCTCATCCATCGATGCTAACTAACTAACTAATTAACTAACTAACTAACTACTCATAACTCGAACAATTAAATTAATGATGCAGAATGTTCCCACCTACAAAACAAGAGGAACCGTGTTCCTTAATTTGTACAAATGCTTCTTTGTACACGCACCAGTCTAAAAAATTCTCAGCTGGACACATTTTACGTTCAATCACAAATATATTTCTGATTAATTATTTTATTAATGCTCTCTTCTCCAATTAATATTGAAATGAGATCCTTTCTATTCGAACTTCTTTAATTTTTATTTAAGCTCAACTAAGCATCGAATAAATAAATAAATAAATATGAGTTTTACGAGCTATTTAATTTATTATTTTTTTAGCTCAGTTGAACATTTGAGCCCCCACATATATCTTTTATGTGCTATAAAAGAGATAAGGGTGTATCTCAAAAGAGTGTTATATATCTTCATTCTTTATGAAATACTTATTTTTAAAATCTTTCTTTGAAATTATGAAAGTTTTTTCGCTCTAAAAATGATATTGAATTAAGAATAATTTAAAGATCATCAAATAGAATTTTTTGCATGTATCAAATATCAACTTGACTAGAAAAAATAGATTGTTAGAATCAAGATATTAATTAATTATCCAAAATATAATTTTTCTTCCAATCTATCTAGATTTATTAGGAAATCATCAAATCCCATATTTAATCATAATATATATGTACAAAAGAATATATAGGACTAGGCCAAGTTAAAACTTTGATCTTCACTGGTCATGAAAAATGATAAATAACAAGATTTTATTTTATAAAATTATGAATTATGGGATTGTGATTTTACAGTACTAATTAACAGTATATACAGAGCATGTGTCATCATTGTGTTTTTTTTTTATTCGTCATCTCACATTTCAACGTGGACTGTAATAATATGTTTTTTTTTTATTTTTATTTTAGTTTTTAAATTTCTTCTTTGCACAATTGAGCCATTTTGAACTCAAATTTACACCTATATTTGTTTTTGAGAGATGATTGAATTAAAAAATAGGAAACTAAACACAAGTGGTGATTTAAAATTTATTTGAAAAGTATATTTTGACCCCAATATTTTTTTTATATATTAGGTTACTAGTCTCTTTAATTTTTTAAAAATTAATTGTGGTGCCAAGCTTTATTTTTATCATTTTCAATTCTTTTTTGGGTTGGAGGAAAGAGAGAGGCTTGCCAGATTCCAACTTAAAAAGAGAGAAAGTTGTTGCTATAACAATTCCAACAATTAAAACAATTAATTTTTGTACTATATAGTTTCATATAACGAGGAGAGTTCAAATTATTTTTTTTTATCTGTTTTACTTTACATAAATAATAAGAAAAAACTTTAATAAAATTATTAATTATTGGATTGTGATTTTAAAGTGAAATCCAATAATGGATGCTACTAATTAGCAAGATACACAGCGTGTGATGTGAATTTTTTTTTTGTTTTTATTGTTTATCATCTAACAATTCAAAGTGGATTTTAACAATGTATTTTTTTTTAGAATTTTTATTTTAGTACTCAAATTTTGCTTTGCACAATTGAGCCATTTTGAACTCAAATTAACACCCATGTGCATTTTTTTTGGAGAGAGGGTTGAATTGAAAGGCAAGGAACTAAAGTGAAAAACACAGGTAACATAGGTGATGATTTAAAATTTATTTGAA
Organism: Salix brachista; assembly: GCA_009078335.1. Taxonomy (NCBI): domain Eukaryota; kingdom Viridiplantae; phylum Streptophyta; class Magnoliopsida; order Malpighiales; family Salicaceae; genus Salix; species Salix brachista. The sequence goes on along the minus strand of CM018580.1, from coordinate 3,772,301 downwards.
AAATACATTTTAACTCTTATTTTTTTTTATCTATTAGATTACTAGTCTCTTTAATTTTAGAAAAATTACCAAACTTCATTTTCATCATTTTCAATTCTTTTTGGATGAGATAAGATAGTGGCTTACTAGATTATAACTTAAATAGAGAGAATTGTTTGTTGTGATGATTATGACCATCAAAACAAATTCATTCTTGTACTAAATAATTTCATAAGAAGTTCAAATTAGATATTTTTTTTTCTTTTTACCTTCAAATTGTATGAAAAACAAATTTGAGCTTGAAATGATTTTTTGTTTATGGTCGGAGGGGAGGGGTTTTTTTTTTAATGTTTTTTGAGGTTATAGATTGGTTTACCAAGGTTCTTGGAATGTTTTCTGAGTGTTTTGGGCTAAAAATAGATTTTATAAGAAATCATTATCAACCTTATTCTTACAACCACCATCATGGAAAATCTAGATAATGTATCATCTATTTTTTAAAAAACTAAATTGGGATGAATGACATATCACTAGTCCGATTAACTTATAAAAAAGATAAAAGGAGTATGGGTCTTACTTTGCAAGCCCATATGTGGGCCCTGTATTAATGGGCTAAACGCTTGGCTTGCTTTACTAGACTCAACAACGTCTAATTTAAAATGTTTTTTAATGCTTTTTTTTTAAAAAATAAGTTTTTATTTTATTCTTGTTTGATTTTATTTATTTAAAAAAATTTAAATAATAATTATTTTCTAATTATATTGAACGTGCTTAATTTTAAAGGATTAGTAATATTATTCATATATATATATATATATATATATATATTTTATGTATTAAATTTATTGTGTGTTTATTTTTATAATATTTTTTTATATGTATTGCCTTGCATAATATATTTTTCTCCTTTTAATTTAATTCAATAAGTTTTATGTGTGTGTGTTAATTTCTATTACAAATTGAGTTTTATAAACAAATTTATTAAACACAACCAGATAATTAACTCATATTGCGATACTAAGCATTTTTTATCTATATTTGTCTGTTAGTTTTTTTTTTCTTTTATCCATCATCAAGGTCTTTTTTTTTATTAATTTCTCTACACAATGGCTCTTGATTTGTTTATTTAAACGTGTGCATAAAATTTTAAATTTACAATTAAGGATTTCTTATGTTAAAAAGAGTGTTGAAAGATTCTATGTTATTTTTCATATCAATATATCAAAATCATTAAAAAATACATAAAAATACATAAATTTTAATTAAAACCTTTTCAAGTGAAAACAATTAAAAAAAACAAGTTAAATTGCATTAACAAACCCGCCATAAGTAAAGATGATGAAAATTAAGGATGCAAACAACTGAAAGAAAAATATTTTGCGAATAAACCGATCGAACACCTGAAGTTCTCTTTCACTTCGAATTTGAATATCCAGTGATTATTACTTCTTGCCTTCTTCTTTTTCTTACCTCTTTCGGTGGTAAGGTAATCTCCATAACTCGATATCTCACCACCACCTTTTTAAGCTTTTTTTAAAGAGGATTGAATGTTAATATTGGTGAAAACAAGGATCCAAGATAACTTTAAATAGTTTTAAGTATTTAGATAAATATAAATATGTTTTCTTTCACCAAATTCGTATCAAAGCTTTGCCCCCTTCAAAGGCTGTGCACTTGTCAGCAACTTGTGCTTGATTCATCTAATCTTGCTTGACCTTTCTCATTGAATGTGATGTGTTCTTTGTAAAATACCTACCAGTTTTTGAATTATTGATAAGAATTTCCTATTTAGAACTAAAAATGTATGGCCAAGCAATCACTCACGAATCAGGCTAGCTGTAAACACAGTGTCGATCGGCCTAGCAATGCTTTTCACTTGAGACACGCCCTGTGTCGGGAGGGTTACACTCCAAACACCCTCCTCCAAAATGGAGTGGCCTGACGATGTTAATGGCAAACAAAATCTCAGCCCCTCACTAAGAGAAAATTGATGGAAAGATCCCTAGCTCCCTCCCTGTCTTTACCATATACAGCAGGATTATCCAAGATGATTTCCATGCATCTTGATTTGAAGGATAGTGGAGAAGGGCTAAATCATTTTCTAGTCTTTGTTCGCCTCTTGCTGGAATATATATATATACTTACAGGAGAAAGACACCAAATTACAGCGAAGCTCTCAGGAAGGCCACAAATTAAACTTTGACGAGCACTAGCTATGATTGGTGATAAAATATCTTGACGATGAGTTTTTCTTCGATAATATTTATTGACCGACTATTAGGCTCCAGTCAAAATCAAACCGATCTAAACAGAAGTCACGGTCAGAATGTAGATTCTTATCGAGTCGAACAGCTTCCTTTTGTATCGTTTATAAGTTTGATACATGCCGTTAGGCGTTAGCCCTGGAAACTTTCTATATATACTCCTATGTTCGTTCGAGTTCTCTGCAGTGCTCGTTGAGTCAAATTATTTTACTTGCGAATCTAGTTTATCCGACTCGATCCCATCAATTTTAGAGACCATGTTCTCCGGTATCCTCCTTTGTTCCATGGGTTCTGACAGCTGCACAAGGTAACCTCCATAACTTTAGCATGATCCAGATCTTGCATGCATGCTTAGCTCTACTCTTCTTCTGTTCGTGACTAACTAGCTCGTATTTATTCTCTGTGTGCGCAAATAAACATCCTGTGCTCCAGGGTTTATTAGCAGAAGCAATGATTCTGTGGTTACATTCTATGTATTGAATTTCTGTCAGCATTTCATGGTGCATTTCCGTGAAGATTGAATCCCTTTAGATAGAAGGCAGTATACATTTGATTTAAGACTCTTTTTCTTTGCCTCATTTTCTGTGGGAAATCTCTAAAACTTTTGATTTCATGGCCGTATATTTTAGCTTTGAAACTTCTGTGTCCCATCAAATGAATCAGCTTCTGATTTCCCTTTTTTACCAATCTGAAGCTTCTTTGGTCTTATTATTCTAGGAGAGTGTTTCATTACCAGGTTTAAGGTAGCCAAATTTATCATCTTGAAGATTAAATCTATGACATAGTACTTAATCAGCTGCATGACTTCCTGAAGCTGATGCTTTGCAAATTCCAGTTGTTTGATAAAGATTGATGATCAGCCATGGAAGCTCAGTGTATTGGAATTTAGACAAATTTCATGTTCTTATACCATATAGGGTTGTGATCGTACTTAAAGAATATATCTTTTTATTTCCTTTTGTTTTAATCCCCTCCTTTTGTCCTTGCTTGAGCAATTAGCCAATTACAAATTTCTGCAGTTCTGACTTCTGAGCATCCTTTTTGGTGATGTGATAAATTTTGCTGGACATGGTCACGTGGTCAGGGCCTATATTTGGAGTCCACTAGCCTTTGATACGCCGTGTTTGCCATACTTAAAAGAAAGAAGAACTATAGAATATAGATCCTCTCTTTATTTATTTATTTTTATATATTTTGTAATTACAAACTTTATTACAAGTTGACTTAGACAGCAAGTGAATTTGCAAGTCAGAGTCAACACAAGGTATTATAACTTGTTCTAGAGTCCACTGTCAAGAGCCACGCAGGCCAAGACACCATGTGCAACCAATAGCTACAGCATTCCCGAGAATCAAGTGTCCCCACTTCAAAAAATGTAAAAAAGACACTATATCTTATCTATCAATCTGAACCCTAGATTCTTGATGATCTCACACGTGTATGACACACGTAACCAGTTCCAGCATCCTAGATGTTCATTCCCCTTTCACACACACAAGCTCTAACTTAGCAAGTATGTTCAAGATGCCACTCGAGGTCAGGTGAGGCAGTATCACTAACCGTAACAAATTCTGGGTTCGTAGGAAGAAGAAGAAGAGCGGCCAGCTGGAAGCAGAGGACAACATTAGCAGCATCACCACCAGCAACAACCTTAAGTTCTTATATTCGTTTCCATTTGACAGAGATCCAGTAGTTAATGTGAAGCCAACAAAGCTGACTACTTCGCGATCTGGGCATTACCATAACCCCAGGTCAGTGATTTTAAATCTTCTTTTCATAATTACATGGTTGATTTGGGTCGTTGCTTATTGAATGCAATGCATGTCCGTATCCATTTATGATTATTATTATTAAGTAGGTGTGATGTTATGTTAAAAGGGTGTGGTGCCCCTGCAGGCTGAAGGCTGTTGTTATCCTCAGCAAATGACATTACTTTTAACAGACTCATCCTCTTAGCGTTAATAACTACCCTTGCTCTCTTTTGATTGATTTTTTTTTGTGGGGTAGGAACTGTGAGGTGAAGCCAAAGAAGAAGGGAGAAATGGCAAACAAAATCTCTTCCAATTTCTCCGATCTAATCCAACGAGTAGCAGCTTCCTGTTTGCTCCATCCACTTGCCGCTGGTCGACAGGAATCTGGAAATAATGTTGCCGGAAATGGTGAAGAAGTGTGTGAATATGAAACGGATGAATGCGAGGAGCTGTCCGAAGAGGAGGAGGAAATGAGAGAGAAGGGATGGAAAGCTAAGGGTAATTGGGATTATAATGTTAATAACGGAATGGTGGTGCCTATGGAGAGAGTGATGGAGATGGAGATGCTGATGAATGAGGTGTTTGATTCGGTGTCGGTGATGAAGAGGGCTTATGGGAATTTACAAGAGGCGCATAGCCCGTGGGACCCGGAGAGGTTAAGGGTGGCTGATGTGGGGGTGGTAGGGGAGTTGAGGAGGTTGGCTTTTTTGAGAGAGAGGTTTAGGAGGTGTGTTAGTGTTGGTAGTGATGGAGGGAGGAGGAGAGGTGTTGGTGGTGATGGAGTGGGGATGTTGAGGGAAGTTGTGGCGCCTTATGAGGCTGCAGTGGAAGATCTGAAGAAGGAAGTGAAGGCGAGGGAGGTTGAGGTGGAGAATTTAAAGGAAAAGCTGAGGAGTGTTACTAGCTTGAGCAGTGATGGGAGTGGAAAGAAGGGGAGGTCCCAGTCAAGGAGGAAAGTTAGCTGCTCTCTTGGTGTTCAAGGTTAGTCTGCTATCCCCCGGCAAATAAATGTCTTAGATTTGTATCAAAATGCTTTCATAACATGTTAGTCTACCTTTGAATACAGATTCTGGACTTGTATTCGTAATTGTGTATATAACAAATAGTTGAAAACTTGAGTCTTCAGATCACCAATGCAAACTCTTAGCAACCAGTAACATAAATTCCGAGATTTGATAACTAGCCAGTAAGTTTTAAACTGTTTTCAGTGATTCGAGACACTGGCAGAGAAATGTGAGAAGTTTAATGCTTAATTACTTACCTGCAAAGCACTGTTTGTTGAAGACAACTTTTAAGTTTCTATGTAAACTTGGAATCCAGAGGAATCGCAAAGCTTAGAGATTGCACTCTTCAACTTTAATGAATGCTAGTCATTTTCGTAGCAACCAAATGGAACATAACCACATTATTTCCTCATCAAAGCTTTGTTTTGTTCATGTTGGAGTGCATCTATAAACTATACCTTTTTCATTACTTGTAACAGTTGCAGCAGCCCCAACACCAGAGCTATTTGAATTATCGATGAGCCAAGTGAAAAGGACATCAAAGTCCTTCACGTCGCTTCTCCTAACATTCATGCGTGCTGCCCACTGGGACATTGCTGCAGCCGTTCGTTCTATTGAAGCTGCCACCACAACCACTGACAATTTGACTACCAGTACAACTGCTATCACCTCCACCATTTCAAGCCACCATGCCAAGTATGCCCTGGAGTCCTACATTTCTCGCAAGGTCTTCCAAGGATTTGACCATGAAACCTTCTACATGGATGGAAGCCTCTCTTCGCTTCTCAACCCAGACCAGTTCCGCCGTGACTGCTTTGCTCAGTATCGTGATATGAAGGCCATGGACCCCATTGAACTTCTTGGAATCTTGCCAACTTGTCATTTTGGCAAATTCTGCACCAAGAAGTACCTGGCAATTGTTCATCCGAAAATGGAGGAGTCCTTGTTCGGAAACTTGGAGCAGCGCCAGCAGGTACTCGCTGGAAGCCATCCAAGGAGTGAGTTTTATGGAGAGTTCTTGGGGCTGGCCAAGGCCATTTGGTTGCTTCATTTGCTGGCCTTCTCACTGGACCCTGCGCCAAGTCAATTTGAGGCAAGTAGGGGGGCTGAGTTTCATCCACAATATATGGACAGTGCTGTGAAATTTTCTTGTGGTCGAATTCCAGCTGGTCATATTGTGGGATTCCCTGTTAGCCCCGGATTCAAGCTTGGAAATGGATCGGTTGTCAAGGCTACTGTTTACCTAGTTCCCAGAGCATGAGTTCCATCTTCCTGATATATGTAAGTCTAGGATGTTCCGTTGTTCCCAGGTAGCTTGCAGCCCCTTAGCATTCAAAGGAAACTTGCGAGAGGTTCTAGGACATTACTAGTCTGTCATGTAATTAGGAGTAATAGTTCACTGAAGTTGTATGTACTGTGAAAATGTGCCTTTTGTGATCTTATGGAGGTTCCAGCCTCGGCTTATAATATTAGTAGGTCTGATTTTAATCTCTCTGTTTCAACTTTTTCAAAATTATTTGTGTTAGGGAGTATGTTTATATGGGACTCGTCAGAGACTCATAGATCATAAATAAAGCAGGTAATGAACATTTATTGTATAGGTGATGAGACAAAGCTTCTGTTTTAGATTGACAAGGGAGAAGCCAATATCTAACCCCCTAAAAATGATAGCTTCCGATAAATCTAGTGTGCATGTATACAGAATAATACGCAGGCAACTGTCTATTCTGTAACAAAGTGGCTAAGAACATGAGCAGATTGAACCTTAATTTTCCTTGAAAAGAATTATTCAATTGTAGAAGAGGCACTTTCAAAGCAAAGATTAGTGTCTCTCCACTTCCCAAAACTCATCGTTAATCAAGAGTATGCATGCCCTGTGACGATTCTCTTGACCTGTACTGGCACAATAAACAAGAATGAGCTTTTCAGTTAAGATGGCTCACTTCAGATTAACCAGAAGATGGTAAGGCCAAATCAAACAAGTGAGCAGCAGAATTAGTAAAAGAAAAGGTTTAGGAAACAAAGGCCACGCCTAAAAAAGAAGTGAATCTAAGCAAGAATATCAAGTGATGCAGTCACTTGAATTGTCATATTGTTAAACCCTGGAGTTACTAGAACTCTTCTCTTATTTTATTTTTTATATATATAATCAGCATATCCTTTTCAAGATTAAGTTAAACAAGCACGTAGTTTTCTTCAATTTGAATAACTTTGACATCAGACTCCAAGTATGTTTTGTTCTGCTGGAACATGCAAGCAACTTCAGATTTCATACCAACTTAGAATGGAGCCAGTTCCTGGAATCCATTTAAAAAAAAATGAGACAATACCAAAACAGAACATGATCCACAAATCTTACTTGCTCGAGTGTCAAAAACAATACAGCATTCCTAGATCCCAGCTGACCAAAATTCGGGAGGAAGCCCTTGTCAAACGGGAAACAAATCCCTGCAGTGCATTTGCTGCCATAAGTTACTGCCAATCTGGTCAAAAGTTTTCAGAATATTATTTTAATAAACACTATGTTCAGGTTCAACCTTAGATGCAGCAAAATAATTACAATCATTCACAGGTTTATGTACAAGTTTCCAGAGAGGAAGATGCATGCGAAAACTTTAATATTAAAGCCAGTTGAATAGCTTTTCTTCTGTTCTGTTTTTGGAATTGTAGGAGTGTTGTAGAAAATTGACAGGTTGCCATTTCAATCTTCAATTTCTTCCGCTATAAAAACTATTTTAGTGTAATCATTGTCTTGCTTATCATCAGGGATGAAAGCTCAACAAAAAACATAAAAAGGAAATTCTGTTCTTTGCTCAAGCTGTGCAGCAGCTGCTTACAGTTCTGGTGTTAGCTTTAGAAATGATTTCTATTCTGAATCTTCAAGGTCCATGGAAAATCTAGAGAAGCACAAGTAGAAGCCTGACAAAAGTAGGGACAACCGTAGGAATTTGTTCTCTGCTGTATTTTTTTATTTATCATGTTCTTCATAACTATGGAAACAATGCATCTGTTACACTGTGTGCATCTAATTAGAGAAAACTGGAAGTTACAGCTATGGAAAATGTTTTCCTGTTTGCCAGAATTGAAAGCAAATGCATGAAGGACACTTGCTAAATCAATGGGAGAACCAATACACACTGCGAAAAACCTGCACCCAGACCATCTAAGACATGAGTAAAAACGTTGTCCATGAGCCCCGGAACTAGCAAATTGTCTGCATTTGTATAAAGAGACTAGAATATCATTGAGAAATTATATTCCCATGACAATAAAAACTAAAATATAAAGCAAGTGCAACTTATGAGTGTAAAGACCATGATCATACCTCCTTCACTTGATCTTTGACTGGCTAGCCCAGCAGCATTTATAATAGCATTCCTTGCCATTCCACAAACGCCCGCCGATTGTTATATATTTCATGGTTATAGATGGGTTTTTGAATATATAGATGGTGTTTTATCATGTTTTTGGTTTTAGAAAAGTTGAAATCTGGTTTTCTAAGGTTTATTAGAAAATCAGGCTCGACTTTTCAGTCACCGGACATGATCGGAATTTGTTTCAGGGAATTTTATTCCAGGCATATAGCGCGTTCCTTCAGGCATTGTCTACAAACTTCATCAAAAAAATGTATTTGACGTCAATTCCAGAGCCAAAGCTCACAAGTTTGGATTTGAAGGTCAGCACACGCTTGAACTTGTTTGGAGTGTTTAAAGTGTTTTTGAAATAATTTTAAAAAATATATATTTTATATTTTAAATTAAAAAATTTAGTATTTTTAGATTATTTAAAAATATGATGATATCAAAAATAATTTTTAAAAATTAAAAAAAAAACCAATTTAATTCATTTATAAATAAAAAAACACTATATTCTTTAAGCCTTCTGAACAAAAAAAACTTAAAATAAAATTCTATTTAAATGAATATGTAAAATAATATTAAAAAAAGTATTATATTATTCCATGCTTTTAAAATAATATTTAAGTCTTTATAGTTATATTTTTTTTATTGGGCCTATGTTAAAATAGTATTGGGCTTCTTCACCTTCTCATTTCCCGATAAATATACCGTGGTCGCTTTATTCTGGTTTCTCTCTCTAATGGGCCTATGTAAAAATAATATTGGGCTTCTTCACCTTCTCATTTCCCTATAAATATTCCGTGGCGGGAATTATTCTGCCCCCTATCCAAAAACTCCGCCAACACTCCCTTCCCAGCCATTTTAATTTAAATGCCCGCCCACTCCGCTTAAAATACCCTCTCATTGCCTCCCTCACTCTCTCTCTCTGTACAGACCCTAACCCTAACCCGAAATTACGCCGGAAAGAAAAGATGTTGGAGCTGAGGCTGGTACAGGGATCTATTCTTAAGAAGGTCTTAGAGTCCATCAAGGATCTGGTCAACGATGCAAACTTTGACTTCTCGTCCTCGGGGCTCACTCTACAGTCCATGGATTCCAGCCACATTGCCCTGGTGGCTCTACTCCTCAAATCGGAGGGTTTTGAGCACTACCGATGCGACCGTAACACGTCAATGGGCATGAATCTTGGTAACATGTCTAAGATGTTAAAGTGTGCTGGCAATGATGACATCCTCACCATCAAAGGCGACGATGTAAGTGATACTGTCACTTTCATGTTTGAAAGTCCCAGCAAGCTATCTTCTTTTCCTTTGATTCTGTAGTGGATAATTTTTGGGGAGTTGGGGTTTAATTGTCTTTTCAGGTTTACTTCTGATTTGGTTCGGGAGATTTTCTTTTGTAATATTTCTTTGATTTTACTTAAGGTCTTAGTTGGAATTTTTATTGTGTTTTGCTTGGTTTATCCGCCAAATAATTAAATTAAAACTGCATTTTAAATATAGAATTAAATTAAATTTGGCCTAGATTTCTAATTTTTTTTTAAGAATATAGTTGGGTTTGTCTTTATTGTGTTTGGGCTTGGTATAAATAAACCATTGTAACTGTTTGCTGTTAATTTTGACTGATTTCTTTGTTTTTTCGTTCCTCTTTTTGCAATGAACAATATCACAAGACAAAATTGCTGATTTTGAGATGAAACTGATGGACATTGATAATGAGCACCTTGGAATTCCAGAGGCAGAATACCATGCTATTGTTAAGATGCCTTCTGCTGAGTTTGCTAGGATTTGTAAAGTCCTCGCTAGCATTGGTGATACAGGTATGGTTAAAAAGGTTTTCTCATTATGTCTTACGGGCTTGTTTTTATTTCCTTATTCGATGAAAACGTGATGGTTTTGGTATGTGAATGTAGTTGTCATCTCTGTGACCAAGGAGGGTGTTTTCCACAAGAGGTGATATTGGAACTGCAAATATCGTCCTTAGGCAGAATACCACTGTTGATAAGGTATGTTATCACTTATAGGTACAGATATCACCGGGATATTTGTTCAGCACTCTGTTCCACTACCATGAAATCATATTGTTCTGTATGCATTGCAACAATATGATTACATGGATTTGCCTAGTGCGGGTTGTAATTTTACAGCCAGAAGATGCGACAGTCATTGAGATGAATGAGCCAGTGTCAATGACATTTGCACTGAGGTACATGAACACCTTCACCAAGGCCACCCCATTGTCAAACACGGTTACAATCAGCTTGTCTCCAGACCTGCCTGTTGTGGTTAAGTACAAGATTGCTGAAATGGGTTATGTCAGATTCTACTTGACTCCAAAGATGGAAGAGGATGAACCTGGACCCAGAGCTTAGCAATTATCTATTTCCCAACCTGAATCACTTTTGTAAATTCGGAAATCATTTTCAGGATGCTTATCATTTCCTTCAATGGCTTTCCTGCAGGGAGCCAGTCCGTCCCTCTGTATCTATTATGTCTTTAAAGCATCCTTCAATCATGACTAATGAATTTTTTTGATGTAATGCAGTAAACAGGCCTCAACATTTTCCCGTGTAGGTATTTTTACAGGCCTGTTCCTATTTGTGCCTCGGAAAGAACCGGTTTATGTTTCTTCTATTTTCAAGTTTCCTTGGTACCATGGCATTGAGGATGGGTGCCCAGTGCTTTCAGTTGGTGAGCGAAATACAAGATACAAAGCTACGTTTTCCTGGGAAATATCAGATAGCTTGTTATCTCTTTCAAGTTTGTCACCGTGGAGATGGAGGTCTCACAGGAAATGAGCAGAGAACTGCACCATGGAGCTGCTGTTGACTGAACTGAAAAAATTATCATAATATTTTACCAAAAAATAGAAAAATAAGATAATTCAAAATTTTCTGCCACTCCCCAGATAAGGTAGCTACTTTCTCTGGATGATCTCTTCCCGATTTCCTTAAGAGCACAGGAGAATCAAAATTACAGCATCTGCTGCACAAATTTGCTGCTGCGCCGATAAATAAATAAACATAAAATAGATAGAATCAATGTTTGAACGCGCTGCATGATGTGTCAATCGTTTCTGATCCTTTTCCTGTCTTCATTGTAGAGAACAACCCCAGCTACAGTGATGCTGTACCCAAATATCCCGGTCACTGTTACCGGATTCCGGAATATCAAAATTGAAATAACCACCGCAACAGCTCCCTTTGCATTTCCCAGGACCTAGAAAGACAGTACATGAATCTCAATCTGAATTTAGAGATTACCCTGAATAATCAAAATAAAATCATGACCAGATACAACTAATGCCCCAAACCCTCAAGGAAAAAGATTGATTCTTTCGACCAAGAACAACTAGTGGCCCGCCAGATTAAGACTTGTGATAATTCATGCAGTGCAACTGCAGATTTCGCTGAGGCCATTTCAAAAATGAAACCTGGCTTGAACAGTCCTAAATTATCACGGCTCACAAGGAGCAAACCCTACTGCATACGAGGTTCAAGACTCGATGATGTGCTAGATGATGGGTATCGCAATTACAAGTTTTTTTAAAAAAATGCTAGATTGATTTGTGATAATATATGAAAAGTAAAACATTATTAATACGACAGGCGAGGAAGAGTCGCCGGAGATACCTGGAGCGTCAGGGCACTGGTATGTTTAGTGACCAAGAAGTTGGTCAAATTCACAAGATACGCTAGAGAAGAATTGAAAATCAGATAGAATATGAATTTCTTATCATCCCTTGCAAGAGAAATTGTGATTCCAACCACATCTCCCTCCATGAAATAAGCTGCAGGAACAAGGACGGCAACTGCTACCGGAGCCATATACATTAAGAGGTTCATAGAATGGAGTCTTTCCCTGGTAACACCGCGAGATTATCAAATCATGTCCATTCAAACCCTAATATTAGAGCAAGAACACATAGAGGAGGATCAAATTTTGAATTGGAAACTCAGAGGCGTTCATTACCCTTCAGAAGATAGCGAAATCCCTTGAACCACAGTCTTGAGTGCACGTGCTGCCGTGGCACCAATACACATTAAAAACCCGAAAAGGTTAAAACTCGGCTCCCCCTTCAGTCTAGTAATGAGAAAAACAAATGAGATCGAATTCTGTTGATGATTTTTCAATCAACAAAGGAAAAATAGAGAATTAGCACATCAAAGAATTGTCTAAACCAGTCAAGGAGGTTCCTCAAAAACCTGTTCCAGCAGCATTATAGCTAAAGATTAACACCTGAAGAGTAGTATCATAAACAGTAACTGTCAAATTCAGACGCGGTATAGAACCTTTTGCGGAAGATTGAATTAAACTTGTTCTTTCCATTGTAATGATCCAACAAATTAACAATTTTCAATAACCAGTGATGATCTTAATGACAATGACACTAGAGAGTTAACCTAAAGAGAAATCTATCCTCAAATAAGCAACGCCTTATTCAACTTTTCAATACTAGAAACACAGGCCAAGTTAGATGAAATATTCAAACGGCTATCTATATACAACAAGTTGTTAAAACATTATAAACAAGAGAACCAACTATATGAGCAGAAAACAAAAATACACAACAACAAACACAACCAAGCCTCGATCCCAAACTTGTTGGGATCGGCTATATGGATCCTCTGGATCCATTCTAAGCGATCATACACCAAAACAACAAAAATATAAGGAGGAAGAAAAAAAGTTCTCACCCCACTAGCAATGACACAACCAGCAACAACAGGAACGAGAGAAACATAAGTAAGCCAACCTTCATTTCTAAGTGTCATCAAATATGCAAACACTGCAGTGAAAAATGGGGTGGTAGCCCCAATAGCCTGATTAAACGATACTGGAAGATATCGAAGAGATATATTTCCAGCCACCACAGAGGAACAAAATATGATCCCGAGACCAGAGATCTTCAAAAACTGTGATCTTGACCTCATGGTCTGCAAAGGCACAATCTTGAGCCATGAAATTGCAATATAACTAAACAATGAGCATGCCATCACATGACACAGAGTGAGAAATATGGGGTACTTGAACCCATAGTTGCTTAGCAAATATTTGTTTAAAAGCAAAACTCCTATATTTGAGAGTACCATGATGCAATCAATCCGAGGCTAAATAAACGACTCATTGTCTGGGGTTATTTCTTTGAATATGATAAAAGGGTAAGAGGGAAAACTCTGAAAAAACGAGTTGGGCTATCTATTTTTGTTTCTCATGGACCTTGTTCATGGTTTGAACGAAATAAACACGGAGAAAATACAGAGAAAAGGAAGACTGAAGATCTAGCTAGACGAGAGGTAATGTGATAGAGAAACGAAGATTCTGTTTGGTTGGAGAGAAAGTGGGAATGGCTTTGTAAATCAAGAGAGAAGATTTAGTACCAGGTTTACATGAATTCTCTTATATATAGGGGTTGAAGATTGATTGCAAGGACGCTTCGAAGTTCTTGAGGAGTCAAAGTTGGAGAAAGGTTTCCTTTTCTGTTATGTTTGGTTGGCTGAAAATGTTAGTGAAGCATGAGATTTCATAGGAAATTAAATATTGTATTTAGTAATTTTATTTTTCTTAATTAATTTAGAAATCTCTATATTAATTTCGTTTATGAAATTAGATATTGTTGTTATTATTATTATTTATTAAGTTTAGAGATCCCTTAACCACTCTATATTATTTATTTTTCCTTTCAAAAGATTATTCTAGCTTAATATTTTTTATATTTAATAAAGAAAATGTTCTTTTCTTTTCGTATGAGAGATTATTTAGGATGAGACTCTGTGTTTTACAAAATAAACCGAGTTTCATGACTTTTTCTTACTTGAAAATAATTTTTTTAGGTTTTTCAGATTTTTTTTGAATGTGTTGATTTTAAAAGTATTTTTAAAAAAATATTATTTTCATGTATCTACAAACAAAAATTTAAAAAAGTTATCAAACTCTTAAACACTATCAATAGTATGAAAAAATAAAAAACAAGAAGGATTGTATTTGATTTCTTAAACTGGCGTTAATATAAGTATTTCTGAATTAAATAATTAAAAATTATTAAAGATAATGTTTAATTTCCTAAAAAATAAAAATGCTCCTGCATCCGTTAGAAAATGTTTTCTCTGGTTTCGCGATGAAATGAGTAACGGGTTGTCGTTTTGTTTATATTTGTCAACCTAGGTCGAGGGCTAGGGTCAAGTCGTGAGACTTGAGACTTGAGACTTGAGAGAGTTCTCCCTTTTCAGCATTGCTTCAGGGTGGGGCTGGTAGTTTATTGTAATATGCAAGGGGATCATGAAATTTGCTCTGTTTTGTTTTAATTACTATTTTTATTATTATTATTATTATCATTTTAAATGAACGGAATTTGCTTTTTTATGATCTAAATTATGAATTATTTTTTTCTGGATGAGTAAAATGAAAGCGATTTTTATGATTCTTGAAATTTCAGGGTTGTAGTTTGCATGGCTAGCTATACCCTATTGGAGAAAATTTGTTGAAAAATTATATCTACAATCAGAACAAATATTTATTTCTGAGACTTTTATCTGCCACTGATCGATTTCCGAGCTGGTTTTGGTCAAGTTCTCTTAATTTACACCAGTCAATTTTATTTTATTTTATTTAGAATCATGTTGTATTTTTGGGTTGGCTTTGCTATCAAAACTAATTTATTTTCTTAGTTTGATAATAATAAAAGTCCATGTGTATTAGAATTAGGAGAATTTTTCCTTTCCAACATTTAATCAGGTTGAAATCTAAGATGAAATGCAAATATACATGACATCTTAAATGCAATTGGGGATGTTTCCCTCCTGACAATGGTCCACTAGTTTCTCTCTCTTTCAAATGATATCCGAGTTTTTAGCAGCATGCCACCATATCGTACTCAGCATCATCGTGAAGAAGCTAACACATTTTATTTTCAAACTTTTGAGTGCCAACCCTAAATTTCCTGACTACTGGTATCGGATCAAAACCTTTATAATCTTACAGCAGAAGGTAATGGATACGCACATGAGGACATGCTTGCCACAAAAGCCATTTAGGTTACTACCGGTAGGAAATGAACCGGAGCAAGCCAAAGGATTGAAAAGCTTCGAGATTTGCATAATCCGTAATGCACAAACAGTAGCTACAGAATTAAAAAGATAAAAGGGCTTTTGCACTATGGATCAGTAACGAATTTTCTGTTTACAGTTTACCTAAACCACGGCCCGTAGCAAAACTTCTGCTGACTCAACTACGTTTTCTGAAAGCACTTTCATGTTCTCCAAAAAAATAGGGTGGGGGCACACTCACACGAAGCCAAAAGAAAGAATTACAACATTGCTCCAGAATGCCACTTGCTCAATACAAAGGGAGTTTTACTTTTGAAGCCTCAAACTTAGATTATAAAGGGGGGGAGGATGGAGAGGTTTTAAGGACTGATCAGGTTGCCCTCCAATCTTCACCTGCATAAACTGCTTGATCACCCAGTTCTTCCTCAATCCGAAGCAACTGCGAGAAAGTTATGTCTATTAGGTTCATATCTAACTTGTTAGCCATTCAATTTGTAAGCCTTCACAGATTCTTAAAAACAATGTCTCAGTTTCTTATCACATATGATTGCAATTAAGGGAAGCTCATTCATATCATTAACAGATAACTATGTCTGTGATTTTCTTTTTGGAGACTAGATTTAATAAAAGGGTAAGACAGATTAACAGCTTACAAAAAATAAAAATAAACTAGTAGCATGGGTCCATTAGCAAGATGATACAGCAAAAGAAAGGACAGCAGGAGAATCTGTTGCCACGATAGTGAATAAAGCTTTCATTAGAATAGTTAGGAGTTATTCCTTTCTTCCTTCTTCCTACTCTTCCCAGACTTGAAGTTTGTCTTGCCCTAGGATCATAATGGTAGTCACCATAGATCTTATAGGCATGGAGGTTCATGGTAAAAGTTTTTCATTTCTTGATGCTTGTAGCAGCAAGCAATAAGGCTCTCTTCCATCCCCACCCACCCATCACAAACACACACAAAATTGGGTAACAATAAAGAAAGTGAACCTGGTTGTATTTTGCTACTCGCTCTCCCCTGCAAGGAGCACCTGTTTTGATCTGACCCATGGCAAGGCCAACAGATAAATCAGCTATAAAAGAATCTTCTGTTTCTCCAATTCTATGAGATGCCACCACACCCCAGTGAGCATCCTTTGCCAGCTTCACCACTTCAAGGGCTTCTGTTACTGTCCCGATCTGATTTACCTAATTTGAACCATGGTAATTAGATTATAAAATATGCCAGTCACTGAAAGACCACCATAATATCACATATAAATAGTTCCATTGGTGAATCTTGGAAAAATATATTCTACTTTGCAAAAAATGTAGCATGTGGGATCAATTGCCTAATCTTTCATTGAAAGTTTTATATGTGATGCAATACAGAAATCCACCATTATTAACATCAGAAAAACAATTCAAGTAAAAGAAAAGGCTAAGCAAAAATTTATCGAGAACAGGAAATCATAAGAATTCCATCTAATGCTAACTATATACCTTGAGAAGAAGTGCAGTGCAACTGGACTCATTTATTGCTCTCTTGGTACGATTGTAATTTGACATCAAAAAGTCATCCCCTACAACCTGAAATTAAATTTCATTTACAGCTCCTCGTAGATATATGTAAACAAAAGATAAACCCAAATATAATGAACATACCTGACAAAGTCCAAGTTCAGAAAATTGCTTAATGTGTTCCCAATCCTCCCTATCAAATGGATCTTCAATCGAAACAATCGGGTACTCTGAGGCCCAAGAAAAGTAGACATCAAATATTGAAAAATGTATGGCAGCAAAAAGATCTGAGTGTATCCGTGTGTATACCAACACATAGTTCTTTGTACATATTAATCATATCATCTGCTGACTTGAAATTCTGCCCCGATTTATTTTGGGATTTGTAGTCCAAATCATACTTGGTACCTACATTGGGTTGAATTGAAAAGACAGGATCAGTTGTTGAAAGTAAGCAGTCCCCATACACAAAAGCAAATCCCAGGTTCCTGGGCCATAAGTTAGAAATGAGGCAGAACCCGTAGATAGGCCGCATAATACAGTACAGTATTAGAGTTCACATTTCCCCCTGAAATTTCTCTAACCCTGAACAGGACCATGATCTCAAAAACAGTCCTTGGCCATTGACAAACTTCTTCATTTTCTTTGTGACAAGTTACATACCATAATCATATACTATTGTGCAGAAAAAAGCAGATTACCTTTGCAAAAGGTGGTAGCAGCCACATCAATGGCCATCTTTATTCTCTCACCGTACCCTGTTCTGCTGATAGCCTCTTTAACAAGACCCAACCCTTCTTGAACACTGCCCACGGATATAATCAAATAAGAACCCCATATGAGTTTTGAACATAAATTGCTCTCTTTTAGGGGGGCATACAGCAGATTGTAACTACCCTGGAGAAAATATATGGTATCTGTTTATGATTTACACATGCACTGTACTTTTTCTTGATCTATTTTCCTTTTCCAATCATTCTTATTCTCAGAAATTTATTTTTGGAGGCTGATTTGCAGACTGGGAGTTGTCACGACATTTTCAAAGACATGATTATCAAGCACAAATGAGAAAGACTTGCCTGGATAAGTTTGGAGAAAAACCACCATCTTCACCAACATTACATCCTTGTTCACCATATTTTTCTTTTATAACAGCCTGTTCTATTTAACATCAGAAATTGCAATCAATGAGTGAGTGGAGGCAATGTACATTCTCATTAACAGTTGCAAGATTACTAGATCAGAAAAACAATTATAGCACTAACAACTAAGACAACGGGAATAGAATCCAAGTGATCCAATACTTCATAATGATTCCACCATATAATAAATGACAGTCACATAAAACATATTTTGGTAGGCTATCAAGTTACATGGCAAAAGAAGGCTTTAATTTCATTACTGAGATTAAATAAGTGTTCTTTTTTTAATAAGATGGAATGTTTAGTCTCCCTCACTTCTACTCATATTAACTTCAAGACCAGAGAGAGACTGCATCGTGTAAAGGAAACAGCTACTTTAGAAAGAAAAGGAAAATGAGTAGCCTTTTGCTCCATAAATACTGATGGGATCATTGACAACAAGAAAATGAGACACCATGCATTATTAACCCACACCTCCCTTACTTTAGCCAAGCATATAATTCCAGAGATAGACCACTTCAGATAAAGGAAACGGCTAATTTAAAAAGAAAAGAAAATGAGAAGCCTTTTGCTCCATAGATAATGGGATCATTGACAACTAGAAAATGAGACACCATGTATTACTCCACCCCTCCCTTCCTTTAGCCAAGCATATAACTATCAGACTCATACATGGTTTAGAGAAAAAATATCAAATCATCTCTGTTAGGGTGGATAATGGAGTTGAGCACGAATCTTCATTAACTTTCCCAACCTACAATCTGGTAAATGCCGCACCTTCTGAATCTGGACAGATGTTATCAGTTTACGCATGGATATTTTCATATGTTTATAGACCCCCCTGCATGTAGAGCTTACAGAAGTAACTTGTTTGTTGGTTACTCTAACTCATGTGACCATTAACACTTTTTTAGGGTCAAGGGTTCAAGGCTGATGAACATAAGATGTACTTGGGGGTGGGGGGTTAAAAAAAACACATAAGGGAAGGAAACTAGTATCTGAAAATAAAGCCAAGCAGAAAGATCATGAGAAAGAAGCAACCAGTACATTAATAGTTACAATCCCAGAAGTTAGTTCTAACGAATAAAATCACCTTTAGATGATGGTATGTTTCGGAACCCATTTGTAGTGCGTCCTCAAATCTGTTGGCTCCAATTGGAAGAATCATAATTTCCTGTTCACGTCAAATTTGATTTTTGCAATGACTGAGTGAATTGAAGAAAACTTGAAGTTTTAGGACACAACAGAAAAAATTAAAAAAAAAAGTTACAGAGGAAGTATTGATTCATCTTTCATATTAGAACTCCATCACATCATCATATTAGAATCAAATACCTACCAGTAAAACAAGGAATATCTCTTCTTCAAAATGAATAAGACATGTGAATCCTATTGATGTTGCAGTGGTAACTTGTGAATTCATAAAATTCTAAAACTTTTCACATCATCCCAATACATAGAAAACTGCTTCATGTTTCAGAACTATCCCCACTCAGATCAATGGATATTCTTATAAAAGGATTCTATTAGACTTTGAAATGCATAACAAATTATCAGAATATGTTCAACTAACTCTTAATATACTGTAATTCTTAGCAGACAGTTTCCACTATCAAAAGCTCACTGTTCCTAGTTATGTTTCTTATGGAAAACTCATTAGCATCCTACAACGTCCTTCCCAATAACAGAAGAAAAATAAGCAAGCACAGTCACTACCTCCATGTTTTTCTGACAACTCAGCCTAATCAACTAGCATTGCATGGACTTTCAAGCCAATTCTCTATTTAAAACACCACCTTTTTTTCCAAGAATGAAAGATTTTTCACTTAAAAATTGCTAAAAAAATAAAAAAGTAACCTGTTCAAAAATGCAATGCACTTCTGATCATTATCAACTGAAGATTTTTCCAAGCAACTTATAAAGTTTGCATGTAATATTAAACATAAATAGGCCATACCTGAATGGCTAGATTGTTCCCGGCATGTTTTCCACCACTTATGACAGTGAAAGCTGGAACAGGAAGAGTCGGGTTGGTTTTGCCAAAAAGATCAGAAATGTGTTTGTAAAGTGGAACCTGGTATTTCCACATCAAAATATTCAAAGGATTGCACAAAATTATGATCTAAGAACTACATTAATTTAATTACAAATCCAAAATAAAAGGTATCACTCATGCCTCCCTTTCAGCGGCTCCAGCTTTGCATGCAGCAATTGACACAGCTAACATAGCATTTGCTCCAAGTTCACCCTGCAGTTCACTTACAGTAATTAACAGGATGCCTCATAACATGTTAGCAATCTAAGAACTAGATCAACAATCATCTCAAATGAAGCCTTCTTTTCTGTTTTATGGACAGTGAACCAGTAACAAGTACAGAGAACTGGAGTGAGCATCTGATAATCAAAGACGGCAAAGAAAAGAAAGCATTACCTTCTTTTCTGTTTTGTTTAAGTCTATCATGGCCTGATCAATTTGAGACTGAAGTGTCGGGTCCATGCCAACCAGTGCTTCAGATATCTTCTCATTAATGTTCTTAATAGCTCTAGTCACACTGTTTCCGAGATAAATTCCTTTGTCCCCATCTCTCAGTTCAACAGCTTCATACCTGGAGAAATCATCAATCATAATCACTTACCACTACACTAGATTTGAAAAGAATTCTAAGTTGTTCTTATTACACAATTCAAACTTACAACATGGGCTTGAAATAGGTTAACAGAATGAACCTACTGGACACATTGTCAACAAATTGTTCTCTAGCCTTTTAAAAAAAATATGAAAGCCTTGACGGGATTAATTAAAATGAAGGGGGCTCTAGAAATTAAAGGGGAAACAATAAAAAAAAAATTGCTCACATGCCAGAAACATGACCGCTAGGAACAGAAGCACGGAAGCTGCCTTTGTTGGTGAACAAGTCAACTTCAACAGTAGGAATCCCTCTGCTATCCAGAATCTGCCTCCCTATTATTTTCGTTATCACTGACGGGACCGATTTTCTCATGTGATTTGACTGCAATAATTCAAAGAGCAATTAGCCAAGACAAAAAATAAATCAGAATCCAATAGTCTGCCTGCCTGTTTGGTTGCAGGGAAAAAGAAAAGGAAAATGAGAGAGATTTACTATGAAGAGAACAGGATCGGAAGTTTTGGCCCTAACGGCGGCATTGACGGCGTCTTCGATTTTACGAGAAAGCATGTGCTTGTCTAGGTATTCCTGCACCGACATTTCTCCTCCTCGATTCTTCTTTTTGCCTTTTCAACTCCTGTAATGTACAACTAGAGAGAGAGAGAGAGAGAGAGAGATTGGAGCCTCCCTGCACAGCAGCTGAGATTGAAAACTAGAAGAAATCTGTAAATCAATTTCCAAGAGAATCTAATAACTGGGCATGATTGCTTCTTCACTCTGGTAAAAGGGTTCTCTGTTACTCAACACCCCTGCTACTCTGGGTTCTCCTTTTCCACTCTACTTTCCGTGTTTAGAAACGCGAATTACGAAACGACGTGTCGGTTAATGAAAAGATCTGTCAACTCTTTCATCTCATTGAACGACTTGTATCCTACTAAGTAAGTTCCGATAAATGGTTTATTCATTGTTGATGAACGATTTGCACTCAATAGTAACAGTTATACAACTATTTTTTCCCTCTAGTTTAATATTTCGTTAATATCACACCATAAAAGAGATTTATATAAAAAAAATACAGATAGTTTTATTAAAAAAGACATAAAATAAACTTATTAATTAATTACAGATGTTATTAAAACATAAAAACAGACATAAACAGGCTATTAAAAACGATCAGTGGTAAACCATACTTTTTTCTTTAGGCATTACAAAAGCTGGCTTGAATTAAACATGATGACCACAGGAACTCAACAGTCTAGCAAGAGCTGCCTCCACATGCTAACTATCTGCCTTGCAAGTATTATTCGTAACAAAACGATACAAGCACAGTGATGCATGTAAACGTACAAGGACGATATGTTTTTCATGTCACTACAAAAGCACTTGATGAACCGGTGAAATGGCGAATCGAACCGAAAAGGCTCTTTGCAGCTCCAAAATGTCTTATTCTATAGACACCAGGAGTGGCAGATTGCGGGATCCTCCATTCAATGGTTGCGTGACTACGAGTGCTTAGTTTTGAAGGTCTCGACCACTTGAAGAGAAGGCAGAAATCATCGTCGTCATAAGCTGGGAACCAGCTTTCCTTTCCTTGGAGGATCTCCACAAGGGAGAAGGTACCTTCTGTCATGAGGTCATTCCTTGGGCAAGCTGACCAGAAAACTACCGTGACTGTATCTCCTCTTTTGAAAGTGGAGTTCAGGTGTACATCAGAGCTGCAATCACCGAAATGCACGCCAGGCGGGGTTGCGTCCATTACAACTGGTGTAAGTAGGCTTATTTGTTCGTTCAGAAGATCAGGGGGTTGTGGACCAGGCTCGACCGATCGGCCACTGGTAAGAGCAGCTGCAAGCTTCTTGAACTCCTGGATATAGGCACTGAGAGTGTGTGGCCCAAAGAGCGTGGAGGCACCCTGTGAACAATATCGCTCAGAAGTCTTAAATAAATATTCTTTATTTGATTACTTTAAAAAAAATCACAATAGAAAATTTTACAGTTAAATGCAAGGATGGAAAGCCTTCGATGGCTTCCATCTCTTTATTCTTCATGATATTGACCACATTCAAATTCATTCCGGCAGGAGATTCAAACCCATTTTTTCTGATCCTTCAATAAGAAGATTCATTCTCCTCATTAGAAATTGGAGGTAAACCAATAAAGATTTCTTTGCTGATTCATATCATGAACAGGCGATTTATAAAGGTAAAAAATAAAACATCACAAAATTCCTAAAACAGAGCCCATGACTGTCAATTTTATCTTTGCAGGTTTCCCTTTGATAATTCATAGTGATATGGTATGGAATAACGGGTACTGAGATCATCCAACTCCAATCATAAGGATGATGCTTGGAAGCCTCAGACAACTTCCAATTTAGAACCAGATGGAAACCTGTTTTTGCTAATGAACCAACTGCCCGTGCATGTCAAGCTGGCTGGTATATAGTTCTCTTAACGCCAAAACTACATGTCACAGTGAACTTTTTCCTAGCAAAGAAAACTATTCATGTGTCTGTCATTAAACTATTCATGTAATGTGTCATTCAATCATTCATGCATCTGTCATTAAACTATTCACTTACCTCATATCTCTGCATTTCATACTCTTCAATGGTGGTCACGTACTGTGAATAGGTGTTAGTCAATCCTGCTATAACAACGTGAACATTACTGTTATATTCTTCATGCCCACTACTCATGAGCACTGTCTTGACAGCATCTCTAAGACGCCTCCCAGCCATGGTTGTAAATTCTGTTTGAAATAATAAAGAAGAAAATTCTTGAACTCATAAAATCATAGGTCCAAGATTATAATCAAGGAGACAATGCACAAAGGTGCTCGGAATGTAAATTCAACAAAAAGTAATCACCAACCAGTTAAATAGCACTCCAAATCAAAACAGAGAAAGAATTGGCTCCTAGCATGTTTAATGCCACAATAGTGTTCTTAGGAACAAAAGGTACAGTGATTGAAATGCAATGAAAGTGGGGAACAAAAGATTTGGCACCGGCTGCAGTATGAAGTTTGCCTGCTTGGTGCTGGTCCCAGCTCAACATGAAGCTGGACTAGCCTGAAGCAAAATTTAGTTATGTATATTCCAGGGGTATTTTTTCCATAATGTAAGTTCAACCCACCATGCAACATGTCCATTTACACAAATAAGTTCATTTGAGCCAGACCAGACTATTTAATGACAAAAGGCTGGACCGTACTCAGGTTGACAAAACATCTTCCATCCCAGCCTGAGTAACAACCTTAGCAGTGTGCTCATCACCACCATTTGGTAAGAGACAAAAGGTCTAATCTTAGCATGTTTTATAATCCATGGCTATAAAATATCAGCAGTTTCTCATCAATTCAACTTCAGAGCTTAGTTTGATCATAAATCATGAATCTGCAAACGAAAGCATAAACCTTACAGGAAAATAAAGGAAATAATCAATGAAAGGTACCTCCAGGTACACTGAGGATGACTAGCTGCCCTACACGGAGAATCTGGATTGGAAGGATAGAGGGCTGTATAATCCATGAAAGAAAAGGTTGGTCAGTAGTAAAGCAACAGTGGTTCCAAAAATCATCTGCATGATAATAGTTTCACTAATAGGAATACCAAACAAAAGATAAAAGTAGCATTCCTAAAAGTAGAAAAATAGTTACAGACAAAAGAGGCAGACATGCCATGCCAGAAGACACCTTTAGAAAACTTCAAATCATGAAAAACAAACTCTCTGAAAACAAACCAAAAAAAAAAAGGAATGCTGAATATATGATGGAAGTAATTCTTCAACAGAATATTATTATCCGGGTTTATTCAACTTGTGATGCCATCACATTATTTTAAAGTGTGAGTGAGACTTCATGGACATGCATTGAGCAAATCTTATGCCTGGTGCTTAAGGAATTCTGTGTTTATTAGAATGGCATCAACCGAAAATGTTAGGCATGTCTGCAGTGATGAAGCTAAACAGTTTCCTATACCCATATTCAGGACATGCATTAATTAAACTTCTTAGTCATTTGTATGAAGATTCCAAATTTCAATTCCAAGAAAAAGGACAAAAAACAAACAGGCCCTCTAGCAAAGGATAATCAAGTTATTTTGAAAATACTAAACCATTCTCGAATTTAGCACAATATCAACCAGTCAATTCTGTGCACACATAAATGTGAACAGGAGTTGCTGCTATGAAGTTCAGAATGAAGGAAACTCTACCCATTACATTATGCTAATTGAAGGGCCATTAAGTTAACTACACCCAATCCTAGTTTTAAGTTGTTTGATGTGAGAGGGACAGGATTTGAATAGTCAATCTACAGCTCTGCGCATAAATCAACAGGCAGCCATTTAATTCCAAAAAAAAATAGGAGTAGAACTGAAGCTAGTTACTGCTAATCAATACTATTACCTAATCCAGATATTAAGTTACTTTAGTTTTTAATGATGAACTTTAGGAGTGTCAACTTGCCTAGAAACTTTTGTAAACAACCACATTCTACTAGCATAAGATGTACAAACAAGTAACTCACTGTCCAATCATATGGTATCTTCATTTCACCAGTATCAAGCAAGATGGGCTTCGGATGCTGGCAATCAACTTGTTCCTTTCCTGGTGTTTTTAAGAAGCCGCCCACCAGTCTCCAGAAGGCATTTCCCTGATAAAAGATGACAACAGACAGCAATCAGAAGAAATGGGCAGTCACTGAATATCATGACAGAATACAATAATTCAAGACATCAATATCACAACCATAGGTCACCTTGTCATCTCCTTGCTTGAAATCAAAAGCTCCAGGTCCATCTGTTGTTCCAGCCGCAAATGCAAAACCCATTGCAGCAGGACATGTTTTTACTACCTCAGAACCTCCTCCCTGTTTGGGAAGTGTCACTTCCAGCTGGGAGAAGTCTACAAAAGAGTGGCGATAATCAACCTTTCCACTTAATTTCTCTGATGCTGTGTTGAAAAGATCCACAGCTTTTTTGAGTTGTCTCTCTCCAATAATACGGGTACTTTCAAATTCATCAGGGTAACTGCCAGGTTAGGTTCAAAAAACAAATTAGCATTAGCATTCCAACAGCTCAAAAGGCATGTATTTTATTATCAAAAGCATCGGGTTGCACAAGATTTCAGTACCCTGGCCCTCGGCCATAGCACAACTCATTCTTCCCACCACAGGTACTGTGATTGAAATCACAAGGTAGTCCAGTGTCTATACAGAAAGCTCCAAGAACATTGGGGCTAACATCACCACAGTTCGATTGGCAAAATGCAGACACAAATCCAGGTTTGTCAGCCTGCCTGAGAGCACCTCTGACACGTCTTGCAACACTAAGAATTTTTTTTGCAGGTCTGCCAGGAGGAGACTGGAAAGATGCTGCCAGCTCCAGTAGCTTATGGTCTGCAATACACCATCAAAAGTAAATGGAAGAAGCCATTTATCCTTGTTCTATTATTCAAACCTAGAGGGAAAAAAGTAGAACATTTGGTGTTATGCGTCAGTTCTCAGGTCCTTCAAATTCCCAGTTGCAAGTGTGCAACTTGACAGTGTGCTGGATCTGGTTGTAAGGTACCAGATCCAACTTGCATATTCTATATTTGTAAGTATTTGAAATACTTCAAGTGATCCACTGTTATCACTTATTTTGATTTTTCTTTTGTATATCTTCAATATCATCTTCACCTGATTATAAGGCAGAAATTCAGACATCCAGCAAGCACTGAGCTGGTGACAAGGTTAATTAACTGACTGGAAGCCCAAAATGTTATTATTATTTTTTTCCAAAATAAGAACCACATTAGTGCCAGAATTTAATAAAGCGATATGGTATAATAGTTATCCATCAATCATATTTGTTTTATTGTATATTTTAATCTTATTTTTTTAGCCCTTTAAGATAATATGATTAAACTGAACCATGCAATTCTAAAAGTCCATAAGCCTCGCACATTTTTGCAGTGTCTAGGGTCAAGAAACAGGCTTGTGCTGAAAATGTTGAGTTAAACACACACGGAAGAGAGTTGTGAACCTGTTTATTTGAAGACCACAAACTCTAGCAGGTAAAATAAAGTGCTTGTCTGAAGCCAAAAAAAACCAGGTAGGTTAATTATCTTTTCATAATTTACTCTATCTTGACTTAAGACAAAAAAGAAAAAGAGCAGCTTACGATTATCATGCGAGTCTGGGATAATATTCGAGATTCTTCGAGGGATTCCATCAGCTACACCATCATCAGAATACAAGTTTCCAACACCACTGTGCTGAAACCAGTCTTCCATAAATCGTGCTGCTGCTCCCTTGTTATCCCCACTAATTAAAGAGTTTGTGCGACTCATAGAAGTCCCATGGGTTGCAAACCAATTGAAGCTACCTACTGGGCCCCTCTCAGCATCTACAAACTTCAAAAGGGTCATTTCTTTGTCAACATCATACTTGTATTTGCTGCGCTCTTCAGCAGGATTATTAAGATATGCACTGGGGCTGCGATTTACACCAGCATTTAAGATCTCTCCTGTAAGTAAGAAGGCAAAACCTCTCTAAGATTATATTCAGCAATATGACCACCACCATGGCCCTTGCCAAAAAAATAAAAGGATGAGATAACAGCTTTTGCGAAGAGACCATACAATCATGGGTGCAACATAGCACATGGTACAACTATAGAGAAAATAAGTAGAGGGATCCAGGTTCAATCCAATTATTGATTAAAAGTATAGCACAGGCTACAATGGCATCTGAAGAAGAATAAGCTCTTCAAACATAGAAGGTTGTCATTTTACCAGAATGACACAAAATTGAAAGTCAAAGATTTGTTAGATCGTTCCCAAAAAGAGTCTCTAATAAAGGTGACCATTGAGATAGTAACAAGCATCTAAACAATAAATTTCTAACACCAAAATGGAAACTTGTAAAACTACCGAGTGATACATTCTATGTGAAGCAAAGGGCATTACACAAATCACCCATTAGCAAAAGTCAAAAGCCAAGCAAGAACTTTTCTGGCATTTTAAATGACAGTTTGTTTTCACCCATTAGCAAATCCATGATCCACAAAAATCATATATGTTCCCTCACCCTTATTCACAAAAATCGATCCGGGGTGGAGATTTTCATGAGCTTGAATTATGCATTTCTCAATGCCATCAACAAGCGCATCGAATGATTGACGCACAAATCCAAGAGATGTCACAATATAAACAACATACTGAAGATAGCCCCCGGGACCAGCATGAGTATGAATGCCACTAATAGCAACATTCTTTTCAGTGTAGAGGTCCCCATACCTGCAATATAAACAAAAAGACACTAACTCTTAACTTTAATAACATCAAAACACAGCTCAAACGATCTTAATTTAAAAGCAGAAATGAGAACTACCTTGCCTTCAACCTCTCAATAACTTTAATAGTGACAAGTTGAGAGGCCATACAAGCATCAAGATTAACAAACACAACACGGTTCCCTTGGGGCTGAGCCACAATAAAAGAACGAGCTCGCAACCTGAAGTGAACCCCGGAAGCAATCTGTTCTGTGTTAGCATAACCCATCATGTTAACATCAGCAGCTGGTCCAGTGATGTCATAGCTTCCAAGCCCAATTAAGTAGTTGGGATCTGATAACACTACTCTACCATTTAGCAGCAGCAACAGGAATACTAAAGAAATCAAGAACCAAATTGGTCTTTGAAGATAAAGATTTGAAAGATGGCAAAACCCCATCTTAACACTAACAAGAAGATTATAAGAACAGATGATCAATTCATTCTTGTCATTTCCCCTACAAGAAAGATACAAAACGTGATCAAATTTACATTGTAAAAATAAAACAGGAAAAAAAAGACATGAAGATTTTTAGAAGACAAGAAGTGTACCAGGATTTGAGAAGTGAACTTGCCGGGGGGAAAGAACTTGCCGGGGGGAAAGGAGCATGTAGATTTTGTTTAAGAGATATATATTCCACCTACGATTCTTATTAGTGGAGTCAAAGCAAAGAACGAGCGTTTCGCGGTTTTATCACGTTATGGCTTCCCCTGTCCTAACCTAACTTTTATAAGTTATTAATGGCATTGTTAAGATTGCTTTTTAACCATATATTTTATTTAAAAATATATTAAATTAATATTAAAAAAAATGATATCTAACACATAAAAAATAATTTAAGAACACCAAAAAATTTTAATTTAAAATAAAAATAAATTTTTTTTAAAGTGTTTTTTTTTAAATGCAGTAAGTGTCTGATTGTGAGTATAGTTGAGGTTACTTTTAAAAGTGATTATCTTTCAGAAATACATTAAAATAATATTTTTTATTTAAAAAATAATAATATTAGCATATTAAAATAATTTAAAAACACCAAAAATATTTAATTTAAAATAAAAAAAAAATCCAAAAGGGTTTTGGAAATGCAGTGCCTTTTTAAAAAAAATAGTTAGTTTTAAATTATTATTTTTAATTATTTTGATTAACAATATCAAAAATAAATTTTAAAATTTATATTATTTTAATATATTTTCAAA
Source organism: Salix brachista (assembly GCA_009078335.1). Lineage (NCBI taxonomy): Eukaryota > Viridiplantae > Streptophyta > Magnoliopsida > Malpighiales > Salicaceae > Salix > Salix brachista. The sequence goes on along the minus strand of CM018580.1, from coordinate 3,743,118 downwards.
TAAAAAGCATTTAAAAATTATCAATATTACCCTTTCAAACAAACTAAAACTTCAATTATTTTTCATGTTTGATGAGTTCTATTTTTTTATAAATAAAGATATAAATAAATATGTCATGTGAAGATGGGTCATTTTTATACTAACCATAAATAAAAGTTCTCCCTGCTCCTCTTTCTATTTTTATCCAGAGTAAAACAAGCCTTCTATTTCTTTTTCGGTAAAAATAGCCTTTTTAAAATAAAATAAAAGGAATTAATAGTGTATTTATCTCAAATATGTTTTAGGATTTTGGTTCGTTAGAGAATGCATAATGAGTTTTTATCTAACTAACATTAACTGTATTTGCCTTGTCTGATTAATTAAACAAGGAATTTAATATACTCCACTCAAAGATATATTATTTAATTTCACTTAAAGATAAGATATAAAGATAAATTTCTAATTAATTCTGTTTAAATGAGAAAAAAAATAACATATTAAATATGTTTAATAAATAAGTGTATATTTATTTTTATTGTCATTAGACAATAAAAATGAAGCTCGAAATTTCGACGCTTCCCGTGTGGGTGTTTCTTAAATGTCGATAGCTCCAAAAACGTACTAGGAAGGGGAAATAACTCAGAAATTCAGTCTGGGCCAGTTTGCCACACATGTCCCTACGAGGAAGGCCTACCTCGTTTCCATAACAGCAAAAAAACATATTTTGGCAAGTAGTAATTTGTTTTTTTTCTCTGCAGGGTTCAAGTGTTACCATGCATGTCTGTCATCCTCGTGATGTCTTACATGCTCACTGTATTTGCAGGATATTCAGTGAGTCCGGAAATTTATTATAGTACTCGTAAGCTGGCCCGGACACCCCGGTTATAAAAAAAAATATTTTGGCTCTACCTTTGCTCGTAGCATAATTCTGAGGGGGGAAAAAGTGCTGCGTTAAAAATAAGGTAATTGGGACATGATAGATCCTCTCCACCGGAGCGTGCGTGGCAGGCAAGCTGTCAGCTTATAAGCTCAAGGTGTTTTTATTCCAAATCTTCAAGGCCTTTTGTAGAATATACAAACTTGAGTAGCTCAGCTAGATCAGGGTGCCTGTCGTCGACGGCCGACAGTTTCAATAAATGAGAAAAGGAGGTGGATGGTCGTCTGACCATGTCATAACTCATAATTGCTAGCGTCGCCAAATTCATTGCAGGCGTGAATTCTCACCTGTATGGCTTAAATTGAAAGAAAGCTACAGATTCTCGTTACAGTAAACGTGTCGCGAGTTCAACCAGTCTTCCCACTCTTCCAGAACAGGCCGCTCTCTTCAGCAAAGGGCAAAAACATGACTTTTCCACCTAAACATCAACAAAGTTTTCTTGTATTGCAAGAAACAATATAATCCCTAGTATCGGAAGAGCTTGCCTATCAGGACGTGAGATGGGCCTAAATCTAGAAGAACATATTGGGCTACAACAGGCCCAATGAATATTGATTTGGATATGTCAGTCCATTCAGATGACACGATTGATATGGGTAATCCAACTTATGAGTAGAAAATTATTCAGCACAAGGCACTTTCATCAGAAAAAAGCCAGCAAGCCTCATCCACTACAATGGTCGGCAAATGAAAAATAAGGGGTTGGAATAAATGATATCAAGTCCAACGCGTAGTATAATAAAAACTAGCTAATTACCCGCGCGTTGCCGCGGGTATTTTTTTATATATAATTTAACATAATTAAATCTATAACGATAAATTTATATGATATAAGTAAATAAATATGATAGATTAGGAGATAAAATGTTTAAAATTTTGAGTTGAGTTTGTCACGTAAGCATAGATTATATCTTTTAGAATATAGGTATTGCGTCATAAACGATCACAAAAGAGCACGCACTAACATTAGAAAAAAAAAGCAAAATATTTGAATAAGAAAAAAAAAATTATTGAAATCATTATTGTGCAGATAATAAAATTATAAAAATCAATTAATAGAAAGAGCAAATAAAAAAAAAAGGAAAAAGGAAGCAATATTAATTTAAAATATTATAACAATAGCAACATCGGAGTCTTAACATCTAAAATTATTATTGCCGCTAGAATAAAAACAACAAAAATTATTAAATTATACCGAGGGAAAAAAATAAAATGCATGAACAAAATAGCAAGCAAGAAAAACCAATTAAAAATTATTATTATTATTATTATTATTATTATTATTATTATTATTATTATTATTGTGAAAGAATAAATAATCACTATTATTATAATAATAGAATACATAATCACTATTATTATAATATTAATAATAATCACTATTATTATTATTATTATAATTATTATTATTATGTTAATAATGAAAGGAACAAAAATAAATGAAAGACTAAAAATATCCCAGAAACTTTAACAAAAGATAAAAAAAATTTATCATTGCTATTACTGGCAAAAAACAAAATTATCAAATTATCGGGAGGGAAAAAAATAACAAAAGAGTAAGAATGAAAAATAATTAAATCATGATTATTATTATTATTATTATTATTATTATTATTATTATTATTATTATTATTATTATTATTATTAATATTATTATTATTATTATTATTATTATTGTGTTAAATACACTTATATATACATGGACAAAAGTAGGGATTAAAAAAATAAAAGTGTAAGGGCTGAAATGAAAATCAAATATAAAGGGATTAAATTAAAAAATTAAAAGTCAAAGGGCTGAAATGCAAATTATATTTATTGTCAATTGAAATCAGAGGACAAAATTGCAAAAATCAAAACTTGTGTACCGAATTCATTGAGTTATATACAGCCAACCCGGAAATTGAAAGTAGAAGGATCGAAGTGAAACTTTCACATTCAATCAATTAAAATCGGAGGACCCAATCGAACAAAATCAAAACTTATAGAAAAAAAATAAGGACCAAAAACGAAATTAAAAGTAAAGGGACCGAAGTGAAAAGTAACGCAATATGGGGGACTCTCCTGCACATTGACATGCAGGAGAAAGAGAAACGTGGCCGGCGGCTTTAACCGGCCTCCGCCACGTCCACGGACATTTGGTGGTTACACGCACCACCGCGGGAGGAAGACCATGCGGCGACGCATCGATATAGCCTCTGGTAGACAATTTCCGGCCACCTTAGGAGGCCGCACGAAAAAATATTAATTATGTGTTTTTTTTTATTATAATATAAATTTAGTCAAAATAATAAATATATGCAGAATTACTGTGAAGTGCAAGTTTTCTATAAAATATATGAATTTTAAATTGATATAAATTTATTTGTTTAGTAGGTTTTAATAAAATAACCAACATAAAATTATTATCATCATTAAAAAAGCAAGAAAATTCGGATATTTGAATTATTAAATTCATTGTATTAAGATTAGTTCAATTAATAATTCAATTTAAATCACATTTAAAATTAAAATATAAATTGTGAGAACACCTGCAATAATCAAATAAAAAATAAGTAGTTAATTTTCTATCCATAAAAAGATGAAAACATAAATTGAAAATGCATCCCTACGTTATCGTCATTTCCATTATTATAACAATTAAAATTATTATCAACATTATTGCTCAAATAATTAAAATCATTAAATTACCTCAAAAAATCAAGACATTTTAACAAAAAAACAATAAAAAATAATCACTAAAATTATCATTATTATTGCACAAACAATAAAATCATAAAATTATTTGATCCAAAAAACACACAAAAAAAGAACAAATGGAAAAAAAGAGCAATATTAATTTTAAAATTATCACCAATATAAATTAAAATTTCGGAACAGAACCTGATAAAAATAAAACCCTTAAACGGGTAGAAAACAAACATTGTCCATACATTGTATTTTTAACCTTTTAGTTGTTTTGTAATAGCCCTCTTAGCCATGTTTCGCCATGGTCGGAACTATATTGATAATAAATATGAAGGGTAATTTATTTTTTAGTATATATTTAATTGGGACGCATTTTATATTATAGGTAATTAACTATTTACCCAGGTTTCGTCATGGTCAAAAATATATTTTTTTTCAATATATAAAAATATTAATTGTGTAAGATTTTTTTTATTATAATATAAATTTAGATAAAATAATAAATTCGTGCATAATTATTGTGGAGTGCGAGTTTACTATAAAATATATGAATTTTAAATTGATATAAATTTATCTGAATTATCATCATTAAAAAACACAAGAAAATTCGGATACTTGAATTATTGAATTCATTGTATTAGGATTAGTTTATTTTATAATTCAATTTAAATTAAACACAATAAATAAAATATAAATTATGAAAATACTCGCAATAACCAAATAACAAAAATAAATAACTCATTTTCTATCTACAAAAGAAGAAAATATCATTGAAAATCCATATCTACGTTATCATTATCATGACTGTAACAATTAAAATTATTATCAATATTATTGCCCAAACAATTAAAATCCTTAAATTGCACCGAAGAATAAAAAAAATGTTTTTATAAAAAAAAGTAAAAAAAAATAACCACTAAAATTATCATTATATTGCGCAAACAATCAAACCATAAAAGCATCTGATTCGAATAACAAATAAAAATAACATAAAACAACAAAAAAAGGAGAAAAAAATGAAATATTAATTTTAAAATGTTCACCAACATAAATTAAAATTTCAGGACTAAACAGGAAAAAAACTCCAACAAAAAAAGACAAAAAATAAAAACAAAAACTAAAAGCATAGATGCATATATACAAGTAAAAAGTAAACATAGTTCAAGAAGGATTGAAAAAACCAAAGGAATTAATACCAAATAAAAAATTCAAAGAATAAGAGTCAAAATGAAAATTAAAGTACATAATTAAATCCAATCGAAGGACAAAATTGAAACAAATAAAAACTTTGGGGCCAAAACAAATAAAGGGATTTTTTAAAAACAGTTGCAGTGTAATTTTGCTAAAAAAATTGAAAGAATAAGGATTGAAATGAAAAGTAGCATATATAGCCAATTTCAATTGGAAGACAAAACTAAAACAAATTAAAACCAACAGACCAAAAAAAAAAGGAACAAAAAAAGAAGAAGGACTGAAATGAAAACCAACATATATAATTAGTTTCAACTAGAGGGCACAATTGAAAACAATCAAAATTTTCATTGAAGAAATCAGGGATGAAATCGAAATGAAAAGAGTCGAAAGTGAAATAAAACAACCACAAACATGAAGGACTAAAATGTATGTTGTCGGCGGTAGGAGAGAGAAATAGGGGGAAACGAAAACCGTCCACCGGTGCTTGACCGTTGCCCTTAACCCACCACGCGCGGAACCGGGAGGAAGAGCACATGGAAGCTCCCATGTTGACACGACGACCTGATATTTTACACGACCTATAGCCACCACAAGCGCTGCCGACGAGACGGGTGCATGTGAAACTCTGCTAGCGCACCCGTATGACGCGTTTGCAGTGATTTAAAAAAATTAAAAAATATCAAATTACCTATACACCCTTCGACCCAACGATGATCATGGGAAAACTGGACATAAAGTACCAGAATGCCCCCCGCTTCAGGCCTTTGTTTTTGTCTTTTTGGGGGGTATTTTCACACTTGCACTGTGCTAAAATATGTGAAAAACCGAAAGCACCCCCCATTATTCCTCGTCCTTTTGTTAGCTCTCAGAGGGTAAAATGGTAGTTTCACTATGCAATTTAAAACGAAAAATACCAGAAAACCCCAAACAATTTGAAAATACTATACATGTCCCTTGGGAATGGCCAAAATGCCCCCAGTTCTGAGGGTTAAATTTTTCAGCTCGAAGGGTAAAATGGTAATTGTACTGCTGGAATCCACGATAATTTGTGTCTAGGTACACAGTGAAACGAACACACCTTCTATTTGTTTTTTAATATGAACTATATTTTTTAAAATAAAAACATTTACTTTCATATAATATTTATAATATTTGTAGACTTATATCATATTTATTTATTCAAGTAATTTAATGTGTTTGTCTATTTATATTATCATTTAATTAAAAAAACTAAAATATTGTAATAAATAAAATTTAGAAAAATTAGGTAGATATTATGTCTTGCGATATTGGATATCTTGATCTACATCTGTTTTTCTATTTTTAAAAGTTTTATTTTAGGTATCATTGATAACTTTTTTTTACATATTAGAATATATAGTTCTTAATTTTTTTTTATTGCATATATATATGAACTTTTAAATTCGCACTTAATTTTTTAAAGTTATAAAAATACATTGAAAAAACTTGTATATACAATTTTTTATATATATAAAAACTAAAAATATCTAACCCGCATTAAAGTGTGGAGCCAAGAAAAGAAGATGCAAATTTTTATTTAATTATATATACAAGGTTTCCCTGAAATTTCAACAGAACCTCTCATGTACTGGCATATCTCAAGTTATCAACATATAATATATCCTTTAATTAAGTCTCGACCCAATCCTCCTAATTCTATACAACCACGAACATCATTCTCATCACAATTGCAATGAATAAACCATGCATATAACAACAATCAATACTTTGCATAAAGGTTAAGATAAATTCAATCACATTAAAATAGAAGAATAAATAGGTGTAAATTATAAACTTATAAACTAAATAAATAGAGGTGTAAATTATAAACTAAATAAATGAAGAAAATAAAAGTGAAAGAATTCACAAACAAATTAAAAAATGAGAATTTGAAAATTTTGGATATAATGTCCAAATAAAATATTTGAGATATCGTAGTTTTTAACCCAGAATTAATTGAGGTTAGTTTTAAATTAAAAATAAATAAAAGAGAAATAAATAGGTTGAGGGGTTTGAAATTGAAAGAAAAGTAAATAGTATAATTTAACTATAAAAAGAGAAGATATGTGGTAAAAAGAAAATATTTAAAGAAAATGAGGGTCTAAGTGCAAATAAAAGAAATGGAGGGTACCCATCTCTTTTCTTTTATGCGCACAAGAATGAGGGGGGAAGGAGATTTTGATATTTTTCTTATTCAGCTTAAGAGAAATTTCAAAGCAAAAAAGATTAAGCATTACCAAGATATTCAAACATAAAAACACATAAGAATTTGAAGTATTATTGAAAGGAAACATTGGAGAAAGAAAAGAACATTGAGGTTGGCAACAACAAAAAAAAGAAAAGAAAGAGAAATTGTGATTTTATAAACAATTAAAATTTAATATGTCTTTCAGAAAAAAGAACATTACATCATATAACTAATTTAATCTAGTCATCTATGCATAATGCTTGAAAAACAACAATCATACTATTATTCTCCCTCCTATAACATTTTATCATCCAATATATCTTTCTTTCATTTTTGAAAATATTTTAAAGTTTTTTTTTTCTATATCATAGAAAATAACAATAAGTGCTCGAAAACCATTTTACCCTAGAGTTGTTAATTACCTTTTCAAACAACAAATTATACTTTTGTCATGGATATATTAAAATAATAATTTTTTATTTAGAAAGAAAAGTTGAAGATTTATGATTGACCATGATAAAAAATATTTTTCAGCATCACATGATATTTTTTTTGAAATTAAATTCAATTACTTTTTTTGTATGTGTTTATTTTTATTTTACTAAATAAAAAGTCATGTCTAAAAAATAAAATTATCAAACACAATAGGGTTCATGATCTATATTAAAAAATCAAATATCTTAACATGTATTTATCTTTTAATTTCAAGTTTGGCATTTAGTTATTATTAATATTTGTTTTATATATATTAACACAATATAATTCTTGTTTTATATATAAAAAAACATGTTGAAAAAACACACTTATGTTTTATATTTAGAAAATATTTATCCAGCTCCTCAAATTAGACTAGCTAGCATAAGTGCATGTTTGAGAGTGTGGTTGATGTTGTTTTTGAAAATATTTTGTTTATAAATGCATTAAAATGATGTTTTTTTTTAAATTAATTTTGACATTAACACATCAAAATGATCTAAAAAAACCAAAAAAAATTAAATTTTAAAGTAAAAAATATTTTTTTTTTCAAAAGTAATTTTGAAACGCGGTGCCAAACACCCTCTAAAATTATATAAATTCTTTGATATATCATAAATTAAAGTGTTTTTTTCTCTTAATACCACAAACTAACAAAAACTTAATAGGAATTCAACCTGAACAAGGAATTTAGGTATAATTGGACAAGAATCTGCACTTTGATCTCTCATGAACTGTCCTAATATGTTCTTCCTAGTTTTTTTTGCTTGATATATGTTAAAAACACTTCATTTAGTTCTTTTTTATATTTTTATAACATTATTAAATACAAAGCAAGTTAAGTAAGATTGTGTAGAACATGAAATATGAATAAAACAAAAAAGCAGTAAAGCATCAAATGATTAAATTCATGGTTTTTTCGTTAAAAAAACGAAATCAATATTAGTTAAACCCCACAGACGACGTCGTGTAGCGTAGCAGAAGAACAAACATAACGCAACAAAGTCAAGCTAATGTAAACCGGTCTCCTTTTCTTTCCATTTCCTTTTGCTCCTGCTCGCTCAAGCATAGACTGATAGGCTTATATTTTGTTTTTCAAGGCTGCCTCTTCACACTTCAATCAATCAGTAAGGTTCGTCTCCTTACTGAACAATCTTTTTTTCAGGAATCTATTCCCTCTCTTTCCCTTTTATGCTTACTAATGATTAGATTTGCCTTAAATTTACATCCACTTTTCGATTAAAACCCTAATGCTTTCCATTTCTGATTTGTGTATTAAACACTTTTTTCTAGGGTTATATAATCTGCGAGATTCAGGTACGTCGTGGGTTCTTACACCACTGGTGCAATTCTTTATTGTTCCTGAGAAAAATTGGAAACGGATTTTCTATTGTTTAGGTTAAAAGATTTTTTAAAAAGACATTATTGTATGATATGATAAATTGTATTTCTTGTATTGTTAGGGTTGGATAGATTGATGTTGTTTGGGAGTCGAAGAAGCAAAGATTGATTGATTCTTTGCAATGGGATTTGATAATGAGTGTATACCTAACATTCAATCTCTTTCTGGAGAGTATTTTTGCCCCGTTTGTCGCCTTCTCGTGTACCCAAATGAAGCATTACAATCACAATGCACTCACTTGTACTGCAAACCCTGTTTGACATATGTCGTCAGCACTACCCGAGCCTGCCCCTATGACGGCTACCTTGTGACAGAAGCAGATTCCAAGGTTTTTCCTTGCCTATCATGGTAGTGAATCTAATTGCAGGGCCAGTGGTGTTATGTACATGCTAATGTACCTTTTGTTTTGCTTACTGCAGCCTCTTATTGAATCGAACAAGGGACTTGCTGAAACCATTGGCAAGATAAATGTCCATTGTTTATATCATAGGAGCGGGTGCCCCTGGCAGGGTCCTCTGTCCGAGTGCACATCTCATTGCTCGGGATGTGCCTTTGGTAATTCTCCTGTAGTTTGCAACAGGTGTGGAATTCAAATTGTGCATAGTCAAGTGCAGGAACATGCTCAAAATTGTCCAGTGAGTGCAATTTTATTTATTTATTTAGGATTTAGTGTGGAGTTGCTCTGTACTTTTGTTATATTGCTTTATATTCTTATTGCTCAATTACAGGGTGTGCAGCCTCAAACACAACCTGCTGAGGGTGCCCAGGATGCAACAAGCACAGGCGCACCAACTACCGGTGATCAGGCTCAGGCTGCCATTCAAACAGGAACAATAACTCCCCAGGCGCAAACTTCTGTGACCTCAACTCCTGGAAAAGATACCACCCAACAAATCAATGCAGCTACTCAGGCCCAGACTGCAGTACAGGCTGCGGTGCCCACTGCAGAACAGTGGTATCAACAGCAATATCAGCAGTACTATCAGCAGTATCCTGGGTATGACCCATATCAACAGCATTATCAGCAATACTACCCATATCAACAGCAAGCAGTTTCACAATACCAGCAACCGCAGGCGAGCATGCATGCTCAAGCCCCCCAACCCATGCTGCAGACCCTACCTCAACCTCAAGTACCCATTACTGCTCAACCTCAGAACCAGGCACAATTGAATCCACAGCAACAAACTCACCTTACAGTTCAGCAACAATCTCTGACCCAACTGCAGGCACATCCACCAGCCCATGGCTATCCACCTCCTCAGGCTCAATCCAATCCACAACCCCACCCTGTTCAGCCTCTTCCACAGCACGTGCCTCAATATCAGCATCCTCAATTGCAGGTGCAGCATTCACAGCCCCAAATTCAGGCACAGACTAATTCTCAGCTTCACCCTCAACAGCATCCTATTACTCAACCCCATGTACAAGCTCAGCCACAAACACTGCAGCCCCTTCCTCAATCCCTGGCTTCTCAGCCCAACCAGACTGCTAATCCTAATCTCCAGACCCAGCCTCAGCATTCTTCGGTCTATGCAGTGACGGGCCATCATTCTTATCAACAGCCCCAGGTTCACCAACAAATGCAGACAGGAGCCTCACAACACTCTCAAGGTGGACCACAACTTCAGTCTCAACAGCCTGTTCAAATGCAGAGCCAGTTCCCTCAACAATCACCATTATTGCCTCCGTCACAATATCATGCTGCAGTTCAAAACCTGCAGCAACCAGGTTTGCTGCCTTCACCAGGTCAAGTCCCAAACATTCCTCCTGCACCACAACAGCTAGTTCACTCTCATGCACACCAACCTGGACTTCCTGTTCAACAACGTCCTGGTATGCAGCCAATCCCGCAACCAATGCATCAGCAATATGCACAGCACCAGCAGCCTTTTTCTGGGCAACCATGGGGTGCAGTTCACAATCAAGTGCACCAGCAAGGTCCTTATGTGCAGCAGCAGCTGCATCCGCAGACTCAAGTACGTCCCCAGGGACTGCTCCAGTCACTTCAGCAACCTTCTCATGTCTATCCACATCCCCAGCAAAATGTTCTATTACCGCATGGTGCACATCCCCATCAAGCTAAAAGTCTTGCAGCTGGGCCTGGATTACCAGCACAGTTATATCCAGATCCTGCCTCCAGCATGCAGGTCAGGTCTATTCAGATTGGTGCAAACCAGCAATCTGGAAATATTTTCAAGACTAATAACCAAGTTGAATTATCGTTTGACCAACAGTCAGGGGTTGCTTCTAGACAAAGGCAATGTGATATTGTGAAAGGTGCAGAAGGTGACTTGTCTGCTCAAAAAACTATTAAAAAAGAATTAAATGATTTGGATGCTGGTCTTGCAGCTGATGCAAGTGAGATAAAAACAATAAAATCTGAAAGCAACTTGAAACAAGAGGATGACAAAAATAAACCCACAGGTGAAGCTAAGGATGTTCCAGAATCACTTGCGGCAGCAAATGGAGAGTCTTCAATTAAGCAGGTGAAAGAAGAGCATAAGGATGGTGCTGATGAACAAAAATATGTTTCTAATGCTGACCATGAAAATGTGGAGCTTTCAGTTTCAGAACACAAGGATGGTCCCCTGTTGGAAATTGCCCCATCTCACCTTGAAGAACAAAGTTTTGGAGGGTTTCCTCCAAATGGCCACATGCAATCTCAATCAGTTTCAGTTGTTGACCAGGGAAAGCTAGAGCCTCTTCCAATTCATCATGGACCCTCTGCTCTTCAACAAAGGCCTGTTGGACCTTCATTGGTTCAAGCTTCTCCTCTTGGACCTCCACATCAAATGCAGTTGCCTGGGCATCCTCCAACTCAACCTGGGCGTTTGGGTCCTGGACATGTACCAAGTCATTATGGTCCTCCTCAGGGGGCTTATCCTCATGCACCCGCACCCCAATCTCAAGGTGAGCGAACTCCTGCACATGTCCATGAAGCCACCATGTTTGCAAATCAGAGGCCTAAATATCCAGATGGTAGGCCAGGCACGAACTCAAATGTGGTGGGAATGAATGGGGCCCAAGGCCCTAATTCAGATAGGTTCAGGTCTTTCCCAGATGAGCATTTGAATCGCTTTCCACATGGCCCAACACATCACAATGTTCATCAAGGAGAGTTTGAAGAAGATCTGAAGCATTTCCCCAGGCCCTCTCATTTGGATACTGAACCTGTTCCAAAATCTAGCAGTCACTTTCCCTCATCCAGGCCTTTTGATCGGGATCGTCATGGTTTTGGTATGGATGGAGCACCAAAACCTCTTGGCAAGGGATCCCATGGTTTTAATTATGATTCAGGGTTGAACATGGAACCACTGGGTGGCTCTGTGCCTCCAAGATTCTTTCCTCCCTATCATCATGATAAAGCATTGCATCCCAGTGATGTGGAAGGATCATTAGGTTTTCATGACAGTCTAGCAGGCCGATCTGATTTTGGTCGAACTCGTCCTGGTTTTCTTGGCCCCCCTATTCCTGGATATGATCACTGTCATTTGGATAATTTTGCCCCAAGAAGTCCAGTTAGAAATTACCCTGGCATGCCCGCGCGGAGATTTGGTGCCCCTCCAGGCCTAGATGAAATTGATGGCAGAGATCCATACCGATTTGGTGATACAGCTTCTAGTTCTCTCCGTGATGGTAGGTTTCCAGTTTTTCCTAGCCATTTGCGCAGGGGTGAGCTTGAGGGTCCCGGTAATTTGCACATGGGTGAGCATTTGAGTGGTGATTTGATGGGACATGATGGCCGGCCTGGCCATTTGCGGAGGGGTGAACATTTGGGTCCTCGTAACCTGCCAAGTCATTTGTGGTTGGGAGAGCCAGGTAACTTTGGTGCTTTCCCTGGTAATGCACGGATGGGAGAATTGCCTGGTCCAGGGAACTTCTATCATCATCGAGTTGGTGAGCCTGGATTTAGAAGCAGCTTTGGTGGGAACTATGCAGTGAGTACTATTTTTTTAATTTTATATTGTTAAAATATTATCTGGTTAATTTGTTTTTTAAGGATTTCTTTGAAAACATAATTTCAACCTTTTGATACGGATAGGCATGATTAAAGTATACGTGTCCTGATTAAAATGGCTTCATAAAGTTCTACGCAGCTTACATTTTACATTCAACATTTATATTTATTTGTTTATTTACTTCGGTATTCTTAGGGTGACTTGCAGTTTTTTGATAATTCAAGAAAGAGAAAACCAAGCATGGGATGGTGTCGAATCTGTAAAGTTGACTGTGAAACAGTTGAAGGCCTGGACTTACATTCACAAACAAGGGAGCACCAAAATATGGCTCTAGATATGGTTGTAACCATCAAGCAGAATGCAAAGAAGCATAAATCGTAAGTTAGTTCCACCAATTTATTTTCTCAGGTTTTATTTGCCAGAAACTCCTGTTACTCTTGTTTTTCTGTTTTATTTTGTAGAACTCCCAGTGATCATTCCTCACTTGAAGATAAAAGCACGTCAAGGAATGCAAGTTTCGATGGACGTGGAAATAAGCATTAACTCATGATGGTGCTTGGCATTTGAATCGCATTGGACTTGTTGCAGTTGAGTTTGTTCCTTTGGTAATTTGAACTTGGCAAAATTGGTGATTCAATCTTCCATTGCCCATTTCCTGTATTTCCCGATGGTTCATGCCAGTTTTGTCAATTCAGGTTGCTGCCTTGTTAAAAGAAGAGTTTTCAGACCTGAAGTTCAGTGGCAGTTAAGTTTGTTGGTTTTTGATATTGAAATCTTCATTTTAGAACTGGGCATGTTTTATGTTAACATTTTGCTTTATCGAGTTTTTTTTTTTTTAGTTAAAAGTCCGTTTGATCTTATTGGTTCATTGTGAATGTGTTGCTTCCTTTAGCTTTTTGAGATGGCATTTTTAGGATGTTTTGAATTGGACCTCAAATCTTTATAATCCCAGAATAGATTTAATCTTAGTGCTATTTTCTCACTTCATAACTCTACTCAGCTAATTCTAGAGCTCAACTAAATTGGCTCCTTAACTGTGATTGTGGTACTGAAACATGTAGTGTCATACTGCTTGTAGAACCCAACTTCTTTTGAGGAACGACAGTAGCGCTGTTACCATCTCGTTGTTTGGAGATGTGGTTTTCTTTCTAGTCTAAAGTTCTGGGTTTTAGGTAGTTTTTGATTGTACATGCAAGTAGATTGAACTCAAATCCTGTAGTCTCAACTCTTTTGATAGGGAATTTCCACTCTGCTGAACTTCTCTTAAGATGACAGTAAAATTACATTAGGTTGTTTATTCAAACTTCTTTTGATAACGGCACTAGTTAGACATGTGACATTCCTTATTTGGATCAATAGAATATCTTAGTATTGAGATTTAAGACATGAGAAAGTTTTGATGCTTATATCTAATGAAGTTTTGATTTAGCACTTAATAACTTCTTAAGGATTGCAATGGTTTCTTATCAAATCTTGAGATAATTTTGGATGTTTTTCGTCACTCAGATCAATTTTTTCAGAGTGGCCAGCTCAAAGTGATGGTCATTTTATAGTGACAGTTGTAATTAATCAAATTCTAGATTTTTCTTCATTATGTTAATTTTTGTCATGTCATGTTCTGAAGACTCCCTACTTGTCCTCATTCTTGTCCACATTATGTTAGTTTCTTGGCCAACTGGCTCATTTAACCTTTTTCCTTCAATATATATTTTTTCCATCTTTAAATGTCTTTATCGGTGAACTTGGAACTTCATTAGGTGCAGCAAAGTAGATTGTTTCTTATGTAATATTGAAATTGGAACTGCATAACAATGCTCAATAATATGATTGTGCCATTTAATTTATGATTGATGTGGTTGATCAAATCCTTATGGTGTCCATGCATGATTATGCTTTAATTTTACTTTATGCTGGAATGTTGCGAATCTTTCCACTTGATTCTTAATGTTCAAAGAATAAAGCTTGAAAATTACACATTAAGAAGAATAGCAATTCTCTGCCAATTTCTGCTGCTGATTGCAGCAAAAAATAAATGAGATGAAAGTATCTTATGCCTGAATAAAACTCTTAAAGACTTGAGGGGATCTGGGTGGATTTTGCAGCAAAAATTTATGAGATGAAAGTATCTTCTGCTAGAACCAAGTTTTGTTTCATAGTGTGTATTATCTGAGAAGATTTGTACACTGTTCTCTAGGAAGCTGACTTATTGGAAGCAACTATGAGGGGAGAGTATTTAATTAAGAAGAGGCTGGCTGATTTATGAAATATACTGAGTCTTAATTGTGAAACATGAAATTTCTAATAAAGGAAGCTATAGCTGTGCTGTGTGGAGATAACTACATATTTTCGGTACTTGAATTGTGTGATGGTTTCTTGTTTAGAAGGTAGTGGAGTTTAAGCTCCACGTTCTTTAAGTAAAGACTGCCTGCTAAGTGCTGTTTTTCTCTCTGTTTCTTGGATGGTTTCAACTACATCTTGAATATCTGATTGTTAGCGCCTTCAATATAAGGAATAATATATTCCATCGACCATGCTATTAGAGATTCCATTTCTTCTAACTGGTGACTCCAATAAATTTCTAAAAAGATTTTATGTTTTATTGATTGAAAATGCTGCTTTCCAGTAGCTTCATTGCTGAAATTATAGTAGCTTATTATTCTGGTAGCATAAGGCACTGCATAATGCTGCCACAATCCATTGACTCTGATAGTGTTGATTTTTATTTTCTGGTGAATTTTTTTTATAATAGATATTTTCAATTCGGCCTGTCTTTTTGGGTGAAGCCTACAACAAAAAGACTGAAAGTTCAGCAGAAAGGTTTACTCAGTCGTCTTTTTTAGATGTGGTGAGGTTATGTTCATCAAACAGATGTAAGTTGTGAACTTTTGCTTGTTAGTATTGATGATTTGAATTTTCTTTATTACCACAGTAGAATTTTTTTGTCTATTTTTCACCCTCTTAATGATCTAGCATTTGATTGCTGAAAATGACTAGGATAGGCAAACTAATCTTGGGAAACCTAGAGGCTTGAAAATGACTAGGATCAAGTAAAAATTGGCTAGCTGATTTTAGAAAACTAAGAGGCTTCTAGAATAGCTTTCTTACCTTGGTCGGCTGATTTCTCTATTATCCTCTAAGTATCTTTGGCATTCCTTATCTATGGGGTGGGGGTGGGGTGATGAAACCTTTGTATAGTTCCTTTCCATTTTCCTGTAGTTTTTAAAACTTAATATGTTGGACTTGAGAACTTTGAATAATTTGCTGGACATATGAGGGTACTAGTTCAAAGGAAATCACATATGAGGGTACTGGTTCAAAGGAAATCACATATGAGGGTACTGGTTCAAAGGAAATCACATATGAGGGTACTGGTTCAAGGGAAATCACATATGAGGGTACTAGTGTAAAGGAAATCATGAAACATGATCGATACTTCTTGACTTGGAAAGTGTTAATACAAAATAATTGGGGGCTAGAAGAAAAATAAAAATGAATCTCGATTGTAAATGGACATGTTAAATAGGATTTGTGTCATATATTAAGTCAGGCTGCTACGGTTATAATGGCTTGAGCACTAATTTGTATATTTTAGGATAGAGAGGATGGGCATTATGCTACTCTTAAATGAAGCTTGTAATGCTGTCTGCATTGTACAAAAAAAGAGAAGCAAAGTAATAAAAAGAAAAATTTGTGCTTTGCCTGGGTTGGACATGATGAAATTATTGTCATCTGCTATCTGGGGAAGAGGGTTCACTACTCCTCCAGCTGTGTATTTCTGGTGAGACTAGTTGGACTATACTCAGTACTCTATAGTATACATTTAAAGTATAAGCTGCTGTTTTCTGCATTTGCAGTATGATGAGACATGCCATGTTAAGTAAAGTATGCTGGTTAATTATACTTTATAAAGCCTTTGTCAACGATCATAAACCAAACTGTTTCTCTAGGTTTTTGAGCGTTCAACTGCAGTGTGTAAATTACATTTTGGATGTTGTAGGCTTATAATGTGTGCTCGGAGAATCTATATCAACTGCTTCATAGTTTATTGGAACACCATGAGTGTTTAAATTGATGCTGTTGAACACCAAGCAAGGTTTCTCGTTGGTATATAATTTATGAAAAAAAGAAAGCAAATAAGGAACTCCACAAACCTCCCCCTCAAGCTACTGCCTGGTCCAACTAATTAGGTTGAAATAAATTGTGGTTGTGCCATTCATAATTCACCACAGCATGGCTTGCTGCAAATCTTGACACCCATTGAAGGAGCACACTCATAAATTGTGGTCTTATTTGCTAAAGAAATGGAGATACATAAAATTTAGACCCAAATCATATATTATCAACAAAATCCTTGATGTTTGCTTCAGACTCGTCCTTTTAATTGACAATTAAGTGGTCATAACCTGGTCTCTTATTGTTAGCTACTAGTTGAAATATTTGCCAACATCACAAAGTAATTGAAGAATGCTGATTTCATGTAAAACATCTAAACTAACTTAATATTCAAGATTACTGCATGGACACAATTCAAAACACTATGTTATTGTGACTGATTCAGTTAATATTAATTTTGGTTCATTTATGCAATTATGATTCTTTTATGGACCTCTTATGCTTTATGTACTCTTATCATCTCTTATAACAAAAAACTGGTGCTTTACTCAAAGCAATGCCACAGCCTTTTCACTAGGAGACATCCTCTGGACTTCAAACCTGCTTCTTCATCTGTTTCTCCAGGTTTGTGGTTTTTATTCCTGAAGATTCTTAGAATTTTCCACTCAAATAATGAATCCTGTCTGGTCACTTTCTTCATTTGTAACATCAGGGTTGTACTGGAAATCATTCTATCCGATGCTTAGGTATTGATCATCAATTGGATTTTTTATTGGATAGAAAAGTGTTTTAATTCTTCAAACTAGGACACAAATCTCACATCAATGGACCACATCATTTCGAATAGCTATGTGAAACAGTACTAGCTGCTGTCATCTAGGTCATTGCTGTCAATTTCTCCATTAACTAGTCCCTTGAACATTGGTTTGGGTGTAATGTCATATTTTGCCTGCTATGTAAGGGTAAAAATTGAAGATGAAAAATTAAAAAGTAAATTTTCAGGGTAAATGTAATGGTGTTTTGGTTAAGTGTTTAGAGATGAACATGGTTTGAATTTTGAGGGGCAACCCTAGGTCAATATCACACCCAGTTTTGGGGTGAAATGCATGCTCCCACAACGTTTTCCCTCCCTGTTTAATACCATGGTGAACAAGCGTGAATGCTACAAGGACTGTAATCTGGCCCCCGTATAAACAATTGTAGGTTGGAATCTTACCAGTTGAATTAGAAAAGAAGGTTTAGAAGAAATGGTTGTTGATAAAGCAAAATATTATGAAGGTAAAAGATATTTGTTGTGTTGTTGACTTGGTGTATGAGAATTGGTGATGATTGATAAGTCAGTGTGCTTTTAGTACCATAACATACATGCAGTCAGCAGTTGGTGAATGGAATCTGTAACTAATGCACTTTATAGATGATGTCGGGGAAAATAATGCGCGTGAAGATGCAATGCTTGGGTGCACAAAAAAAACTGGGTTGATAAATGGTTAAGAAAATACCTTTCAACAAAACGAACCTGCTGCTGGACATGAGAGTACCAAAGTAGGAGCAACACAAGAAAAAGAAATTGCTAGTAGCTGAAAATGCTATAGGAGATGTGAATCTTTACATTTACAGGTCAAATATAATCTCTTCCTCCCACATGACGGTAACATTATGGGAAAAAAAAACAGACAATTGGTGGCCTTAACATGCAGATTAATGAGATTTGTTTAAACTAAAACTGGAAGTTTATTTATTACAACTCAACAGATGTGTGGTCAATTTACAACTGAGTTATATACCTTAGAAATTTAATGAAATGTAAGTTGATAATGATGGTATTGGGCATCTTGTGTATGTCTGATGTAAACTTCTGTTATGAACTCATCAAGCAACGATTCCAAAGTTTACACTTTCTATACAGGGCTTTGATGCAATAATATGTTGAAAGCTGTTTCCTTTATAGTCCACCCTGTCAGCTAACTGGTGGAGCGTTAATAGCATTTTCATTTTGTTTCTTATTTGCTAGTGGATTGCATCTTATTTGTCAGTTAACTTGCATTTTCATTTCAATTATTTGTGATGTTTTAGGCTTTATTCATCAGTTAGCTGTCTTCAATGTGTTACCATTTACGTGATCTTGTTTGTGTTTGAAGGAAAAAAATAAGTGAGAGTTAACAATAATACCTTTCCTTTGGGTATATACCTCATAAGAAGCTCCAGTAAAACTTAGAATAACTGATCTATGTTCATTCTCTTTCCACAGAGCAAAATCGTTGTAAAATTTTTCTGACGTTCAAAATTTATAATGGTCTCAATTCCCCCTCTCCACATCATGGCTTTGAAGCCCACTTGGGTGGAGAGCGATGTTGTAAGATGTTGAAAAACAACCACTTCGAAATACAATCGAAATGGTTTCTTCTGGCGATTTAAGAAGAAACAATTTCTGCTTAGAGTAGGCATGTGCATGAACAAAACAACCTCCTTTTACATTAGTGTGAGATTTATGGTGGGTTACCAGGAAAAAGTTGAATAATATTGAGAGGATGCTTGTAGACTCTGGATAAGTTTTCAGGAAACGTTTCTCATGAAGTTTCTGGGATAAGAAAGGATCAAATCACGATTCTCTGAACACTGGATAGAACAAAAGATAGCATGCAGGCCGGCCCTTGTTACCTAAATTTAATCAATGCTTATGTTGTCCCAGGGGGTCTCGACACTGTTTGATGCACCGCACCCCTGAGAGTTGATAGGTAGGCGATAGCAGTTTTTTTTTAAACCTAAATAAAATTTTATAATACATTTTTCATAATATCTCAATAATCTATTGTGGAACTTTGGTTTTAATTCTTAGAGCTAACCGTGCATCATCAAGTGTGCTTGTTGTCTGTGCAAGGAACAAGGGGCGGCCTCTTCCGGGGAAAAAAAGAAGCTTTTTCTAGAGGCGTTATGCTCTGGGGTTTCTTATATACCACTGTAACCTTCACCCACCTTTCCATGGGGATATTCTGTTAAATTTTCAGTCGTTTTCCGTCCTTGAACACGGGAAATTATGTTGAAACTTTTAATTGATTGTTTTTTTTTTTTTTTTTTTTAATGTGGTTAGGTTAAAACTTTTCATCATGTTTGGATAGTGGTGTTATATACACGTCATGAATCAAGAAGTGAGTTCACTCTTTTGTTAATTATGGCGTCGTGATTCAAGACAAAAGAGAAAAATATAGAGATGAAATAGTTTTAAAGAGAATTTTTTTGTTTTTTTTTTAAAGTAGAAATGATATGAGGACATATTTTCTTTCTAGTTTTTTAAAAAAATCTTAAAATAATAACTAAATGCTAATTTAATAAAACGAGAGGGGGATGAAACTGGTTTCGAAGACATTGTTTTATGATGTTCATGTTACTTTCCGATTTTATTTTAGTGGGAAATTGTGGCTTGGTTTTTTGATTTTGTATTGCTAAAAAATGTTTGATTATAGTTTATGGGGTAATGATTATTTTTTAATATATATTTTAAAATTTATTTTTGATATTAACATTTGAAACGGTTTGAAAATAAAAAAACTTATTTAAAATAAAAGCATTTTTTTTCAAAAAGTATTTTTATAATATTAGAATAAATAAAGATTTTCTCATTATAAAAACAAAATAAAATCGGAAATTCGGTTTAACTACCAAATTAAGTGTTAATTTTAACTTAGTCCCTGTTGTTTAAAACCCTTTGTAATTTAATTTAGTTGAATAATTTTAACTAGTTTAGTCCCCACACTTTTGAGAAAAGTGATTTTGAATCCCTATGTTTTTCAATATTATTTGTATTTTACAACTTGATCTTTCTATAGATTTCTATGATAGAAAATTAAAAAACCCACAAAATTGACGAGTCGCAGGTGATTATTTGATTATATTTGATACTTTAAGGACTACTTAATTAGTTTTATTAAACTACAAAGATCAAAATTATAATCAACTGGTAAATCACAAGTACAATGGAAGGCAAGCAATCAGATGAACGGGGCGCTGTTGTTTATGTACGTACAGCTGTAAGCCTGTAACCCACAAATTTCAAAATTTGAATTTCAAAACCCTTAGGAAGTTTTAACCGTTAGAAATAGCAACTTACCGTTTCTAAATAAAATATTACCTTTGCCCTTTCCCTTTCCTCTATAAATTCTTCCATCTGCCCGAATCTCTCTCTCCGAATTCAAAATCCTCTCTTCTTTCACTCATTTTCTTACAAAACCACAAGCAAAAATGCGTGAGATCCTTCACATTCAGGGTGGGCAATGCGGAAACCAAATAGGAGCCAAGTTCTGGGAAGTCGTCTGTGCAGAACACGGCATAGACTCCACCGGCCGTTACCAAGGAGACTCCCCTCTCCAAATTGAAAGAATCAATGTCTATTACAATGAAGCTAGTTGCGGTCGGTTTGTTCCTCGTGCTGTCCTCATGGATTTGGAGCCTGGAACCATGGACAGCGTCAGATCTGGCCCTTATGGGCAGATCTTCAGACCTGACAACTTCGTTTTCGGCCAATCTGGTGCTGGAAACAACTGGGCTAAGGGTCATTACACTGAAGGCGCTGAACTCATCGATTCTGTCCTCGATGTTGTTCGAAAAGAAGCCGAGAATTGTGACTGCTTGCAAGGTTATTACTTAATAATCTATATTTACTTCAAAAATTAAGATGATTTTTCTTGTGGGGTTTCAACTGGGTTTATTTATTTGATTTGATATGTATGCAGGGTTTCAAGTGTGTCATTCACTTGGAGGTGGAACCGGGTCTGGAATGGGAACGCTTTTGATATCGAAAATTAGAGAAGAATACCCAGATAGAATGATGTTGACATTCTCCGTCTTTCCTTCCCCGAAGGTGTCCGATACAGTTGTTGAGCCTTATAATGCTACTTTGTCTGTGCATCAACTTGTCGAGAATGCTGATGAGTGTATGGTTCTCGATAACGAGGCCTTGTATGATATATGTTTCAGGACTCTGAAACTCACCACTCCTAGCTGTAAGTTCTTTGTGAACATCATTATTCTATGCCTTGGAATTTACCTCTAGAAGATTTTTTTTGTGTGTTATAGTATATACTATTGCTTTTGGGTTGAAATCATGAACTTTTTTTCCTGTTAATTGAATGAATATGATTGCTTTATGTTGTGTTTATAAATTTTAAGCGTTGTATTGTTAAGAGCAATGCAAATTAATTAACAAATTGTGTTTTCCTTGAATTCGAGACCAGTTGGTGACTTGAACCATCTGATATCTGCAACGATGTCTGGGGTTACATGCTGCTTGAGGTTCCCTGGCCAGTTGAACTCTGACCTGAGAAAACTTGCAGTGAACTTGATACCGTTCCCTCGTCTTCACTTTTTCATGGTGGGTTTTGCACCGCTCACATCCCGTGGTTCGCAGCAGTACAGATCTCTGACAGTTCCTGAACTCACTCAACAAATGTGGGATTCGAAGAACATGATGTGTGCGGCCGATCCACGGCATGGACGCTATCTAACAGCATCAGCCATGTTCCGTGGCAAGATGAGTACAAAAGAAGTAGATGAGCAGATGCTGAACGTGCAGAACAAGAACTCTTCTTACTTTGTTGAGTGGATTCCAAACAATGTAAAGTCAACTGTGTGTGATATCCCGCCTACTGGTCTTCAGATGGCATCCACATTTATTGGCAACTCAACATCTATACAGGAGATGTTTAGGAGGGTTAGTGAGCAATTTACCGCCATGTTTAGGAGGAAGGCTTTCTTGCATTGGTATACCGGGGAAGGAATGGATGAGATGGAGTTCACCGAGGCGGAGAGTAACATGAATGATCTGGTTTCTGAGTATCAGCAATACCAAGATGCAACAGCTGATGAGGAAGGAGAGTACGAGGAGGAGGAGGAAGGAGAAGAATACCAGCAAGACTATCAGTAGATTTTCTTTCTTTTTAACCTCAACTTCCAGTTGCTGGTTTCTGTTCTTCTCTAGTATGTAGGTATTAAAATGAATTTGCAGCTAGTACTTAAAATTTGCTGTGAAATTTGGGCACTGAAGCTATTATTTTTAATCCTTCCTCGTTCAACTCATGAACAGGCAGAATCTCTTCATGCGCTCGTCCGATTTCACAGATAATTCATCAGTTGTCGATTTCATTTGACACTGGAACTCTATATTTTTGAAAAAAGCTTCCCTTGGGCATTTGAAGTTGAACAAGAACATGAGGGTGTTTCAATCGTATCTCAATTGCTCTCTAAAGAGGTGTTCTTGCATTTTCAAAGGAAATTACGCAAACATTTCGTAAATAGACCAGAAATTTTACAACGAATTTCATAAATAATGTGTACAGTTTGCGTCTTCAATTTTAACCAAGTTAGTATTCTTGATACAAGTTCATTCATATTGCAAAAATGATTCTTAGGACAGTCCATATGATCTTTGATCATGTTAAGTTTTCATAATACGATTCAAGCAAATGTTTATGATTAATTAACATATTTGTTTTGACATCTATTTTCTTTTTCTATAGAAGAACCAATTAGAAGGTGATGTAATTCAACATCCTTTGGGTTCAGCCATGCAATTAAAAAAACTATACATGGTTTTGAAAAATATTAGACCCACAATTCTTGTGCTTGGTCAAGTAGTGAAATTCAAGCATATATGAGTCTCACCAGTTATTACACGACCTAGCTGCTGGTGCTTGGGTTCTGCTTCGGCAGACCTGGGTTCGTAAGAACTTGGGACAGCCGGAGGTTTTACGCATGCCCTGGGCCCATAAAGTGCGTTTTCCGGGTCATGTGGTTCCCCCATTCCTATATGAATATCCAAAAAAAAAAGTCATAGATATTTCTTACACTTTAGGATATTCTCTTCAAAAAGAGACAAAATCATTGGCTATTGAGGCCATGAAATCATTTAGGAAAAAAAGTTTGGTTTTTCTATTTTCTATTGCAAATTGTTTTAAGAGTCCTTCTTTAAGACATTGTTTTTTTTCTCTTAAAAAATACTTATTTATGCATCAAATAAAACCTATATTCACTAAAATACCCTTTACATGTATCAAGCACTAGCCATCAACCATATTAACTAAGAAGAGTGGATTAAATCATCATAACTAGAAGATTATCTGATTATCTAATATATAAGTATTCCCCTCAAGCTACTTGATTTTTTCACGCCATTATCGGTCATTTCTTCTATTGAACACCAATAAAAGAAAATTTATTTTTATCAAATTTGAATATGGAGACGAAGAGATAAAGGATGGAGATAATAGATATGAATCAAAATTAAAGATACTTCAATCCCTATTTTTTAATTTATTTGAGTTGTGATACTAAACTTTATTTTCACTACATTTTCACTTTTTGTATGGTAAGTGACATAAAAAAAATCATAAGATAATTTATAAAGAGAGAATGGTTGGATGACCATAAAAAAAACTCAATATTTGTGTAAATGAGCTGGTCTTCTCAATAGAAATTCAATAAAAATAGTGTTTTCATATAAACATGACAGAAAAACTAGATCATAGCCTCTTTAATTTTTTTGGATTCATTTGATTTCATGTTTTTTAGAGTTGTTTTGGGATTCATGATTAGTTCATCAAAATTCTCATCACGTTTTGAGGCCTTTTTAGGTGAAGATGACTGAAAAATAGGTTTCCAAGGTCTAAAAGCTTGGATTCCGATTTTGATCACTGAAAGTAACCGGAAAATTGACCAACAAGTGACATGTTGCCTGATTATAAAAAAAAAAAAAAAAAAAGAAGCTGGAGTAAAACTATAGAAAAAAAAAAGCCACATGTCTTAGCTTATTTACTAGAGACCAGACATGAAGGCCTAGTCTTATTGACCCATTAGCTCCCGTCTTGTTTTTTTTTTTTTTTTTTTTTTTAATACTGATTAAAGAGCTCTCATTTATTAACAATAAGCTAAATCATGTGGGGGAAATTACTGTTCTATGATTGCAACAGTGCTTCCTCTTCTTTTTTTTTGTTTTTTTTTCTAATTATTTTTTTTTGTTTTTTTTCTAATTATTTTTTTTTTGTTTTTATTTTTCGTTTCTTTCTTTTGTTTGGAGAGCAACAGTGCTTTCCCTTCATCTTTTTTTTTTTTCCTTCTAATTATGTTTTCTTTTTTTTCTAATTTTTTTTTTGTTTTTATTTTTCGTTTCTTTCTTTTGTTTGTTTTTTTATAATTGGAGTGTCTGAGCTAACTTAAGTACATCACGATTAATCCTTAGATCTAATTGTTTTTCTCCTGATTATGTTTTTTTTTTCATTTTTCTCCATGAAACATTTTTTTTTATGGTTATACTTTTTAATTTTTTTCACTTATATTTTTTTTTGTTTTTTATGATCTGGGTGTCCGAGTTAGCTTAAACGCACCACAATTAATCTCCAGATCCAATTTTTTTTTTTTGATAATCAGAGTGTCCAGACCAGTTTATGCATATTACGACTAATCCTCAGACCCACTTTTTTTTGCTAAAGTACTTTCCTGCTGGTAAATTTTTTCCTTTTTTTTCTTATACTTTTGTTTTGTTCACTTATACATTTTTTTTTTATAACCGGGTCTACGGGTCAGCTTAAATACACCACGACTAATTCCTGAATCGATTTTTTTAAAAAAACAATATGGATTGCTACAATGCTTTCATGCTTATATTTTTTTTGTTTTCTTTAACTTATATATATTTTTTATAACCATGGTCTCTGAGCTAGCTTAAACTTTTTTTTTCTTTTCACTTATTTTTTTTCTTGTAACCAAGATCTTCGGGCCACCTTAAACGCACCACGACTAATCCTCGAACCAAATTTATTTTTGATAACCAGGGTGTCCAGGCCAACTTGCGCGCACCACGACTAATCCTCAGACCAATTTATTATTATTTTTTTAATTTTTTTGTTCACTTATACATTTTTTTTTCTTATCCCCGAACCAAATTTTTTTTTTGATAACTGGAGTCTCCGGGTCAGCTCAAGCACACCATGACTAATTCCTGGATCATTTAAAAAAAAAAAAAAACAATATGGATTAGAAAATGGTGTGGGGAAAGCACTACAGCTCCCCACACATAGCATTGTTGATTGCAACAGTGCTTTCCCACTCCAATGCTTTTTTTCCCCGTTTTTTGCTTCTTCTTTTTTTGCCTTTTTTTTCTTCCTTATTATGTTTTTTTTTTTTTTTCTTATTATATTTTTTTTCATTTTTTCCCCGAAACATTTTTTTTTGTCTGTTATATTTTTTTATATATTTTTTTTTCTTTTTCCACTTATATATTTTTTTGTTTTTTGTTTTGTTATAATCGGGGTGTCTGAGCTAGCTTAAGTGCACCACGATTAATCCCCAAGATCTATTTTTTTTTTATAACCAGGGTGTCTAGGCCAACTTATATGTGCCACGACAATCCCTAGACCCAGTTTTTTTTTCCTAAAATGCTTTCCCGCTGGTACTTTTTTTTTCTTATACTTTTGTTTTGTTCACTTATACATTTTTTCTATAACCGGGGTCTTCGGGCCAGTTTAAGCACACCATGACTAATTCCTGGGGCGAATTTTTTTAAAACACAACATGCATTGCTATATTGCTTTCACACTTATATTTTTTTTCCTTTCACTTATATATTTTTTTTTAACTAGGATCTCCGGGGAAGCTTAAGTGCATCACCACTACTCCCCGGAACAAATTTGTTTATTGATAATCGAGGTGTCAAAGCCAGCTTGGGCGCACCACGACTAATCCCCAGACCAATTTATTATTTTTTTTCCTTATATTTTTTTTGTTCACTTATATATTTTTTTTATGACCCGGGGGTCTCCGGTCCAGCTTAAGTGCACCACGACTAAATTCCGGACTAATTTTTTTTAAGAAACAATATGGATTGCTACAGTGCTTTCATACTTATACTTTTTTTATTTTTATTTTATTTTTTTCACTTATGTTTTTTTATATAATCGATGTCTCTAGGTCAACTTAAGCTTTTTTTTTCGTTTTTTTTTTCACTTATATATTTTTTTATAACGGGGGCCTCTAGATTAGATTAAGTGTACCATGACTAATCCTCGAATCTTTTTTTTATAATCGGGGTGTCCAGGTCAGCTGATGTGCACCACGAGTTGTATAAGTACATATATACCCCCTATAAGACAAAATCCATGAGTTGACTATAGGGGTGTATCGGTAATTTACCAATTTTTAATTATATTTTCTGTTGTGGGTGTGTTTTCGGGCGTGACGTCAATTTCAAAGCTCATGCACATTTCTGATGGCGGGTGCGGCGTCGTAGAACTTCTAAAAATGTATATTAGCTTTTTATATATTCATTTTATTATGTAAAATGTGTTTAAAATAATGTCATGGTATTAGAGGTATTTCTATTTTTTTTCATTTATGTGCATAGTACAATAATCATAATACCCTCAAATAAGACAAACCAAGAATTGTCAGTGGGGGTGTCCTGGTAATTTTACTTTTTTAGTGCACACTAAAATAACTTTTGCAGCCTCAAATAAGACAACGGAAGAGTTACTTTCGGTGGTGTTTCAAATATTTCACGTTTAACTATACATGCATAAGAAATAGTTTCACTTTCATTTTACACCACCAAAACTAAACTTACAATGTTTTTTCAATGCGAGTTGCATTTAATACAAATATAAATAACAATAAAAATTAAAAATCTAAACTAAGAGCAAAGGTTTATAGATACAAACAAAAAATTTAAAACTATTTTAGAAGGACCGAGAAAATCAAAGGATTGAAACTAAACTAAAAAACAAAAAAATAAAAGCTGAAATATAAAATAAAAAATTATATATGTTAAAACTAGACAAGAAAATTTTTTAATCCTTGCGGCGGAGCGCAGGTTTTTGACTCGTTTATTTTCTAAACTGGGTAGTTTAGCTTTATTTTTTTAAATAGTGATTGATCTATTTATATTTTTTAAGTTTCGTAATTCTTCATATAAATTAGTTCAATTTGTCTCTAATTTTTTGTTTATATTTGATATAAATTAGTTGTTTTTGTATGATTTTTTATTATAAAAAAACAGAAATAATTTGTTATTAGCAAGGACAATTATACTCAAAAATAAAATAAGTAAAAATATATAAAATATAAAAGACAACGAGTATAAAATATTTGTATGTATATATTTGTTTCTTCAACTATGAATATTAGATTCACATTTTATTTTTTAATTATTGTTAATAATTTCTTTTATTTATCAGTTGATATATATTTTTTTAATTTATTTTATAACATACAACTATTTTTTATTTTTCAATTAAAAAAATATAATACATAAAAAATCACATTTTTTTATATTAAAAACTGACTTGAAATACTAGCATCACATAGCGTGGGGGGAGAAGAAGATTAGTTGATAACTATTTTCTTATGGGAAGGAGTGGTTAATTATGGTGGGATAAATTAACAAATACATGAAAACCAGCTAAGAAAAAAAAAAAACCCCACTACGCTGTCGTTTAAGACCAATAAAAAAATAAAAAGAAGAAACGAGGAACCCTTATTATTTCAGTGAAAGAGAGGTGTAGGGAGAGGAAAAGGAAAGAAAGAAAGAATGGCTGGTGTCAGTCTCCTCACAAAGAGAGCAGCATCAGCTACAAATCAAACACTAAGCTTATTCAAGAGACCATCACCATTCACCATCTTGCTAAGAACCCTAACTACTTCTTCTTCAGCCAGTGCTCAAAAACCTAAACATGAAACTTCCATACCGAAACGAAGAAAGAAGAAAAACTTCTTCGAGGTGGCTCAGTTTTTGCCTCATTGGGGTATCGGATACCACCTGGCTAAATCTCATTGGGCCAATGTATCTTACGAGATCACCAAAATCAATCTCTACAAGGTACTGGCCCTCCCTTTCTCTTCCACTCATATTTGACTAGTAAGAATCAATATTTAGCAGGGTTTAGGGTTTTTGGCCGGCCTGATTTTATGGTCATTGTTCTCAAGTTTTGGTTTTCTTTAAGGATTTTTGGAGATTATTAGATTGTGATAAATTTGGAGTTCATTTCTTCATTTTGGTTGAGGGATTCTTCTGGGTTTAATGTGTTTCTGATCATTGCAGGATGGTAGGCATGGAAAAGCATGGGGGATAGCTCACAAAGACGGTCAGTCTTAGTTATGATATTTCCTGAATTTTATAATTGCTCATTATTTCATGTTATTTTAATGTATTTTTTCCCCTCTTTTGATTGATTTTTCTTTTCCCATAAGATGTGGTGCTTTTGTCTGTTTGATTGAAGTTCATGGAAGTTTGTGGAGGTCATGTTCTGTTTTTCATAGCTACATTTCGTGCTTAAGTCATGACTGCATCCAAAGTTTAATTGGAGCTTTTAGATTTTGTATTGGTTGTGTCACAGAAATAAGAGGAGAAACCCCCTATCGAATGGTAGTGACCTTGCTGGTTAATAATATATTGATGGGGAGGGATTTAGGTGTGGCCGTCTCTGCAATAAACACGACATACAAATCTGTAGAGGAAGGAATAGGGAATGCCTTTTTGTCCATTCGGATCCTGTTTGCAGGTTCCATTATAATTAGAAGTAGTTATTTTATTTCATTGAAAACAGGACTTTGCATATAGAACAATAATCTGGTTTGCACGGGTATCCTTGCATGTTCATTTGTGCTATGTTTGCAGCATGCCCACCCTCTCATTTTACTGATTTGTTTCAATTATCTGTGATTGGTTGTGGAAACCATAATCACAGGACACCTGTTACCTGCTTTAATTTATATGGAAAAAAAGCCCTATGTGGATCATTTTTCATGTGATCAAAAGTTAATTCATGGTGAATAATTTTACAAATTTCGAAGGTCAATATGCCTGAAAAACAGTTATTGTTTGAGCAGGTTTTAACGCCCTTTAGATTTTAGGAACTGGGATGGTTGTATGAAAAATGTTCTATCTTCCCCTCGCTAAAGGCACACAAAGAAAATCATCTAACTTGCATTTTATTCCTGTAAGAAATAAATGGAAGTGCTGGTTATGCTAGTTTAGTTATAGTAGGGGTTAAAAATGTCAGTGGAGCTCAAACCAGTTCCTAGGTTCTTTTCTTTGGCAATTTTGAAACCTTCCCAGACTTGATAGTTTCTGATGGGGCTTTCAATGATGCTCCTTTTTTCTTCACCACAAGGCACATGCTATCTGCTCCTTGATAGTATGTATATGCATGTTGAATAACTGTAGATGACAGTATCTGCTGAAGTCCTTTTCCCACCCTTCCCTTTTTTGCTTGTTACCTCTTTAAAATTGACCTGTTTCTCTATTTTACGCGATATGTGGAATAACAAGAACAGCTGGCTGTCTTTGTTTTTTCCCGTATAAATATATTTCTTCACATGGAGCCTGAGTTGATCTTATCAATATTTAATACAGGATTACCAATTGCTGATGCTCCCAAGAAGATAAGTGGAGTTCACAAGCGATGCTGGAAGTACATTCCAAGTTTGGCAAAATCAATTGGAAGCAAGGAAAACTCACCAAAATCAACAGAAACTGCTGCGAAGACTGAAGTTCAGGCAGCTTGATCCTTTCTTTTCATCAGTAAGAAGTGGTAGTCTGACAATACCTTCTGTGCTATCTTTGCTGGGTTGGTTCCTTGAGTTGTGCAAGTGCTGCATTAGCTGAGAGGTGTGACTCGGGATGTTCCATGCATCAAGTCCTTTATTTGATGTATTCAATGTTTTTATTTTTCGAGAACATCCTTGTTAGACATTTTACGAAAAGGAATCACTGTTAGATTAGACAAATTCAAAGTAATCAAAGACTGAGCACTGTGGACTTGTTCTGCTAGATTTTCCTGAAGTGGGATATTGTTTGTTCTTTTCTTTCCCCGCCGTAATAACTGCTGGAATTTCTCTAGGTATATCTGATGTCTTGTAGCGTGATGCCTTCTTTGGTCACTTGGAAGTTATTGCATTTTGATTGTGATTGTTTAATGATGAAGAAATAAGTGTGCTAGAACAAATTTTCTCAACATTTATTCCACATTAATAAAACTTAATGCATAGCAACATCTATTTGTAATCTCGTTGTTATTTACAAAGTCAGTCAAGTCAAGCAGTCTGCTTCATGCCTTGATCCATCTTGTAGTTAACTTCATCGAATTCTCCACCATTTTCATGGCAGGCTTCAAGTAATTACGTTATATTACTGGTTTCTTCTGTTGAGAAAAGACATGATGTTGTCAACTGCTTTGAGAAAATCACGGATGTTTGCTGATGTTTTCTCATGCCAGTTTTATATGGAACTTCTTGCGGTCCCGGTAGTCGATCTATCCTTTTCCTGCCTTCCTTATGGAGAATGGAGCAAAGTCTGAAGCCGTAAAGAACTTTACATGCGCGTGCAACCAAAAAGAAAGAACTTTTTATGAGCCCTGATTGTGAAGAAAGAGCCCGGGAATGGTACTTAAAATTTTTGTTGTGTTTAAATTTTAATGTTTTATTATTAGATTATTTGAATGACAATTTCTTCAATTATTATCTAATGTATTAACATTAAAACACATGAGATTGGTTTCGCTTTCACATGAACAATGTAATAACTGGGTTTTTTCTTTCTTTCAATTTAAACTTTCTATAGCTAATTTGAGGAAATTAGATTTCAAATTATTATAAAAAAAATTCAAAATTAAAAAACGAAGATTGAAAAATAAAACAGAGAACGTACCCGCCTTGTATTAAATCTGCAGAAATTTTTATTTTGGTTGATTAAATTTATGTTTATTTTTTAGTCATTGACTTGGTAAGATGAGACGTTATCTAAAAATAACAAGGAGAAGGAAATTATTACTTATATTACTTTTTGGCAATGAAACTCACAATTTTTAAGGTAAATAAGTTCTATCATAAGAGAAAAATCGTGTGGGATTGGAAACATCAAAACGAGACAAATCCCCGTAAAACGACAAGGGAATGGATGAATTGGCAAAATTAAAATGGTAACACCTAAAAATCGTTGATGAATTTTTAGGAAAGGCAATTTGGGATTCTGATTCCTTCAGACCACTCCCTCCTTGACAGCTCCGCATAGGAACCATAAATTTCTCCGTTTTCTTCCGAAAGAAAATTCCTATGAGCCCCAGTCTCTCCAGACAGTGAGATTCACCTGCAATTTCATGCTAAATTTTATTTTTATTTCGTTTCAATGCCTAGTTTTTTATTTTACCTGTTTAAGTGATTTTTTTTTTAATTTAGCATATTTCATCATTTCAGAATGTTAAATATATAGGCTCTTGTTTCAGACATTATTCGGCAACATAATATATAAGACAACGTTACAGCAATGAATTCATATGATGTTTTGGTGCCCACGGAAATCAACTTTGGTTAGACCCTTCAGGTTAATTAACATTGTTCTTGTCTCTATTCAGATTTTCTTTCTTTTGATTTAGCCAGCTGTCCTCTTGAAAATATTCATCTAACTAATGACAACATAAAATTTTCTTTCGGAAGAAAAATGGAGAAATTTATGGTTCCTATGCGGAGCTGTCAAGGAGGGAGTGGTCTGAAGCAAAAATAAACGCTCTCTTGATTAGCTTGTTTTGGCAACATAGAAATAGTTTTGTAGCGAGAACAACAAAGGTTTTTTTAGAATTATTGAAGTTGCTGAGAACTAATTAAATGAGAGAAGTGTTGTCTTTGTCTTCTAATGAATAATGTATGTCAAAAATAAATTTTAAAAAATACAAAATATATATTATTTAATATGTATTTAAACAAAATATTTAAAAAAAAAATCACAATACCAAATAGACTCGAAAAGTAAAAGGCATGAGTTTTGATGAGTCAATATTTTCAATTTAGTACTTTTGTGCTTTGAAAAAGTTCAACTTAATAAATAAAGTGTCAGTTCAATTATTAATGATATGTAAAATGTATTTATTTTTTACTATTAAAAACAAATAGCTTTTCAATCTTTTATTTTTCTAAAAATAATAAGGTTAAGGGGTTATAAATATCACTCGAAAAACATCTAGATAAAAAGTTTTTTTATTTTTCTACCCTAAAAGCTTATATATCTAAGAGTATTAATTATAAAATACCAAAAATAAACATCTTTTTTTGGAATTTAAAGCTTTTTTCCATTTAACATCATTCTGATTCAAGGTTATTGATTTTATTATTAGAATTCCACTTACAACTTTTGCATGTACCAGGATTAGTGTCATCAATTTTTCCACTTTTCGAACATGAACATTTGATTGAACACGATCCAAACACCAAATAATATGTTCCTCGAACATTTTATAGTTTTGAGACATTATCAACTTTGTAATACTTGAATCAGATTCTTCTTGATCACTGCCGACCTAACCTCGATAACTCCTGTTTCTGTTATCATCACATTCCACTTTCCAGTTTCACTTGGACAAAGTTTCTCAGTTCCCTCCTTGTGCTTGACACCAGCTAGCCCATCTAACGGTAGGAAATTACCATTTATATTCTTCATGACTAGTTCATGTTATTGTTTATTCAAACTCACGATCATGGAGATAGATCATGAAGTTTGATTATAGAGTCAATTGATTGATCATCTCTTTGATAGATCATTTTTGTTATTTTGAAGTTGTGTTATTGCTGCTGCATCGAGAATTCATTTTGTGCTTGAACAAAAATAACTAAAGATATTTATAATTTAAATTTTCGTTGCTATATGAATTTAAGATTCGGATTAGGATTATATAAAGTATGTATAATGTTAAGGAACCATCTCACCTAAAAACTTAAGCTTGTAAGTGAGGTCCCATAATATGATTTATATTATTCTCTAACACACACCCTCAAGTGAAAGCCTTTTGGGCTTGAAACTTGCACAGGCCCACATCACCTTGTGCTTGGTTTTTTATCAAATAGAATGGGGGTGGTGAGATTCGAACTCGTGACCGTTGGATCAACAAGGCTCTGATACCATGTTAAGGAACCATCTCACCTAAAAGCTTAAGCTTGTAAGTGAGGCCCATAATATGATTTATATTATTCTCTAACATATAACGCTAACCACTCTTGAGCTACTGTTAGCTCTTGTTCCTGTCATGCTCTGGTTATAGCTCACCTTATTCTTTTGTTTCTTCGTGACCTTGTTGAATATGGGGGAACATAACTGTCAAACTGAATTAGTGTAAATAGCAACAAAATGCTTTCCATAACACTTTCTCAGAAATACATCCTCAGTGGCTCTTCTGTATGCCACGAGTACATGAATGTAATCTGCCTCTATACAAAATTTAACCTTAAGCAATAGTTCCCAATTTGCATGTACTTGATTTATTTTTATGAGAATGTGCAAGTCTTGGATTATAAATTTAACAAGTTAATTTGAGTTGATTTAAATTATTTTTTATATTTTTTATTTATTTTATATTTCAACTAAAAAACAAATTTCATAACTTGTTTTAACTTATTTTAAATTAGGTTATCTCAATTTCATGATCAAAATTATGAATTTAACAAATTAATCAAGTTGACTCAAGATTATTGTTTTTTTATTGGTTTTTTTTATCTTTTAACAATGAATTTATTAAAAAAAAAAATTTAATTATTTTGTTTTTTTTTAATATCATTATTATGATCTTACGATGCACCATGTGAATTAGTAAGAATATACAAGTGGATCAAAATCAATATAATATGTAAATTGATCCAAATCAATCTAAGTTGTAGTCTCAATGTTTAAAAAAAAAATTACATTATCTTATATATTTATTTTAAATTATATTATATTTTTATCAAATAAACTCTCATGTATAATAAATTTTTTTATTAGAAACAATTATATTTTTTTATTAAAAAGGTCACTCCTTTCTTTCTTTTGTACTCCATCAATTTCATTCGTGCTTGATTGCGTGGCCTCTTATCATTGGGCCTTCTAGGTGCAAGCATGCGGTATGACTTCAATAACTCACCACGTTCTTTTTCAATAGAATTTAAAAAACTGTGCCTCTCTTGCCTTTCCTCCTAAAACCCTAATTCGCAGCTATCTCGCGGCCCCTTCTACTCTTCTTTTACAGTACGTTTGGATTCGGTTTTCTAGATTATCTGAGAAAGGTTTTATGTGGGCTGATAGTTAGTTCGTGTATTTGTGATGTGTACAGGGTTTAAGTACAATGGCTGCCAATAACGTTGGTCTACCAGCTGGTGTCTCCAAAGAACAGGTGGGTCTTTTCATTTCAGCTGTTCCTCCTCTTATGGGATTTTTATACAGTGAAGTGGATACCCTTTTGGGATTTTTGTTATTTATGGTGATTGTTGCTTGGTTTTAAGTTCTAGTACTCGTATTTGTTCTATTTATATTTTTTGATCGATGAGTTATTACTATTATTTGAGTGAGCTATTTTTTTTAATCAGTATTTTGAGCTTTTGGATTTTGATAATGGTGGTGTAGGCCTACGGCATGGCTGAGACCGAGATGGAATACAGAGTCGAGTTGTTTAACAGGTAATAAGATGTTCCTTTTTGTGTTTTACAAAGTGTAAAGCATAGGCTTTGGAGATACTTGGGAAGCTGGGGGTTTCGTTTATGAAACAATTGCAATGTTTTCTTGTTGCTTTTTATGTCTGTTTCATTTTTTTTTTATTTGGGAAGCTGGCTGCTTCCGTTTTTGAAACAATTACAAGTTTTTTCAAGTTGTCCTTATGCCTATTTCACTTTCATTATCATCATTGTCCTCTATGGTTTGTTCGATTTTAAATTATGTGAATTGTAAAAAGCTGACAATCACTACTGAAGTAGTAGGATTTTGTTGTTTCTGAAGTGTTTTTTTCGTTTCTTTGATGTTTTTGGATGGGATTTTCTTGATAGACAACAAGGCTATCTTGACAACTGTTCTGTACATATTTAGAATTAGCACAATTGATTGATGGAGATGAATAATTGCCTTCTTGCTTGTTTAATATTTTCTTCTTTAGCTGTTGATGATTTCTAAGAGGTGAAAATTTAATAATTGGCCTTCTAAGTTTAAACATTTAGCTGTGGTTATCTCAATCATTAAACAATATGGAATCATAACTGAGATTTAGTATCACTTTGTGCCTGAATTTGATTATTGTTATTTCAGGCTTCTTAATACATGTTTCAACAAATGCATTGACAAAAGGTACTTTTTATTCTCTGCTTTTCTTTTGTTTGTAGGGAGGAGGGACCCTTGTGAAAGTGTTGATGGATGAAAACATCTGAACTTCACATTCATTTTATTTTTTTTTGGCTTTGTCTTCAACTTTATGTTTCTTCTTTTTGTTCAGGCACAAGGAGGCTGAGTTAAACATGGGTGAAAATAGCTGTGTTGACAGATGTGTTTCGAAATATTGGGCAGTAGGTTACCTTTTTTCAATTGGTTGTTCAATCTATACTTCTCTTTAATGCTTAGCTATGCATAAAACTTTGGTTGGTTAAAATATAATCTATTTTAACCAAATCTTCTATGATGATATTTTTGAAATGCAATCATGTGAAACAATCTTGTTAGATGTATCTGTTTGTACGAGTATTAATTCTTATAGCCTTAGGCGTGCAACTCTAATAATGATACAATGCTACTTGATCTCCATCTTTCATTAGCTATTTTTCATGTCGCTTCTATTCAAGGCGTGATTGCAATGTCTTGCTTCCTTTTTCCAACCAAGCAGTATCTTACTAATATTTAATCTTTTGTATAATTTTGATTGTTAGATGCATCATTCAGTTGTGCCTGTTGTTTTAATGAGATCAATTACACTTTCTTTTATGTTTTGGATGTTGCCATCTTTTTTCTCAGCATTTATAGACCTATTATAAAATGGCAAATATTCATAAAGTGTGAATACTATAAAAAAAGATGGCGACATCATATGCTATCAAAAGGTTCTATGTTTATTGGTACATTTTAGCATTCAATGTAAACATGAAGAATCATAATATGGCTACATGTTTGATGCTCATATATGCTTTCCTTTCCTTCTGTTCCTGAAAAACTATACATGTGGTGGCTTTGCAAATGCCCCAGTTCTTTTGGTCATTTCATACTTATGTTAAAACAATGTGCTTCCTTTAGTATCTTTGCTTGCATATTTTGCAGTCCGAGTTGTTACAAATGCAAGCTCTTCTGTCTGGATGGTTATATAATCAAAGCTCTAATGTTTTTTCCAGGTGAATGGTATTATTGGCCAGATGCTTAGTGCTGGTCAACGTCCAATGTGAAACTCATACCTGGCCGGGTTTGAAATTTGTTTGTCGTGATGAGAAGAGGAAGGGAACTAAAAATTCCCACTTTGTTGTCATTATTTCTTTTTCCATCTCTAATCTATGATGTCATTTTCATTGGATTAAGGATTAATGGCAGTTCTGAATCTATCTTTTTATTACTAAAGAAACTAAAAGGGATCGGCCATTTACTGTAGATTACTGTTGCTCAAGACTTATTTGTACTGTTCACACGCAATTTACTCCAGTGTGTATCGCGAGTTCGTCCGCTTATTTTTTTTGTCAATTACATGTTTTGCTGTCGTAACGAATCATTTTGCTTCTTCCAAGACTCATGCCACTCGCTCTTTCATGACACCACGTCTATCCATACGACTGTTATAAGCATTGCAGGCACAAGTATGATGAGTATAAGTTATCTGCGCGTGACCTTAAAAATCAGGGTGTCCGTACCGTCCAATAGCATTTGGTTTAGAATACTTTTTTCTTTTTTTAACTATTTTATTATACAAAAAACTCTTACGATCTGCAGAGGAGGAGTGCAAAAGGGGTTTTTCTAAAGTTAATAGTCAACTATTGCTGCTATGAATTTTTCTACAGACTTTCTATTTGCATGAAAAAGAGTTGACAAGGATAAAGACTTCAGAAAAATTGTTTGAATAAATAAATAAATAAAAAGCTGCTTGGTAGAATATTTCATTTGGTCAGAGGATTGGAAAAAAACAATTCAAGGTAAGGGTAAATCAAGAAAAATCTGTAAAATTATAGTATTTTAAATTATTATCTAAAAGCTAAACCAAGACATGGTTTAGTTACTGTTCACAATGCGATAAATTACTATGGACTACAATAATAAAACTCATTTTTCAGATCAGGTCGGGTCGGTTCAGTTTGTTCGGCTCACCGGTCTATTTTTTTTGTTCTTTGCACAGTAAAATATCAATTTTGTCTCTCGAAAAAGACATAAATTGCAATTTTCTGGAGGGGTCACACGGTAATTGCCCATTTTTGGTGCGGTTCGGTCCGGTTCGGGCAACCGGTTTATTGAATTTTTAATATTTGTTTGCACAGTAAAATAACTATTATGTCCCTCGAAAAAGATAAAAATCAGGTCTAGCCGAGAGAGGTGCCACGAGCATTTTATATTTTTTGAAAATGGCTAAATATAGATATGTCCCCAATAAGATAAAATTTAAGAGTTGGTTGCAGGGGTGTCCAGGTAATTTACCATTTTTTATATTTTCAATTTCATCCTTCCATGCAAATTTATTATAAATCCTTAATATTTTCGGTACTAAGTTTGATTTCTTACAATTTTATCCTTCTATGCAAGTTAATTATAAATTTCAGTTTCATTTCGGTCCCAAATCTTTTAATTTCAGGTTTTGTTTTAGATTATTTCATTTCAATGTTTTGATCGCTTCAGTTTTATTTTTGAAATTAAATATATTATTTAAAGTATGTCAAATTAATTATATATTTGCATATTTATGTCAAATTAAAATATGTTAAACTAATTATATGTTATAATATTTATTGAATATTATCGCCTCAGAATATATATAAAGAGAAGAAAACATGACCTAGGATTTTTTGAAGAAAAAACATTAATATCAATATTCTTATATATATTTAATATAATAATATAATGAATAAATCGGATAAAATTAAAAAAAATTGGCTTTGAATTTTAATTTTGTCCTCTTTTTTAAAAATTTATTTCTTAAAAAAAATTACAATATTTTGGTTTTTAATATTTCAGATCTAATATTACTGGGAAAAAAATACAACTAAAAAAATTTCACAAATTTACCTAGATTTAAAAAATATGCGAGTCACTTCCTGTTTCAATTACACTGTTCGTTTTAGACGGCAAATAAGTCATTATAGCACACAAAAATTTTGGTTTTTTTCTAAAAAAATTACAATATTTTTATGTACAATGTGTCATATCTAATATTACTGGGGAAAAAATACAACTCATAAAAAAATATAACAAATTTACCTAGGTTATCTACAATTAAAAAATATGTGAGTCACTTCCCGTTTTGATTAAAATGTTCTTTTTAGACGGCAAATAAATAATTATTGCACGCAAAAAAATTATGTTTATTTTTAAAAATAAATTACAATATTTTTATTTATGATGAGTCAGGTTTAATATTACTGAGGAACAAAAGCAACTCATAAAAATAAAAATGACAAATTTACCTAGGTTATCTATAATTAAAAAATATACGAATCACTTCCCATTTCGATTATTCTATAAAGTATGTGAGACTAATTATATGTTTTAATATTTATTGAATATTATCGCCTAAAAATATATATAGAAAGAAAAAAAAATGACCTAGGATTTTTTTCTTGAAAAAATTTAATATCAATATTCTTAAATACATTTAATATAATGATATGATTAATAAATCTTATACAAATTATTTTGCCTTTTAATTTAAATTTGATGCTCTTTTGTTTAAGCTTATTTCTTAAAAACAAATTTATAATATTTTTATTTATAATATTTTAAATCTAATATTACTGGGGGAAAAAACAACTCAAAAAAAATTATAAATTTACTTAGGTTATCTACAATTAAAAAATATACGAGTCACTTTTCGTTTCGATTACACTATTCTTTTTAGATGGCAAATAAGTCATTATAGCACGTAAAAAAATTAAGTTCATTTCTTAAAAAAATTACACTATTTTTATTTTTAATGTGTCAGATCTAATATTATTGAGGAAAAAATGCAACTAAAAAAAACAGTTGACAAATTTACCTAGGTTATCTACAATTAAAAAATATACAAACCACTTCCCATTTCAATTACACTATTCCTTTTAGGCGGGGAAAAAATTTATACGTTACATATTTTGTCTATTATAATGTTACGAATGAAATATTTAAACAACTAATTAAAGCATTTAAAAAATCAATTAGTTTTCTACGTTGAAAAAATCCTAACGCAATGCGCGCGCAAGTATACTAATTATACCACGCAAAAAACTCATTTCTAGCATATTTGATCTATTGCAATTTCAGTGATTGAACATTAAAATAACTAATTATAGCACGCAAAAAATATGAGTTTATTTCTGGAAAATAAAATTACAATATTTTTATTTATAATATGTCAGATCTAATATTACTGAGGAAAAAATGCAACTCATAATTTTTTCTACCTATGTTATCTGCAATTACAAAATATACGAACCACTTTCCATTTCATTTATACAGATTTTATCAATTATAATTTTACTAATTTAATATTAAAATAACAAAATACAATACATATAAAAACAATTAATTTTCTACATAGATAAAAAAAACCCCGGCGCATCGCGCGGGCAGTTCGCTCGTATTTTACTATAAATAAGATCAATTTTTTGGCTTCACGACCTTGGTGATGAGAGTTAATCTTATTGTTCTAGTACAAGATATGTCTCTCATTACATGTTAATTTTTTTGCATAATGGTGCGTGATTATTGGCAGTTTTTGGTGCAAGAATTAAAATTGCTTAATGAAGTATTGATTGAACACTGCTAGACTCTTTTGTTTAATGTTACTTCATGTAGCATTTGGTGAAAGTGGAGGAATATTACTAGCTACTATACAAGTTTTTTGGGAGGTAATACTGAGCTATTTGTGTATGCACGGTTCAGATGGCAAATTGTCTCTACGACGAACTAAAAATTTATTGGTGCTCAATTGACAGTTGATATGGCAGAGCCAATGTCATTGCGTTTTCGATGTGTGAATGAATGGCAACGACGGAAGGAAATTGATTTCCTGACACAAGGGGCAGCCATTTGATTCCCTTCCACGTTGTCGCCGTAAGTGCCCCAAGTTTCTTGGGGCCATGTTGACCTTCAGGCCTCGAGTCCCACAAGTCTTCCATGGACTTTGCTTTTGTTGCTACCTTGAAGACATGTTATTAGGCCATGTTCTAGACAACCGCACAACTTCGATGTTAAACTAGGTCATACAGATGATCTGTTCGGGTAATCGATGATGTCTCTTGTTCCTAAGAAAGACGTCCCTAAACGCAGCAATCTGATGTTTTTTTCAGCTGGATCAGCACCATTGAACACGCGGTAATTTGCATTCTGTTCTGTTTGTAGTCCATGTAGTGCTAACCCGAGTAAGAAGTCTCCAAGTAGCAAAAGGCTTGATTGAAGTTTAGATCAAAATAATGGTGATTAGCATTAGGCATATAAATAACATAGCATTTAAAAATAAATCCTCACTCCATGACAAGCGCCACTAAGACCAACGCCATGAGGATATCACACCTACACTAAGCCTCATAATATACCTATCATTAAACAAATTATATACAATTACAGAGCATATCATACGCTTGCAAAGTATATCATCATTAGATGAAAATAAAACAAAAGTTTGTAATACTTATTATATTATTAAAAATCCAAACTTTAAATAGAATAGTGTAGTAGTGAAGTAGTCTTAAGATATCAAATCAAGCTTAAGAAGATAGTCCTGGTTAAATGTAGGATTATGTATATTAATAGAACCCCTAACCCTACTGGTATAAATTAAGTAAGCAGGTCATTGCACATTTCTTCCTGTTTAAGTATGATATAATCCTCAATCTCGTATCGTAGGATAATTACAACTGACTTTCTTTGCAACAAAATTATAATCTTCAGTTCGAGTTTTCCTACAGAAAAAAAAACAGAGAGAGAAGAAAGAAGCATGGGCAAGAGGGTCATCATCTACTCCTGGAATGAAACTTGGAAAGCGATAGATCATGTCAGAATCCAAAATCATGGAGGATGCTTCCTTGGCCCTTACCTTCCGAATGTTGC
This sequence comes from Salix brachista, assembly GCA_009078335.1. Classification (NCBI taxonomy): domain Eukaryota; kingdom Viridiplantae; phylum Streptophyta; class Magnoliopsida; order Malpighiales; family Salicaceae; genus Salix; species Salix brachista. The sequence continues at coordinate 3,701,139 of CM018580.1, read as the reverse complement.
ACTGGTCAAGAACAATTAACTAAATTACAGTTTCATGGTTTAACTCTTTATTTAGCTGATGGAAACCCCAGTCTAAATTTAGATAGAGGTTCAGTTAAAATGAATGGTTAATAAAAATATTCAAAGCAAAAAAATGAAGAAAAATAAATAAATTTGACGACTAATGGAACGCAAAAATACCGTTCACTGAAAATATTATGCACATTTAAATTGATGATGAAGATAGTGTTGCTCCGAGTGCAGCTAATACGGATTCTCTTGTCATAAGAACTCAACCAAAACTAGTACAAAATACCATAAATGATCTCAGGCTCGTAGGCTCTCAGAAGACTAGCAGGATATATGCTTATTTTTCATTTGATTTAACCACTAAATCTCGGTGGCAGAACTTCAATCCAGGTCCATCCATTGCTCAAGCAGCCGACTGAAATTGTATCTATCTATCTATCTATCTATCTATCACTTGATTTCAAACTAGACCCTTCCTACCGGTGAAAGGGGTGGATATGAGACGTATCTTGCAGGGGCCTCACCTACAATTCCATTTGGAGCCCTTGTTCCATCATTTTGCGACAGTATTGTTTCCAGGGAAGTTTTTTCTCCGAACAAGTTGCTAGATTCTGACATCTCACGTAGTTTTTTACCATCTAGAACTGCTATACAAAGAGAGAATGCTTGTAATGTTGAAAGTGGTGTATTGAACTCGACTGAGTAGATCCCCTCCTTGAAAGGGACCATGATGAAGACAGGTTGGTTCTCTTCTCCACACTGGATAAATATTGATTACGAGAAAGAGATGTAAGTTGACGATTACAGGTATGAGGTACAATTAGTTGGTCTAAGCAACAGGACAAAGAATATACCTGGGAGACGAGCTCAAATTTATCCATTGCTGAATAGGCTTTGGTTGGACTTGATTTCTTATTAATTTGATTCTGGTTGACAAGAATCCTAAGCTTGCAACCCAAATCCCAGCCTCCACAATCACATGATCCACCTGATCTCCAACGTTGGAGCAATGATGAAGGTCCTCCTTTATTTGGTAGACTGTGACTGCCACTTGGAAGTATGACTGTGGTATTGATAAGGTTTTGACTGCCAAGGATGGGCTGATTCTGTACATTACCAGAGGTAGAATTACACCTCACCTCTGACAAATTATTGCACTTGTTAGTACGATTGCCATCTCTGATGGTGCTTCTATTGATTACTTCAGGGATCTTGACAACAATGGCAGCTAGCTCCTCATTAGGCTGAAAATCTAATGTTTGCTGCTGCTCTGCCCTTTGTAGATCCATGGCAAACAAAACAAACTCCCTCGCAAAAGATTGTGCCATATAGTTTTGGCTAGTCAGATTGGAAAACTGAGAACCAGAAACCTTCAACTGGGCAACAACATTGGGTATATAGTCATGACCTTTGCCTTTGCCACCTTGATTTATCCATCTCGCATTCTTTTTCTTGGCTTCATGAATGGCAAAGAATGTGTACATGCAGCTGTAGTCATCCTCCCTTGATGCACTCAATTTCTTCCTTGTGGCTGCAAGAATGTCGCGTTCATTGTCAACAGCGAAAGTGAACATAGGTTGGCCATTCTTAACTGCAACTCGGAGAAGGGCTTGAAATGCTGAAGATGTGTGTTTCTTGTCCTTGGATGAATCACTGACACTGATTGTGCAGGGAGTGATCTTATCTGATTTGACTTTCCCAAACTGAGCAGTTCCAGGCATACAATCTAAATGAACACTGGATGATTTGCGGACTTTATCTGTTGATATAGAACCTCTCTGCAATTGCTCTACTGAAGGATGGAAGTTTGTTGCCTTTGGCTTCAGCATTGGGTCCAGTAACCTTCTCAAAGGGCTTGATCGTGCTCTAATTGTAGCATTTTGCATATCACTACTTCGGTTTTCCTGGCACGTGGAAGCCATAGCAATCTCTGAACCAGATTGTGCAAAATTACTAGTTGAGCTCAATTGTGGTTTAGATGAACCCTCCTTGGAGCTTAAGTTTTTGCTTATCTTGCTCATACCACTGCTGAGTCTGCGAAATGGTGATGTGCTTCTTACTTTTTCGGCTGCTAAATTGCTCGTTTTTTTATCTGCCACAGAAGGCTCTTTTGAACTTGAATCAATCAGCATTACAGTTGGTTTTTCTACTTTGGAAATTGTATCTCGAGATGGACTCATTCTTATTTTGACTTGATGTGGTACCGATTTAGAAGAATCAGGCAAAAAACTGGTCTTTTCTGCATCTATTGAGCGGCATTTTCTCTCCAGGTGTCTGCCATTTTCACATGGCACTGGGCTTGAATGTGGGACATCAGAACAGACTGGTGGACAGAAATTTTCCGTTGGCATATCTGCAAGGCTCCTTTGATTTGCTGCTTCTTCCTTTTGGCCTGACATCATTGTTAAATTATGGGACACTCCAGAATCAGTGCCTTGTGGGGAAACTCTTGGTATAAGACGAATTAATCTTTCATTTGTTTGGTCAACATTCGCCTTCTGTTCTTGCAATATCTCTGCTCTCTTCAAAAAATCACCCTCTGGTGGCTTTGGAGTTGCCTTTGTCTTTGTCTTCATTTTCGCCTTCGTACACTTCTGCCCTTCATGATGTAACCCATTAGCCAAAGTTCCACTTTCCAGATTAATCATTGGGCCTGTATCTTTTCTATTGCACTGGTCAAGAATGATTTCTGGATGGTTTTTGGCAAACAGCTGATCTTCTCTGGTAAACTTTGCTCTCTTTCTCTCACAGCTGGTCTGGGATCCTTTGACATCTTGAAACTTATCAATTCTTTCTTTGACTGGAGAATTGCCTTTGGTGGAAGATGACATCAGATGAGATTGTAGTGAAGGGCGACATGTCCTTTGATGACCCGGAGAGCAACTCTGGCCTCCACTAGAATAGGCAGATGATCCTTCTGTTGATAAAGGTGAGGAAGAGTCACTGCTTGAAAGTGAGTGCCTGCTGCTTCTAGCTGGCATCTGTCTCTGCCTGCACTGCCACTTTTCTAGCCTGCCCCAGTCAAGGACCCCAACATTCAAAACCTTCTCTTGGCGGGTTTGCCCTCTTTCCAGATAACTTGGCAATTTAGACATATATTTCACCAGCTCCTCTTCCTCAATTGCCATCCTACACTGCTTCTGATGATTCGTCAAAGGCTTGGAAGAGAGGTTATCTCCTTTTTTTGTAATTTCACGATGGAGATCAGCATACGACAAATTAGGCTTCCCTGGTTTCAAGTTCTCCATCATGTCCACACTTTGCCTTGCTTGGGAAGTTACAGTCTTCTCAGCAGTTCCCAATGATTGCTGATTCCTGAAATTCTTTTTCAGCCTTGAGTAGTCTTCCATAGATCAAATAATTTAATCGGATACCAGCTGAATCTCAAGTGCAGACTAGGCCATACAGTTTTCCTCTTTACTTTCTCCCCTCTCAATATGAAGGCTCTGATATGCTTCTACAGTTGCAATTAAATCACATTGACCTGGCCAATCCGAAGATAAGAAAGAAAAACTGAGCATAGATCACACTCAAAGATTTATTAATGGTTTGAAAAGCATATTAAAACAACAAAAATGCTAATATAAGAAACAGCACATTATGAAATCTCACATAAGCATATTAACTCCAGTTTTCATTAGTGATTATCCAAAAGTATCTCACAAACATAGAGACTTCCCTGTTTGTCCATGAGTTGGTATAATCATCTAACACAAACGGTTAAAATACTAACTTTTAATTTCCAAGAATAACAGGGACTGAATTCTAACCTAGAAGGTGACAGAAATTGCGAGCAAAAGCATATCACAAGCTAGGTGACATGATCCATGAATGCAAGCAGCTAATGGGAGGAATCCATTAGAGCACGGCAGTGGGTAGTTAACATATTATGCTCAGTCAATTTTCCTTTTCTTTACTTAACATTCCAGAATCCAACCAACAGGTGCCAGAAACTGAAAAGGCTATTAACCACACAACGTGGCATGATCTTATCAGGATGACAATAAAGTGATTGTATTCTGATTTCCATGTAAGTGAGACTTGCCTCTGTACTCCTTTAATGATTGATGGGGGAAAAACCAGATTCCTATAAAGGGAAATCCTACAGATATGCGCCCCTCTTATTTGACCTCAATAATTGACAAAATAACTATTCGGCTGGTTTGGTTAATAGCTGATAATGGTGACAAAATTTTGTTTTATTTGATGTTTTTCTCCTGGTCAAATAATCTTATATTAACAACGTGACACGTTATGATTTATACAGATAAACTACAACATGAACATTGAATCAAGATAAATTCAAAAGAACTAAAAAAAAGCTCTGTCAATTGATCTAAACCTTCATGATTTGCACAGCATGAAATTGAAATTCGATGCGATAAGACAAAAGACAATACCAAGACAGAAACAAAAAAAAAAAACAGAGAACTGTGGTCCATGAAAGCCATTTAGCGATCAAGCGAAATCGACCTGTCATCTTCTTAGCTAACTGGCTTGTTGCCTCGCCTAATGCAAAACTAAAAGGACAAAGATCCCCCGCTATTCAAAAGTAAAACGCACTCGTTTTAAAAAAATACTAAACACTAAGGCCTCATTATTTCTTAGATTGATAATAAGCAAGGGCGAATTTACTTAAGAGGAGTTTTTCTTTCTCTTTGACTCAACTTTACTAGAATTAAACAGTGCACTGTTAGCTTAAACTTATCCAAAAGGGCTAAACCTTGCCTAATTTCTCACACTTTCACTCTAAGTTCATCTTAAAGTTGCAAATTCTGAACTAAAAGAAGAGCATGGAACATGTTGAAACTTTGAAGTAAACACAAAAAATTACTGGCAAACAAAATTTTCTAGGAAACCAAACAGGAAGCGGTGAAATTAGATGAGTTTAATCACTCGCACGAAGAGAATAACGCATACCCAATTCATGTTTGGAAATGCAGAGCTAGAAGGCACCATTAACAGCACCAGAAGCCTCTCTAACACAGTGCAGTACGTGTCGGTGCTGGCTTGATCCAGGAAGCTAACAGAGAGATCAGAGAGCTAGAAAAGAAAATACTGATGCCTTCCCCTTTATGAACTCCAAGCCATAATATAAAGAAGGTAAAAAGTGATGAAAAGTACAGCGAAACAGAGAGAGAGCTTTTTAGAGAGAGAGAGACAGTGCGAGTTTGTGTTTTTTGCTGGAGCTCGTTTGCTGAGTCAAAGCGAGGGCAAGTGATTTCATCAAACGGTCAGAAAAATGTGAAAGCAGAAGATGATGAGATCAGGCAGTCACAATCAAGATGGCGCGTAATGGGATGTTCGTGGTCCCTACTTGATACCTTATTTATTTGTTTTTTCTGCTTTCTATCGATGCAGAATGACATGTGAGAAAGCTTGATGTACCTAGCCATGCAAGTGGTGGGTCCATGTATATATATATATATATATATATAATTTTACCCATAATTAAAAATTGCTTTTCAGTGAATAAATTTCTTTATAAACAAGATATTAGGATGGCATTTTTCATACCGGCATTCAGCATTCAGCTTTTTCCAAGTCATTTTCTTAGTTTATATATAACAGGATTTGAAGATTATTTATTTATAATTTGTATTATAAAAAACGTGCTTAGCCATCTAATCTTTCACTTTCTCTCTTGAATTTTTCTTTCTTTGATAGAGAAAAAAAAAGATAAAATATAAAAACAAACACTCAAACTTGCAATTATTCCTGTTGATTATCATATCATGACGCAAATGATATTATTTAATATAACATATCAATTTAATTGCAATGATAGGATTAGAGTGTTTGAAACTCGTTCCAAGCATGATCGTTTGAAGAAGTGGGGGTTGGCGAAAAACCAATTAAATTGAGAAAACCCAGAAAAATTAACTGGAAAAAAACTGATTAAACCGATTAATTTATAAAAAAAAAATCTTTTTGTCCGGTTTTTAGTTTTTTAAGTAAAAATTCGGTAAACTAGAACCAAACTGAACCGTTCAAATTAAAAAAATATATGTTATATTTTTTTTAGTTCAGTTCAGTTCAAATTTTTTGGTTTAATTTTATTTTGGTTAAATGGAAGAAGAGAAAACTTGCTTAAAGTAAAAAAAAAAAAATCAAACCAAAACTGGTCGGTTTAAACCTGATGCGGTTTTGGTTTCAGTTTTTTAAGTTACTTTTATCTATTTTTATGATTTGAATTTCATTTCAATACCCTCAAAAAAGAATTCAAAACACACAAAAAAATTTTACTATTAAAATTTAATTTGATTTTAAGAATTCCAAGCAGCTTAAAAATAACTCCAAAATGCCAAAGCATATCTTTTACAACTATAATATTATCTGGAAAAGAAATTCTGAAAGTGGAACTAAATACTCTAAATTCAAGCAACCTCTTAATGCTTTATTTGGTAGGGTTGGGCAGGAAGGAGGGTAGATTTATGCTTTGTTTTGTAATTTGTTTTTAAATATATTTTTAAAATATTTCAAATATTTTTTTTATTGTTTCTTAATGGTTTTAATTGTTTATATCAAAAATAAAAAAAAATCTAAAAGCATTATAATTATCTAAATTAAAAAAACATTACGTAAAAATACCATATACCAAGAGGTGCTTTGCTATTACAATGTTTGATAAAATTGATAGACGTGTCCTCGAATAATCAAAAATCTAATATAGGCAACTTGATCTTCTTATTTATTTATTTTATTTCTCTTACACATAAAAATTAATTTCACTTCTCTAATTAAATACAAAATATTAAACCAGTTAAAGGATACAAACTAGGAAGATTTTATTTATTATAACCTCTCTGATAGTGCGGCACATGTTATTTAAAAAAAAACAATTATTTTATTTTTAGCATCATTACATTAAAAATATTTTAACACAACTATTTAATAAAAAAAATTATAAAAGAAACATTTTTAAAAAATATGTCAATCATTTTTTAAATAAAAAAACATTGTCTTAGATTTGAGCTTGATAGCACGGTTACAAATCCTTTGAATGATTGTAACTCACTAGATCAGTGACCCGAACTATATTGCGAGTTTGGTCAAAATTTTATTTAATGTAAAATATGTTATTTAAATGTTGCCAATATTTTTTATAGTGGAGAAAAATTTATACCGTTCGAGAGTTGACTTGATTGACTTTGCGGGTTTAAAGACAGCATGAATGAGTTGTAAGAAACATAATTCAACTCTAATTGTTTTTCCAAGATAATATTTAAAATAACAACATATTACATTAACTTTTATCGACCCTGATTAGCATGTCAAAATTCATGACTCGGAGAAAAAACTATGGTGACCCTATAGAAAACAAATCGAAATAAATTGTGAAATTTAATTTTCAATCAACCACCGAATATTAAAAATAAAAATAAAAATAAAAATATATGAGTTAACATGTCAAACTCATGATCATAGTTACAAGACTGAGATGACCTTGTAAGAAAACAAATTAAAATAAATAATGAAGTTTAATTCTTAGTTAGTTAAGTGTTAAAGAATAAGATTAAAAAAACAATCAAAAAATAATTTATTGTTGGGACCGACATGATTGATTAGGAATTGAGCTTTATAATATCTTTTGAATTTTTTTTTATGGTGAATGACTTATAGCCCGAGTTATGATACTTAGATAACCTATTAAAAAAATTGAAAAAAATTGATTTAATGGGAGTTAAAATACCAAAACTCTTGAACTTGCTCATTACACCAAGATATACTTTTAGAAAATAAATTAAAACAAATTATAAAGTTTATTTTTTCAGTCAATTTAATATTAAATTATAAAATTATAAGAAAAAAAAAACACAAAAAACAATTCGAGTCAACTCAGGTAAACATGTCAACCATTATTTATTGGTCATGGAATTAAAATAAACTAACAAAATAAATCATGAAATTTAATTTTCAATCAACTAAAAAATAATATTAAAAGAGAGAAAAATCAATACGATCCGGTTAGCTAGTGAAACTCGGGTCTTCATATTATGAAAATAAAAAAGCTCAATAAAAATAAATATAATAATAAAAAATGAGTAAAAAAATTAAAAGGGAAAAACAACTATTGCAAACAATGCGTCGAGAAAACCATTTATTCCTTGTGTGGATTGATTTACAACCCTTCGTTTACCTGAATTAAATGATTTTCTGACAATCGATACAGAATTGATGGAATGGCAAATTGAAAATTTCTCCCGTGCGAACGCAGTACCCCTCCCCTCTTTATTATATAGTCTGTGGGGGAAATCAAAGGACATTTCTTGGTGGCATTTTTAATTTTTTAAATCATATTCATCAATTTAGGCAAAATAAAAAAATGTGATTCTCAAGGTATTCGTGGGATATGGATACCTCGTTCATGGTTAAAATTTAGGTAACACTCTTCTGGACAGTAAGGGGTGTTTGGAATTACGGCTGGACTGTAATTTTATTTTTAAATTATTTTTATTAAAAATAAATCTTAAAAAATAACAATTTAGGGATTGTTCACTGTCCTGTTAGCGTACAGAGATTGTGATTTTTAGGCATATTCGTAGGATACCTGCTGTCCTGAGTGAGAGGTGAGTGGGCCACGTCATATTCTACGATGATTCTTGATGACGTGTACTAACTATTAAGGTGTATCCAAATCGGTAAATCCAATTTCTGAAAGATGATTCTGCTTTGATTAAAGGAAGTCGACAGGTGGAGTTCAAAAGCAGTGCTTTCACGACATAGAAAAGATAGGGTAAAAAACAGAGAGATAAAAGGTGGTGGGGTAAGTGAGACAAGAGAGAGAGAGAGAAGAATAAAAGGTATGATTGGTGGTGCTCTGCTTTTAAAACACACTTATTTTTATTTTGAGAGCACTATTTACCTCTTCATATTTTATATATATTTTATTATTTATAGAATTGCACACAACTCTTGTATAGATTGATAAGTTGCACAACAAGCTACATCGATGTAATATATCCTCTAAATTAATTTTTGTTAGCTGATTAAAAGTATATTTAGTGTATGTTTGGAAATGAGGTTATGGTTGTTTTTTAAAGTGTTTTTTTATTAAAAAATATATTAAAATGATATTTTTTTTAAAAAAAAATTATTTTTGACATTAACACATGAAAATGATCTAAAAACACGAAACACATTTAATTTAAGATTAAAAAATTAAAAAAAAAATTAATTTTTATAAAGGACTTTTCACAATAATATTGTGATAGTAATTGATTTTTATTGACGAGCTGTACAATTGACTGTAATAGTGATGTAGTATCTCCTTTATAAGCTCTTAATTATTCTTGTTAGCGGATTAAGACCATATTTAAGTATTGTGACAGAGATTTTTTTTTAATTTAAAAATATGTTTAAATAATATTTTTATTTTTTAAAAAAATATTTTGGATGTTAGCACATGAAAATAATATGAAACATGCAAAAGAAAAATTAATTAGAAGAAAAAAAGTAAAATATTATCAAGTTTTTTTCAAAAACATTTTAGAATGAAAAAAAAAACATACTATTATCAATATGTCATGGGATGCCTAAGGGTATGTTTGATAACGTGACTGAGATTGTTTTTTAAAATGTTTTTTGTTCAGAAAAATATTATAATAATATTTTTTATTTTTTAAAAATTATTTCTGACATTAGCATATCAAAATAATCTAAAAATATTAAAAAAAATTCACATCTATATGTGGATTTAATTAAGGGTTTCAGTACCTGTCCTCGTACATGGAGAATATTATTAAAAAAAAGAAAAGAAAAGTCATTTGACGTCTGAGATCCCAAAGGGTAAAAAGTGCCTGAAATTTCAAGGGAAGCATTGAACTCGCCTGCTAGATCATGTGTTATACACGGCGAGCTAGATCTCAGCTACTCTTTTTTTAATGGAGGTTTGGCTTTAGTAAACAGTACTTAGGCTAGCATCTATCGCCATTATTAAAGAACTATATATAATTAGATATAGTAGAAAACGCCATTGCTGATCATCGAAGAATCCAAAGTTATCAGTACCAGCAACGCACAAAATGCTGCGTGTTAACGGGGCCGGAGAGACTTTTGGAAGCTCTGGCCAGGATGATACGACGACGTCACAGGTTATATATTCCAAACCTTGTCCTTAATATTTAAATCTGAGATCAATGGCCAGCCACTGGCAGGTGTATATTTATTTTCTCTCTTTTCGCCATGGTTGCTTGACTTCATCGCATGAAAATCCGTGTCCGCCCAATAAATTAGCAGGCAGGGGTGTTTATATTTCAACGTGCAGGTGGCGATGGCTCCTTTCAGGCGGTTCTGTGCAGGACCCAGTGACGTCGTTTTTCTCTTGATTTGATCTGAAACTGAGTGGACGGGCGCATCATTAGGTGAGATCGTGGTTGAAATTAACGAGGCTGGATCATTATTGCAGTAAGTTTTTTTCAATTTGTTTTCAAAATCGAGGGGGAAAGAATGATAGGAAGTGACAATTGATTCTGGGTCTGAAACACATGATGCTCCCCAGGAACATTATGAGCGGAAAGTTGCCAAAATCTCCAGTCCATTAGCAAATATCTCTCCACCAAGTTCAAAAGCAAAATGATAGGCTTTTGGATGCTTATTATCGACTGTATCGTGTAATTAGCAAGGTTATCGATACCGTTTCAGTTGTCGTTCCGGTTTTTTTAGTGAAATGAAACGTTTCAGTTTCGGAGCGTTTTAGTGTGCCGTTTCGGGGTTGTACTGTTCATATATAATTATATATATATATATATAAAAAAAAAATTAAAATATTAATTTAACAAGTATAATTTAAATTCAAGATAAATTAACTTTAAATTATACAATACAAACACAAAGTCAAACAAATATAATCTCAAAATTAGAAACATCTCTAAAATTCTAAAATATCATGATAGTAAAATGTTCTAAAATAAAAGAAATATTATGATTTTGAGCCAGAATGGCACGGCCGGAACGGTATCGAGGCGTTCCGGCCAGAATTTAACGGGCCGGAATTAAAACCGAGACGAAAATGACACCGTTTCGTCTCGGTTTTTTTAATGGCACGGAACGTTTCGACCATTCCGCCTGGAATGGAGCGGAATTAACAAGCCTGGTAATTAGGGTTAAAATTGTTTTTTTAAATAATTTTTATTTTTTGAAAATCATATTTAATATTTTTACATGAAAATGATCTTAAAAAGAATGATTTCTTTAAAAGTGCAAAAACAAAGTATCAAGAACTTGCTGTGAAGCTCTTAACTCTTAAGGCCTGACTGAGCCTCGCAATTTTCAGCGATGCATAGTGTGAATGCTCAGCAGAGTCTTCACTGGAAAGAAACGACACCGTTGAAAAATAATCACCGACCAGGACCATATGTCTCGTATATCGAGGAAGCCCATGTTATTTCATTTATTTGTAACTCTTCTTATAGCAAGACTGCAGGAACAGTAGGGACAAATAACCTGTACGGATCGTTTACTGTTTAACTTCCCCCCTTCTTTTGAAAAGTGTGACCACTACCTAAGCACCGACACATGCAACCCACATGGCATTATCTTTTTGTAATAATATTTATATTTATAAAATTACTAAACTGAACAGTTGACAGCCAAATTATATATATAAAAAAAAACATAATGAAAATACAAAAAAACACTATAGTTTAAGGAGTACTTAAGTTATTTTAAGATACTTGGAAAGATGAGAATACAAAAACACTCGTGCACATCACTTTCAAAGAAAAATATTTAAATGTTAAATTATTCATTTCACCATGAATTATAAATATGAAAAGACTTATTATTACAAAAAGACAAGCAATGTGGGATTGAATAGCCCGTGCAAGCCTTCACCTAATCCATTTCCCTCATCATTCTTCATCATCATGTTTTGGGAACTAATCGTTTTATCTCAGAAAACACATTTTATAGGTTTAGATGAGCAATTAAAACCTCGGTTATCACAGATTCTTATGACTCAAACTCGAAACTTGTTGTTTAGATCTTAAGCTCTTTGACATCACGTCACGTCTGCAGGGGACTTTTGGAAACTAATCGCTGCTGAAAAAACCCAGTTTTCCTTTCATTGAATTCAGTTGAGAGCTTGAAACAGAGAGAGCTAGATTGTACAAGCTAATGTTATCTGCTGAAACAACTTCATTGATCTTGATGCGGTTTGCTGAAACTCTATATAGATTTTGAATCATGATCACTTCCATTGCCTGGGGTTTTCGCTAGAGAGAAAGCACACACCTGATAAATGAATGATCTTGTTCGTAGATGCTGCATGTGGATGAGTTGGACCAGGCCGCCGTAATGGCGTCGGCTCCATGGATCATTTGCAATCTTCCCATATGGTTTTCCACACCATTTCATGGTCTTGATCTTGAATGCTTCATTCTCTGCATTCAGATGCAACATTAGATTCCTAGCTGCAATGACCCGCATAAAGAGAAGATACAGGGAGTCCTCGGATCATTGCAGCCTTTTTCTGAATTTTGTTTAATCATTCTATTTGCCTGTTGGGAAATCTAGTTCACTGGTATACGTAGGCACAAAGTTAGAGGGGTGTTTTTCTTACTCTATATTTGTAATATATTTGGTTGTTTTTTCTTTTAAACATTCATTTCTAATCTATTTTCTTAATCAAAATCCTTTAAAAACACCTTATAAATCTTATTAAACCAATAGGTAATAATCACCTCAAACCCCAAAAACAACCTCAAGCCAAAAATCTTACTCAGCTTATATCTATTTTTAGGCACTTTAAAGTAAATAAAATATTTAATTTGACATTATATAAAACTATTTAACATAAAATAAACTGTTTTGACATTCCTAGCTATCGCAATGACAACTTTTTTTTTTAGGCTGGAATTCGGCTAGCTTTTTCCCTCTCACTCGAAAGAAACTAAAATGATGAAAATGAAGTTTGATATTGAAATTAATATTTCTAAAATTAAAAGGATCGATCACTTAATAACTAAAAAAGATAGGGGACTAATATGTACTTTCAAATAAATTTAAAAGTCATCATCTATTTTATATATGTTTTTCATATTAGTTCTCAGTCTTTCGATTCAACCCTCCCTCCCAAAAAAATGCAATTGAGTGTTAATTTTAGCTTAAAATGACTCAATTAAGGATCATATATGGAATTTAGAAAAAAACTTAAACACAACATAAGATTTTCAAATTCCATACAAAAAGCCCTAAGGATTTTTGCTTAACATAAGCTTTATACAAAAATATCCAATTATAAATTTTCATATAGATAAGTATGGCATTTAGGTCATATCATTTATGGAGAGTGACTAAAATTGGACCTTAAAAAAGGTGAAGCCATAGATAGATGGCCTATCCCTAAAAACATAAAGTTTATTAATGAATATTATATAGGGCTTATTAAGGTATATAAATAAATTATAGGCTAATTAACTAAGATTAAAAAAAGGAATTTATTTGGGATAAAAGGGTTGTATAGTTTTCAATGGATTGAAAGTTGTTGTTAGCTTACTAGTTTTGGCCTAACCAACTTCATTATTTTTTTTATTGTAAAGTGTAATGTTTTAGAAGAAAGAATATAAATAGTTTTGATGTAGGAATGGAGACCTATAACCTACTTTAATAAAGAGTTGAAAGAAAAAAAAATACATATTTTCCATTTATATATAAAAAAAATTGGTCATAATAATGATAATTAAAAAAATAAACACCTTATGTCTTAGGACAATATTTTAGGATTAAAACAAATTAATAAGTTTAAAATACCTATTAAAACAAAATATAGATACCTTAACCTAATACAAATACATCACTAAGGTAATTAAATATAATTGTGGTAGAGTATAATGTTGGGGAAAAACATAATAATTGATTCATCATCCAAGAAATAATAGTTGATCTTAAACATGAGTCACTACAACACTCTTAGTTAGCTAGATAGTTGATCTTAAATCTAGTTGTGATATTGATCCTAAAGTACAAGCAATATTATAAAAAAAAGAAGATAAAACCCTAGATTCCAAGAAGTTTAAGAAACAAAGTGGAATAATAATATTCAAAGGTAAAATTTACATAAGCAAAACATATACCCTTAAGCCAATTATTCTACAATACATTAATTAATGAAATCCAATTAAGGTCATTTAGGTTATGAAAAAATCTTAAGGTAAATAATGATGGATTTTTATTAGGCTGGTATACAGTATGAAGTAGAAAATTATGTTAATGTAAGTTTGCCAACAAGCTAAGTCGAAAAACATAAAATCTTTTTATATTATTATTACTCATATTAATAGTATAGAGATAAAAAAACTATTACACATCTGATCCTACTCGAGGTTATTTACAATTATACACCACCCAACCTAACTAATTACATCTCATAAATCACCAAAAATACAAAAGTAAAGGCATTAATTAAGGATAAATAAAACAATATTACAAAATATAAAGATGAATGTATACAGAGCTTAAGATAGGAAAAGGAATAAACATAAAAAAACTAAAAGATATAAATTTTCAAGTAGGAAATTAGGTTTACCTCAAATACCAACCATATTGCTAAATGAGTATGCAATAAAGAAGAAATCGGAAGTTAACATTTACCTATCATGAAGCGTTTCAAAATAAATCAAGGATAAAAAACGTAGCTTATCACCTAGATTTTCTAGAAGGAACCAAAGTTGATCCAACCTTTCATCTCTATTATTAACAGGATAATGATAAGACAATCAATCTCAAGATTGAACCAAACCAAAACCTATAGAATTGCTAGGTAAAGATCTAAATAAAAGATTTCAGTTTGCTAGGAAGGTTAAAATTACAAAAATTCTATTTGGGTGGAAGAACAATGGCTTAATGACACATACCTTTTATCTTGAGGTCAATGTTTTATTAATAAGTGAATATAATAATCTTGACAGTCTTTGATAAAGGTGAAGAAAAAGATATAGGGAAATATTTTCTTTGAAAAGTTGAGAGAGGCTTTTGGAAGATGATAAGGTTTAGAAATGAACGATTTATATCCTCGCGCTCCGCCGCTAGGATTAATTTTTTTTTTGTCTAGTTTTAACATATATAATTTCTTGTTTTGTATTTTGGTTTTTATTCTTATATTTTTTGGTTTAGTTTTGATCCCTTGATTTTTTCGGTCTTTCTGAGATAGTTTTTAATTTTTTGTTTGCATCTATACATCTCTGCTCTTAGTTTAGATTTTTAATTTTTATTGTTATTTTTATTTGTATTAAATGCAGCTTGTGTTAAAAAACATAGTAAGTTTAGCTTTGGTGGTGTAAAATGAGAGGAAAACTCTTTCTTATACATGTATAGTTAAACGTGAAATGTTTGAAACACCACGCATGTAACTCTTCCATTTTGTCTTATTTGAGGCTACAAAGGTTATTTTATTGTGCACTGAAAATGTAAAATTACCGGGACACCCCCACTGACAATTCTTGGTTATTGTCTTATTTGAGGGTATTATGGTTATTGTATTGTGCACAGAAATGAAAAAAATTGAAAATACACATGATATCATGACATTATTTTAAACGCATTTTACATAATAAAATAAATATATAAAAAATTAGTATACATTTTTAGACTTTCTACAACGCCGCACGCGTCGTCCGAAACGTGCGTAAGCTTGGAACTTGACGGTGCACCCATAGTACCGCGACATAAAATATAATTAAAATGGTAAATTACCAATACACCTCTATAACTAACTCTTGGATTTTGTCTTATAGAGGGGTATATACGTATTTATATAACTCGTGGTGTGCGTCAGCTGACCCGGATACCCCGGTTATCAAAAACAAATCATTCTTGGGATTAGTCGTGGTGCGTTTAAGTTGGCCCGGAGACCCCGGTTATAAAAAAAATGTATAAGTGGGAAAAAATACCAATACACCTCTATAGCCAACTCTTGGATTTTATCTTATAGGGGGTATATACCTACTTATACAACTCGTGGTGCGTGTCAGCTGACCCGGACACCCCGGTTATCAAAAAACAAAATGAGTCTAGGGATTAATAGTGGTGCGCGCGAGCTGACCTGGACACCGCGATTATAAAAAAAAAATAGTCTGGGGATTAGTCGTGGTGCGCTTAAGTTGGCCCGGAGAACCCGGTTAAAAAAAATGTATAAGTGAAAAAAAAAGTATAAGCGAGAAAGCATTGTAGTAATCCATAGTGTTTTGTGATAAGTGAAAAAAAGAAGAAGAAAAAGAAGTTTAAGCTGGTCCGGAGACCCCGGTTATAAAACAAATGTATAAGTGAAAAAAAACAAAAAACAAAAGTATAAGCGAGAAAACATTGTAGTAAGAAATAGTGTTTAAAAAAATCGGTTCAGGGATTAGTCGTGGTGTGCTTAAGTTGGCCCGAAGACCCCAATTATAAAAAAAACAAATTGTATAAGTGAAAAAACAAAAAAAGTATAAGCATGAAAAAAATTTGTATAAGTGGAAAAAAAAAGATAAGCGGGAAAGCATTGTAGCAATCCACAATGTTCTGTGAGAAGAGCTACAGTGCTTTCCCCACACCATTTATATAGATAATTAACTATGTAACCTATGCTCTACCAAGGGTCAAATAAAAAGCGAAAACAATAATGTTCGAGTGACGAAAGCATGTTTTAAAAGAGAAAAACCAATATTAAATGATGATAAAAAAATATAAAAAATAAATATCAACTTGTGTTTAACCCATTAAACATATAACCTGATTCATTTGACTAAAAGCAAAAAAAATGAAAAATCTTGAAGTATAATTTTCAACTAATCAAAAATTGAAAGATAAAAAAAAACACTCACATACAAAATGAAAAAAAAAATTATATGAAGAAAAAAAAATTGAGCCTACCCATGTCAACCTACCATACTCACTAATCAAGTTATAAAATGGAGATAACTCGATGGAAAACAAAACAAACAATATCACAAAACCTTTTTTTTTTTAATAAAAACTAATGTTGAAAAAAAGAAGTAAAATAAAAACCTGATGTTAATCCTTGTCCCGAGCCATTTTATTGGAAGCACTGAAAATGAAAGAAAAAAAAACATGAAGGCCACCTTTGTTGTTGTATTTCTTTACAAAATTGGCAAATCTGCAAGATAGAGCCTAGATTTGTTGCAAAATCACCGATATGATAGACATAAAGAACGAAGATGTGTAATGAACGAAAAATCATTTTTATTTTAGATTAAAAAATTAAAATATTTTTCATTTGTTGAAAACATCAGGATTAGAACTATTTTTTTATATAAAAAATAGAAACCATAATTTTTAATAGTCATCTTAAAATTTTATATTTGTAGTAATATGATTGCCATATATCATTTTATTTCATTCAAATTAAAAATCACACAAAAATATCCAAAAAAATAATAATTATTAAAAAATTTAAAAAAAAGGTCGAGCTAACCTGATTAAGCTGTCAAGCATATAAGCTAGATCATGAGATTACTATTTTAAAAATAAAAATAAAAACAATGAAACCCTATTTTAAAAATAAAATCAACACGAGTAATGAAATAGAAAAAATAAATAAGTATAAAAAAGTGATGTAAACCCATGTTACTTTATAAAACTCGGATCATTTGATTTTGGACCGAGGGTGAGGATTTACCCCCACATGTTTTAGATTTACCGCTGATG
The DNA here is from genome assembly GCA_009078335.1 of Salix brachista. Classification (NCBI taxonomy): domain Eukaryota; kingdom Viridiplantae; phylum Streptophyta; class Magnoliopsida; order Malpighiales; family Salicaceae; genus Salix; species Salix brachista. The sequence goes on along the minus strand of CM018580.1, from coordinate 3,683,487 downwards.
GTGAGGATGAAGCGGGAAGGGATCCATGGATTTCATCAAAAACCATTGGAGTCTGACGTGTATCTGGGAGCTCAAACGACAACGTTGTGGGATAAGGAAGACAGTAATATTTTGGGCGCCAAATAAAGACCAAGTCCTGCCAAATTACCCCACGTCATGTATCTGGGAGTTCAAGTTCAAGTGCTTATCCCACGTCACCGATTAGCACGAACCGAACGTGCTAGAAGCCAGACTCTGGAATGTTCTCGCTCACAGTAGCCCGCAAAATACTACTGGAAAGTACTAGAACACCCCTGCCCCTTCCCTGTATCTGCTACAAATACCCTTCTCCTCCTCCTCTTGTTTATCCACAACATTATTGAGTTGAAAACAAACAAAAGCAAAAAATCTCTTTCAGAAGCTCTATATCGGATATAACACTACCGCCACCTTCTTGCAGTTCATGATGTCGATGATCCCAAGTTTCTTTGGCAACCGAAGGAGCAGCTTCTTTGATCCTTTCTCTCTTGACGTTTGGGACCCTCTCAAGGACCTCCCTTTTCCTTCCCCTTCCTTCCCTCGCGATGAAAACTCTGTTTTTGTTAACACTCGCATTGATTGGAAGGAAACCCCAGAAGCCCATGTTTTCAAGGCCGATCTTCCAGGCCTCAGAAAAGAGGAAGTGAAGGTTCAGATTGAAGATGATAGAGTTCTCCAAATCAGCGGAGAGAGGAATGTCGAGAAGGAAGACAAGAATGATACCTGGCATCGCGTGGAGAGGAGCAGTGGCAAATTCATGAGGAGGTTTAGGCTGCCTGAAAATACCAAGATGAATCAGGTCAAGGCTTCGATGGAAAATGGGGTTCTCACGGTGACCGTGCCCAAGGAAGAAGCAGTCAAGAAACCTGGCGTCAAGAATATTGAAATTTCTGGTTGAAATCTGGTGTCTGATGTCAGTTCTGGGGTCGATGTGTTATTATTAGGATGAAAGAGTAGCACTGCGTTTGCTATCTGCCTTGAAATATGCCATGTTTATGCTGCTGTTTTTCAGGTCGAGGTGTGTGGTGATGGGTCAGTTGTGAAGTGATGATAAATAGCTGAAACTAATTTGTATTTTCTGTGACGTGATCTAGCTCTCCAATTCCATTTCTGTGCTGTTTGATTTCCAGTGTTTTAGAGATTACTAGCTGAGATGCTTGATTCCCAGCGAACATTAGGGAATAAAGATGTTATGGAGCGTGAGTAATGAACAGGCAGGGCAAACCTGATAGCTAAATTCTTTTGCGATTTACCGAGTTTCAACAATGTGAAAGAAGCTTTGGATTTCCGGCGCTGCAATGTATATAGGGAATCAATCGCAGCCATCGGATAATATATTAAAATGATATATTTTTTTATTATTTTAAAAAATATTTCTAATATCAATCCACCCCAATAAAAATAAAATTTTATTTATAATTTTTTCAAAAATATTTTTAAAATGTATTACCCAGAAAACACGTTATGAGCAAACATCTCAAGCAGAAAACATCGATATTAAACGCCATGTCGTGAGTTGTTTTCATATTTGGGCAGGTTCTAGAGCCAATTATTTGAGTAAGATAATTTTTAAAATTTTATTTTTTATTTAAAATTAATCTTTAGAATAATTTTTAAAAAATATTATTTTAATATATTTCTAAATAAAAAAAATATTGTTAATATGATTCGGGAGCACGATGCCGCTTAGAGCATCTCCAGCGGAGAGTGCCATTTTGGAGAGGAAAATCTTCAAAATGGCACTTTGTATAGTGTAAAAATGGCATTTTTGTTGATGTGTGCTCTAGTGATAAAAATCATTTTGAAGAGCCATTTTTTTTATATTATTTTAAATATAATGCAATTATTTTGTATATATTTTAATTATACAATTAATAGGAGTAAGTTATATAATTAAATAATTACTTTTAAAAAAACTCTCCAACAATATAATTATTAATTTTATAGTTATATTTAAATTAAAAAAAGAATTTAAAATTAAAAACCTAAAAATATTGAAAATTCCGCCAAATCGTCATTAGCACATAATTTGCTAAGAAACAAGTAAGATAAAGAGGGAAACTTGACAAACTAACCTGTGATGCATTAAAGGCAACTCAGGCCATTCAAGATCAGTGCAAAGAAAGAATCATAATTTGCCTAAAACTACTGCATGGCAAACTCAAATAAGTCTGATTTTGTTGTTATGGCAATCTCATTTCACTGCGTTTGCGATAGTGAAGACTCATAACTACAATAATTTGGCTAATAAATCCTAGAAAAGAGCAATGACAAAGCATCCTAATGATAACCAGATCATAAGAAAACAGCAAATTAAACACAATCAAAATGCATACCAAAAACTTGCAAGTTTCATCAAATTGAAAATTAATCAAAAGTCAATACTTCAAACACAGCAAGATTTCTCAAGTGGGACTCTCGTGAGTTCCTTACAAAGCAGTATCAGATACATTCTCTCCTTAATGAATTCTCCAACGAATTAAAGCCCCAGAAACATAAACAAAAAACCCAAAACACCTCAGAATTCAAGCTTAGTCCTTCTCCAGTGCCTGCGCTTGGCGTTGTACCTAAAGAAAACACAAAATACCCCACAGAATCCTTCATATATTTACACTCTCGTTTTGTCTTACTTCCTTATCTGTAGGAAAATTAAACCACAAAGATTCTTTCAAATTATGCTTTGATTATCTTAATTATAACCACGCGCAGTACATTCAAAACAACCCAGAAGAGAAAAAAGAAAATGAAACCTGTTACTAACTTCACAATAGACTATTTATCTTCTTCTTCTAAACCTTTTTCTGCGTGCAAACAATGATGCCTTCTGTTTTTCAAAAGGATATTCTCAAAGTACCAGTCCTAAATATACAATACACTTTCATGACACAGAAAGAGATAAAATTTGGTGATTACCCACATACAGATCACAAACAAACACCATTTTAGCAAATCCAAAAATGATTACCCACATACAGATCAATGTTTCCTTAAATACACAACAAACATCAAAAACCCATTTGTCAAAACCATAAGAAAAACCTCAAATCACCGCATCACATTCCAAATCAAAACCCCAAAACAGACACAGTGTCGTTCCAATCCAACAAATAAAAAACAAGAACCCAGGTTAATAGATAGAAAGGAAAAAAAACTAACCTTTTTGTTCGCCTTCTGTTCTTCTTCTTCTTCTTCTTCACTAATCAACAAATCCTTGGAAAAAAAATGGTTGTTCTCTTCGGTTTCAAGCTTCTCTTCCAGCTTCGGGTGAGCAAATGGGTTGCAACGGTAATATTTTGTACTTTGCCTTCTCTGCTCTGTACAGCCATATATAGCAACATATTGAGGACCAGCTAAAAATAGCTGCGTGTATAGCTCTCCCGCTGGAGCGTATACAGTAATAAAAAAATGCTAAAAATATAGTATTTTATTTATGCCTCCTCATTTAGCACTCCCGCTGGAGATGCTCTTATACGGATGTTTTTTTTGCTCTAAAACTAGACAGTGGAGAGGGCTTCTGTCTGGTCAAAAACACGATTCTTTTATCAATGTGGTTCCACGTGCACATGATGGGAAGATGTATTGGTACAGCAGGGCTAATATCATCTTGTTAAAGGTGAAAACCATTTCATTGATGGATCTGAAACAGTTCTCTCCCATACACAGAGACCAACAATGGGATCAATCATAGCACTTGATCTTTTTATTTTAATTTGAGTGTTCGGAGGCTAGAGGACTATGAGAGTTGACGAATGCTCTCAATACGCCGGATCTTTTTACCGACATGATCTTCAATCACCTTCAGCCTCGTTCTATCATAGATACAGAGATGGATATGTTCACTCCACAGTCATCCGTGATCAGCAAGCACCAAAACTTTTACCATAAACTGTTGCCATAGTCATCATCAGAACCATTTTCATAATCTTTGTTTTCATCCAGTGACCCCAATCCATCATTTTCGTTGGTATAATCTAATCCACAATCTTTTCCATCTGTATGGAGCACTTTGTCAGCAGTGACAGAACATGATTCCATCCGCGGTTTCTTGGCATCCTTGGCCTCCTGTAAGAAAACTCTAATCACTCACAGACATACATGCATCGGAATCTAAAATAATAAAAGAGAATTAAGCTGGGTTCGATACTTCCAAGGTTGCTAGATGCTCATCCTTGTAAAAGGGAAAAAAAGGAGTAAGTAGAATATAGTCTCTTTGCATAAGAAACTAGAGCATCTGAAATGACACTCTTCCTCTAGGAGCATGGAGGATATGATGTTCATTTGCTAATCCAAGTATACACAAAGACATGGCAGTCCTCCGCACTGGTACTTCGTTAATAAATCAAGGGAAGATCTTTAACTCCTTTATTGTTCTACTCTATAACTAAAATTTGATTGATCTTTACAACATTAGATTTACTATTTGCAGCTTAGTATTCAAAAGAGTTAAGAAAGGTCATACTTTCATTCATAAACACAATTCCTGGTTGTAGCTGATGAACATAGTCGACAGAAAGATTCTTAAAAATTTGGTTCAGAATGTATCCAGATGCACCAGATGAATAGGGTATTAGGAAATGAGTAACGCATCAAAGTGGCATGAAAATTTGATTTTTCCCTCATGATAAGTTTGAATCACAAAATCGACATGCTCTTTCGAACATATGCAATAGGAACTTTCCCACAGATACTACATGACCTTCAAAACACCAAGCATACAGATATAACAACAAAATTCAAAATTAATAAGATAAAAATCATGTCATGAAAACAATCATAAATAAAACAACAAAAACCTGAACGTAATGACAGAGAAAGCCCTTACACGACGCCACTTTCGTCATAATTTGTAAGAACCTGTTTTCGACAAGAGTGGCGAAACCTCATTGTGTGCCTGTACCGAATAAAAAGAAAAAAGAGTCACAAAATCAACTGCAGATGAAGAACAAACTATCAATTTGAAACTTAGTTCAGAAATTAAATCAAATTTATTCGAATCAGAAACGCATCAGGTTTTCTTACCGCTTTCACTATTTTTCCTTCGTTCACCCGGCAAATTTTTGAAAAGAGAGAGTTCAGGGGGGAAAAAAAGGTTTAGGGTTTATCACAACTGGCACATGCTAGTCACCCCTATATGAGAGCCCTTTTTTCAGGGGAGGGGCGGAGGAGAAGCTTTCCAGGTATAGCAGAGCCTGGGCTGATTTGTTAGAGGACCCTCGTCTCTTTTTTTTTTTATTAATTGTTTTGTTTTTCCTTTGCACCCGTTTGGCTCTGCGTTTGAAACGGAGATTGGAGAGCCAAACGGAGATTGGAGCAAACATGGTGTTTGGTAACATCAAAACGCCATTTAAAAGCATGTGGGGCCCACCAAAAAATTGATCAAAATGGAGGTTTCCGAGAAGCTGGAAATAGGAGCTTTTGCCATCGCGTTTCATTTTTTTGTATCTCCGTTTTCATGCAAAAATTTGAGAATGCAAAACTGTGCAAAAATTACATGCAAAACCCTGTGCATGCTCTCTCTCTCGCGCGCTCTCTCTCTCGCTCTCTCTCTCTCTCTCTCTCTCTGCCCAAACAGACATATGGTGGCCGGAGCTTCCAACGCTGACTCCGGCCACCACAGGCCACCATTTACGATGAAACCACCACAGGAAGAACCACCTCGGCCTCCTCTACCCGTCGGTATCCTCCGTTGAAGCCCTCGTCGTGGTCGGTGAACAGTACCTCCACCTTCCAAGGCTGTTTCCGGCCACCACAGGCCACCATTCAGACGCCACCACCACAGGAATAATCACATCGGCCTCCTCTACCCGTCGGTATCCTCCGTTGAAGCTCTCGTCGTGGTCGGTCGGAAGCCACTTTCACGTGCAGGTGCGCTGCACTGCCCAGTTTCACGAAGAAGACGTGCACAGTGCAGCGCACCGTTTCACGCTTCTTCGTGAAACTGGGCTGGGCTGCTCTCGGCCCAGCCCAAGCTGGGCCGGCCCATTTAGCTGGGTGAGGCCCAGTCCGAATTTAAAAATATATATATTTTAAAAAAAATGTGTAGATACAGATCAGTCTTAAATGGAAGGAAAATATATGTTCGTGATGAAATTACAAATAGTTTGATGGGAGAATAAAAAATAATATTTGTTTTTTCATGAATTATTAATTTCATAATATTATTATCATTATTAAATTTACAATATTTAAAAAAAAATTATATATATATATATATATATATATATATATACCCTTTTAAGTAATTTCACAAGTTAAAAGCAGTTTGGAAAGTTTGGAAACCAAACACCAAAACTCCTTTTTCTTCAACCTTCAACTCAACCACAGTTTTAACCAAACACTTTCCATTTTTAAAAACTCCATTTTTAAAACTCCATTTTTTCAACCGCAACCGCAACCGCTCTCTCAAACAGACCCTTTGTGAAAAAAAATTTCTTTAAATAAATCTATTAAGACTATATTTAAAAATTAATATACATGTCATACTTGAAATAAAATTATAGATTTTCAAAGTAATATTAATAGTTATTTTATAAATAATTTTGTATAAATTTAATATTTATAATTTATTAGAAGATTTTTATTTAATGAAAACAAAATATTTATTTTGTTAATTTTTATTATACTTTATGAAGTTAATTATTATTTTCTTGTTTTTATATAATTGTATTAAATACACACACACACATATGACAGCGTGGTCTTGCGCGTGTAAGAAACTAATATAAAAATCCCTAATTTTAGTTTATTAATCAAAGTAAGACTTTGGAACCCACAAACAACCTCCATCAAAATCTTTGAAAAAAAAAAAAAAACAACTCCATCAGTTCTCATAAACTGCAATTAGGAGTTCCTGCAACTTTTATTAGCCAAATTAATACGGCTACGTTGGTTATTAAGCTATTAGCCGTTAGATTAAATAGACAAACAAATCGTTGGTACAGTTAAAACGATTTGATTAATTCCACCAACTTGTTCAAGGAATTAGAGGAAGAACCACCAATTCTAATGCAAAGCTCTGCTTTCTCCTTCAAGTCCATCGCCCTCTGCCTCATCTCGTCACCCTCTTTATCAGCCATCAGCCTTCTAATAGCACTTTCTATTTCCCCCCTCTCCAATTCATCCTCCAAATGCAAACCTACTCTCCATACTTGACTAACATACCTAGCTGTAACCTTCTGGTCGCCGAAGCTTGGTCTGCATATCAATGGAACCCCTTCTGATATACTTTCAAGCAATGAGTTCCAGCCACAGTGGCTCCAAAACCCTCCTACTGCATTATGTGCCAGAACTTCCTTTTGCGGTGCCCATTTCACAACTCGACCTTGCTGCTCTCCAACAATGGCTCTGAATCCATCGGGCAATGACTCAACCCGCTCTGAACCATGTACTGAGCCAGGTCGAACCACCCACAAGAAGGGTTGTTCGCTATTTGCCAGACCCCACGCCATTTCGAGCATGTCTTTCGCATCCATGGAAGCTAAACTTCCTGTGCTTACATAGATGACGGAGCTCGGAGCTTGCCTGTCAAGCCATGACATGCAGTCAGTGTCCTCTTCTAGTAAGCTACAAGATGGTGCTGGAACAATCTTGTGAATTGATCCTATTGCAAAGATTGGAACATGGCAGAGCTGTTGAAGCTTTGCTATCGATGAACCTTCAAGGCAGTCCATTGTATTGTAAACGATTGCTGAAGACCTTCTTACATCTCGCACATTACCTATCAGTTTAAAGAAATTTTTCATTGGTCCGAAACTGGAGATGGGCAAGTCTCGCTGTCTGAGGGGAGGATGCTCCAGCACTGCTTTCTGGGACAAAGGATCTGTACATTATATGAAAAGGTAAGAATACTATAACATGGTCTCATAATATAGATGAAAACCCAGAAGTATATAAAATCCAAAGCAACCAATATGGATACTATCCCCTGCACCTCCACAAGAAGCAGACTAGGAGGCAAGACAGGAGATCTGCAACTTCTAAAGGTTTTATCCATTATACATCAGCAAATGGATGTTCATGGGGACCCACAAGAGTTTGATAGGAATGTCTCCTCATCAATAACAGACAGGCTGAAAAATAAAATCTAAGGACACGAGGAAAAAACTGAGAAAAAACTTTGAAGGCAAAATCAGTATATGTTGCATGATTTCATAAACATATCCAAAACCACGAACCTGCCAGGGGGATGCGACCCTGCACATACATTTCGATAATAACACTGCGAGCCAGAAAAGTGTTAGCATTGCTGGTGCGAAATATAATGCTTGGAAGCTTCAGATTACGTGCCGTGGCTTCAGAAAAGTATGAAAGTTCATCATAAATGACACAGGCAATTCGATCATCACGTGTCTCCTGTTCCTTCACTAGCCTGGCCAGGCATTCTTGGAAAGGTAATTGGCATTTGTCGTTGAGAGCCAAAACAATGGCAGTTAGGTCGAGGGAAGCGACGTCATGGTCAGATAAGCCATCCTGAATGAACAGGAAGTTGAACTCAGGATAGTTTGACGGGTCAGGAGAGTTGAATTGGGTGTGAACAATGGTGATGGAGAATCCTTTAGAGTGAAGGACAGCACTCAACTGAAGCAATGGATTGATGTGGCCTTGGAATGGAGCTGCTACCAACACCAATCTACGACGCCGTTCCTGCCCTTGCTCAGCCATGTTGAAATCAATAGAAAGATCCCTCTGTGCAAGCTTTATGCTGGGAGATTATTTGAAATCAATGGTTTAGAGACAATCCAAATCACAAGAGTTGAAATATCAATTTCAGAACCCAAGAAGTGATTGTGACGAGAAACAGTGCCGGTTCAATGTATATCTCTCAGCCTGTTGCTTATGGTATCGGACAGATCTGATCATTCCAAGTAAAGATCTGGCCTTATCTTTCTCTCTCTCTCTTCAATGAGGGTCGAAAATCTGGATGACAAAGATTGGTTTGGACTTTTGCTCTCTGTCATCAAATCCAGCGTTCTAGGATCATTGGAGTATTAATGGGGTTAATTCACAAGGAATGCCATGTTAAAATATTTGGTTTTCATGGATGGATATGTTTACTTGTATAAAAAAAACTCAATTATTGGCTAATCAGAAGATATTAAATATGAAAATTATAAAGTTATATGAGTCTCTTATGCCTTGTGAATTTATAAAAAAAATGAAAAAATGAAAAAAAAAATCAAATCACATTATTTCTTCAAAGAATTAGAGGTAATTAAAAAGTAAAATAAGTCATTGTAATATCTTTTTAACAGAAAAAAAAAACAATTTAAAAAATCACTGCACCACAAGCACTAACATCCATACGAATTTATGCCAAATCAAGAGATTTTCTTTCATTTTTCACTGAACTTGAAATCAAAAAAATCAAAGATCTAAACTTTATCCAGGCAAACAAATGCCCAGAACCCAGCTGCGCCGATTCAGCAGGGTTTTTATTTTATTTTCCAATGTAATTGAAAACAGTGAGTCTTCACAGCAGCTTTCGAGCCAAACAAACAGCGCAGGAGGAGAGAGAGAATGCTTTTCTTACAAGCATACTAGGAAAAGAGAAGAGAGGATCTTACCATCAAAGCTTTTTGTTGTAGTGGTAACGGAGAAACACCTGAACTGAAAGTGAAGCCGGACTTTTACCGGAGGGGTAGAAGGCACTCGGAATCAAGAACCCGGACTTTTGACAAGACAGGGCTAAAATTCTCTGACAGAAGAGAGATGGAAGAGTTGTTTACTTTAGAGGGTTCATAGAAAGTAACGAAAAGAAAAAACACTGAAAACACCGGGGGTCAGTAAGAGCAACTTATTAAACAATAATATAAATTATATTATGGGGTCTTACCTACAAGTTTAAGTTTTTAGATGAATGATTTTTTAATATGGTATCAGAGCTTTGTTGAGAGATTGTCTTCCCTGGTCTCTGCCTCTAAATCCTCCACGACCTCTGATTCTGCTCACAAATCGATCATCTCCACCAGTGACTTTGAGAACTTGCTCTTCCTCTTTGTGTTCCTTCATCCTTTGCTCGTGCACAAGCAAGCTACTTTGAAGTTTATCAATGGTCATGATAGCAAGATTATTTGATTCTTCAATGGAGCATACAACATAATTAAATCTTTCTGTCATGGATCTCAGAATCTTCTCAATGATCACAGTTTGCTCCATACATTCACCTTGAGCTCATCTTGTTGGCAATAGTAAGAGTCCTACAAAAGTAGTTATCAACACTCTCTTCTGCTTTCATTCCAAGAAACTCAAATTCCCTCTTTAAGGCTTGTAATTGAGCCCATTTCACCTTAGTAGAGTGTTGATACTTTTGACGCATGGAATCCCATATTCCTTTTGCAGAATCTCTGTTCAAGATTGTCTCCATAATGGTACGATCAATGGCTTGAAAGAGGTAATTTTTTACTTTCAAATCTTTCAACCTCATCTCTTCTACAACCTTCTGTTGTGTCTCCGTCAGTTCGGTTCCAGCTGTAATTGAGGGAATTCCTGTCTCGATCAAGCTCCAATACTCCTTAGATCGTAGTAGATTTTCCATTAACATGGCCCAATGATCATAATGACCATCAAACTTGGGAATAGCTGGTTGAATGAAATTTCCTTCGGATGTCATGACTTTGCCTGTAATCTCACTCTGGGTTGTCTATAAACTCACTTCTGGGTTGTCTGTAAACTCACTTTGGTCCCTCTTTGCACTCTTTTGTTTTAATCTTGTAATCTCACGTTGTTGATCTCTCTCTGCACTCTCCCTTTTTTTTTTAATTTTGTAATCTCACTCTGATCTCTCTCTGCATTCTTTCTTTTTTTTAAATCACACTTTGGTCCCTCTCTGCACTCTCTTGCACAATAACACTGCATATCCGTATATTGATGATAAAAGCTCTGATACCACTTGTTAAGATCAGAAACCTTTATACTCACGTAAATGCAGAATAATTGCTTGTCTTATTCAATGAGGCAGTGCTGATATATATATTCAGCTGTTACAACAGAAAATAGAAAAATATGCAACCCACGAAACGTGGTTAACTAAACAGGAATGATTCAAAGCTTATCTCTTAATCCTAAAGACTATGACATTTTATTGACTGACTCAACTCCAACAATTCCTCCCTTAAACTGCAATGTCTTCATCATGCAGTTTAGCAGTAGCAGCAGTAGGCACCTCACATACACCCAACAAATTTCGCAGCTTCTCAAACGTGTCCATCTTTAATGCCTTTGTCATTATGTCAGCCACTTGATCTTGTGTATTGCAGTATTTCAACTCAATTATACCTTCTCTGCACAATTCACGTAGAAAGTGAAATTTGATGTCTATGTGCTTACTCCTGTCATGCATAACTGGATTTTTTGCTAACTTAATTGTAGACATGTTATCACAGTATATGACAGTAGGTGCACTTTGTTTGCAATTTAATTGTTCAAGCACTCTTCTCATCCACACAGCCTGACAAGCACAATGAGCTGCCGATATAAATTCTGCCTCAGTTGTTGAAAGAGACACCACAGGTTGTTTTTTTGAGCTCCAAGCAACCGCTCCCCACTAAGCATAAAAACATATCCAGAGGTGCTCCTACAATCATCTTGATCTCCAGCATAGTCACTATCAGCAAATACCATTAACATTTCATCACTGGCAGCAGCTCCCATTTCAACTTTAGTAGCTCCCCTGTTGTAACAAATTCCCAACCCCACGGTTCCCTTTACATATCTCAAGATTCTTTTTATGGCCTGCATATGTATGCTTGTTGGCCTTTCCATAAACCTACTAACCAAGCTTACCACAAACATAAGATATGGTCTCGTAACTGATAGATACATAAGGCTACCTACCATTTGCTTGTATTGAATTGTCTGCACTTGTTGTTCATCTTCATTCTTCATCAGTTTAATGCCTGGTACCATTGGATTTCTCACTGAATTTGCATTTTGCAACCCAAACCTCTCCAAGATCTCCAGAGCATACTTCTTTTGACTCAAGAAGATGCCTTTATCATTTTGCACAACTTCCACTCCAAGAAAGAATTTCATTTTGCCTAAATCAGTCATAGCAAATTCTTGTTTCATTGAAGCTTTAAAATCTGCAAACATTTCTTCATCACTTTTAGTGAACACCAAGTCATCCACATATAGACTCACTACCAGAATCTTTCTTTCTCCGTGACATCCTTGTTGAGTTTTGACAAATAAAGTGTGCTCACTTGGACATTGAACAAATCCTTCCCTCAGAAAATATGTTTCAATCCTACTAAACCATGCTCTCGGTGCCTGCTTAAATCCATATAAAGCTTTCCTTAACTTGAAAACTTTGTATTCCTCTCCCTTCCTCTCATAACCTAGGGTCTGCTCTACATACACATCTTCATTTAAATCTCCATAGAGGAATGCACTTTTTACATCAAGCTGATACACCATCCAATTTATGTGTGCTGCCATGGCTAGAACCATTCGGATTGTGTCCCATCTTGCAACTGGTGCAAACACTTCAGTGTAGTCAATGCCATGTTGTTGTGCATACCCCTTAGCAACAAGCCTAGCTTTGTATTTGTCAACTTCCCCTTTCTCGTTAAGCTTTGTCTTGTAAATCCATTTTACTCCAATCTTCCTTGCATGCTTTGGAAGAACAGTTAATTCCCATGTATTGTTTCTCTCAAGTGCTGAAATCTCAGTGTCCATAGCTGCTTTCCACTTCTGGCTTCGGGAGGCTTCTTCATATATGCATGGATCTGTAGTAGTGGTATAAAATACCATGTTTTGAAGTTCCTCTATTTCAGACAAATATGCACCTGTGACATTATCCTGCATCCACAAGGGTGTTCTTCGAATTCTGACAGAAGGTTGATTTGCAGCTGCAAGTTGATTAAGCTCATGGTTTTCAGCAGATTGAGAATTAGGAGGTGGACTAGATTCATTTTGTTGATCAGCAGCAGGGTGATCAAGTTCATGTTCTTCTGTTGCATTTACTGAAGTTGAACTTGATACTCCAGTTGAACTTGATGCTCCTGTTGAATTATTTGCTCCAGACTGCTCGAGTTCGTGCTCTTCAGTGTCATCAGGCTGCTGTAATTCATGCTCTTCAGTGTCAGTTTCAAATCCTTCAGTCTCATCGATCCCATCATTTCCCTATTTTAGCAACACATCGTTGCCACCTTCTGACCAGTCCCATGCTTCATTTTCTTCAAAACACACATCACGACTAATCACAATTTTCTTTGTGATTGGATTATACATTCTGTAGCCTTTTGTTTCTTCACTGACTCCCAACAATACACACTTTGAGCTCCTGAGTCTAGTTTTGTTCTTTTCACATTTGGAATGTGAACATGACCAATACACCCAAACACTCGAAAATATGCAACTGAAGGTTTAACACAACTCCATGCTTCTTCAGGTGTGAGGTCTTTGACTGCCATGGTGGGACTCTTGTTTAGCACATGAACACACCAGTTTACGGCCTCTGGCCAGAACTCTCTAGAAATATATTTTTCGAACAAAATACTTCTGATGAGATTCATAATTGTCTGATTCTTCCTTTCAGCAACACCGTTTTGCTGAGGAGTGTATGCTGCAGTTAATTGTCTTTTGATCCCATTCAAAAGACAGTACTCATTGAAGCTTTTGGAATTGAATTCCCCACCTCGGTCAGTTCGTAAACACCCCACTGAAGAACCAACCTCTTTTTCAGCTAAAACTTTGAATTTTTTGAACATATCAAAAGCTTTTGATTTTTCTGAAATGAAGTAAACCCAACACTTTCTACTATAATCATCAATGAAAGTAATTAGGTATCTTTCCCCACTATTGGATTCACAGGTCCGCAGATATCCGAATGCACAAGTTGTAGTTTGCTAGTTGCTCTCCAGTAGCTTTTCTTTGAAATTTTGCTCCTGTGTTGTTTGCCGATTAAGCAATCAGTGCATACTCTCCCTGGGGCTGCAAGTAATGGCAGTCCTTCAACCATCTTCTTGGAATACAATATTCTTAATCCCTTGAAATTAAGATGTGCAAACCGATTATGCCACAATTGTGCTCTTTCTTCCTCACTGGTTTGGAAGAAAACAACTGGTTCTGTGAAAGGTATTTCAGCAGCAATGACAAACATTCTGTTGGAGGTCATGGTTGTCTCTATAATTAGGCCTCTGGTTGGATGAAACAACTTACATGTATTGTTTTGAATAAGTATTGCTAGGCCCTTTTCTTGTAATTGAACCATACTTAACAGATTTGTTTTTAGCTCAGGGATATAGTAAACACTATCAATCTTTTGCATCACCACAGCTATGTTCAGCTTAACACAACTCCAGCCAGATGCTAAACGGATAGTCGAAAATTAAGCAAATGTTTGGAATTTAATTTTAAAAATGTTTTTGAAAAAAAAATTATTTTAAATTGAAAAAATTTAGTGTTTGTAGATATTTTTGATGTATTGTATCAAAAATAATTTTTAAAAAATAAAAAAAAATTATTTTAATGCATTTCTGAACCTAAATCACTTATAAATACAACATTAACCACATTCTCAAATATATAATAAAAAGACATATATATTAACTTTTCTTTGTTTTTTTTAAGGCTAAAAGAAAAAAAAATATTTTTTATAAAAATAAACATATTGTGAAAATATGATTTTATCATTTATTGCAGTGGTTTTTTTTGCAAGGTTTTTTTTATAATTTGTTTCTTACAAAATTATTTTGGGTCTCATGATCCATATTATTGATTTAGCAAGTTTACTCGAATTAATTTGTTTTTAATCAAATTTATTATTTAATATTGAATTGATTGAGAATTGTACGAGTTATTTTTAGACTTATCAAGTTATTTAATTTGTTTAAATGGATTTTTAAATATAGTTAAGTATATTAAAATACAAGTGATTCTTCTAAATAGATTTTCACCATTAGAGTGAATATATAAAAAATCATATTTTCATTTTCATTTTTATATATAATTTTTTCTCTTTAGAATGGTCTACGTCTAGCATTGATTTGGTGTGAGAATGATAATTCAATCAAAACTCAATGGATAATAAACGGACATGAGTCACATGACTTAAAAAGTTGGGATATTTTAGAACTGATAAATGATGTGTAACTTGCCCCACCTAACCCAATATATATATATATATATATATTTGTAAGATATTAAAAAATTTAAATACAATGTAATATATACATAACATTAATATTAACGTAAAACACACATATATCAATAATACTTATTATTTAATATTCATCTTCAAATATATTTTAACTATTTTATTTTTTATTAGTTATTAAATAATAATAGACAATGAATACTCATTGAACACCCAAACTAGGCTATTTTAGTCCTTTCAAATTTAATTGAAAGGTTTTTAATAGTATTTTTCTTGCCAGGATTATAAATAGCTAGCACAGCCTTAGAAATTATCTTCCTTAACAAGTGTTATTGTAACATCCACAGATTTATAAACCTCAATTAATTTCGATTCGACGGTTGTTTAAAAGTATGGTTGAAGTTTATTTTTTGTCACTGTATTTTAAAAGCGTTTTAAAAAAAAATTATTGTTTTACTTTAAGTTGATTTTTTGGTGTTGTTACATTATTTTCATGTAGTGAAGTCAAAAATAATTTTTTAAAAATAAAAAAATATTATTTTAATATATTTTTTTAATGAAAAACATTTTAAAAAATAATTTTCACTGCATTCTCGATCACTAAATCTCATTTTATTTTATTTTATTTTTTCAGGAATTATCCCAATACTTTAAAAGAAATGGAAGTCATCACGATACATCAACGGTATAGCATCTTAATATATATTTTTAAATTGTTTTCAACCAATTCAATCTCGCAGTTCAAGTGGTTGCCTGCGAAAAGTATTCGCGAGGCTGCTCGTTTCAATCTCTCTGGCAGCATTAAATTAAACAGGGCTATAAATACCGACCTAACCTCCTAAAGTGAATCAAGTTGCTGAGTGCTTACACTTTTCTTTTTTTGTTTTTTTACACTAAACAATTATAAATTCACTTTTCAGTTGTGGTATCATGTTTAAATATTATCATAAATTTATCTTTCAATTTTAATAAAAAAATTAGTTATTATATATATGATTAGTGCATCTTCTGTTTTCTAGTTGAAAAACAGGCTGAAAAGGCATAAGCAAAAGTTTTGACAGTCTACATTTTTTTTTAATTTAGATTTTCGGGTTAGTTTTTGTGCACTTCAACTAACCTCACGAGCCCTGAAGTTAATAATAGTATAAGTTTTTAGTGATCATTATATTAGAAACCACGGGGCTTGAACCCGAGACCATAGGAAAAACAAACATCTTAATCTCAAGCTCTCAAAAGTTTTGTTGGTCTATATTTTTCTTATTAGCATGGGTGTCCGGATTAACTTGTACGCATCTCAGCTAATCCCACAAACTTTAAAATTAATAACCATGTAAATATTCTTTTTTTTATTATATTAACAACCATATAGCTCTAAGTTATAACCTGATACCATAAAAATAAAAAAAAACTTTTTAGTTCCAAAAAGTCACTTGTTATACATTTTTTTTTATTCTAGAAAATTATATTCCCTGGAAAATATATTTTATGGACCTAGATGAGTGAATAAAACTCTGATTATCTCTAATTTTTATAAAAAAATACACGTCCTAACTTGAATTTAAAACTTATTATATATATCTTAAACTCTTTAACATCGAGCTACTAGCTATAGGACAGGTGACACTTGCTCTGCAGCGTGAGGGCATCGCACCAAGGTGGTGGAATTTGACTCACTCTAAGATGGGGTTGAAAATTACTTGTGGGGTGGGCAGCCGAGGTGGCCAGAACCTGAAAGGTACACGTTACCCTAAGATTTGCTGTACAACCATCTGGATATGGAAAGTCCTCTCCCCCATGGAATAGCTTTTGGCATCTGCGAGGACTGATCCCGTCATCTCTAGCTAGCCTAGTTGTCAGCATGAGAAGATATGTTCTACTGATTCCTGTCTCACCTTCTCCCCGTCTTTACCCACCATTAATTTTCTTGTAGCTTCATGTATTCAAGTTCAAGGTATACCTTCCATGGATGACAAAAACAATCCATGTTCAAACGTTGGTCTCCAAAACATGGCATCAGGATTCCTTCATACGCTCCAGTGTTGAATTCCATCCACAGTAGGCCAAGAACCTCGCACTGCAACGTGTGCTATTACTTCATTTCACAACGCTAACTCTATTCCCAACTCTATCTACAAAATTCTTGGGCAATAGTTTAGTAACCGTTTTGTAGTGTTGTTGATGTTGTTTTTTAAAGTGTTTTTTGTTCAAAAATACATCAAAATAATTTTTTTATTTTTAATTTTTTTTTTGGATATCAGCACATCAAAATAATCTAAAAACATCATTCTTTATATTTAAAGTAAAAATAAAAATAAAAATAAAAAATTTAATTTTTTCAAAAATACCTTTCAAATGCATTCCTAATCCTAGATACCCCTTTAGTCAAATCTGAACCACGAACCAAACATAGCCTAGCCACCCACGAGAAGGGACGACGTTGCTCACTTTCAGCTAGGCCCCCGGCTATATCAGGCAGCTCCTTCTCGCAGATGCAAGCCATACTGCCAAAGCTTACATACAGAGCAGATTTCGGGGCTTGTTTGTCAAGCCAGAAACTCGTCTTCTGTTAGGAATGAGCCAGAGGCAGTTGGAGCTAGCTTGTGGACATTAAGGTCTTTACACTCAGAAGTGGAGCCGGGAAACACTCTATAGTAGCTGTTTTAGAGGGTGTTTTGTGTTGTTTTTATTTTTGTTGTTGAGGTTTAAAAAAAATAGTTTCATGAACAACACTTTTAGCTGCGGTTCATAATAATTTTTGAAATGTTTGGTTAAAACTGTGATTGAGTTTGAGGTTAATGAAAAACAGTTTCATGTGTTTGGTTACCAAGTTTTTAATATTGCTTTCAACTTGTAAAATTACTTTAAAGGGTTAATAATCATAATTTCATAATGTAATGAATAATTTAAGTAAATTGGACACTTCTTTTTATTCTCCCATCAAACTATTTGTAATTCCATCACGAACTAAATCCATACGTGAAGGTCTCTGCGATCCCTGACTATTTGATCGATGAACAACATCTGGTAAAATATCATCTGAAATAAAATTAGAATTACGAGACAAAAATTATATTGTGATATCTTTTAATATATTTATTTATATTTTAATTAAGTCTTTATTTTTTTTAATATTAAAAATATATAAAGAACCCCCCACCTCGCCCCTCTCAGCTTCTCCATCTTCCGAGCCCCCCATGCTTCTCTTCTCTCTAGTCAGCCCCCCCTCCCCTTTCTTTCGCCCCTCCCTCCCTCTCTCCCTCCCCTCTGCTTCTCTCCTCTCCCCGGGAGTACAGATGATAGATTATGAGGGTTTATTTGGGAATTATTATAGGTAACATTGTTGTGCAAGGGAGTAATTCATCTTGAAGCATGAAAAGCAGCTCTTTGCTGCTTTTGATCAATCGGTGTTTTGTTGATTTTTAAATGTGAAACCCACAAAAAATTATCTATTTTTTTTATTTACCAAACACCAATATACAAACTTATTTTGAAACTCCGATCCCACCACACTACCAAACACCTTCTTAGAAGGGTGGTTTTAGTTTTTTTTTTATAGTGTTTTTTATTTGAAATGCATCAAAATAATATTTTTTTATTGTAAAAAAATATTTTTAATATAAAATAATCTAAAAACATGTAAAATTTTAATTTAAAAAAAAATTATTTAAAAAAAAACATTTTTAAAATATAATCCTGAACACTTTTAATATCGATTAGTGCTTCGTGTTCAAGGAAATCCATTGTGTTAACAATGATTCTTCATGGCGCTTGTTATAAGGAAAGTATATTTAGCAATTATATTTTATAAAATAAAAATTGCTTTAAGTTCCAAATATAAAATGAAGATGGCTAAAGATAATACCCGAGATTTGTTTTCTATTAAAAAAGAAATCATTAAATTTAATTGAGTTATCTGTTAGGATTATATTTTTAATAAGGTAATCCATAATATTCGAAATTGTTTTTTTAATGTTTTATTTGTCTCTCAATTTATATGTATGTATGAATGTATGTATGTGTTTTTATCATTTATTATTGATTATATATATTTATTTAACTCAAATTTAAAAGAACGCAATTTATATATTTTTTGCTTTGACCTGCGGGTTTAACGAGCACATGTCAATGTATAAATTAGTCACCCTAATCAAAACTCGAGTAATGTTTTAAAGTTTTTAAAAAGAATTAAAAATTTAAAATAATATTATTATAACTTTTACATAAAAAATATTACAAAAATGATATTTCCAATTAATCAGGTAAATCTAAATGAAACTATTAAGTGACTGTTTAGGAGTGTGGTTGCGGTTGCTTTTGAAAAAAATTTCGTTCAAAAATATATTAAAATTATATTTTTTTATTTTTTAAAAATTATTTTTGATATCAGCACATCAAAATAATCTCAATACACCAAATTTTATTTATTTATAATTAAAAATAAAAATAAAAATATTTTTTTTTCAAAAACATTTTTAATAAATACTCCCAAACACCTCCTAAACATATAATCGAGGCGAGATTGCGATAAAGCCGGGTTTTATAAAATGGTCTTGGCATCAAGTCTGAACATAACAAGCGGACGATATATAATGCATTTAATAAATGTAGTACAATTACTACAAGTCCCATCGCCCACTTACGTGTACTGGTACTAATTCTATCACCGTTATATTTTAAAAAAAAACTAATTTTGTTTTGAAAATTAATTTATTTTAATATTAATTTAATATAGTAAATTACAAAAACAACTTTTTGTTAATGTTTAATAAATACTTTTTATATAAATTATACAAATATCACTAATTATGCTATAAGAATTATAAAATTTATCATAAATGGTTCAGTAAGACAATTCACTACAGTCACGCAGGCATCGAGTAACCACATTATAGTTTCTCAATAGTAATATGTGTCAATTTATAATCATGTAAGAGTATAGGGACTAAACAAAATAGTTTACTTTTTCATTAAATAGCCTCAACTTCCTCATCCTAAGAGCATCCGCAGCGGGGAGTGCTATATGAGGAGGCATAAATTAAATAATATATTTCTAACAGTTTTTTATTACTGTATACGCTCTAACGGAAGAGCTATACACGCAACTAAAAATAGCTATGGTTGATCGAGCTGCTATATATGGCAGGAGATGGCAGGAGACGAAAGAGAAGGCATAATACATTTTTTTACTGTTGGAATCACTGTTCAGCCATATGATATATCGTGCCCGACACTGGAAGTTCTCTCATTCGAAACTGAAGAGAACCCAAAGAGAACAACGGCCATTTTTTTTCCGAAGCATTTTTGATTCGGCAAAGCCTACAACAATTACTAATAAATATCATCAAAAAGAATATAAAAAACAAAGTCTTGGGATTATTGCGATATAGAAAATGAGAAGTGAAAACAAGGGCTTGACTAGCTCACCATTTGAATTTTAAGATTTCGAATTGAAACAGAGAGAACTACCGTTACTACTACTATGAGATTTGAATTTTAGAAGGTTTCTTTGTGAAGAGGCTAAAGGGTTTTGTTTATAAGGAGGAGGTATGGATTTGGGTGAAAGAGTCGAAGAAAGTGGAAAATGGCTCAAAATGGAGAGGAGTGGAGGGGCGGCGGCCAGGGAAGAAGATAAAGAATGGGGTAGTAGGGTTTTTTAACTTTTAACTTTGAGTGAGGGAATAGACGGGTGGGGTGGGTTTTAATTATAATAATAATAATTATTAATTATAATAATAATAATTATATAATTATTATATTATTATAATAATAGTTAGTATAAAAAAATAGAGGTATTAATTTATTATTAATTTGATTGAATTATCTGTAATGGAATGTATTTTAATTAATTATGTTTGAACTTATGGTTATTTATTAATTTGTTCATTTTATTTTTTTAAGTTTTTCTAACACTCAAAAACAATAAATAACATTAATTAACTTCAAATATAACAACCATAAAAAAACATACAAATTATTTGAAAAACATACAATAAGTAGCTTAAATTTTAAATTTCAAATATTGCGGGTCTTTTAATTATATTTAAATTCTTTTTTATTTAAATATAATTAAAAAATAATAATTTTATTGTTGGAGGATTTTTCAAAAGTAATTATTTAATTATATAACTTACTCCTAGTAATTGTATAATTAATTATATAATTAAATTACATAGAAAATAATTGTACTATATTTAAAATAATATAAAAAAATATCTCTTTATCATTAAAGTACACATCACCAAACAAGTTATTTACACGCTATTCAATATTCAAAGAGCCATTTTAGAGATTCGACTCTCTAAAATGGCTCTTAAGATGCTCTAAATGGATGCAAATTCTCTAGACCAGATACCCTTCTGACACTCATACAAGAAATTTTAGAATATTCTTCTGTGAAATGATTTTCTAAAAATATGTTTTACTATATTTGTAATTTTTGATTGGCCGGGTTTAAATAGATATTTTTTTAATATCTTTATATTTTTTAAAAGATTCGTGGAGTTTCGATTACTCCTGGCGTTCTATTAAATCTTTTCATTTTCATCACCCCTCAACTGAAGCACCTATTTTAGAGAGAGAGAGAGAGAATGGAGCATGGTCATGATATGCCAGGCATGGGGGACATGGCTCCGCCTTCGCCCATGAGCATGACAGGACCGATGCAACACCACGATATGATGATGATGCACATGACCTTCTTCTGGGGGAGGAGCGCTGAGATTCTCTTCTCCGGGTGGCCTGGAAGCTCCGATGAGAGACCATACATGTATTTCGTGGCCTTGCTG
The DNA here is from genome assembly GCA_009078335.1 of Salix brachista. Classification (NCBI taxonomy): domain Eukaryota; kingdom Viridiplantae; phylum Streptophyta; class Magnoliopsida; order Malpighiales; family Salicaceae; genus Salix; species Salix brachista. The sequence goes on along the minus strand of CM018580.1, from coordinate 3,661,587 downwards.
TTTGTTTTTGTGCTTTCGATTCTTGTTGAGTGGCTATCCCATTGCCGATTGATCAAGCCGGGGTCGAACCATGTGGCGGCCGGTCTAGTCCAGACGCTACTGCACGCTCTGCGGGTTGGTTTGGCCTACATGGTCATGTTGGCTATCATGTCTTTCAATGGCGGCGTGTTCTTGGTTGCTGTGGCTGGGCATGCTCTGGGGTTCTTGTTTTTTGGCAGCAGGGTTTTTAAAAGGACCCAAAATCCTGCTAAAACCTCTGATCTCCCCCCAGCGAGCTGTTGAATTATACCAATCAAGTATCTGCAGGTTCTTGGGTTTCGCTTTGCAGTTCTCTCCAGTTACGCGTGTTTTTGTTTCCCGTTTTACCCTCTTGAAATTTGAAGAATAATTGCTGTTAGAACTATTTGGTGTGTGGAATATTTATTATTTGTGAAAAATAAATATCAATTGTGTCTATAACTATATATTATTATTTTGAATTACTTGTTCATATTCCAGTTGATGAATTTTTAGCCCAGGAGAAAGCTAAAGCAGGAATCCGTGTTTATTTTTTGAGGTACGGCTAGTTATTTTCCCATTGGCTTATCATAAAGTCGATAGGGTCTTAGCGATGGAAAATCAATGCCATGTGAGTCCAAGGTATTAAATTTGAGGATAAGAATTTCTTGGAGAAACAACAAGCAGTTGCCTCGAAGGTGCAAAGCCCTGGAAGGAACGACTGGTTATTTTCCACAACGACGTGACGTCCCGTCAATCAACGACCGTGACTCCGTGAGCCTTTCAAGAGATGCTGTAATTCATTTTTCACAGCTGATTTTTTTTTTTTTTATAATCGGGATGTCGGGCCAGCTTGCGCGCATCACAACTAAATCCCCGGGCTTATTGAATATCCTGCAAATCCAATGAGCATGTAAAGCCTGGGTGACAGGCAACCTGGAGTGAGAGAAAATAAAAAATCCTTTTTAATCACCAGGCTAATACTTGCTACGGCTGATTCTGTAATACTTGCTACGGCTGATTCTGTTTGTATGGGAAGGATTGTGGAGCCTTTAATTATCTAACAAAAGATTAAATAAACTAAAATATTTATATTTCAATATATTTTATTCAAATAATGAATTTTAAATCTAAAACAAAACTCTCGGCTCTCGCCTTCCAAATCTTAAATAAAACCTCCGTAAACAGAATTTTAGAAATTTCTCCTTCCGGAAGTCAATATTTTCTTGCAAATTATCTTTTTAGTGGCCTGTAAATTTAAATAAGATTATTTTTTCTATAAATAACAAAAAGAAAAAACTTTTTATTAATCATGCTTGATGATATTGTTGTGCATGGTGCTTTTTAATTGCAAAAATAATTTAATGTTTTTCAAGATAAAATTAATTAAAAAAGCACTTTAAAAATAAACAATAACACAAAAACAAATTCTCACTCTCTTGCATGTTGCTTCCGGTTCAGTAAAAAATTGCAAGTTCATTTATTATTAGCACATTTTATCAAAAGAGAAAATGTAGTTGTCAAGATGATATATTTTTTAAAAAAAAATTATATTCGACATCAACAAATTAAAATAATCTAAAAACATTAAAAAAACTTATTTAAAAAAACAACAACTCCTCTCTCTCTGTATATATATAGGGACTAAATAAAATAATTTATTTTTTGAATGTGTGTTTATTTTTTGAAGTATAAATTTACAGAGAGGCTGCGAAAACGGAAGGCTCGATAAAATAAATAAATAAATAAATAAAAGCTGAATTTTCCCATTGGCTATAGTGATGGAAAATGAATGCCATGTGAGTCCAAGGTATTAAATTTGAGGATAAGAATTTCTTCAAGAAGAGCACCAAGCAGTTGCCTCGAAGCTGCAAAGCCCTAGAAGGCATGTCTAGTTATTTTCCACAACGACGTGTAGCCTTTAATTACCCTAATAAATGATTAAATAAACTAAAATCAACAAGATTTCAATGAATTTTAATTATCTAATATATTTTGATTAAAAAAATAATTTAATGTTTTTCAGGATACAATTAATTAAAAAAGCACTTTAAAAAGTAAACAATAAAACAAAAACAATTTCTCTCTTTCTTTGCATGTTGCTTCCGGTTCAATAAAAAATTGCGAGTTCATTTATTATTTATTAGCACATTTTATCAAAACAGAAAATGTAGTTGTCGTCAAATAAATCAATTCATACGCCCTTTATGTCCCTGAAATTTAAAATAAAACCAATTGTTTCCTTGTAAATTTTAGATTATCAAAACTTTTCTTCCTCATTTCTAGAAAAACAAATATCCTTTACATGAATTTATATGCTATCATAGACTTCGAGTTTGTTTAGAAATATGGTCGAAGTTATTTTTCAATATAATTTTAAATGTATTAAGATAATATATTTTTTAAAAAAATATCTTTAATATAAGCACATCAAAGTGATCTAAACCCATTTAAAAAAATTAAAATAATAAAAAATATTTTTAAAACATAATGGACATGAATGATGAAGGCGTGATTAAGTATTTGTTTGAGAGTGTAGTTGATATTATTTTGATAAGTTTTTTTATATTATTAAAAAATATTTTTGATAGTTGTACATCAAAAGTAAAAATATAAAAAAATTTCAATTTTTGTTAAAAATACTTTTAAAAATTAGTGTCAAACACCCCCAAAATATTTCTTTAAACATCTCATCTCTCTCTATATATATGCCTAAAGAATCGCAATTTGATTATGTCAACCATATAGAGGCTGTTTGGGATGGTGGTACAACTGCCGTTTCCAAAAAAATTGATTTTTTTTTCATTTTAAATGAATTTTTTTTTATTTTTAAATCATTTTGATGTGCTGATGTCAAAAATGATTTTTAAAAAATAAAAAAATATCATTTTGATGTATTTCTAAATAAAAAACACTTTAAAAAACAACCACAACCACTCTCCCAAACATGCCCATGGTACAACTTCGCACCACTTCCCTCGCTCTTTCTATTCCTGCCAGAAAAAAGGCAAGGATCATGCCTCGGCTTACCAGATACATCGTGGTTTAGACTTTAGAATACACAATGCATGAATCAAGCCCTCGCATTTGTCGATACAAATTATCATCCCCGCCCTTTTTTCCCCTTTGTTTTTTTTTTTTTTTTTATTTTCCAACAGGTTCTTGCCTTTGCAGTGAGCAGTAGGGACACTATTGAGCCACCAGGTACAAATACAATATAATATATAATATTTTGGACAATATTGCTTTTTAGTAATTTAAAATTTAAGTTAGGACTTGTATAATTTATAAGAACGTAAAACAGATAAAAAATTTCTCGTTTATTTAGGTTCATAAAATATGTTTTTCATGGTGGAGTTTCCTAAAAAAAAGTTTTTATATTTTTAAAGCACACTTGTTGTGTCTATTTTTATTGTAAAAAAATAGAAATTTATTATTAAACTCGTTATTTGTCGAGGTAAAAATGCAACAACAATTTGTCAAACTCAATTTATATCCATGAAGGGAAGGCAACATGAGCATAAAAATAGAGTGTATAACAGTACAAAAAGGACTGCAGAGCACGGTCAACTGTCGTGATGAAGGTCAGCTCTTAAATATGCGATAAAACATAGCATATCGCTGAATTATATTATCCGAGCTGTGCTATGATGCGGTTGAACTTATTGTTTTTTTCAAGCAAATATATTTAATGGTTATTATTGCACTTAAAAATAAATCATGAGAAGATTGATTGGTTGACTTGGCAAGCCAAGTGTATTTTGGACAATAAAATAATTTAGCTAGAAAAATTAAGATAATATTTTTTAAACAAAGTTATTAATTGAGATGATAGTATATTGTATTAATTTGGGTAACCCAAGTTATGTAAAATTTATAACCCTGATTACTATGCTGTGATAACCTTTTATAAAACAAATAAAAAACATATTAAAGTGTAATTTATAATTAACTTAGGATAAAAGAAATTAAAAATGATTCTAAGTCAACCCCAATTAACTTGTTTATGAACATATCATAAAACTAAAATACACTACCATAAAATTGTTGAATACAAATAAAAATACCAATGAATAAATTTATGTCGTTAGATTGTGGCGAACTATACCAATGTGATAGTTCCTCACTATATCCGTTGGTATACGCCGACATAAATACATGTCCGTGTATACCAAAAGTGTTACAGTAGAAAAACAAGGAATTAATAAAAATACAATAATATGTTATTTTTATGGACAGGATTATAATAAAATAAACTTATTTTTATTATTTATTAGTAATATTTATGTTATAACCTGCGCAAATGACCCCCTCTTATTATCTATTACTAATGCGATACTTCCTCACTATATTCTTTTGTATACGCCATCATAAATGTTTTCTTGGTATGTACCAAAAGAATTACAATAGAAAAATAAGAATTAATAAAAATATAATTATGTATTATTTTTATGGACAAAATTATAATAAAATAAACTCATCATTATTATAATTATTTATTAATAATAATAATAATAATATTTATGCTATAACCTGCGCGAGCGACCCCCCCCACCCCCCATTTCCTCATCCTCTTCCTTTGTTGGTTCTCTTCAAAAAAAAATCAGCTCCGTAACCCGTCAAAAACTTGACTAATTTTCAATCAACCAAAACGTTAAAGATAGAATTAAAAAGAAAAAAAAGTAACTAAAAACAAAATGCAGCCCGGTTAATATACAAAATATGTAACTTATATAACGAGATTGAATTTTTTTATAAAAAAGTAATTTAAAATAAATTTCAATAAATATTAAATAATTAAATTTTAAAAAGAGAAAAACTACTGCTTCAAAGAAGACTGGGAGGGGATCCCCTCCTCAATTAGTTCTGTTAATAGCAGATTTACCAAAAATAAAGTAAAATAAAATAAAATTAATGGGCTCCCTAAACTCTCATACAGCGCAGATCCATATTTAGAAAACACTAGCAAATTGCCCGCGCGCTGCCGCGGGTATTTTTTTATATATAATTTAACATCATTAAATCTACAATGATAAATTTATATGATATAAGAAAAAAAAATTATCGATTAGGAGATAAAATGTTTAAAATTTTGAGTTGAGTTTGTAACGTAAGCATAGATTACATCTTTTAGAATACAGGTATTGCGTCATAAACGATCACAAAAGAACGCGCATTAACATTAGAAAAAAGAGCAAAATATTTGAATAAAAAAAAAACAAAATACTGAAATCATTATTGTGCAGATTATAAAATTATAAAAATCAATTAATAGAAAGAGCAAATAAAAAACAAACAAAGGGAAAAGGAAACAATATTAATTTAAAATATTATAACAATAGCAACATCGGAGTCTTAACATTTAAAATTATTATTGCCGTTAGAATAAAAACAACAAAAAATATTACATTATACCGAGGGGAAAAAATAAAAAGCATGAACAAAACAGCAAGCAAGAAAAACCAATTAAAATATTATTATTATTATTATTATTATTATTATTATTATGAAAGAATAAATAATCACTATTATTATAATAATAGAATACATAATCACTATTATTATAATATTAATAATAATCACTATTATTATTATTCTTATTATTATTATTATGTTAATAATGAAAGAAACAAAAATAAATGAAAGACTAAAAATATTCCAGAAACTTTAACAAAAGAAAATAAAAAATAAAAAAAACATTATCATTGCTATTACTGGAAAAAAAAAACAATTATCAAATGAAAGAATAAATAATCACTATTATTATAATATTAATAATAATCACTATTATTATTATTCTTATTATTATTCTAATTATTATTATTATGTTAATAATGAAATAAACAAAAATAAATGAAAGACTAAAAATATTCCAGAAACTTTAACAAAAGATAAAAAAAAATTAAAAAAAACATTATCATTGCTATTACTGGGGGAAAAAAAAAACAATTATCAAATTATCGGGAGTGAAAAAAATAACAAAAGAGTAAGAATGAAAAATAATTAAATCATGATTATTATTATTATTATTATTATTATTATTATTATTATTATTATTATTATTATTATTATTATTATTGTGTTAAATACATTTATATATACATGGACAAAAGTAGGGATTAAAAAAATAAAAGTGTAAGGGCTGAAATGAAAATCAAATATAAAGGGATTAAATTAAAAAATTAAAAGTCCAAGGGCTGAAATGCAAATTATATTTATTGTCAATTGAAATCAGAGGACAAAATTGCAAAAATCGGAACTTTTGTACCGAATTGATTGAGTTATATACAACCAACCCGGAAATTGAAAGTAGAAGGACCGAAGTGCAACTGTAACATTTAATCAATTAAAATCGGAGGACCCAATCGAACAAAATCAAAACTTACATCAAAGAACTGAGGACCAAAAACGAAATTCAAAGTAGAGGGACCAAAGTGCAACGCACCAAAATATGGGGGACTCTCCTGCACATTGACGTGCAGGAGAGAGAGAAACGTGGCCGGCGGCTTTAACCGGCCCCCGCCGTGTCCACAGACAGTTTGAGGTTACACGCGCCACCGCGGGAGGAAGCCCACGCGGAGGCGCATCGTTCTGGCCTCCGGTAGCAAATTTCCGGCCACCGTATGACCCCACACGCGCCACCTGAACAGGGCGTGAGGCGGAAAACCGCCTGGCGCGTGCGGCACACGCCCCTAGAGACACAGATTAAAAAATTGGAGAAATAAGGTCAATTACCAATTTACCCCTGGACCCAATTCAGTGTTTTTGTCTTATTAGGGGCTAACACCGTCTTTAGCCATTTCCGAAAATAATAAAAAAAGAAAAAGTTGCGGCGGACCGGACCGGGCCGCCGGTCCGGTCGGCCGCGCGCAATTACGCGGGTGTCCCTCGACCGGATGCCTTATTTTGTCCTATTACCGGGGACGAAACCGTCAATGCACTATTCACAACTGAATATTTAAAAAAAAAAAAAAAGAGGAAAAATCGAAATTAGCCCCGCTTGCCAGCCCCCTTCTGCCCCGCGCCCGAGGGCCAAAAGCGTCATTACACTGTGGAAATCCACAGTGAACTGTGAGTAAGGGTACAATAGAAACGCCACACCCTTTAGTTTCTTTTTAATATATATATATATAGGTAGAAAAAGGAGAAAAATATAACCAGCCAAAAAAACATATTTCATAAAAAAAAAACAATTAGGAAAAAAAAACGAAAAAAAAAAAAACATTAGACCCAAGACTATCCAGGTTACCATTAAGTGGAAAAACCATTTTATATTAAAAAAAGTAACGAAAAAAAAACAACAAAAAGAAAGAAACAAAAAAAGGAAGGAAAAAAATAAAAACAAAAACGAAAAATGAAACGAAAAAAAAAAAAAGAGAAGCACTGTGGAAATCCACAGTGATTTGTGTGGGGAACTACAGTGAAATCCCCACACCCTTTAGTTTCTTTTTAATTTTTATTTATTTTGCAGTACTATGAAAATCACACTGGTGCACAGTACAAATTTATTCTGTACTGTAGATATCTCTCATCCCTAATATCCAGCCTATGACCCATAATCACCACAAGCTCCGCTTCCCACCGCCGCCCCTGTCAATTTTCTCAGAGAAAATTAATGGACCATCAGATGCCTGGCATGTCACCGCCGCCACCAACACCCATGAACGGCACCACCGGGATGCACCACAAGATGATGATGCACATGACATTCTTCTGGGGCAAGGATACGCTGATCCTTTTCTCTGGCTGGCCTGGCACAAGCACAGGCATGTATGTGCTAGCCCTGGTGTTCATTTTTGTGCTCGCGGTCCTGGTCGAGTGGATCTCTCATGGCCGATTCGTCAAGCCAGGGTCTAACAATGTCGCAGCTGGGCTTATAAAGACATTGATGCATGCTATCAGGGTTGGTCTTGCCTATATGGTAATGCTCGCTGTCATGTCCTTTAATGGTGGTGTGTTTATTGTAGCCGTCGCAGGACATCTTGTAGGGTTTTTGTTTTTCGGAAGTGGAGTTTTCAAGGATACAGAGATGCCACCGTATCACAAGACCTCCGATCTTCCTCCGTTAAGTTGTTGATCGAAAAACAATAATAAAAGAATTACGTGTTTTTCCTTTCTCTTTTTCTGGGTTGCCAGTTTAGACTCTAGATTGGCAGATCATGTTAATTATCATATCAATTTCTTTGCTCATTTATAGTTTTTGATTCCTGGATTTCATATTGCCATGGGCTGCTGGGCATGTACAGAGACATTGCTTCGCAAGGTAAAGACTTTGCTCAATCAAATTAAGGAAAAATGACCATCAGTAACTGACACCAATATCCAGGGATGGTTCTGACGAGTTTCAGAAGGGATAAAAACATCCGAGCACCACCATTAACTAGGGCTGCTCGACAGAGATTTGAAATGAAATGAAATGATCGGCAGTGTATCTTCAATCCATCCTGTCAACTGGGAAATTAATGTATAAATTCGTAGCGTCAAAGGAAGTGCTTCACAGGGCAATCAGCTTTTAAATCTCTAACTTGCAGTTGTGCTTGGAAAGAGAAACCTGAAACTAGAAGATAGCAAGCGGTGAAGACAACACATCCTTGGTGTACCTTGGTCAAAACACGCGTCTATTTCCAACTCCATCTACAAAATTCTAGGGCAATATCTTAGTCAAATCCGAACCTCGAACCAAACCAGGCCTGGCCACCGACAAGAAAGGACGATGCTCACTTTCAGCTAGGCCCCCGGCTATCTCAAGAAGCTCCTTCTCACAAATGCAAGCCATGCTGCCAAAGCTTGCATGGTTCAAGAAGTTTGTTGTCTTTTTTAACACTATGAACTCCAAGTTTAAGTCTAGCATCCAGGATGTTTTTTCTTTTTTTCAAACATGCTAAACTAGTATGAGAAATGCATCCTTAAAATCGTTCATGAAAGAACTTAGTTTTCATTAATATGTAAATTAATTGCAGAATATATTTATTGTTGGCAAAAAACATAATTCAACCTATAAGGGTGACTTTAAAACTCAGATTAAATTATTCAAACATGTCATTTAAGAATTAATTTTTATGATATAATTTTTGTTTTGACCTCTCTATCACTTGCTATATTTGAAAACATGTACATTTGTTACCTTTTTCAAGGTTTCTCCCATATTTTATAAATATGAAATGACTTAAATTTCTTAACAACAATAACCTATTTCCCAATTCACTATTTTTATATATAATCAATTTAAAATTTAATATTATTATTTTAATTCTCCATAAAAAAATTGATTTTAATTTGTTTTCAAAAACCAATCTTAAATACCTTTTTTTCTATGTCTTGGAAAAATAGTTGTAACCTTAAAATCACTTCTTCTTCTTCTTCTTCTTCTTTTAAAAAGCAAACTTTCTAGATGGATACCTTAAATTGAAATTTTCAATTTTATTTTCAAAATTTGAGGATTTGGTTTCAAATATATCAAAGCATTGAGGCCAAAATTAGAATTAAGAATTAAAAGTATAATTCTCAAATGCCTTTAAAAGCATGTTTGAGAGTATGTTATATATTGGTTTTCAAATTTTTTACAAGAAAATAATATTTTTTAATCTTTTAATAAAATTTATCTTTAACATCAACATATCACAACAATCTATAAATACCAAAAAAATAATTTGAATAAAATATTATTTTTCTTAAAAGCGTTGTTGGACCACAAAAACAACTATAGCCTAACACTACCAGAATTAACTATTTTGACGACATAAATTTTTGGTTGTATTATAATGTAATTTTTTATAGTAATTTTTTTTTCTGACAAGCACATGGACAAGAATTGTCTTTGGTAAAACACTTATCGATAATTTATCTCCCGTCGGTGATTTCATCGGCAACCCCCTTATCGAAAATACTGACTGTAATTTCATTGATATATTTTGATGGTAAGACCGTCATAATATAGCATCGGTGATTTTATTATTAACATTCCACCGACGATTCCATCATTAATATTCTGCTGCCGATTCCTACGGTGTTATTTTGTTGATATAGCCGTTAATAATAGTGATATTTTGAGTAATTTATGTCAAATTCTCTGAAAAGTACTGACAACTCGTTTTGTCAGTATAACCATCTATAATAATGATATTCTAAGTAATTTTTGTTCAACTCTAAATAAAATACCAACTACATGTTCTATCGAGATCATATCATGGATATAATAATCGGTAATAGTAACATTTATAAATCTAATGGAGGTTTGAGTGGTTGAGCCTAAAACATAACATCTAAGATAAGATAAAAAAAAAACAATTAAAGAATTAAAAATAAATTAAAATAAACAATTCATTGGCATCCAATCTAATTTCTCTTTCAATCAACCAATAAGACATCTTTGTAATCATAAACATAAACAATTAAAAATAAATTAAAATAAAATACTCATAATCTTATAACTTCATGACTTTCACATTTAAAGAATTATTTGGAAAAGGCGTGTCTTTATCCCTAACAAGCTTTTTAATAGTGGAATGTTGCTGATTGAAAACTCTCTAGTCTTTTTAATGAAGCATGGAAAAAAAAAAATACATGGATGAGATTGATAAAAATATAAACTTCAAGGACCAATTTTTTTGAAAAAAAATACTACTCACCTCCAATAATTCAACACTGCGCCTGAGTGCAGGGAAACATTGGATTTCACTGCAGAAAAAAGATCAAGTCTTTTAATATTTTTTATAATTATAATATAATATGATGTTTACCTTCTACAGAATGGAAGACAGAAATCGTCAACTGTATCGCCAAAAGTAAAAACAATAATGAAAGAGAGAGATTGCAGATCCCAACTGGTTTGGTTTCCTGTTTAGCCAGTCGCCGGACCGGCGAGGAACCTGGATCGATGGCCTGGAAGTTCCAAGTGAAAGACCAGTATGTCCTTTTCGTTTCTCTATGCAGCAGACATGAGCCTTAAGTCTCTGTTAATTTACCTCTCACTCCAAGTAAATTCATAGCCACCAAGTTATTGGTCCCAGCCGGAATGAGTGGCGCGTGACCGCGTGATCTATCGGCATGTGCTATCCTTCTCATCTTTAAAAAGTTTACCCGTAAGAAGACGGTGCCTCTGGGGCCGTGATTCATGATTCCACGTCAAGCTCTACAGAAAAATCCAAACAACTTGTAGCTAATTCTCATACTTATCTTGGATATCAAAATCATGAACATTCTTATTGACAAGTTTCCTTTTCATAGCAACTAGACTGCTGACGGAGGTGTTGATATAAACCCTATTTACTCTGTTTTTCTCTCTCTTCAAATTCATCTTTTAGTATCTTGTTTGATTAAAAATTAGGATTGATCATTTATTTTGGTTTATTTTTTTATTAAATTATCGTGGTTTTATGATACATAAATAGTGCTTAATAGGTTAAGCTTGATTGACTTATACAGCCTGTTTGGCCAAGCGGCTGCCCCGCCGTTTGGCCAAAATTTGAATTATTTTTTGTGTATTTTAAATCATTTTGATGTGCTGATGTCAAAAATGATTTTTAAAAAATAAAAAAACATCATTTTGATATATTTTAGCATGAAAAGCACTTTAAAAAACTACACTTTGAAAAGCACTTTTAATATATATCTCGTGTTATTTTTTAATTAATAATTTTATTGTTCATTATTGAGTCTAACAACAAAACTTAAAAATTGAGCTTCATATTATTTTTTCTTTGTTGGGTTATTTTATTCTTATAAAAAAGTTTATTAATTTGGCAGGTTAAACTGTATTAAATTAAATTGTTTTTTAAAATTGTTTTCTAACCATCTTGGTATAATTACTCAAGTCATGATTTTTATACTTTTTTTTAAAAAAAAAATTATTTTTTTAATCTCATCTTTATTATTGGTCTGATTGGGGATTGTAATTTATAATTTATTCTGATTTAATTTTTATAGGGTTATATTGTTATTATGATCTAGGTTGTAGGTTTGACAACTTAACTCGGGTTATTTTTTTAGTTTCTTTTTTTAAATTCATCCATAAATATTAGATTGATTGAAAATTATATTTCATAATTTATTTTGTATAAAGTTATCATAGTTTTATAATCCAGGTCGTGAGTTTGACATGTTAAACCAGGTTAATCCAATTCAATCTAATATGTTGTTATCTTAATGTTAAACAAATATTTCATCTTAATTTGTTTCTTAGTCAAACTATAATTTTATGAATTGTATGAGTTACTTTTAGATACACAAAGTTAACCAAGTTACATCGAGTCAACCCTCACATGATTAAAAAAAAATCAACTAGAAAAAAAAATTAGCAACATCTAAATATTTTTTTTTTTATATCTAAAAAAAACTTAACCCTACCCGTAGCGTAATGCGAATTAATTATCTTAGTAAGCATCTAAGTTTTATAAGTCTTTAATATAGAGATGACAATGAATACACAGATTATAATTTGTATTGTCTATATTGATTTTGGATCCAAAACTATTATCCAAACCCAATTAAATATGGATTTTTGATACTAGGTTTTATTTGGTATTGTGTTTTTGAAAAAAAAATTAAAAATTTTATTTTTATTTTTTACTTTAAATTATTTTTTTTGGTATTTTTATATCATTTTCATGTGTTGTCAAAAATGATTTCTAAAAAATAAAAAAAAATATCATTTTGATGCATTTATTAACAAAAAAAATATTTTTAAAAACAACCGCAATCACACTCTGAACAATCATTAACAAGTTTCGGGTATCCATAACCTTATTCCGGATCATAGCTTAGAAAACTACTTGTTAGATTTTTATAAAGAACTTAATTTAAGTTTATTTTGTTAATTAATAATATTAATAATGAGTTAATATCTCAGAGCCTCAATCTCTTCTTTAACAACAACTATTCGAGTGCAACAGATTGAGGCTTATATTAAGAAAAATGAACACTGAAGTTCTGGGCTTCTATACAGCTGAGTCATTACAGGAACTCCACACAATTGCACGCACCACACTTAGCCAGACAGGAGGAGGAACAGAGCTGAATCATTTCTTCCTAACTAACGAACTATCTAAATCTGATCACGACCCTTCAAACAAAAATTGAAAATTTATTGAGAATTTACAAGCATTAGTTTAGCTTCGTCCTATGATGTATAAGACTATAACTGGACCGGTGCCCTTATTTTTCTTCTCTTGTTCTGTCTAAGAACTTTTTATTCACTCGTCTTTCTCGGGCAAAAACAGCCATATGAAGAAGAAGAAACATAATCGGTCGGAGATTATAAGGAAGCATCAAGTTTGAAGTCAGTATGGCCATTCCTGAGGCAAACCGGTTCCTTGATGACAGTTTATTGCAGGCATCGTCGGAGACTGGCTCTTCATTTGCTGTAATTGCAGGCCATATCTCACTTCACCACTCGAAGCATCTAAAACCAGAAGAACACACATAAATCAACAAGGAGCTACTATATATCATTGATCACATGCAGGATTAATTTGTCAGACGAAAAGGGTGCTGATTCTTGGTGGCAAGGTACCTTGCTGAATAGGGAAAATAGCGCCATTGGATCCTGCTGCAACACCCATTTTGTCAAAATGGAGTTTCAGCGCTTGAACTACTCTCGCAGGTATAAGAACAGTCGAACAACCTGCTCGATAAGATTGAAATTTGAAGCTGATTAGAGCCTAGTTTTTCAATATTCCGTTCACACCCACAGTCGACGATTTTAACATCAAGTTGATCAATCTTGTCAACTGGGTCTCCATTTCTTTCACAAGTGGTTAGCTGAAAGCAATTGATGAAAGGACTAAACAAGTGGGACAAGGGAAGTTTCCAATTCGAATATCAATCTGAATTTGGCCACCAACAACGTTGAAGATCGTTTAAGATTCCACAATATCATATTATCATATAATCAAACAAAACAACATAAAATCCAAACCGTTTTTATGGAATATAGGAGGGAGATCAACTACTCTAAGACTAACTACTCCAACAACTACGGAGCTGAGCCCTGAGAAATTAAAAAAGGTGACCAAAGTTTGGCCAGATTGTTGAAAAACATCACAAAGAAAAACATTTCACTGCTCATTAATCAATTACCTGGTTTCTTTTGTGACCCGGAAGTATTGCCGCTACCTCTAGGCAAGAACACCCCCGTTCCACCACCAGACCCGCTTCTCGGACCTATATCGCCAAGGAAAACCGCTCTCATCTCTGAACCGGTTCTATGTTGTTGTTGATGACCAGTAAACTGCCCACCACGAGCTCTCCCTTTGCTCTGAAACTGCTTGACCTGTAGTTTGGGGTCGCTTAGTTTATAACAAGTGGACCGTTTTGCCCCGTATAGAGACTCTTGTTGCTTCACAATCTGCTCCGATTTCTTGAGCTTATACAACTGCAACACAAACACACACACCCCACCAAAATTAGCAAAAAAAGGTTCATCCAGAAACTAAGTAAATTTATAGATATATATATAGATATAGATATATATATAAACATTTTCGTATCAAAGAGCCAACTAAAAGTTTCATATGCACTGTATTTTGTAGTAGCAATTAAGAGTTAATTGAATGACCCTTATTTGATTCTCAATAAGAGCTTGCTTAGACTGGAACTGATCGGCAGGGGAAATTTCAGGTTCCATGACAGAAGAAGGGACTGGATATGCTTTAAGCGAAGTGCTTGAAAATCTCTCGTTATTGGTATACTTGTGGATCTCTTCCTCTTCTTTGATCTTGAACTTCTCGAACTTGTCCACCATCACGGTCTCCTCTTCTTGGCCCGAGCCCAGCTCTGACCATGCTGTTGATTGTGGCCAGCCAGCAAAACTCCATGTCTAAAACCACAAATGATAGACTCCAATCAGAGATTGATTAGGGAGTGTGAGCCATGTGCACGCATATTTATGTATGCCGTAATGAACGAGTAGTGTAGACACAGCAGCACACATACCTTTACAAGATCATCATCTCGGAGCATGTGATGAGCCATCTGACGAGTCAACTCAGCAATGTAATCGTCGTCTTGGTCACTTTCCGACTCAGTTGAACCAAGTTCTGACTCAATTGGCGAGCTCAGGGAAGAACCAAAATCAGAGGAAGCCAAGGACGCAGACCCGTTTTGGTTTGTGGGTTTCTTGTCCACTGCGGGGATGTTGTCCTCACCGGCATAATTATATTGGGAGGGCAAGAATAATGAATCTCTGCTGTGTAGGTCAACAGCCATGATAAATGAACCTCGGTACGGGCAGCAATCCAAAATCCTAGAGAGAACAGGTGCGGCTTTGACGACCTGCAATTATGGGAGGTGTGGTTGTTCCTGGTACGGCCTAGCCCAGGTATAGGACTCGTAACCTGGCTCGGAGCACAGGGAACACAGACAGGGCGTGTCCGTGAGAGACCAGTAGCTTAGATAAGCTTTTCTACAACAAACATCGGATAGAATGATGGGTCTTGTGCACCTTCTGTGTCTGATCTAACTCCAACGGGTTTGTTCGATGGTTAAATCTTGAGAATATATGCTTCTAAAAAAAAAAAAAAGTATATATGCTTTGTCTTTTAGCTCAAATCTTGGAGTAGTATTTAAAATATAAAAAAATATTTTTAAAATAATTTAGAAAAGAACGTAATTTCAATTATTAACACCTACAAAAATAGTCGCACGCTTTAAAGAGATCTGTTCAGTATTGGGGTTTAGTGGTTGGATCGTACATTGTTAGGCTGCGAAAACCACCTGCCACTTGTGAGGAGGTATCACTGCGATCAAGGACCACTTGGCCTACAAAAATAGTCCACTTGTCATCTAGTACCGAATGGTAATTGGCTACAAAATAGTCTGTTTGTGCTGATACTGTGTTTTCAAAAATAAAATAAAAAGAATCTATATTAGTGCTTTATATTTTTTTATATATTAATATAAAAAATAAAAATAAAATTATTTTAATATAAAAAACCGCCTAACCAAACTCCAAAGAATCCCTTAATTAATGTGGTTTGACAAGGAGCGCTGCTGAACCTGCCTGCTTGGAGGTTAGAAGTGTCAAAGGTGTCTTAATTAATCATTTGAAATTAATTTTTTTAATCGAGTCATACAATATAAATCCCACTTTTATTTTTGTTTTAATCCAGCCACATCTAAGTCACGGGTTAAATTCTCTAATCAGTTCGAGTTTTAAATTAATAACTTTTAAGTGTTGTTTGGAAACATGACTTCAACAACGTTTCATGAAAATTTGATTTTTTTATATAAAAAAAATCCTTTTATTTCTTTATCGTTTTATTTTAATAACTTTTGAGAGAAAAAAAAGTTTGAACGTTAATATAGTATTTGTTTGAAAGTATAATTAAAGTTATTTTTATTTAAAAATATATTAAAATAATATTTTTTAAAAGATTATTTTTAACATTAGTAAATAAAAATAATCTAAAAATATTTTTAAAACACAAATAATAAACAGGCCACGTATCAAGTTTCGTAGGATGCTTGTTTTTAATTTAAATAAAAAAAATAAATGGCGATTTGTCAATAAAGCCGGCTGATTTGGGGGTTAGGTGAAAGGGTAAGTGACTGAAGTCCAGTCCTAGTAACGTCATATGATTTTGATAGCAAAAGTTTCTCCCCATCATCACATACCCATATAACAAGCTTTTAGTGAGTGGTGACAAACTTCCTTCGCTTAAAAGTAATTATTTAATCAAAAACCACCTTTAAAGTTTCAATAAAAATTGTATATAGATTCTCTTATATTCATAAAAATGAAAAAAATCATAGTTTCTAACACCCATCGACAACGATTCTATTTGGCATTATATTTTAAAAGTATTTTTGAAAAAAATAAATTTTTTATTATTTACTTTTAATTAAAACTTTTGCTATTTTTAAATCATTTTGATGTGCTGATGTCAAAAATAATTTTTATTTTATTTTAATACATTTCTAAATAAAAAATAATTTTAAAATCAACTTTAACGAAACTTCCAATCAAACTCTAAGTTTGATGCTTTGAGCAAAGATGAAGCGGGTTAAAGTAAACTCAGGATTGTTTAAAGTAAAAATATGAAAGAAAAGATAATGAAGGAGGGAGACTAGAAAACATTCAAATTCAAAAACCATCTAAAAAAAAAAAAAAGAATTGGAACCCATTCCGACAAACTAAATAATTGAAGAAGTATGAAATTGAAAATAAAATCTAATTTTATAAATTAATTAAAATAAAACAAATATGCATAAAATAGAGGGAAAATCTAAAGGGAAAAAATACCTAAAAGGCTAATTGGCGAATTTGTGGGGCCAAGCATGAGTTTCTAGTAGGATGTAAAAAACATGAGAGAAAAAAATTATTGGCGTCCAACTACTCCATGCTTTAAAAAGCAATGTTGTTAATATCGTTTTGATTGCTGTTCTGGTTTTTTTATTGGTACGGAACATTTCGGTTTTGGAGTATTTTGGTGTATTATTTCGGGGTTGTACTGTTTATATATAATTAATTATATATATATATATATGAAAAAAATTAAAATATAATTTAGCAAGCATAATTAAAATTCAAGATAAATTAACTTTAAATTATACAATATAAACACAAAGTCAAACAAACATAATCTCAAAATTAGAAACACAATCACAAGTTAATCAAAATAAGGAGAATTTTAAGGTCGGAACGGTACCGAGACGTTCCGGCCGGAATGTGGCCGGTATTTTTCCGGAACGGACCGGAATTAAAACCGAGACAAAAATAACACCATTTTATCTCGGTTTTTTAATGGCACGGAACGTTCCGACCGGAATGGAACGGTATTGACAACCCTGTTAAAAAGTGAATTATCCAAATAGCCCCCAAACCATAGTTAAATGTTTCAATGATACCCTTACCACAATTCAAGAATGATAAATGCACCCTGTAAAAATATCCATTATCACTTCATTTTATTATTTTTATATGATAAAAGACAACATCACTGATCTAAAATAATAAGATTATTATTTTTATATATTAGAAGACAACATCCTCTAAAATAATTATATAATTATTTTTATATATTAAAAGACAGCATCACTCTAACGGACAGCATCACTCTCAGGAACAACATCACTATAAAGATGCTTTGAAAAATTTGATTTTAAGGCCGATAGTCATTACGTTGTGGCTGGAAAAGTGAAAAACCAATAGTACCTCTAGTCATAGTCTAGTGCTATTTTGCTTTCTGGAGTGTTGTAATATACAAAAAAAAAACTTATAAATGGACTGAAATGGTGCTCAATAACTCTAAAATAACAAATAAACCCTCGGGGAATTCAAATCTAACCCTGTAGACCACTTCAAAGTTTTTTTCAGGGGCTAAAACGTAAATCTACTATTATTATAATCACACCAATTCATGCAACAGTGTTTGCGCACATGATTTAATTTCTGGTAACTACAATTGGTCGGGACTGAACACAGTAGAGAAATTCTTGTGCAGTGGGGATTTGTGAGTGTAATTACTTAAAAATAATATATTTTTTAAAAATTATTTTCAATATTAACACTTCAAAATGATTTTAAAAAATAAAACAAAAAAAATCAATTTTTCCTGAAAAAAACTTTTCAAGTCAAACCCTAGAACTAGCCCAGGCATCATGCACAGTCACTTTCTCGCAGGCGCGACAAAGTCCAACCGGCAATTCAACAAGTACCCGGATGACAGAACCCCCACATGCCTATCTACTTTCTTTGGTGTAAACTTTACGAGTTTTTTTTTTTGTTTTTTTGTTTTTTTGTAGTTTAGCACAGAAAGTATTCTAGAAAAGAACAACAATTCAGAAAGTTATAGATAACTTGTAAGACTCGCAAGTCTTTGTTTGGATGCTACGAAATTCTATCCCCCAAAATTATATTTTGTGGACATAAAATTTTAATTATTTTAGATTTTTATAAATAATTTATGCGTTCCTCTTTTCCGCATTGGACTTTGAGCCTTGTCTTGTTTTTTAAAATAATTTTTATTTTAAAATATAATAAAATAATAATTTTTATTTTATTTTAAAAAATTATTTTTAATATTATTATATTAAAATAATTTTAAAAAATATATATAAAAAATTAATTATAAAATTAATTTTTTAATTTATTTTTAAAATATTTTTGAAATACAATGCTAAACAAAATTGTAGTAAAAATGTTTGTCATTGAGAGCTTTCATACTTCCCATTATACTTTGTTGGAGGCATGTTTGAAAATATAGTTAAAATTGTTTTATAAAGTGTTTATTGTTTTAAGAAATATAGAATAATATTATTTTTTTATTTAAAATTTATTTTTAATATCATCATATCAAAATATATAAATACATCAAAAAATTTAATTTGAAATAAAAAATAATTATAAAAAATTCATTTTTATCAAAAACAATTTTGAAATGCATTACCAAACATTAACATAAAATGAGTATTAGCGCTAGTCAAATCTCCTTAATATTTATAATTAATTTATTAGATGAAATTTTTTAAAAATATTGATAAAATTTGAAGTATCTTTTGTTACAATAGTGTGAGAGAGACACTCTGGATTTTTAAATTATGTTTTAAAAATATTTTTGAAATAAATTGTAATTTTTTTTCCTTATGTTTAAATTAATTTTTTTAGTATCTTTAGATTATACTGATATTAAAAATAAAAATAAATTATCATTTTTTTAAAAAAAGACACTGTAAAAATCAATTAACGTTCGAATTATCATTTCTGATCATCAACTACAGGTTAAAAGTGTGTTTGACATGGTTGTTGCTGTTGTGGTTGAGGTTGAAAAAAAACAGTTTTATGAAAAGCGCTTTTAGCTGCGGTTCAAAACTGAAATTGAAGTGTTTAGTTAAAACTATGGTTGAGTTTGAGGTTTAATGAAAAGCAGTTTCAAGTCTTTGGTTACCATGCTTTTTATATTGCTGTCAACTTGTGAAATGACTTTAAAGGACACACACACATATTTTTTAAAATATTGTAGATTTAATTATCATAATAATGAAATGTAATTAATAATTCAAGTAAATTACATATTCATTTTTATCTCCCATCAAACTACTTGCAATTCCATCACGAACTAAATTCATACGATACGTCAAGGCCTCTGTGATCCCTTGTTATTTGATCGATGAACAACATCTGGTAAAATATCATCAGGAACAACATTTGCGATCCATAAATAATGTTGTTTCAGAATCTCTATCTACATGTTGCTGACGCAGCAGAAAAACATAAGGAATATGATCACTATCGATATTCCGTAAAGAAATCTAAGATGAGAGGAACTCTCAGAAAAGTTCAAAATTTTATTCAATAATTCAATGATAATTCGACCAGGGGCTTACAGTAATATTTAAAGCAGAAACCCTAGCCCTAACCCGTGTTGGATAAGGAAACGACGCTAATTAATAAAATTACCAAAAATGGAAAATTTGAGAAAAAGCAGAAATTGAAAATGCTATAAATCTTGAGCAAGCTAGAATTGAAGTCAGTCAATTCAGACTTGGAAATCAAGAGTTATGGCTAAAACAAAACTTTCTTAAAATGGCAAAAATGACAATTTCGGGGCCTAAACAATGGAATTCGGCCAAAAACTGGTATATTTCGGAAACGCCGAGACATATCAACTGGGTGAGTTTCTGCAAAAGGAAAATTCATGCATCAAAAGAATCTCTGACTTCGGCGTCGGGACTGCTGAAAATTCAATTGCCTTTGAAAATTCAGTGACACACCTTTCCCTTTCATCAGGGCTGCTTTCTATCTATAGAATTTTTAATTGTTTTAAAAGATGATTTTTTTTAAAAAATCAAACTGGGCCGCCCCAGCCAAGGTGGGCCTAAAGGCCCAACTTGCTGGACTTGGGCTGGGCTGAGAGCAGCCCAGCCCAGCCCAAAAGTTAAAAGTGAAAAAAAACAGATCAAGCAAAACAGTATGCTGCTATCTTCGTGAATTAATTCACGAAGTTACTGTTCACGTAACACGTGAACAGTAACATGGATGCCTGTGACGAAAGGGTCACCGGCCGGTACCAACGGGTAGAGAAGACTGAGGTGGGTCGTCCTATGGTGGTGACTTCGAAAATGGTGCCCTGTGGTTGCTGGGAGGAGGGCCTAAAGTTCGCACCTGATGCTGTTGCTGTCACGACCCGATTCCCGGATCCGTGACCGGCACATAGGCATGGTCCCCCTCCAGGGTTCCACACCTATGCGAACCCAAACTTACACACAAACTCATCATTCAACTTCAGACTTTAACGCAGCGGAAATAACAAACGGAAACTTTATAACATAATTCGATTGTCTTAATACAAGAGTTGCTTATTTACAATTACAATTGTGGAGCACTAACTAGACATACGAACAAAAGTGTCCAATACAACCAAAATAGCAGGTTCCAAGAGTTGGACAAAAATGACCTGCTAGCAAGCTACGACCCTGAAAATAATGAATAATGAGGGGGTGAGTTCAACAACTCAGTGAGTAGATAATATCCAATATACACATACGAGATAATATAGCAAAGAGAAGTATAATATCAAATCGGCTCAAGGTTCTTACAACAAATTTCTCAAATAGGTCATAACAAGAATGTATAGGTAAAGCTCGTCAGAAAATCAGAATGCAGTGAGCATGAGGCTCCGTACTGTGGGATGATCAGTCCACACAGGTTGGTGACTCCCCCGACCAACTAGGGTTTCAGATACGATGTGCACAAAGGCTAACACTACCCTGTTAGCATGGATATTCTGACTGGCATACCATAGGTATATCTTATAATCAAACAAACATATTCATATCTCAAGGCTCAACTCATGGTATCAATCAAATGAGGAGCTATCATTTCACAAACAGATATAGGCTCATATCAAGAACGTATATTCAATAAATGATTATGCTTTATCGTATCAAGAATATAATCAAGGTATATATTATCAAAAAGCATAATCCAATTCATACTAGCAAATTCAAATATTTATACTATTTCTCATGCATATTAAATATTATCCACTCACCTGACTTAAGAGCAAACAAGGTTCAGAAGCAGAGTGTTGACGAAATCCTACTGATGTCCCGCGAGTTGAATATCGGGATTATCTGAATATATATAAAAGAAGATATACTCAAAATGACTCAAAGGAATTAAAATACCTTTAATAACATATCTAAGAGTTCAAATCATAATCCTATGTGTTTTTGAATCAACTATCCATTTCTTCGTAAAACCTAAATCAAAGGTTTCTTCCAAAATCTAATTCCAAATACCTAACTCATAAAATTGATAATAATCCATCAAATGAACTTCAATTATCCATCAAACCAATCTTAAATGCTATTATTTCACCTAGGGACCATTCTGAATTTTTCTCATATTTTTAGGGCCAAATCGTAATTTTACCAAATTGAAGGACTAAATTGAACTCCTCTTAAATTCACAACTATACTGAAATTTTGTTCATAATTCATCCTCAATTCTGTCCAGAATCTCCAATTTCACTCCAGGGACCAAACTGTAATTTTTCCAAATTTCGGGGACCAAACTGTAATTTTCACAAAAAGGACCAAAATGACATTTTGTCATCTTCAACCTCTGCCCAGAATTTCCAGCAAGGGATTTCGAAATTTATCAACATTATTCACCATTTTTCTCAATATTTTCTTAAGCCAAACATCTCAAAACTTCAAAATCATCTACAATCAAACTAATTAAACTATTATCCAACACATTCAAACCCTAACATCTCTCCTAATTCATCAATCAAACCCAAATAAAATTCTCAAACCCTAACAACCCATACAAGCAAAATCATAGCTAATAATCTTATTTATACATAATAAACACACACATTACCTTAACAACTTATTTCTCCTTCTTCCTTTCTCTTCTTCTTCTCTTTCCCTCTTTTTTCTTCTTCTTCTTCTTTCTCTCTTCCCGGTTCTCTCTCTCAATTTTCAGATTACCTCTCTTTTTCCTTTTCTTTTCTTTTCTTTTCTATTTATATTTACTAGCTTGTGCAATTACTACCCTACCCTTAACCTAATCCTAAGCCACTAAGGGCATTATTGTATTCTCCTTATAAAAAAATTCAAAACACTACAGCTGCCGTGAAATGGAGAGAAAGTGGAGCTGCCATGATTGTGGAGAAGAAAGAGGGAGGCAATGGCCGTGGAGAGAGAGATAAGGTCGTGACTGTGGAGGAGAGAGAGGGAGGTAGTGGCCATGAGAGGAAGGATCATCGGCGATGAGAGGAAGGCAATGGTTGCTGTTGTGTCGATGGACATGGAAGATATTGAACACAATAGCCAACCAATATGGGAGCTAAGTTCCAAAACCTTGAGATGAAATGAAGAAGGAAAGCATAAGTGAACTCGATCAAGTGGAGGAGGAAGCTCGGTTGAGTCCTTGCGTATATACGTAGCTCGTGTTGCTCTGGTATGCCATGTTACCGTTACCTGTGTTTGTTTTGAAAGCATCAAAAATATGCTTTTTAAAACACGGTCGAACCGCAAGAATTTAGTGGGATCCACAGTTAAATCTGGGATCATGTTTGGTATTTATTGTGTTTGGGGCTAAAATTCAATGCAACCGCAGGTTAAAGCTTCGCCGCAAATAGCATCTAAATTATTTATTAAATGAAGCATCATCAACCACATAGTGAAAGTACAGCGGTCTTAACAGTGAAAGCATCTTTTGGCCTCATGGTTTCTTCACTCAACACTCCAAAATCTCAACGGTTCGATCATTCCCTTGCCTTGCCGGAAAAGACACGCTATCACAAACAAGGCGACGTTATACGATATCCCTAACTTCCTATCATCAACGAGTCTTCTTCTATATACACCACCAATATATGCTCTTTGCGTTGTATTTCCTTCTCCAACTACACCGGCTCCAACCACCGCCACTGATCCTCCGTCCTCTCCGCAAATGTCACGCAACGGTCATACAATTACAATTACTAGAATCCACATAATGGCCTTAGATGGTATCGTCAATGTGAATTCTTTATTCACCCTAGCACTCTTTCTTGGTCTTTCATGGTACCCCACAGCACCTGACCCCACCACCACCCTTGTCACCGATACTTCCTGCGCCGCCTCTTCTTCCATCGCCGAGGATCTCATCGCCTTCCACGTCTATTCTTTCAGCTCCTTTCTCTTCTCCAGTCTCATTGCTTCGGCTGTCAAGCAAACCATCAAGCGTTTCGATAATCACAAAGATGATGATTCTGTTGGGTCGGTGCGTAGTGCGCCCCAGGCTCACGTTAACTTGGCGGCTTTACGGGCCGGGACTTTAGTTTCTGGGTTTGGATCGGTTTTTGGATGTGGGTTCTTGATGATGGCTTTGATGGACTTGGTGCAAATAAAGTTGGGGGTTTTGGGCTGTGGGAGCTTGCATACATTTGCTGCGGTTATTCCTTTGGTTATTTTGGTCCCTTCGGCTCTGGTAATATATGTTTTTCTTATGCTTTATGCGTTTACTCGCTAGCTGAGGTAGATTTGAAGAATTAATTAGCTAGCTACTATGTGAATATATATGGTTTTCTTTGATCTTGCTGTCAATGAACTGTTTCCAAACATTGTAAAAGTTGTGAGATTGACCTATTGGTCTCTGGAAACTGAGCTAGTAAATAAAAATTGTGAATCTTTGATTAAAAAAATTGAGTGAAAGATGCTTGCTTTTGTTGAGTGAGTGTGTACCTCAATCCGTTTATACTCAACTTGGCCTTGGTGGGGTAGAGAGATATAAAATTTGCAATTTGTCACACTTAAGCGCTCCTTGTATGAAGTTTCCTAAGAAACTGTCTTTAGTTTAACCTGAAAATAAGTGACTTGACTTTCTAGGATCCACAAGCAGTATTGTACCGTCCTCAGTTCTGACTATCAGATGTGATTTAATGGCTTAGGTACATTGTTTTGTTGGATTTTACAGTTTTTAATTGCATTTTGTATTGGGAATGCTTCTTGCTGTCGCTTTTATGAAATTGCCATGTTTCAGGGAGGTGGCAGTGACAAAGGCGTGAAATTTGTTTTATTGCAATATAGTAATGAGTCGAGGAAATCAATGCAGGTTAATTTAATCTGTGTAGTCAATCCATGGTGTGATCTCTTAACCAAAATCTTTCTTCCTTTGAAATAACTCACAAGGAATTCTCTAGAATGGACGGGTTCTGGGATTTGCTTCTCTTGTACTACTACTACTCCTCCTGACCATAGAACCCATGTGCGGGTTCCTTTCAATTCAAGAAATGATTTCGACACTAAAAAGAATATGCTTTTCTGTTAGTTTCTTGGTTATGTTTGCATTGATTCTTCCTTTTGGTTCCTCATCTCATAACTGCTTTCATGTCTTAAATCGATGCTGTGCATGCTACTTGTGTTAGTTTCCTGAAGAAAAAAGGTTCTGTAGCATCAAAACTTGCACTTGACACTTCCATGGCTTCTATCTTCAATTTTCGTTGTTTCTGTTTCATCATTGCTCTGCTATCTGCTTTCTCATCTGTCTCATTCCTCTTCTGGTTTCAATGCTCTAGCTCATACCGCTACAGTAACCAAATGATATTGCAGAAGGAAAACCAACCCATTAATCTCCTTTCTTTCCCTTCGGCATGGAATCATCTTTCGTTTCCATCAAAACTACCTTCAAAATATCTTAAGATCGCACTCTTTGTCAAGAAATGGCCTCATAGATCTCTTGCAGGTGGACTTGAGCGGCATGCCCTGACCCTTCATCTTGCTCTCGCCAAAAGAGGGCACGAGCTTCATATTTTCACCACTTCCCCTTCCAACTCCTCCTTCCCTAGGTATCCAATGAGCAATTTATATTTCCACCTCTCAAAACCCACGGCTGCTGGTTATCTGGACCAAGCTTTTGTCTGGAAGCAATTTCAAACTCAAAACTCAACTGGGAAAGCTTTTGACATAGTCCACACTGAAAGTGTTGGGCTGTTGCATACTCGGTCACGGAACCTGATCAACTTAGCGGTTTCTTGGCATGGGATTGCATATGAAACCATTCATACTGACATCATTCAAGAACTTCTTCGGAATCCTGATGAACAACAATCATATGCGTTGACTGAAAGAATTACCAAGGTTGTTGAAGAGGTCAGGTTTTTTCCACACTATGCCCACCATGTCGCTACTAGTGATCATGCTGGAGATATACTGAGAAGGATTTATATGATCCCAGAAGAACGAGTTCATGTTATCCTCAATGGTGTGGATGAGGAGATTTTCAAGCCAGATCCTGCTAAAGGTGAGGCATTTAAGCAGAAATTTGGGGTTTCAAAGAGCAGATCTTTGGTTATAGGCATGGCAGGGAGGTTAGTGAAGGATAAAGGACACCCCTTAATGTTTGAAGCTCTGAGGCAGATGTTTGTGGAAAATGGTACGTTTCGTCAAAATACCATTGTTCTGATTGCTGGAGATGGTCCTTGGGGTGCTAGATACCGAGATCTTGGGGCCAATACACTAGTTTTGGGACCATTGGAACAAGCTCAGCTGGCGAGCTTCTATAATGCAATAGATATTTTTGTAAACCCCACTCTTCGAGCACAGGGATTGGATCATACTTTATTAGAAGCAATGCTTTCTGGTAAGTCAGTGATGTCCACAAGAGTAGCCAGCATTACTGGATCCGTGATTGTTAGCAAAGAAATAGGTTATACTTTTTCACCTGTGGTAGTTTCATTGAAAAATGCACTTTATAGGGTCTGGGAAGATGGAAGAAGAGTTTTGGAGTTGAAAGGCCAAGCTTCCAGGCAGAGAGGGTTGCAATTGTTCACTGCCACGAAAATGACAGCTGCTTATGAAAGGCTATTCCTTTGCATATCAAACGACAATAGCAAAAGAGAGGATTATTGTCGATACCAATCTCCATTCAATTAAGTAGCAGCATCATTTCAAATTCATTTTTTGAGAGAGCTGATAATGCAATAATCAAAAGAAGATTCACTCCACTTTTCGTTCAAGGTGATGCTGGTTGCAGTCAGCTTGAAGCACTCAGGGAGCGAAATTGCTCATTCCAGTCAATTCCTAAGCACTGTAATTGCTCATTGCCGATGATTTCATGAAGATAAATTGGGTTGTGATTGGCTACTGATACTCATTCCTGTCTTTTTTGTTCCCTCACAATTTTCTATTGTTTTTGAATCTGCAGATTTACATTAGCCTCAACCATAGACAAATCAAAGACCACATGGCCTCATCACAATTCACAAGGTACCTATTTTGCAGTTGCTGCAGAACCATGCCTTTACAAATGAACTTAGCAACCCAAAGCTAGGAGAGGTTATTTTCTGCATGCAACTGCTATACCCTCACATCTGTATGAACTAAAAGTTTTTGCTTGACAATTGTGGCACTGGAATAGCTTCTGTTCTTATTTTTTCAAGAATTTAAATGGAGTGTCATTAGCAGTAAATACTTCCTAATGATTTATCAAAGCTGTAAAAAATATTCAATTAAAAGTAGATTGTGAGCTTATCTTTTTTGTTCACCTTTCATATATTTCTACAAACATCATTAATGATGCATAAATTTGACAAACTAAGTTGAATATAGAACGGACCAAGAGGCTAAAATTCAATGCAATGCATTTGAACCACATTGAATAGCCCAGCTAAGAGCAGAAACTGGTAAAGAGTGTTGTGCAGCAGCTTCCTGAACAATATTGTCACATGAATACATGATGGTTTTGCCCTTATTAAAATCCAGTGCAAATAGCTGACAGTATATGTCCTTGTCAGCTACCTAATTATCATACATTTCTTTCATAATTATTACATAGGCTTCCTGAATTCCTGCAAAATAATCAAGATAAAACAATGAATTAGATAAACAATCATGAAGAAAACTCATTCATATAGTTTCTCAACTCAGAGTACGATTTCTCTATCTGCAACTCTGATCACATCTCTTTAGCTGATCTAGTTTAATACTTTGACCATCCCCACGCTCCCTACTTGTGGATAAATGGGGGTATTAGAAATATACAAACACCACAGTCATCTTATCATGTGCACATTTTCTGCTCTATCAAACATTTTAAGAAACATACATCTGCTTCAATAGGAAATGAAACAGCTTTTATCTGAATTGCCAAAAGTGAAAGAGGTTTATATGCAGAATTAAGTGTTGAAACAGCGAAAGAGAAAACACTTACTAATGCCTACGACTATAGTAATTCTATGTGGACTGCAGTGCATTGATGTACCTTAAAAAATAGGCGGAGAGTTCATTTGCCAAGGGAAGCACGGTCCTAATAATAAAGCGAACCTGCAGGAAAAAACACCTGATCTGTAAACTATAGTCTATAACAGCAGCTTCAGAAAGAAACTTTTAGGCTCTTCTGCGGCATAATACCTTGCCACCAATTTCCTCTGGAAGCACTGTGAGGGTTGCTGCTGCTAGGATCATCTTCTCCCCCATCCTTCTTGAACTAATTCATTCACAAAGTACATTAGTACATTTACTTTGATGTATTATCTCATTACTTTTATCATGCTGACAATATCACAACATAGTGTTTTGGATTAGCCATCAACTAATCAAAGACTCACTATGGGATATGATCCAGCCATTTGGGTGCCTGGGGATTGAGAGTAGTTTTCTTGTCCACCGTAGTAAAGGGATGAACTTAGATGACATGGTTCCATTCTTTCTTCCTGGACTGGATTTCTGTCCCTGTCTGGCATGCTATAGGTTACAGCCTGGCTTTTGGCTATTTTGTCGTTAGGAAACAGACAGATTATCAGGAAATTACCCTTTCTTTTAAATAGAACAGAATTGATGAAAACTCTAAATGCACCAACAAGCACATGACCAGTTCGAGAGCACTGTCTGGGAGTAAAAGACGGTCTTACATGCTGTGTGTGAGCATTAGGACAGAACCAAGTTCTTCTGAACTCAAAAGGAAGTTTTTAAAGAGAAATACACTCAGATATAACAAGAGCTCATCACAAACCTGGAGATCCTTGTTTAGGGCTCCTCGTTTGATTTCCATAGGACTGTTTTTGCCAAGATCCTGTCATCTCAGGGCCTGAAGACTTCCTCCCTAAAACCTGAATCCTGAAAACAAGTTAGATGGCGGCCCAAATTCTGATGGAGGAGTTCAGACAAATGTAAGCAAACTTAATCAGGGCTAGCATCCATCTATCTATAAGCACATATACCAACCAATATCAAGATGCTCTGTATAAAGCGGGGGGGGGGGGGGGGGGGGGGGGGGGCTGGTGAAAAAGTTGATTTTCATGCTTCCATTTAAGAAGAAATAGTTTATATCTATATATCTATAATTAAGAAAAATCTTTTACATTAAGAAGCCATTAAACTAAGGATAAAGTCAGATAAGAGGAATTCCAAGTTGGACCAATATAAACCTTCCTTCCCTTCATTTTTACAATCCTTTTCCCAATTATTAAATGAAGTCAAAGCCACGTAACAGCATGAAGTGTGGAATATAAATACAAACTTCAAAAGCATCCATAATTAAACAACATAGTTCATTCAAAAGTAGTAGAGCCTGCACACGAAATTTAAGTTCTGACCAGGATAACATTAACAAAAGAAAAAACCATACGAAGGGCATGAAGATGGAATATAGAACTAGTCTCAGAGTATACCGTAGATGGAGGTGGAAACATAGAAGCAAAAACCCCAGCTGAAGATACTGGTGCTGATTCAGTGGTGCCAAACAGATTGGCTGTGAATGAAGAAGACGAAGAAGAAGAACAAACCCCTTGCTTGCTACTGTCCATTATCTTATTTCCTGATCAGTTGAAGTACAGAACTGTGTACCTCCCCAAGTAACCCTATCAACAACCACCTAGCTAGCTAGCTAACTTGCAAGAAAGACTTGGACAAGATCTTGGAGAGAGTAAGAGAGCAGACACAAATATATACATAATCCCTCCTACACTAGCCTTCATCACTGTGAAAAAGAGAAAGAAAGGAAGAAGACAGGAAGGAAGCTTCACTCTTGACCACCACTACTGCTGCTACTTTTTATTTAATTATATATATATATAAAATCTCTTTTTGTAAAGATATGGGAATTTTCACTGCAGCTCTCTTCCTCATTGATTCACATCCTCTAATCTCTCTGCATGTATAATATCATCTTTTCAACACAAATGGATAAGTGTCACGTGGGGCCCACTTGGCATCCTAAGTGGACGTCCCAATTTGTGCCGTGTGTGTGCCCCACCAAGCAACGCGGAGAAATCGACCCTCTCTTGATTTGCAGTCACATCAACTTAAAACGAAAGGAGTTTGGGATATGGTTTTTATATTTAAATTTTGTTGTTACTAATATGATAATTATTTAAATTTTATATGGTTGATAATTTTAAAATTTATATAATTAATCGAGGTGCATGCAAATTAATACATATATTATTTACGATAATAATAATAAAAACCTTAGCAAACTCCTATCTAGCAATGAAGACCCTTTTTTTTCCTTCCAAGTTCCAATCAATGCCCTTCCCTAAGCGTGATTTCCATGGATACAATAACTTCCAAGCCCTTGAAAAAGATAGGGGTTTGAAGAAATCTACAATCTTTTGATCCCCTTGGAAAGATAACTAGATAAGATTGTTTTCCACTCAAGTTGAGAGTCCCTTTTTTTCTTCTGGATGAGCCCAGCAAAGTTGACTCCGTGCAAGTTATATATTTTTATGCACAATGTTTTTTTTTTAAAATAAATAAATTAATATATATTTTTTAAAATAATTTTTATATTAATGCATTAAAATCATTAAAAAAATATATCAAATTAATAGTTTCTTTTTTATAATAAATACATTTAAAAAATAAACATATCCAAATACTTTTTACCAACACAATGCCAAGTAGCCACATCCCCTTCAAATATCAAAGGAGATTCTACCTCAACCCTTTACGCGCGATGCCACTCGTATCCAAGCACACAATTCAGTCTTGAACATCAATACTCTTAAATATCAATTAAAGTAGCTCTATATTTTTTATATGGATGATATTCAAGTAGAACTTTCATGCTAATCTTGTTTATGTTGATGCTTAATCATATAATAAGGAGTAGGGTTTACTTAAACTATAAAAAAAATATATTCTACTTTCAGGCATATACGTTTTCCTAATTACTAATATTTTTTTAGATTAATGTGAGTGTCTAGGTCAGCTTGTGCGCAGCTCGATTAATGTTACGAGTCTGGGAGTTAATGATCATGTAAATTTCTGGTGACCATCATTGTAGGGTTTTGAAATTCTAAATAGGAAATTAATTTTAGGGTTTTGAAACATTAAATAAGAAAGGCATTAATACCCTTAATGACTTAATATTAGGGATAAATGAGTTAAGGATACAATAGTAACTAGTAAAATATAAATAGAAAAAGAAGAG
The DNA here is from genome assembly GCA_009078335.1 of Salix brachista. Taxonomy (NCBI): domain Eukaryota; kingdom Viridiplantae; phylum Streptophyta; class Magnoliopsida; order Malpighiales; family Salicaceae; genus Salix; species Salix brachista. The sequence continues at coordinate 3,630,227 of CM018580.1, read as the reverse complement.
AAGAGAAACAAATCTGAAAATTGAGAGTGAGCCGAAAGAGAGAAGAAAGGAGAAGAAGAGAAAAGAGGAAGGGAGAAAGGAAGGAGGAGAAATAAATATTAAGGTAATGTGTATGTGTTATTATGTAAAAGTATTGTTTAATAGTTAAGTTAATTACTTGCATTGGTGATTAGGGTTTGTAGATTTTATTTGAATTTGATGGATGAATGGATTAAGATGTTAAGGGTTTAATGGTTTGAGTAATGGTTATTAGGTTTGATTGTAGATGATTTTGATGTGTTTGGTTTAAGAAAATATTGAGAAAAATGGTGAAATAATGTTGAGAAGTTTCGAAAATCCCTTGCTGGAATTCTGGGTTTAGGTTGAAGATGATGAAAATTCATTTTAGTCATTTTGGTGGAAAATTACAGTTTGGTCCCCGAACTTTGGAAAATTACAGTTTAGTCCCTGAACTTTGGAAAATTACAGATTGGTCCCTGGAGTGAAATATTAGTATTTCAGATGGGTTTGATGGATAATTGAAGCTTATTTGATGAGTTATTATTAATTTTACGAATTGTGTATTTGGAACTAGATTTATAAAGAAACCATTGTTTTTAGGTTTTGCGAGAAATTGATAGTTTAATTCAAAACACATAGGATTATGAGTGAACTCTTAGATATGTTTACTAAAGGTATTCTACTTATTTTGAGTCATTTTTGAGTATGTATTTCTTTTATATATTCAGATAATCCTGATATTCTACCCGCGGTACGTCAGTAGGATTCCGTCAATATTCTGCTTTTGAATTTCGATCGCTTTTGAGTCAGGTGAGTGGATAATATTTAATATGCATGAGAAATATTATAAATATTTGATTTGCTAGTATTTGGATTATGCTTCTTGATAATATATACGTTAAGTACTATTCTTGTTACGATAAAGCAAAATCAATTATTGAATATACGTTCTTGATATGAGCCAATATTTGTTTGTGAATTGATAGCTCCTCATTTGATTGATATCATGAGTTGAGCCTTGAGATATGAATATGTCTGTTTGATTATGATATATATATACCTACGGTATGCCAGTCAGAATACCCACGCTAACAGGGGAATGTTAGTCTTTGTGCACATCGTATCTGAAATCCTAGTTGGTCGGGGAAGTCACCAACCTGTGCGGACTGATCCTCCCACAGTCTGGAGCCTCATGCTCATTGCATTCTGATTTTCTGACGAGCTTTACCTATTATCTTCTTGATATGACCTATTTGAGAAATCTTCTTGTAAGAACCCCGAACCGATTCGATAATATATATTTTTTTTGTTATATTATCTCGCATGTGTATATTAGATGTTATCTACTCACTGAGTTGTTGAACTCACCCCCTCATTATTTATTATTTTCAGGCTCGTAGCTCGTTAGCAGATCATTATCGTTGAAATTTCAGAACTTATTATTTTGGTTGTAATTGACATTTTTATGTCTAGTTAGCGCTCCACTATTATAGCAAGATTATTCAACTTTTGTATTAAGACATTCGAATTATATTATAAGTTTCCTTTGTTAATTCCGTTGCGTTGAACTCTGAAAGTTAAATGTTAAGTTTGTGTGTAAGTTTGGGTTCGCATAGGTGTGGAACCTTGGAGGGGAACCATACCTATGTGCCGGTCACGGATCCGGGAATCGGGTCGTGACAAAGATGGTATCAGAGCTAAAATTTTAAAAACGAATAAAAGTAAAAGAGTGTGATAAAACTTGGTATTACAGCTTAAAAAAAAAATAGTAGTGATGAAACTTAGTATCAAAGCTTGGATTTAAAAAAAAAAAGTAATATAGTAAATTTATAATATGTGGAGCATTAGGATCCGTATTGTCTTGTCTGTAATGCTTGAAATTTGAATTCTCATCAAGCACGTCTTCTTGATTCCTTATGTTTTCCGATAATTAGTTGATAACTATTGTGCTATTATTTTGGCATGACAAAAGTATGTTATTTTTATATATATAGGATATGTCGAGGAATAGGCGTATAGCTGATACTATTAGAGTAGGTGACGATCAGGATGACGTCCCTATTGTGCAATTGAGGAATACTAGACAAAGAAGAGGAGGTGCGCCTGCACCTCAACATGATGAGGAAATACCTCCATTAATGGAGGAGGAGTCTTACGAGGTTGAAGAGGAAAATGAGGTTGATGACACAGGTGTAGGAGAGGCTGAGGCTGAGACAATGACACAAGTTCAGCAGCTCAGCCAGGCTATGCGAACTTGGATAGAGTATACTATGGAGAGAGATAGGAGAAGGGATAGAGATGTAACGTCATCATCTCACATTGTTCAAGGAGTAAATGTGCCCTTGAATGACTTCATGAAGTTGGCACCTCCTACTTTCACTGGGACAAACAGTTCAGAGGATCCTCAAAGGTTCCTAGATGATATATGGCGTCGATGTGAAGTTTTGGGATGTATAGATCATCGAGCTGTGAGTTTGGCATCATTTAGGTTGGAGGGAGATGTGGCAATCTCTTGGTTTGAGTCTAGGAAGAAGGCAAGACCAGCAGAGGCTCAGTGGACATGGAAGGAGTTTAGCGCCATGTTTTTGGACAGGTTTCTCCCTCAGAGTGTTAGAGATGCTCGACTTTATGAGTTTGAGAGGTTATCTCAGGAGAGCATGACGGTTGATGAATATGATCTGAAGTTCACTCAACTGTCTAGATATGCTGAATATCTTCTACCTACGGAGGAGTGGAGAGTGAAAAGATTCATTAGAGGACTTAAATCCTCTATGTTCATAGTGATGGTGTCCCAGGTGTTTCCATCTTACTCCGCAGCTGTTGATTGCGCTAGGTTGATAGAGGCACGAGAATTTGAGGATATATGTGCAGGTCAACCTAAGAGGGCTAGAGAAGAGGGTCATCCTTTTAAACAACTAGGAGGACCGAGTGCAGGTCCGTTTAGGGGACAAAGTGGTCGTCAGGATTCTTGGGTTCAAGGGAGGTTTAGACCAAGAACTACAGTTAGTGGCTCAAGCAATCAGAGTGGTAGTAGTGGTGTTCAGAGTTATGGTCAGAGTTCAGTTCAAACTGCTCCTCGTAGCTCATTTGTTCCATCTAGGGACAATTCCACATGTGAGCATTGTGGAGGAGATCACACTAGTGCAGAGTGTTATAAAAGGATTGGAGCTTGTTTTAGTTGTGGCCAGATAGGCCACAAGGTTAGAGAGTGCCCTAGGAGACAGTTGTCAACTTCAGGGGCATCTAGTTCAGTTCAACGTCCTGTTCAGACACCGTCAACGGGCCAGTCTATAGCTCATGGTGGTAGAGGTTTTGGTGGTCGTGGTCAGACAGGCCGTGGCGCAGGTGATAGAGGTCAGATGCAGCAGAGTCAGGGACATGCTAGAGTCTTTGCCTTGACTCAGCAGGATGCTCAGACATCCAACACAATTGTCTTAGGTATTCTTCTTGTTTGCTCTTTTGAAGCAAAAGTTTTGTTTGATACCAGTGTCACCCATTTATTTGTGTCACTATGTTTTGTGATGAAGTTAGATAGGCAACCAACTCTATTAGGATCCTTCATTTCAGTTTCTACTCCTTTAGATGAATCAATATTGGAGAAGTAGGTATATCAAAATTTTGAGATGGAAATTGAATGTAAGATCTTTATGGGAGATTTGAATGTTTTAGATATGGTTGATTTTGATGTGATTTTGGGAATGGATGAGTTGTCAAAGCATAATGCTTCAGTAAATTGTTAAGGATAAGGAAAGAAGACATTCCAAAAAAAAAAAAAACAGCATTTAGAACACGGTATGGTCATTCAATTGAAGAAGCAACATGGGAACTTGAGGAAAAGATGTATGAGGAATATCCTCATCTTTTTGATAATCCCTATATGTATTCAAACATTTTATTTAGTTTCGAGGACGAAACTTTTATAAGGTAGGGAGATTGTAGGGTTTTGAAATTCTAAATAGGAAATTAATTTTAGGGTTTTGAAACATTAAATAAGAAAGGCATTAATACCCTTAATGACTTAATATTAGGGATAAATGAGTTAAGGATACAATAGTAACTAGTAAAATATAAATAGAAAAAGAAGAGAAGAGAAACAAATCTGAAAATTGAGAGTGAGCCGAAAGAGAGAAGAAAGGAGAAGAAGAGAAAAGAGGAAGGGAGAAAGGAAGGAGGAGAAATAAATATTAAGGTAATGTGTATGTGTTATTATGTAAAAGTATTGTTTAATAGTTAAGTTAATTACTTGCATTGGTGATTAGGGTTTGTAGATTTTATTTGAATTTGATGGATGAATGGATTAAGATGTTAAGGGTTTAATGGTTTGAGTAATGGTTATTAGGTTTGATTGTAGATGATTTTGATGTGTTTGGTTTAAGAAAATATTGAGAAAAATGGTGAAATAATGTTGAGAAGTTTCGAAAATCCCTTGCTGGAATTCTGGGTTTAGGTTGAAGATGATGAAAATTCATTTTAGTCCTTTTGGTGGAAAATTACAGTTTGGTCCCCGAACTTTGGAAAATTACAGTTTAGTCCCTGAACTTTGGAAAATTACAGATTGGTCCCTGGAGTGAAATATTAGTATTTCAGATGGGTTTGATGGATAATTGAAGCTTATTTGATGAGTTATTATTAATTTTACGAATTGTGTATTTGGAACTAGATTTATAAAGAAACCATTGTTTTTAGGTTTTGCGAGAAATTGATAGTTTAATTCAAAACACATAGGATTATGAGTGAACTCTTAGATATGTTTACTAAAGGTATTCTACTTATTTTGAGTCATTTTTGAGTATGTATTTCTTTTATATATTCAGATAATCCTGATATTCTACCCGCGGTACGTCAGTAGGATTCCGTCAATATTCTGCTTTTGAATTTCGATCGCTTTTGAGTCAGGTGAGTGGATAATATTTAATATGCATGAGAAATATTATAAATATTTGATTTGCTAGTATTTGGATTATGCTTCTTGATAATATATACGTTAAGTACTATTCTTGTTACGATAAAGCAAAATCAATTATTGAATATACGTTCTTGATATGAGCCAATATTTGTTTGTGAATTGATAGCTCCTCATTTGATTGATATCATGAGTTGAGCCTTGAGATATGAATATGCCTGTTTGATTATGATATATATATACCTACGGTATGCCAGTCAGAATACCCACGCTAACAGGGGAATGTTAGTCTTTGTGCACATCGTATCTGAAATCCTAGTTGGTCGGGGAAGTCACCAACCTATGCGGACTGATCCTCCCACAGTCTGGAGCCTCATGCTCATTGCATTCTGATTTTCTGACGAGCTTTACCTATTATCTTCTTGATATGACCTATTTGAGAAATCTTCTTGTAAGAACCCCGAACCGATTCGATAATATATATTTTTTTTGTTATATTATCTCGCATGTGTATATTAGATGTTATCTACTCACTGAGTTGTTGAACTCACCCCCTCATTATTTATTATTTTCAGGCTCGTAGCTCGTTAGCAGATCATTATCGTTGAAATTTCAGAACTTATTATTTTGGTTGTAATTGACATTTTTATGTCTAGTTAGCGCTCCACTATTATAGCAAGATTATTCAACTTTTGTATTAAGACATTCGAATTATATTATAAGTTTCCTTTGTTAATTCCGTTGCGTTGAACTCTGAAAGTTAAATGTTAAGTTTGTGTGTAAGTTTGGGTTCGCATAGGTGTGGAACCTTGGAGGGGAACCATACCTATGTGCCGGTCACGGATCGGGAATCGGGTCGTGACAATCATATCCGCAACCACAATACTAGAACCTAAGACCATAGGGAACAAACTTCTTAGTTTCAAACTTTTATTACTGAGCCACCTACTAGGATTTACAGAAAGTAGATTTACAGAAAGTAGGATCATTATCTAACCAAGAAGTGTTTATTTTGTGATTCAAACTTGTTTTTTAAACTATTTATCATCCGAAAAAACATTAATGGGACGTTTTTTTAATTATTTTAATATATTAATGTTATATATATTTATTTAAAAATACTTGAAAAAAAGCAGTCTACACCTCGTCACCAATCAATTATTCGTTACTGACCAGATAACTGATAACTAGAGTTAATAACTCTCAACGTGATTACACGTATTGAAAAAGTAAACATGGTTACGTCAAGATCAGTGGCAAGTTCTAGTATATTTTATGCCAGAATAAGTTAAAACAAGAATTAAGAATTTCTTTGGATATCTTCAATCTTTATACCATCCATATATTTTTCTTTTTATCGAAAAAGCCATCCGGGTTCCATTCAATTTAGAGCACAAATTAAGGACTGGTTAGAAAACTACAAGTGACACCAGCCATTCAAGGGAATGGCACTACACTTTATTCTTTCTTCCATTTTATCCATGTTCATAATTTAAGGAAAATTAATAATTTAATAACTTATATATATATATATATTAATTCAGTGAAAATTGATTAATAGAAAAACAAAATAAAAGGCGAAGCATAAATTAGAAAAAAGATGGTACAGAAAAAAGATGGTACACAAAAGGGTCGAAAGCATAAGTACAAACCAATCGAAGCTGTTCGGATGAGATGATTAAAGACAGTTCAGCAGCAGCAGCACATGACACAGCTTCTTTAATTATAAATATATGGAAAAATCTACCCCATGCTCCACCCCACCAAAAAACAAAATGTTTAGAGACCACAGTTTGAAGTTCTGAAAAAGAACAGCAGTGCGATGTGTCCTTGCTCGCAAAAGCAACCTCTTCGTTTCCACACTACAAAATGGTGCCATATTAGGTCATTTGCTGTTATCTTTAAGCAGCTCAGGAAAGATCACAAACTCCAGAAAAGTGATGGACCATTTGAAGCCCTGAACAAGCACACAAAAGTATCAAAAGGAGATGTTCTTCCTTAAAATAAAGAGTTAAATAACATCATTTTAGTTTCTCATTTTTTTTTTTTTATGATTTTGGTTCATGAAGAACCCTGCTGCTACTGCAACACTGTTTCTATTGGAGCTAAACATGCTAATCAAACATCCTCCAAACGTGAATGCAATCTGTAATACAAATTAAAGAACTGAAATTAATAGCATGGTGCAAACCTCAGAGCATTCCGAATATCTCTTCTGGAGGGTCATAAACATGTTTTTCTGGAAACAGCTCCTCGTAATCTTGCTTTACTCTACTCCTCAAAAGCGGGTGTGGTAAAAGCCCCTTCAACAGAATCCTAAACGGCAACTCCTCTGGAGGATCTGGTGACTTCTTCATGTCCTCATATATGTTCATTGCATCAGCAGGTGACCCATCCCTCAAGTAGCCTCTAATGGTTTCAGTATACATTTGGGAATCCGGGAACAAATCCTCATTTCTCATATCTTCCCATAACTTCATTGCCTCTTCCATTTTCCCAGTTTTCAGTAATGCCATGATCAAATCCTTATAGAGAAACACATCCGGCTTATACCAATCTTGCTTTTGAATCACTCTAAAAATCTGCAAAACCAATAGATCACTCAATAACCCAAGAAAAGAACCAGCCTTCAGGCATAAATCACACAAAGACAATAAATAAACAGAACGTGAAGACAACATCTCTTTGAAGCATTGCATCAAACAGTTCACAGACAGCACATGTTTACACTAAAAGAATACAGAAATACAACCTTAACAGCCAGAGAAACCTCCTCTTGCCGCTCAAGCTCAGACAAAACAGCAATCATGTCCAGTTTCAAAAGTCTGAAAACGTGGGTTTTAATAAATCTGTCAAGCTTCTCATCATCATCGTTTTTAAACCTCTTCAATCCAAGTATTACAAAAAGGGCTTCTTTTCCAATCAGCTTCTTGCCTCTCCAGAGTGGCCCTCTTGGCCTTCCATCGTGATATTGCCGCAACCCAGCAGGAACTAAAAAAGATTGGATATTTGAGGCTTTTGAGAGTGGCAATGGCGTTTGATTTATAATGGATTGTTTAGTTGTTAGGTTATGAAGGATCATTATCATGCTACTGAAATTTGGGATTTTTGACCTCGCAATAGCCCGAGTTAACATTGCGAAAGAATTGACTGGGTTTGGTCACAAAAAACGACTTCGTTTCTGTTTTTGTATTGCAACTTTGAACCACGGCAGCAGCTCCCAGAGGCCTGTGGTGAAGAAGAAAGCAGTGGTTTCGTTTTAATTCAACTACATGAAAAAATACGACATCGTCTCGGTTTGTTATCTTTCCGGGACGGGTTTGATGGGCTCGACTCGTGTGATTTCTCTCTTCATCAACTTTTTTTTTTTTTTTAAAAAGGAATAAGCTTTATCTTTATTTATTTTGGAGACAAAAATGTTTTTTCTAGAATATTTATATCTTTAAATGTACAATAATTGAGAACCTTGTCTAAAAAACATGCAATGCATCAAAATGAATTTTGTTTTTGAGATGTTTACCTTTCATACGCATTAAATATTATTTTATTTTAGATAAATGATAACATATTATTCGATCCACTTATATTTTAGAAACTTTGCAAAGGTCTTGTTATAGAAAAAATAAAATAAAATATCAGCCCTGAAAATAAAAAACCCACCTCTTTGTATAATTGAAGTGCACGTGTTTCGTAGTGTAGTATATACTATTTTTAAAAATTTTAATTTATTTATAACATTACTATATCATTATTTAAAAAAAAAAAAAGATTGAGATAATAATAAAATAAACCAAATGATAATTTTTTTTATTAATTTATAGATAATAAACGATTGGGTCCTCCTCGACCATGCAAGGTTACTAAAGTACAGCCAGATATTATACATATATCGATCAGGCTACTCAAACGCAACTCTCTTCATCCATGGTGATCAGGCCCCAGCAAACATACATAATGGATATAAACTAAGCCGATCGAAAACATGATGGTGGGTTTTGAGGGCCATAAGAGTAGCCATGGACATTAGAGCATATTGAGCTCGCCGGACCTCCATTTCCGGTATACACCAGTTTGATATCCTTGAGCACTATATTCTTGCATGGGACGACGCTGCTGCAGCTTAATGTTACTGCTGCCTTCGACCTGGAAGTTCCCCTGATGTTGCTGAATGTGATATCCCTAATTTGAATTCGTGAAGCAGACTGCAAATTAAGAGAAGGAAATTAAAGGGTGATATTGAACATTGTCAGATGATCATCAACAGTTAAAAGATCCAAGTTTTATCAGAAAGAGAATCAGAATATACGTACCTTGGCGTTGCATGGAGAATTAGGGCAATACTGCTGATCAATGATGATGGGATTCTCGACATTATTCATTATGATGTCTTCGTAAGTGAAACCAGAAGCAAGACCTTGGTAGGGAGATGCCCATGTTTTGATTCTTAAGCCATTGCTGGTATTTGTAAAAGTGGAGTTCTTCACCGTCAGCCCAACCACGATGTCTTTGTTGTTAATAACGGTGTTCCCTCCCATGCTTCCGACGCTGATTCCATGTCCGGGGCCGCAAGAAACCTGAGAGATGTGAGTTTTTTTACTTCCATTGAGTATGGCAACGCAGTCATCTCCTGTGCTGATTGTCGTGTGTGTGATCCTGATCTCTTCTGATGAACTGATCTTGATCCCATCAGTATTAGGGCTATCTTGAGGAGCAGACAACTTGATATTACTGATATTCAAGTTGCTGCTGGCAAAGATGGAAACATGAGCATTTTGGCTGTTGATTGATCTTATGTTTTGCAGATTCCCATTTTTGATGAATTCAAACCTCAACGACTGTCCAAAAGTTAATAGAAATCAACATTAATCAAATTAATCTGGCAGTCCACATGTAATTAGAGATAATGCAAAACAAATCTCATGAAAAAGAATGATGAACAACTTACTATAGGAAGAATTTGGCATTTCCCGTTTTTCTTACAAGGCCAAACCTTGTGTCCTTGTCCATCGAAGGTTCCACGACCGGCCAAAGTGAAGCCATTAACGTACTTGAAAGTAATCCACCGGTCAATATCTTTCAGTTTGCTGACGGCCATTACATTCCCTTTGAGCTTGAATATCATGTAACCTTTGCATTCTCCCTCAAATTTCACCGAGTCTAGCAGGTATGTTCCTGCTGGGACCAGAACCACAGCCTTCCCCTTCCATTGACATGCATTTTTCCACGCTTCCAAGAAACCCTAAACACGGACAAGATCAAACATGCAGCATGAGTGAGTGTACTCTCTCTCTCTCTCACGCATATATATATATATATATTGAAAAATGAAAGATATTTGATTAATTATATATACAGTTTATGAATATAAAGCAAAGCATTCACCTTGCTATTTTCAGTCTTGCCACCAGGGATGGCGCCGTATTTCTTCACGTTGAAAATCTTGACATTCTGACATTGAACGTCGGCAGCACAAACAAAAAGCAGTGTCAAGAACAAAATCCGAGTAAACCCCATTTTTGTTTCTTTCTTTTTGGTCAAGAATAAGAATCAGTAGTACTGTCAAGGACTGGTAGAGAGATGTGTTTGAGTAAGAGTTCTGGCTTTCTGCTCTATATATTCTGCATTTATGCAATGATTACGTTGATTCAGTTTATATATAATTAATATTCTTGCATTGATCTTGCATAAATCTCATCCCCCTCCGTTAGATCAGTCCTATCGAAAGTAATTAGGAAACAAAATTACCATATAGTACTAAATAATTTAAAAAGAAGAATAAATCGTGCAAGGATCGATTCCTTTGATTTGGAATCGTAAATTTTGGCACTAAATATTCAATTTGTCTAAAGTTACACTATAATAGATAAAATACAAATAAATTAGCATTCAATGTAATTATCTTGTTTGGGTATTTTTGTATTTTAAAATCAAAATTGATTTTAGTTTACCTAGCTATTTTTATCTACAAACAGTGTTTGATTAATATTTTTATTTACAAACAATTTTTTCTAACATTAATTCTTCATTATTATTTTTTTAAATTACTCACACAGAATATTCTAGTGTTTTATATAATCTCACTACAAGCAAAGGGTGCCGTTAGTAACGGAATTTTGCCGTAAATTTGCATCCGGAAATTGTTTAGCAACGAATATTCTGTTGCTAAACGAATTGCAAAAAAAAAAAAAAAGAAACAAGGATTGCAACGGATAAGCCGTTGCAAATTGAATTTGCAACGGATTTTCATTTTCATTTGCAACGGATTTTCCGTTGCAAGTGCAACGGACCCGCCGTTGCCATTGCAACGGCTGTCTGTTGCAATTGCAACGGACCCGCCGTTGCAATTGCAAAGGACATTCCGTTGTAATTGCAACGACAGATCCGTTGCAAAATGTGTATTTGCAACGGGAGAAATAATTTGCAACGGATAATCCGTTGCAAACTAAATTTGAAACGATTTTTTTCTAACGGATTGTGTCCGTTGCAAATGTCGTTGCTAATTAATATTAGCAATGACTTTCCTTGTTTTTTGCAACGGATCCATCCGTTGCAAATTGACCTGTTTTTTTATAGTGTCTATTTTAATTCTTTTTATATCAGCTATTTTATTAAAATGATGTGTTTATATATATTATCACTTTAATCAAATGTTTTAAACTTAAAACTTACTTTTATTAAAAAAAAAGTATTATGTAAATTTAAGAGGTTATAAATCATTTAACTTGAATAAAATATATTAATTTAAGTATTTTTATTAGAGTTTGTCATTTTATGTTCCAAGAGAATAGCAATACAATTTAAATAAATATTATTCAGATATTTGAAATATTTATAAGCACAACACGCCCTTAGTTAAATTCTTTTCCTATGATTTATAGAAATGAAATAGCTATTAAGGACTATTAAAAATATTTAAGCAAATATATTTTATTTATATTAAATAATTTATAACTTCTTAAACTTACATATATATGTAACAATACTTTGAAATAGAATAATGTAAAACACTAGCATATTGGAATTTTTAACATTTCATGAAAAATTGCAAGCTTGGATATGGCAAGCATGCTAATTATAAGCTGATGATGGAGTTGTAAATTCATCTTCCCCTCCGTAAACAACAATGGGACTCCTCACGCTGTGAGAACCATCAGACCACACCATGATGCAGACAAAACTGAGTTAGATGTCAAATCTCGACCAGAAATGGTTACATCGAAGGACTTCTTCTCTTTCCAGGACTTAAAGGAGAGAATTTCAGGCACAACTTTGATCTTGAGTGATGAATGTGAGAAGATTTTTGCCTTGTAGGTTGAGTTTGCATTGCCAACATTTGTAACTGTTCTATGAAATTTAACTGTGAAGGACTCCTCCACTGCAACTTTAGCTGCCATTGATGGGTAATTCAAATCCCTTGGCAAGGTGTTTCTAGCGGCCTTACTACAGCTGCTAATTGTCTCCTGAGATTTGTCGAATTTTCTCTACAGTATATCCCAGGCCACAGAACAATTGTATGTAGTCACTTTTCTGTGTTTCATAAACAAGTGCAGGGTGAAAGGCTGTTGCTGGATTTACATGCCCAGATCCGAAAGCAAACTCCCCCTCTAATCTTTCAGTAACATTCATGGGCCAGGCTGAAAATTGAAAAAAAAAAAAGGAATCATAGAAAGAAAGTTGGTAGTTACTTATAACCTTTTAATGATACAGAAATGAAAAAGACTAGAGTGATTACACAAGATTACCAGTAGTCATAATAGCAGATTTAATAGCTGAAGCAGACCAATCAGGGTGAGCTGCTTTAACATGAGCCGCTACACCGGCAGCATGTGGGCAAGCCATGGAGGTTCCAGACATCAAACTGTACTTAACATGCCTCTTGTCTGCAGCATCTTCTGTAGGAGAAAGAGCAGGTGGAAATGCAGCCAATAGCTGAGGATTTTTCTACCAAAAACTAATCCATACAAGCTATCAATCAATGGACAGAACTGTATTACTTGTTGCAAGTGAAGTTTTCGCCACCTTCGCAGACACCCCTCCACTTCCTGGGAGGAGGGCCGAAATCATCATCATTAAAACTCTCTGATTCTGGCCAAATTCCAGTATCAATGACCCCAACTATAATATCACTATGAAAACCTCGTTTTCCACTTGCAGTCACATTGAAACCCATAAAGTCCCAAGATCTTGTTGTCTGAAGTTGGAGAGTTGTACTCGGAAAAATAGAGACCACTTCCTTCTTACCTGCATTTAACTGCATATAATTTATGTGAAACATTAAAAAAAAAAGTGTTGCCAAAACTCACTTGCTAGCTTTTGTGCCTCCTCGCTAGTGAGCTTTGCAGAAAATCCATTGAAACTCCGTTTGTAACTCCTAACGAGGACATTTTCAGAAGAGCTGCAGAGAGAAGCAAGGAAATGCAACATTTATACAAGAATTAATGGTAAAAAAGAAGTAATAATCTTGAAATTTGAGAAATATTTCAACCTGGGTTGAACAACTTCTTGAATCATACTGAGGTGGTGAGATGATGGCAAGTATTCACTCTCTGGAAGTGACCCCATATACACTATGTATTCCAGCTTCGTCAGCACAGTTAATCTAATTTAGTATTAAAAAAAAAAAAGGAAAAGGGAGAAAATTTCACCCCTCAAGTTATCATTCATGGCAAGAACAAAAGAAGAGGCAAAGACATGCACTTGCCTTTCTATCATCACCAGTAGCACTGCATAGTAATACACTAATGCTTAGTGTAAGAATACAGAGCAGGAGAGATCCGTACTGCGCCATTGTTTAAACTTTAATGCTCAAACCTGAAGGGACTGGGAAGTATTTTATATATTGGATTGAGAAAAGTCAAGGATTTTGTAGTCATCAATGAAATGTTCTTACCTTGAGAACAATGCTTCTATATAATCACACCTGAGATTTCTTAATACAAATTTCGTGCATGATTGGAATACATTCCTATATTAGTTAAGCAAGAAAACAAAAATCATATATTTCAGAATCTTGTTATTTTCGTACCTAAGATGGGCACACACAATATTTCATAATCTTTTCTTTCTATACCTGCTGACATTTGCCAAATGAGTTAATTAATGTGTTTGAAACAATAATGGGATATTTTAGGAAATCCATTGAAATTTCTAGGAAACTAATATATTATAAGTAAATTTATTGTATGATTGTTCAAACTTAATTTATGAATATTTTCCAAATAGAAATAGAAGACAACATTTCATAATACCTTGATTCTCAGATTAGAAACTGGAGGAAAAAAAATGCATTCACCATTTAAGGAAAATAAAATGAAATGAAGGCATTCAGTGTAAACCACAATGATGCATTCCAAACCAGTGATGCAGACACCACGGAATCTGCTGGCAATCCTTTCACAGCCACTGCGACAGCAAATGATTGCCTCTCATCCACCGACTTGAACGACAGAATGTCTGGCTCCACCATAACATTAATCAGAGAACCTGTTGTGATGTTTGATTTGTATGAACTCTTGGCGAGTCCAACATTTCTGACTGTTCTCGGATATTGAACTGTGAAAGCCCTGTTTTCTTCAACTCAAACTGCCATTGAAGGATAATTTTCAGATCCTTGGGAGATCCTTCGATGTGCTGCGAACATTTAATGAAATGAGTATTCTTCATACTGCACAGCATTCTTATAAAATCATCTCTGGTAGCTCCATACACTAAACCAGGATCTACAGCTTTTATCGGGTTTATGTGGCCTGCTCCTTATCCCAATTCAGCATCTGCATGCTTTGCAGTGTTCACAGGTGAAGCTGTGCAAGGAAGAGTAAATAGTGAATCTAAATAACCGGCTTAACAAATGAAATTCATGTGGTAGACTGATAAGAAACAAGACCAGTGGTCATTGGAGCAGATTTGATGGCTGAAGGAGACCAGTTTGGATGAAATGATTTAACAAAAGCAGCAGCAGCAACATGTGGACAAGACATGGAAATCCCAGACACTACATTATACTTCACAGACCTCTTATCATCAGCATTATCTGATGGAGAAGCAACTGGAGATTCCGCAGCCAAGATTTCAACTCCCGGGGCGCTTATATTCGGTGGTGGCAAATAGAAAATACCAGAAACATATTTGATAAGTACTATGGAATAACTTAAAAGGCAACACTTTACAACCCCTTCCTTCGTTCCCCAAAGATTAAGATATGCAAAGATTTTGACAGTCATAACAATTCCCAACCTTCAAAATCTCTGGTGCAATGTTATTTGGACCGCGTGATGAGAATGAAGCAACTACAGGAGCCGTATTATGTTCAGTAATTTCACTTTTCAATATCGTTGCTTGAGGGTTTCTGCAGGATTAACAACCAGATAAATGGTCTCGGCAACAACAAAGTTCTAACCATGGCAGGGAAATTTAATTAACTGTGTGAAGACTAATTTCACCAAACTTTTACTTGGTAGGACCTCACCAAATCTCTATCATGAGGGTTCAAACTAGATGCAGGTAAGGGCACTACATAGGAAACATCTTCAAATGTGTCATTCAACATACTCGAGCCAAGGGCCCTGGCCCTAAAAGCCTCATCTGTCACTGATGTATCTGTCATATTACATATGACAATCTTTCCTTTCATTAAGCTACTGTTCAAACAATTATCCCAGCAAGACCTGATAAACCACATGGATGAAGGTTAGTTTCTTTAATTGAAGGACAACGAATTGAGAATGACCAAAGGGATAGCACTTGCCAAGCATCACTGAGCGTTATTGAAATAGATTTTTTTTCCTGGTTACGGTAAAACAAGGAAATAGATAAGCTTTCTGACAAGAATGGACTTGAGAACACTCACCTTCCTTCGACAATTTCTTCAAGAAGACTGAGGTGGTGAGAAGTGGGAGAGTATTCACCCATAGGAAGCGAGCCCAGGTACACAATATAGAACTGCATCACCATTGAGATAAATCAGACGTCTGAATTTATAAAATATTTATGCCAAAATATATATGCAATATATCAGTTCATCTACACAGTTAATTAACCAGTGGTCAATCAGAGAAAACAGCCTACGCAAAAATAAAAAAATTGAAGCACAGGCTACCTGCTTATCATTTTGAGCAGTACATAAACTAAGGTCAGCAACAATGATGAAAACCAACAGGATGCAATTACTGTTATCTATATTTCAGATTAGAACGGAAAGTTCATAGTGATGCAGATGATCTTTTTCTGTTAAATTAAGCTTTTATGGAAGTGAGAACTCTGTTCATTTTTCCACAGCTCAGCACCCTGGGTATTTATGATAACATGGAAAAGAAATATCCAGTCACCTTTATATTTAGGAAAGGTACAGGTCTGCTTTCCTATAATGATTTATTTTATTTATTATGGATGTCATGAGAATGATGTTTATGAAGATGAATGATGTTCGAGTCAAAGTTGAATTCAGAGTTATTGAACTGTTTTTTTGAAAGTATGTTATATATTGATAACATGAGATCTACCAATATATGGGAGATTCTGTCAAAAATTTAATAGAAATAATATATAATTTTGTGAATGTGTCCCATAAGGTACTTTAACAGGTAAAGAATGAGAGATTTTTGTATTAGAGAGAGAGAGGGTGCATCACATGTAAGATGTTCAAAAACACCACTATCTAGGATCCAATCTAAAGTATCATGAGAATGGGTGGCTTTACCGATAAAATTTGCTATATTCTGATTAACAGAGGGCAATAGGGATATGAGTTGTTCATATATATATATATATCTTGGAAACATATTTTATGGGTCAAGGTGAGTAAGTAAAACCCTGACTGTGCCAGGCTCTTACAAGGGATGCACGTTCTGGTTCAATCTCGAGACATACTGTACAGATTGTAAGTTTTTTGCCATGTTTGAAACACTTGTCTTTGGAATGCCCAGGTTTATCGCAGTACGTGCATTTTAATATGTTTGTCCCTCCTTGCCAATTTTCTTTTGGTTGTTCCCCTGCGAATTCCCCTGTTTGATAACTGAAAGGTTTAACAACAAAGGTTGTTGCCTCTGTTGAATGATCACGACCACTTGAAGTAATGGCTAGTTGCTTCTCTTCTTTGGTTACCAAGGCATAAGCCTTTTTGATTGAAGGAAAAGGCTCCATGTTTAATATTTGAGATCGAATCATTCCATATTGATCATTCAGTCCCATGATTGATGAACTTTTTCCTTCTTTTGTTCTGCCCATATTTCTTTTCCAACATCACATGAACATGAAGGGATGGTAGAATAAGCTGTATAGTAAGCTGCTACAGTAAAATCTTTTTGTTAATCCAGACAAGTTTTTAGAATTTTATAAATCAAGGATCAGTATTAGCTCTTATACAATGAAGAAAACAGAGCTTAAAACAAGAAGAAAAGAATACTGAATTCCCACGCTTTATTCTATTGCAAATGGAACGATTTATACACATACAAAGGCCCGCAAGTTAGGAGAAAGATCTGTAAAAAACAGCTAGCTAGCTAATTTACAGTTCATCTAATTTACAGCATGATTGTAGCCTACGTCTTAGAGATTTGCAAATATTGATATATACAAGGTAATAAATATTCAAAACATTATCTTCACAGATATTGATAAATAAGGTAACAAATATCTTCAAGACTTGCAATAACAGTGACATTTCGAGAATACATGTATACACCCAACAAATTTAACGAACATGAATTCCATTATTCATATATATTCATGTAGAAATGCAAGATCGGAAATGGAGTGGGCTTTCGAGAGAAAAATGCAATGCTCTTGTAGGTTCTCTCCCTTATCCTGACTAACCAGAGCGAAATGCGATGCAAGTTAACTTAAACAAACACCCATTAATACAACAAAGTAACCATCACATGAGAACCAAGTCGCTTCTTAGCATCCCCCACTTCATTTGCTTGAAAAAGTAAGTTCATACATCATAGCAATCATCTTCTTACACACTCTCAAACTCCTTTAAGTTAAATCAATGGCATTGTAATTTGACAAATAAACTACATGAAGAGGTGAATTCCAGCCCACAGCATGAATACAGGAACTCCATGGTCTTCTTGCGCAACTATGACATCCTTATTTATCCTGTAGGTATAGACCTAGACAAAGGACAAGATGATCAGGTGGCAACAAAACTAAAGCTATGATGAAACATCTATGGGTTTACCAGAAAATTAAATTACAGATGCTTTATATCAGGAAGTGTTTTAAGCAGAAAGCTTACAGCATCATGACTCGTCACCCTAGAAGCATGCAAAGAAATCTAGTTTTTAAGTGTCGAGATAATTAGCAGCCATTATCAGCTCCAGTGTCAGTTCAGGTTCAATTGGGAATTCAGTCTCCTTTCCACTGTCAGAAGGTTAGCGAATGCTTGTCAATATAAATCAATTGAAACAAACAATATAGAAGATAGGGAAATACACAGAGTTCATATTATGGCTGTGACATTGCTTAAATGGAACAAAAAATATAAATCAAAACCCTCAACAACTTGCAGAAACAGGAGATTAAAAAAAAATCAGCGACAGCAAATAAATGGATATAAAAATTACTTAAATAAATTGTTGGCGGTAAAATTAAATAAAATATACCAGCATTGACATTAGAAACAAGATGTTATCTTCACAACAATTGCATGCAATTCAAATCGCAAGAAAATCCAGGAAAACCCATTCAGCTGGCTCAATCCCTAAGCCAGACAGGCTTGAGTGGTGAAGCAGGAGAAAAATTCAACTAATGCACATAATAAAATAAAATTGTCTCAAATAGTTAGAACTCTATAATTAGGATAGAAAGAACAGTGTGATTGAATAAGAGCAAACATAAATTTACAATTTTATTTTTATTTTTTAACAAAAAAAAAGATGATGTGCCCTTAATTTGCTCAAAATCATAGTAAAATTTTCAAAAAGGAAAATAAAATTACAACAGATGTTAGCAACAAAAAAACTAGTAACGGGAATTATATGCCT
Source organism: Salix brachista (assembly GCA_009078335.1). NCBI lineage: Eukaryota > Viridiplantae > Streptophyta > Magnoliopsida > Malpighiales > Salicaceae > Salix > Salix brachista. Next base: position 3,611,339 of record CM018580.1, on the reverse strand, counting down.
AATTTACAGATTCAATATATCCCGAGTCAATAAGATTCATTTAGATTAATAGCAATTCAGAGAAAAGCGACAAGGAAAAACTACAAATTATGGGAACATGAAAAAAAAAGTAGAGGGAAAAGAACATAACTTGGCATACTGAAGAGACCAGTAAAAGTACTGGCAGATCTTCTCTAGAATGGTAGTGCTTATCTCTGGAAAAGTAACTTCTCTATGCTCCGTCTCGGCGAAACTCCCTGCCACATTTTTTTTAGGAAAAAGAAAACCCCAATCCACGCAAGAATTGTACATTTTTGCAATAATTAAAAAATAAAACAGAGACATGAAATCCAAACGGTAATTAATTACATGGAAAACTAGTAATTGCAATGCAAAAGGGAAAATAAACCCATTAAAGATAAGAGCAGAAAAGTGATGGGGGCAGTTAAACAAAAGGAGAAGAAGAAAAGGAGAAGGGGACCTGGAGAAGTGAGCATGTTGCTGATTATTTGTGAAACCATAGCAGCATCCTTGTGGATCACGAACTCGAAACCCTCCGCGCTTATCAGCTTCACTGAATCTTCCTTTCTCATTTTCTTTCTTTCTTCAGCCGCGTGCCGCCAGCGCAGGGTGTCTTGTGGCACCAAGTTTGTGCGGGCATTGATTTATAAGAGTAATCCAGCCAGCGTTAGTGGGCCTTGGATCTGGATTTGTTCACGCCATGGGCCGAGAAAAGATTTATGATAGGATTAAAATTTTAATTACATATTACAATTATAAAATATACTAAATGGACTAGCCTTTGATTATACTTATCCATAGTAACTATAAGTAAAATTTCATCCTCAATCCTTTATTTCAATTGCAACTTTCTATGACTAATTTGTTAAAAAAAAAAATTGTATAAAATAAGTAAATAGTTTTTTTTTGAGTTTGATTTTGAATTTTTTTATCAATTTAAAAGTGTTTTAAGTTGAAAGATTGATTTTATTAAGATATTAAGGATGTTATTAAGTGAGAGGTACATGGGCTAGACGAACAGAGTATTATATGCACTTATGTTTTTTTGTAAAAAACAAACAATTAAACAGCATATTATTCACCCCTTTAAAAAATATTAATTATAGAGGGCCAATTGTGTAGGCTAAGGCTCGTAGGGCCACACGTGTCAAACTCTCTATTTGTTGTGTTGGTTGTGAGGTGTGATATTTTGTTTTGATTTTTTTTTAATTTAAATGCACTATAAAAAATTGACATAATATTTTAAATTATTATTCAATTTTATCATGTTTCTCAAATAATATTACAGGTTTGGATGGGAGTGTTAACATTTCTTTCTAATTATTATGTGCTTGAAAAAGAAAACTCATGAACATTAAATTATTAAAATTTAAGTTTTTATTATTATTTTTATATAATTTCATCACATTTATCAAAAAACATATCTTCAATCATGAACAAAATATCAAGATTTTGTTTTAATTGCTTACAATTTAGTTTTAACATCATGATGAATGTTTAATTTAGAAAACAATTCTTGCATTTTAGAAAGTGTCATATCATTAAGTTGGTTATTGATTCTTGTAAGTGTCTATTTTATTGTTGTTTTACTAAATGAAAGTTAGTTTTAAAAAACACAAATTTATTAATCCAAGTCGAGTGTCTTGATATGGATTTGGTAAGGTAACAAAAATAATTAAATGTAGTGGAGTCGATGACTCAGGATGTGAGTTTAGTGAGTTAACTCCTATTATTTTATTTATTTTTAATTTTAATTTCTTGACATTAAATTCATTAGAAATTAGACTTTACTATTTGTTTTTGGTTTGTTTTCTATAGGATTATCATAATTTAAATAGATATTCTATCATGGGGTTGGTTTTTTGTTTTGCAAATATTTATTTTTTATCGTATAATTAAATAAGAATAAAGTTATTAAACTTAATATAGACAATAACCCGAGTTAATAAGTAAAGACTTGAAAGAGCTGGATGGCCACAGGTAAAGGTTACTCTCCTGTCCAAATCCCAAACATGAAAATCAGCTAATCCTGGGCAAGGCCAAGCTATTCATTTCATCCTTTCATTCAATATGGACTGTATTTTTCACTCTCATGAGGTCGTATGAGTATTATATACAAGGGTTGCCTGATTCTGGAGTTCCTATACGAGGTCAAGTGCTTTTCCTCTCAATGTAATGATTAGCCCTTCAAGTCCTCTTTTTTTTTTCTTTTCAAAAACAATATTAATATACTTTCTTGGCATAAAATGATTCAAAATAAAAATGATGAAAAATGTAGAAACAAAGTCATGATGTAGAAACCTGAAAGCTTCCTACTCAATTTGTACAGTTACATTATGAATTCTGTGTGTTCTCTCACAGTAGTCCCTTATCCTATGAAGAATTTCAGTAGAGCTGGCGAGAGGCTCAGCAATTACATGGCAAGACAGCACTGGTTTCCCTACTGTCAGGGACCATACATGCAGGCTATGAACATCTTGAACTCCATTAATACACTTCAGACCACTCTCCAGCCTGCCAACACTGATTTCGCGAGGTGTGCTCTCCATTAGTATACAGAAGATATCTCTAAGCATTGGTAAAGTAGTAAACAGAACGAAAGTGGAGAAGAGTAGAGTGCAGATGAGATCAACCACCAGCCAATCTGGCTTGGCCCATATAATGGCTCCAGCAATCATCACGCCAACAGACTGAATTAGATCAGCCATGACATGGAGGTAAGCCCCCTGGATATTTATGTTCAAAATCTTCGTATTTGCTGGAGAACTTGATACCAGCTTATTAGTCTCCTCCCCTTCATTTGTTGCACGCATATCCTCCCTCTCGTGGCTGTGGCTATGATCATGATTGTGATCATGGCATGCATGATGAGAGTGATCATGATTGTGATCATGGCATGCATGATGAGAGTGATCATGGCCCAGCCACACGACCATGACGAAATTTATGATAAATCCAAATAATGCGATTGCAAACATGAGTCCCCCATTCACCCCTGCATTTTTGTGAAGAATTCTGCTAATTGCTTCGTAAATCAAAAATCCAGATATCATCCATATGAGCTGAACAGATAGAAGGGCACCAAGAACTTCGAGGCGACCATATCCAAAAGACTGGTGTGATGTTGCCTCCCAGCCTGAAGCCCACACTGCAAAAAGGGAAATGGAGAATCCGGCGACATCAGTTAGCAAATGTGCGGCATCAGTAATAACCGCAAGGCTATTGGCTTTCACACCACCAACGACCTCCACTGCCATAACTATTAAATAGAAAATTATGAGTCCAGAAAGTTTCGTTGCTGACTTTGATCGCTCTTCTGATGCCACAGTAAAATTTTCTTGTTTGGAGAAGGTACAAACAGGACTGTAAGTTAACTGGGGTTCAACAGGATGGACGGGTTTCTCCTTGGATGCAATAGCCATCTCTATATCATTATGGTCCTCCGATCTCAAAATGGAGACCTCCTCTTGTTCCATCTGCTTGGAGAAGATTTATCAATTCAATGAGAAAAACAAATAGACAGAGAGCAGATAAAGCAAATGTTAACAAAATTATCTGAAAAAATGTGATTATTTAATGGGATCCACAAACAGGCAAGCAGCAGAAATTTATCCAAATCACAAAGCAAAAACAGAACCTAAAATTTTGGAAAAATCACTTAGAAACCAGCAACTACAATCACATTACACATAACAAGCAATCTACAACCACAGTATACTGATTCTCCCAACTGGATTTAATTTGCAGATAGAGAAACCATCTTAAACTATTGCTTTGGTCCTTAGTGCATATATAGCTGAATCAAACAGACAAATCATCTTAGGTGACATACATGAGCTTATCCTATAAAAGTCTTATTCTTTGCATGGCGTGGCACGGGTGTGCATGTTTTCAGTTATCTTTCCTTGTAGAATTTCCATCTCAACAACATGATTCCAAATTTTTTTCATCCATTCAAAAAATGTTGTCTGTTAATTAAACAACACTCTCTGCCAAACATCAATGTTTTGCCTTATGGACAGAAACTAGTTCAGTAAGCATGATCAAGATCAGAAACATAGTTCCCGCAATCCAAGATCAACACAAAAATGCAACTTAAAAGTCATGAACAACAACAGAATCAAAATTTGTCTAACCAACAATATATTTAAAGAAATTCAGACCAAGAAGTAAGGCAACTGATCTGCACCATGAAACTGACATGTTTGATTTTTTGGGATAAAAATACTATAAAACCATTTATAAAATCTAAAAGACATCCCAGGAAATAGAAAGGGCTTGGTGAACACAGGAGGGAAAGGGTGGTTATACCTATGATACGCTTTAGGGCTTCAATCTCAAGAATTGATGAAATGGGTTTGATCATAAACGTGAGAAAGATCAAACTTGATTGGAAATTGGTTAAGAATCACCTTAAATAGAGAGACAGAAAGACTCAAGTCCTATCCATATTTTGTATGTGGAAGACCGGCCGGCAGGACCCAAAAGGCATCCTCAACTTTTTTTTTGGATGCCTCTTTTCAATTTCAAGTAAGGTCGTGGCATCCTTTAAAACGTTTGATTGTGGAGCAGCGAGTCTTTTTACCTGTTTAGCGGTTGTTTTTTAAAGTGTTTTTCATTTAAAAATATATCAAAATAATATTTTTTTTATTTTTTAAAAATTATTTTTGATATCAGCACATCAAAATGATTTAAAAACACCAAAAATCTTTTATTTAAAATGAAAAAAAAATCAAAATTTGAGGAAACAGCGGTACAACCACCGTCCCAAACAGCCTCTTTATCACTGTTTTTGACCGTAAATTTTATAGTTTTAGGGGTTTTTTAAAACACAAATATTACACTGTATTAAAAAATATTGTTTTAAAATAAGAATATATTAAACACATTTTTTTTACATTTGTTGTACCATACTGTATAGCTTTTTTTTTATGCCACAATTATACATTATTTTTTTGTTTAAAAAAAGTATTTTCTTTAATACTTTTTTTGGCAATATATGGATGATTTTCATATTTTAAGAGTGAAGACAATATTAATAAATTTTCGTAGGAGCAAACTCCAATAAAAATACAAATACAAAAGAGATATAAGAGAAATGATATAAATATTTTTAAAAAAAACGAGACAACAACATAAAATAAATAAGATGGTATATCTCTATTTTCTTCATTTTTTACCTTAAAATAATAACCAAACATTATTATTAAATCTAGCCACTAACCAAGACCACAAATCCTACATAAATTGAAACATTGGACATTAATTTGAATTGGTTTAAAGTTTTTTTTTTTTTTTGGATTCGAGGAAACCTCATTTTCGGAAAGCGTACTTTGTGAGTTTAGATGAACGAGTAAAATTCCGGCTATCCTAGATCAAAGTTGTCAAAATCACGATTTTGACATGACATGGAATTCTCTTTTCAACTCGGATCGTAAAATCGTACATAAAATATTTCCGTGCAAAAATTATAAAATCGCAGCTAAAATCATTTTGGTAGCAAAATCATAAAATAATTAAAATATTTCTGAATAATACAACACAATTATAACCATAAAACTTCATTAATTAAAGTTCATATATGATTTAAAATAATTTAAATAATCTCAGATTTGTTACCAGCACAAGAAGCCATGAAATATGGTAATTACCACGGACATGAAGAGACCCATCGACAATACTTTCATTTCAATTCTGACTATCACCTTCTAAATCTGTTGTCATAGCAATAACTATTAACAACTCTCAATTTGAACTAGGAGATCGATCTCGGATTCAAATCATGAGAGGATTGGGGATTCATCTGCCAGCCTATCAGACCTTCCATTGAATAAAAGAACAAACCCAAAACTAGATTAACAGAAAACAATAACTCAATCAAAACCCATTATGATCTCATACAACATTCCTAACCTATCCTAGATCCCTCCCTTCTAAATGACTCCCTACCCCTTCAAGCACCGAAAGGAAACTGCCTCAAACCTCTTGCCACAATTTCTTGAGTAAAAATGGAGAGCTTGATGCTGCCAAAGTCTCTCAAAAGCTTCAACAATTAGGTTCATACTCAGTAGAAAATGACTGATGACAGTGATGCATTGTCAACTATAAAGATCTTAAACTTGGAATAAATATTCTTTCAGGCAACACAAGTTATAAACAAGCAAGCATTTGGTGTAGAAAATATTTCCAGAATAACTTTAACAAGTTGGTATGCTTGATGACTGAAGTTGATCCCGCCACTTTCTATATAAATGAGCAAAGCACATCACTTCTCACCTCATGGTGATCACCAAGAAATACTATGAGACTAGTCGAAAGAAAGCTTATGAAACTAATTATATTTTTCAAAGATGAACGCAGTCCAAGTTCAAAGATTTATCCATGAACAATAACCTTCATGACTCAATTAAGTAGTATTCATTTGGATTATGTTTCTGTTGAATGTGATCAACGAGCATTAATTATCAAACGCTTACATCTAAACTGCGTATCAATTGAGATTATGGTTTATAAAAACCAAAACCGATGCAGCTGGTTCTGAACAATAGGATGTGGATTTCATTTCAGCTTTTAGCCATCGATTATGCTTTGCATAGTATTTGTAGACTTGAGCATTTGTAGTTAAAATTAAACCGAAACCCAGAAATATAGCATTCAATCAGTAACCGAGGAAACCATAAACCATTCAATCAATAACCCAGAAATAATCAATAACCCATAAACCGTTGGAGTTTGATACATAGAATAAGTTAACTAACCTTGAGAGGTGACGAATTGAAGATTGATGAGAGGTGACGACGGCGACAGCTGAGAGGTGAAGACGGCAGCTGAGAGGTGACGACGGCGACGAGCTGAGAGGAGATGATGATTTGAGAGATGAGAGAAGAGGACAACTGGTTTGAGTGGGCAGTGGCTATAGGAATGAGAAGAAGGAATGAGAAGAAGAATTGGGGAAAAGGAAATTAATTAACAGAACGATTGTACGATTTTATGATTCTGACCGGTTTTAATAATTTTGTTTCAATTTTAATTGGATTTGATTTTTCTACCTAATTTTATTAGTTTTGATTTTTTAACTTGTAAAATCATATAATTACGAGTTAAATCACAATTTTGACAACAATGTCCAGGCTTGCAATTAAGCAAAAGACTGTGTAATTAGTTTTGTATACTTTATGAGCTTGTTTGACATAGTTGTTGCTGTTGTGGTTGAGGTTAAAAAAAAAACAGTTTTATGAAAAGTGTTTTTAGTTGTGGTTCATAACTAAAATTTAAGTGTTTGGTTAAAACTGTGGTTGAGGTTAAATTTAATGAAAAATAGTTTTGTGTGTCTGGTTACCATGTTTTTCATATTGCTGTCAGTTTATGAAATTACTTTAAAATATACATATATACACACATATACATACGTACATATATATAAATATTTTGTTGGAATAATTTCATAGATTTATTAATAATTATAATAACAAAATATCTGAAATAATTCAAGTAAATTAAACATATTTTTTTAAAAATTACCGATAAAAATTATTAACATGATCAGAAAAAAATTACTGATAAAAAAATAATCTCACTCATATATTAATACAACAATACAATCGATTTATGTATCCTGAAACACTAACAAAGGAAATAAAATTCAAACTTTGATAACAATTCAAATTCAAATATAAACTTTGATAACAATTCAAATACAAATCCTTCAGTTAATTTTGTTCAACACACAATATATTTAAAAAAAAATGATAACCAAATTATATATTGATTAATTTGATAATATCATAAAAAAATAACAAGTAAAAAAATATTATCCAAAACAAGATAGGCTAACACATAAAACTCATAGCTTGTCACATGAAATAGATATAACATTATAAAAGGATAATACCATCAAAGGTACCGAAAAAAATCCAAGCTAGCTAGTAACGCCTTGTAGACTTGTGACTTAATAGAATCTTAATCAATCAACAAAATGTTAATTGATAGAATTTAAAAAATATTTAAAAACAAAATATATAAAAATCAAATAAATAAAGATTGAATTTGACATTAAATAAAATGGACAAGGATATCGAGGGATGCAATTGAATAAATGATTTAATTTAGAAAATGATATGAAATATTGATTGGAAAAAATAAAAAATAATATAAAATATTGAGGGGTGCAACTAAGAATATATTTAAATTGAAAGAACAATTTTAAAAATGAGGAAAAAATTTAAAAGCTAAAAAAACCAAAAAAATGATAATTGAAAAAAATAATTAATTGCACCGATAAAGTAAAACAAAACAAATACAAATAAAAAGAACAAATACCGTATTTGAAAGAAAGAAAAAAGGGGCTACTTTGAAAACATGCAGGGGTTGACTTTAAATCAAGAGAAAAAAACGGTCACCAGCTCAAACTTGATATATTTGTGCAATGTATGCCAAAATTTTATGCCGCAGCTGCAAAAATGCATTTTTTTAGTGGGACCCACAACTAAAAGCTAGGGTCCCGTTTGGTTACACTTCATTTCGGCTCCGCGGTTCAACACAAACACGCCTGAACCGCGGAGCCAAATGCCATCTATAGATGATGTGCTAGAAAGTATTTTAGCTATTATTTTTATTTCGGTCCTATTTATTAGTGGATTAAATCAAGATGAATTCGTATTTTATTAATTTAAATAACTAAATATATTCAAATCATATTCGAATTCATGTTGTAAAAATATAATATCTACAAACTTGCTTAATTGTTTTGAATTTAAATCAAGATCAGATTTATTGATGATTTTAAACCTACTCTAATCAAGCCAGCTTGTATGCCTTGGAATAAAAATTGACAAGTATATCCGTTAATATTCGGATTTGGACAAGCACTTGTGCAATTAGTTTAAAAAACGTGTATAATGTAGTAATAAATTCATGTTTTTGTCTATAAAAAAATAAATATTTGAGTAAATGACTCGATTTCCTTGTATGATTTTATAAACTTTTAAAATATCTTTATATTTTTAATCATATCTATCATTTCCCTGTATACTTATTTATTCTTTTTAATCCAAATTTATTTATTCTTTTATTCTTATAACACAAACAAGAATAAACAATAGATAAAATTTATATACTCAAGTAGAAAGTAACAAATAATTATGAAAAAAAGAATGTAACAAAAAAAATAGTCTTATGAGCTGATTTTCATGATTATTTTAAAAATATTGTCAAGATTTTCTCTCACTATGTGTAGATAATTTTAACGTTAGTTTGGTTTAAAATTAGTAGACACAATTCTATTTTAAAAATTATATTTAGAAAAATTGATCATTTTTTTCTATTATATTATTATATAACTCAAATGTGTTATAAGAATATAAAATATAATTTTGTTAATATTAAATTATTGGTCTACGTTGCTCTGTGAATTGCATCATTTTTTTTGTATGTAAAATGATTATTCAATCATTGATATATTTTTCAATAAAACAAATTTTAATAATAAATTTTAAATATAAAGTATATTAAACAAAAGAAAATTAAAGATAGATTCAACAAAATATTGAATGATTTTTTTATTAAAAAGTATTGAGGTTGTGACATATTGTATCAATCTTAGTCAACTTGTTAAATTCATAAATTGAGTCATTCAACCATGATAACTCTATACAAAGGCAAATTAAAATAAACTATAAAGGTTCATCTCTAATCACCTCAATATTAAAAGATAAAATTAAAAAAAATAATTAAAAGGAGAAAATAAAAATTACTTGAGTCAACGTAATACATTCATAACTCGAGTCATGAAATTAATTAAGAAAAGAAATAAAAATGATGAAAACTAATTAAAAAAAATACTCAATTAAAAAAGAACTCGTAAAAATAAATAGAATCAACTCAAGTGAATATGTCAAACTCGTGACTCGAGATCCTGTGATAAGAGTAATCTCATAGAATTTGTTTTTTAAAAATATGATATCAATTTTCAACTGATCCAATATTGATCAATTAAATAAAAAAATCAATTAGAAAGACAGGAAAAAAAATTAAATCAACTCATATTAATCTATTAAACCTCTGACATAGATCATGAGATCATGAAAAATTCATGAAAAATATTTTTATTTACAAAGCTTTACTAGTAAATCCAATGTTTAAGATTATTTAAAAAGAATTAAATTTATGAGATCAATATATAAAAACATACAAAAATAAATAAAAAAAACAAAGAAAGATTTTTAAAATAATATAAAATTAAAACTAAAAATTTAAAAATAACTAAAAAAAAGGTTGTTGAAAGGTTATTTGTTTTTAAAATATAAGATATTATTACAGTAAATAATTTTGTGAGTGTGACTACAATGATTTAACTATACCATTTAGTTTTTTTTGTTAATTAATAAAAAAATACATATTAAAGAATTGGATTAAATACAAAATTATAATAAAATAATTATAAAAATATATACATATAATAGACTAGCACAATTTATAAAGTAAAAAAATGAAAAAAGAGAAGCAGTTGCGTAGGCAAGCAAGTGTCGATACTTAACATGAGTGAATCTTGTACCAGGGACGGATTTCCCAACTCTGCCCTCGGATTTTTATTATCCAGCAAAGCAATCAGGCGGCCCACCTGGTCACCTACGTGTGTGTGTGTGTGTGTTTATGTTATTGTTATTGCTACGTCTAGAAAGCAAACATTTTATCATAGCTCCTTTTCTCTTCTTTATCAACACAGATTCATAGATAATAATTTGTCAGAGGGAAATAATCAAGAAGATTTACATGTAGATTTTGCTTATTCTAATGGCAGGGGAAGGAAAGCAGAAGGAGGAGGCAACAACAATGGAGGCAGGTCTTTTAGACAGCATAATAAGTCGTTTATTAGAATTTAGACAAACGAGGTTAGCCAAACAACCGCGAGTCCAGCTTAGCGAAAACGAGATCCGCCAACTCTGTGCTGTTTCTAGAGATATCTTTCTTCAGCAACCCAATCTTCTCGAGCTCGAAGCCCCCATCAAGATCTGTGGTAACCACCCTCTTCTTTTCCGTTTACTTTTCACATGGAATTGCTGTGTGGTTTCCTGGGGGATTCATTCAACTGTTTGCATCTCAAATTCTCAATTCCTTATCGCACATAGGTGGAAGAATGATGCAATTTATTTATTTATTGTTAGGAATAAAATCTGATGACTTTGTATTGATGGAAATAAAAATAAAAATTTGGGAAATTTTAATTTAATGCTGGATGTAAAGATTATTGGTTCCAGCAATTTATATAGGGAATCTATTATATCCTATGAGCTGTTTGATAGGGAAGACAAATAATTGATGAATTGGTTGACATAGAGCTGTGGAGCGGATGGGGTCTCCTTTCTAGATTGCTCCATTTGTTTAAAGTCCTGGTCTTGAGAGCATCCATTTTTATTTCAAAATTTGGTAAATAGGATTGTTTTGGAACTCTCTTCCTAGCCCCTTCAAGACTTGAGATTGCAGCAACTTCAAGCAAAACAAAGAAGCCTAATCTTTAGGTGGGCTATATCTGAGCAATGGTTTTTGTTTCTTCATTTTCTTATCTTGTTCAAGAATTTAACTCATCGTGCCCGTATTAGATACTTGCTGAAAATGCTCCGACTCATGTCGGATACATGGTTATTTGTCAATTTTTTTTAAAAAATTGAGTTTAATTTTGGAGGCCGATCCTTTCATAATCATCATAATAATGATCGAGATATATGATTTTCAGATATCCAATCTCATTTAATTGTAAACCAAATACAAGAACATGATGTCAGTCCTTTTCATTTATACTTCATATGTTCCTACTCAATTGATTATATATTGTTATTGGTTATTTTGATTTTTAGGTTTTATTCTTAATTTTATGTTAAAGTAAAGTAAATGATAATATACACAATATTTAAAAATTTAACATATCCATCACATATTGTATCCTAAATGCTTAAGAATTGTTATATCCCCGTATCCATACCGTGCCATACTTGTATTCCATGTCCATCCTCATCCCCATGCTTAGATAAAGGTGAAAGAGATGGTGATGCTATCTTTATAAACATTTTTTTCTTCTTGAAAGCCTGAAGTTGTTATCCTAGCTCTTCGCTGGAGGTTTTATGATTTCTAAAAGTTGACGAGGCTGCACTAAGGGGTTCATATTTATTAAGTTTATGTGGAAGTAATGGCTTGATGAATAAAATATATTTGTGATTCAGATTTTGTATCTTGTTATAGTGAACTTGGGTTCTCTTACATTAAGCTGATTGAGCTTACATGTTCACAATTTGACTTAAGCTTTCCTTAGGTCTATTGCTTTTGAACAGCAAAAGACCTGCCAAGGTTAAAGCATTTGTCTAGACAAGCAAGAGTCCTCATAATGCCTGGTCCCATAATATTTTCTCAATGCATTGTAGTGGGAAGTAGACACGTAGTCTCTTTTTTTCACCTGAGAGTCCAGAAAGTGTAGAAACTAGCCCAATGCTGTTTGCTTGCTGTTTCCTCTGCTGTAATTTGCCATAATTAATATTATGTATATTTTAATTGTCTCAATAGTTTTAGGACACAATCATATGCATAAGTATTAGGTGTACAGGATGGGATAAGAATTGGTTAGTGCTTGATATTCTATGGTTTGTTAGCAATTTCATGCTTTAGTATTGACTTGTGCTGTTCCTCTCATAAAATGGGAATCCTTGTGTCAGCCTGTCAGGAGAGGTTTTTTCTCTTTTTTTGACTAGTTGTATTAGGAGAGTTTGGGCCTGGAATGCAAAATTTATTAAACTAGCAGAAACTTAACATAAAATATGTTCTCAACAATACAGCAATTTTTGGTTTTAGAACTCCATGTTAGGTTTAACAATTTTTGGCTGAGCTTGTTTCTGTTAAGGCTGCTTGTAGAATTCACATTGCATGGACAATTATTATGAATGCTTTACTTGCATCCCTAGATTCAGATCCCTTCTACAATGCTTGAACAAAAACACTTTTCCTTCCAGGTGAAAAGCTTTGTTCACTTCAGACTAAGCAATGGCTATCTTTCTATGCATAGAAACTTAAGAGCTAATCTCAATCTAAATTTTGCTAGGTGATCTAAATTATTTTGCTGATCCTTACATATGGTAGGACAATCATAGTTTCGAGTTTGGACCTTGGTTATTAGACCAAGCTGAAAAGGGTGGTTTGCAATCTTTTTAAGTAAGCCTCTCGGCATTACAGGTTTATGTTACTAGTTGGTCGGTCTGTCTAGTGCAACCTTAGTGTGGACAATAAGAGTGTTTCTTTTGCTTGAAAATTTTTACAGGAAAATGGTCAACATAGATTTATAGTCAACATAAACTTAGACTTTGTTGAAAAATATTTTTAGCTCATAAAGTTATGTGAAATGTTTTATGGATATTAACCAACTTAAATTATTTAAGTGTTTTTAGTGTCTATATAAGTACCATATTCTACACATTTTGGGAGCAGACATGTATGATGAATTAAACCTTAAAAATCAAAGAATTGTTTCTTTCTACATTCTTTCAACCCATAACTGTAGGGTTTTCTTTTTCCCATCCCTTTCTTATGGATCAACCCTTTTCTATAGGGTGCTTTTCTTTCTCTAATTCAATTTACCCCTCTCTTATAGGAAATTATTCAATCTCTTCTCCCTCTTCTTACCCTCCTATGTCAATTTAACATGAGAGATAACAATTTGAGTACAAAAGAAGAGTAAAGTTGAGGGTTTGAAGTGCCTTGTTGTTACATAATTCACTTCATTTGGCAGGTTATTGCTGTAATATATTAACCTAATTGAATAATTGTTAGCTTCGTATTACTTAATAACCACAAAGTGTACAATGAAGAACAGAAGAAGGAATGGAGTAAGGAGATAAATCCTATAATCCATTAGGCTAAACCCTGGATATTCATAAAGGATACATGAATTAAAAAACCCTCCAAAATGCCTAGGGTTTTGATCTCCACAAATAAAAAAATAATTTATTTACTGGAACAGCATCTCCAAAATGCTAAAACGGCTGCATATATAAGCGCAACGAAAACCTCAAAGTGGTCCCAATCAAAATACGGAACAACGGAATAGGATTATTTGTAACAAAGAAAACCCCAAATAATTAAGTGAAAGAAGACAATCAAATACTATGACCAATATCTCTAATTTAGTCTTCATTCTTTAAAATAAAGTACTCTTTCATGATTCTTTGGTATTCATATTCTTGTTTTTGAGTCTTGTTAATGGTTGTGCCTTTTCCCCTTCGACTTCCAGGTGACATTCACGGGCAATATTCAGATCTTTTGAGGCTCTTTGAATATGGAGGCTTTCCTCCCAGTGCCAATTATTTGTTCTTAGGTGATTATGTGGACCGTGGGAAGCAAAGTTTGGAAACAATATGCCTTTTGCTTGCCTACAAAATCAAGTATCCTGAGAACTTCTTCCTTTTAAGAGGAAACCATGAGTCTGCATCTATCAATCGAATTTATGGATTCTATGACGAATGTAAAAGGCGCTTCAATGTGAAACTTTGGAAAACATTTACAGATTGTTTTAACTGTCTTCCTGTTGCTGCTCTTATAGACGACAAAATATTGTGCATGCATGGTGGGCTTTCCCCTGATTTAACGAATTTGGATCAAATTAGGACCTTACCTCGTCCAACTGACGTTCCAGATTCTGGTTTGCTTTGTGATTTACTTTGGTCTGATCCTGACAAGGATATCAAAGGCTGGGGAATGAATGACCGGGGGGTCTCATATACCTTTGGCCCTGATAAGGTTGCAGAATTCTTAATGAAGAGTGATATGGACCTTGTTTGTCGTGCCCATCAGGTTGGTGAAGTTGCTTCTTCTATTGGTTATTTCAACCCAAGAAGTTTTCCATGATGCCTCTTTTTTCCCCTTTCATCAGGTTGTCGAGGATGGATATGAATTCTTTGCAGAAAGGCAGCTTGTAACAATATTTTCAGCTCCAAACTATTGTGGTGAATTTGATAATGCTGGTGCAATGATGAGTGTTGACGAAACCCTAATGTGCTCTTTCCAAATTCTTAAGCCAGCAGAGAAAAGGTTCAGGTTCATGTGAAATGATTGCTGTTTGCTGTCCTATAACCACAAACAATCTCTATGTAAGTTGCCTGCTATAAGTTCTCTTTTATTTATTGGCTGTTACTTTTATGGTAAATATGATTTTTATGGAACAAATTCCATTTCCATTGTTTAGTTACTTGAAAGACTAAAAGCCTTTCTTGGGAAGGGTGCGGCATCCTTTTAGGTGATTATTTGATTAGTTATATTTAAGGAAACAATATTGTTTACTAATAACATTCCATTAAATACAAGTACTAGATCATGCTTCTATTAATTGGACACAAAATAATTTTAAATGGACCTATAATCTTATAGTTAAACTGATCTGATTAGATCTTTTGTACACCAAATTTATCTAAAGTTTGTCATTATAATATATTTGTCGCAGTACATTATTTCCTCATCATCATGATACAAATTAGGACATGTAATTAGATTAGGGAATGTGTAATCTTCATGAGAAGCCCCATATATTGCTTCAACAACTTGAAGGAAACACTCGTCTAAAAAATAGAAACTAAGGGAAGGAGGAGCGATCAAGTATTTCAATGTTAGGTAGGGGCTACTTTGAATAATCAGTTTTTCTGTGTTGAGTTCTTACTGCTGCTTATCCATATCAATCCATCTTCCATTAGTTTTTATCTATCTTGTAAAGTTTGTTTCTTCTACATGACAGCTCAAATTTGTCTCCGTCATTGTTCTTGTATTCCCTTGTGTTCTTGACAAATCTTGGTACTCATTGTTCAGACGCTTAATATGCTGATGTCTATTCTCGTTGCTTGCTTTCTGTTTTGCTAATCACTTGCACCATTGTTGTAGAACTTCTTTTCAAGTGCATCACAAGGAGAATCACTTGGCGATGGAGATGCTGTCATCAAAGCCGCACCAGCATTCAGCTGCTGCCAACATGATGGTACATGTTTCTTGTTTTAAGGGGATGGGTTACCTGATGAAACGGCTGCGTTCGCAGGAGCTTCCCAAATTCATAGTTTGGAGCTAACTCTTGTTTTAGAGCACTGGTAAAGGCCAAAAGTTTCTCCTTTTTCAAGTATTCTCACGTAAATTATGATGCCCTTGTAGAATACATTTTTTTTTCTTTTTTTGTAAATGAATAAACCAGTGCACGATTGCCTTTTACCAGAGTTCATGGTGGTTAGTACACAAATGACTTGCAAACTCATGGGTTTGGATTCCGCTGAATTGATAAGACAAAATTAGCTCTCAATTTGAGCTGATATGGAGGCATGCTTCTGCTTTCTTCGAGTGAACAGAAGACTAGCTTTAGATTGACACCTGTCCCAAAATCAATGCAAATATTAGAAATATTATCTTCTTTTTTTTTCAAAAACAATTCATCCCTACAAAAGATTGAAAAAACATAAATGAATAAAAAAAACTCTTTGAATTTAAATCTAAATATAAATTAAAAATCATATAAAAAACATTAGTGAAAAAAATAAAAATAGGAAAAAAATATTTTTTTTTAAAAAAGAAATAAAAGTAAGGTGTTGTTGGGTCTGATAAGTTAGACCAACTAATTTGGTCCATTTTGTAAGGGGCACGCGCTAGTCTACCCTGTAGGCCTTGTGCGTCCTATTTTTGTTGCAATTGAAGAGTGTGACATGTCATTCACCCTAAAGTTTTTCAAAAAAAAAAAAAAAACAAAGAAAAACAGAATTGTTATAAATACATATTAAATTATATTTATATGTATTGAATGTCCATTACTCTTGAGTAACTCTTGGATTTTCATAACCCTTGAGTTCATTTCCTTCTCCTATAAATAGACCATTTGTCTTGTATTCTTTACACCTTTGGAATTATAGAAGAATTCATATTAAGCAAAGTATTTCTCTCTTGTCTCTTTTGATTATATTTTGAATATCCATGCTCTTATATGTTAATTATTTATTCTTTTTATAACACATCAACACGATGCTCTAACCAACTTATATCAATTTTAATATTTTCGCTTTTCATTATTGTAATTTATTTCTGGCAAATTTTTTTTCACTATTATTCATAGAAAGAGATTTACAGTTCCCGAAGAACGAATATTATAAGTTCCTGAAGAACTAAATAAATTAAAAATAGTTCATGAAGAACTAGTATTACAAGTTCTTGAAGAATTACATAAATTAAAAACAGTTCCTGAAGAACGAGTATTATAATTTCCTGAAGAATTAAAAAAATTAAAAATAGTTACTGAAGAACGAGTTCACAAGTTCCTGAAGAATTAATAAATTATAAACAGTTCTTGAAGAACTACTATCACAAGTTCCTGAAAAATTGCATAAATTAAAAATAGTTCTTGAAGAACTAGTAACACAATTTTCCTGAAGAATTAAATATATTTCCTGACGAATTAATATTTTAAAGCTAAATAAATAATAATCTTAAAGGTTTGATGTTCCTGAAGAATTAAACAAATTAAAAATAGTTCTTGAAGAACTAATATTTTTCCTAAAAGATTAAATAAATTAAATGAGGTTCCTGAAGAACTAATATTTATAAAGATGAATAAATAATAGTCTTGAAGGACTGATTTTTTGTTTATCTTCATGATTTTATTTAATAAGTTATTTCTTGCTTTTATAGATAAATATAATATCAAATTTGACAAAGCTTGAATTTATCGCTTTTGATATTTTTAGAATAATTATTTGTTATGAAATATTGACACCGAGATTCATCTGAAAGCTATGAATCTTTAAAAGACCATCAAAGAAGGAAATTATATGTGGCAAAATCTAAATGAAAGATATGACCATCAAAGTTTATCATACTTCCTCAAGGTCATTATGATTGGTTGCACCTGAAGTTGCAAGATTTTAAATCGATTATTGAATATAATTTTGCTCTTCTTAAAATTACCTCATACCTGAAATTGTGTGGTAAGATATCACATACTATCAAATGTTAGAGAAAATATTCTCTACTTTTCATGTCTCAAACATTGTCCTGCAGCAACAATTTAGAGTGTATAATTTCAAAAGGTTCCAAACTATTTCCTGAAGTGAATGAATTTTTTTGTCTAGAAGACAAGAAAGGACCGAGGATATAAGTATGGAAGAAATAAATGGAAAATGAGAAAAGATAATCCTTCTAAAAGTAAATCATCATACCACCAGAAGTGGAAACATAATGAATAGTGGTATGACTTTTCATGATGGAGATTTATGTCTGGCAGACAGTGCAACAACGCACACAATTCTTAAGGAAAATAAATACTTTGAGTATTTGACATTAACCAAAGCTAATGTCACTACAATATCAGGTCCAGCAGACATGATTAAAGGCTCTGGTAAAGCTAATATTGTGTTACCAAATAACACAAGATTGAGCATCAAAGATGCATTATATTCACCTGAGTCTAGAAGAAATTTACTCAGTTTTAAGGATATACGTGCTAATGGTTATCATATTGAAACAACAGATGAAGATAGAAAAGAATATCTTTATATTACTGCACGTATTTCAGGCCAGAAGCTTGTACTTGAGAAACTATCTGCTTTCTCTTCCGGAATTTATTATACGATCATGAAATCTATTGAATCAAATATTGTGATACACCAGAAGTGTTCCGATCCAAAACAATTTATGCTTTGGCATGATCGACTTGGACATCTAGGATCAATAATGATGAGACGAATTATTGAGAATACACATGAGCATCCTTTAAAGAACCTGAAGATTCTTTTACTAAGTGAAAATTCATGTGCTGCATGTTCTCAAGGTAAATTAATTACCAAACCATCTCCATCAAAGGTTCTTATAGAATCACCATCTTTTCTTGAAAGAATTCAAGGAGATATATGTGGGCCTATTAATCCACCATGTGGACCTTTTAGATATTTTATGGTATTGATTGATGCATCAAGTAAATGGTCACATGTTTGTTTGCGTTCGAGTCAAAATATTGCATTTGCTAGATTAATAGCACAGATTATCAGACTACGAGCACAATTTACTGATTATCCTATCAAGAAAATTCGACTAGACAATGCTAGTGAGTTTACTTCCCAAGCATTTGATAGTTTTTGCACTTTTATTGGTATTGATGTTGAACATCCTGTTGCTCATGTACATACTCAAAATGGTCTAGCAGAATCATTTATAAAGCGACTTCAATTAATTGCAAGACCATTACTTATGAAATCAAAATTGTCTATATCTGTCTGGGGACATGCTATATTACATGCTGCATCACTAGTTAGAATTAGACCAAGTGCTTACCATAATTATTCTCCTTTACAACTTGTTTATGATATACCACCAAATATATTTCATCTATGAATTTTTGGTTGTGCGGTATATGTGCCTGTAGCACCACCACAAAGGACTAAAATGGGTCCACAAAGAAGAATAGGAATTTATATTGGTTTTGATTCTCCATCTATTATTAGATATCTTGAACCTTTGACTGGTGATGTTTTTAAGGCACGTTTTGAAGACTGCCATTTTGATAAGAATATTTTCTCATCATTAGGGAAAGCAAATTCAGTGTCTGAAGCACGAGAAGAAATTACTTGGAATAACCCGAAGTTATCTCATTTTGATCCAAGGACAAATCAATGTGAACTTAAAGTTCAAAGGACAATTCATATTACAAATCATCTCCTAATACTGATCCTCCTGAAGAGGGACCTCTTGAAGAGAACCAGGTACTTGGAAATAATGAGATCTCCATAAACTATGTTCATACAGGAGAGATTTTGGAACATGATAAAATTATCATAGATGATGTATTTGCATTTAAGGTTGCTTTCGGCATCACCAGAAGTGATGATGAATTTGAACCACAAACTGTTGAAGAATGTTGACATAGAAATGATTGGCCGATGTGGAAAGAAGCAATCCAAACAGAGTTGAACTCACTTGCAAAACGTAAAGTATTTGGACCTGTAGTCCATACACCTAAAGGTGTTATACCCGTTGGATATAAGTGAGTTTTTTTTATTAGAAAACACAATGAGAACAATGAAATTGTGTGATATAAGGCACGACTTGTTGCCCAAGGTTTCTCGCAAAGACCTGACATTGATTATGAGGAAACTTATTCTCCAATGATGGATTCAATCACTTTCAGATTTTTAATTGGTTTAGTGGTCTCAGAAATGTTAGATATGTGTTTAGTGGATGTAGTTGCAGCATATCTATATGGATCATTAGATAAAAACATCCATATGAAAATCCCTGAAGGATTTACAATGCCTGAAGCTTTTTGTAATGAACCCAGAAGTTTTTATTCTATTAAATTACAAAAATCTTTATATGGGTTAAAGCAATCTGGTCGAATGTGGTATAATTGTCTTAATGAATACCTCTTAAAAAGAGGGTTTGAGAATGATGAGATTTATCCGTGCATTTTTATTAAGAAAACAATATCTGGATTTGCTATTATTGCGGTATATGTTGATGATTTAAATATTATTGGTACTCCTGAAGAGCTCACAGAAATTGCAACCTATTTGAAAAATAAATTTGAGATGAAAGATCTCGGAAAGACAAATTTTTGTCTTGTTATACAGATTGAACATTTTTCAAATGGAATATTTGCACATCAATCGATGTATACAGAAAAAGTCCTAAAGTGTTTTTATATGGATCATCCTTTGAGTACAGCTATGGTTGTTCGGTCACTTGATGCGAAAAATGACCCTTTTCGACCTCCAGAAGAGGATGAAGAAATTCTTGGTCCTGAAGTGCCATATCTTAGTGCTATTGGAGCACTTATGTATCTTGCAAATTGTACAAGACCAGATATATCTTTTGCATTAAATTTATTGGCAAGATATAGTTCCACTCCCATAAAAAGACATTGGAATGGTGTCAAACATATATTTCGCTATCTTCGCGGAACAACCAATATGAGGTTATTTTATTGTGGATCAAATTCACAATTAATTGGATATGCAGATGCAGGTTATCTCTCTGATCCTCACAAAGAAAGATCACAAACAGGTTATCTATTTACCTATGGCGGTACTGCAATTTCTTGGAGATCTGTCAAACAATCATTAGTGGTTACTTCATCAAATCATTCAGAGATTATCGCAATACATGAAGCAAGTCGAGAATGTATTTGGCTAAGATCAATTATCCAGCACATTAAGCGAAAATATGGATTGTCAGCCATTGAAAATAGTCCCACAATATTGTTTGAAGATAATGTTGTCTGCATCACTCAACTC
This sequence comes from Salix brachista, assembly GCA_009078335.1. NCBI lineage: Eukaryota > Viridiplantae > Streptophyta > Magnoliopsida > Malpighiales > Salicaceae > Salix > Salix brachista. The sequence continues at coordinate 3,590,058 of CM018580.1, read as the reverse complement.
AGAGTAGGCTATATTAAAGGAGACAAAACAAAACATATCTCACCAAAGTTCTTTTATACTCACGAGCTCCAACAAAAGGGAGAAATTGATATCAAAGAAATCAAGTCAAGTGATAATTTAGCAGACTTATTTACAAAGTCTTTACCGGCCTCAACTTTTAAGAAACTTGTCCATAATATTGGAATGCGACATCTTAAAGATTTGTCATAAGACATGTACTTTTGAGGGGAAGTCAATGCAAATTGTACTTTTTTTCCTTCGCTTAGGTTTTTTCCCACTGGGTTTTCCTTTGCAAGGTTTTAATGAGGCAATTTGACATTGTTTTAATGAATCCTGAAGTATTCATATATGAATCTTGAAGTATCTATATAAAGTCCCCCGTTGAATTTTAAAGTACATGGTCATTCAAGGGGAAGTGTTATAAATACATATTAAATTATATTTATATGTATTGAATGTCCATTACTCTTGAGTAACTCTTGGATTTTCATAACCCTTGAGTTCATTTCCTTCTCCTATAAATAGACCACTTGTCTTGTATTCTTTACACCTTTGGAATAATAGAAGAATTCATATTAAGCAAGGTATTTCTCTCTTGTCTCTTTTGATTATGTTTTGAATATCCATGCTCTTATATGTTAATTATTTATTCTTTTTATAACAAGAATGTATTATTTAAGCCTTTTTTGTTGCAACTTTCAGACGCACTAATTTTTTTTTTAAAAAAAACAAGACGACACATCATTTAATTTGCTCAGGTTTCTAACCACTATCATGGTTGGAAAATCAAGACTTATGTTGTTTTGACAAAAAAAAACTAGTTTTTCAGTTCATTTTGACCCTAACACATCTTAGTAATTATGATAAACATATCCATGTCTTCAAAAAATGATCCAAAAAACTGAAAATCATTTTGAAGCCAAAAACTGATATCATATCTATTTTTCACAAACTTTAAATGTAAGAAACACACATAATACAAACTCTCCTCATCAAATAGAATCATTTCACACAAATATATTTATTTTAGTGGCTTTAATCGATATCAACAACATATTTTTTTTTCTGCTATAAGAACTCAACGACCTCTTTTTATCTCTTCTCTCAACGAGATTAAAAATTATAAAAATAATTTTTTTATAAAAATTGAATTTGAAACATATCGCGATACCAAAATCGTATAACCTAAGTTATTTTTCAAGTTCAAGGACCATGAAATATCTTTTGTGAAACTTATGGCACACCATAAATATTTGATGTCATTTTCATTTATGTCCCTCTTCTTTTAATCTCACTTTTTCATAAAAAAATAAATAAAATCAAAATCAATTGGTTTTCAATTAGGACTACATCATTAAGAGGGAAATTGAGGACCAAATTGAAAAAAATAAAATTTTTGATAGCACATCCACAATAATATATGAGAGGATGAACAATGAAGTAAAAAAAACCACACTTCAATTAGTGATATCATCACATGATTAGAGAAACAAGAAATTAAGGGACTTTATTAGAACTAAAAACAATAGAAAAATCAAACTCCACCAAATTTTAGAGAAAGAGGACCAAATCCACCTTAACCCACAAAACACAGTCAACGAGAGAGAGGGGGAGAGAGAGTATTTCCTTAAAAGAGTTGGTAAGAAGATGTTTGACATTGCATTTCAAATGTATTTTAAGAAAAAATTGAAAATTTTTTATTTAATTTTTTACTTTAAATTAAAAAAAAATAATGTCCTTAAATCATTTTGATATACTGATATAAAAATATATTTAAAAAAAAATATAATTTTAATATATTTTTTAACAAAAAATATTTTTAAAAACAACATAAACCATACTCGAAATATTCAACTCATAAAGCACCTTCATTCAACAAGGTAGTTAAACCACATCGTGTCTTTCAAGCACACCATAGCTTCTCGTCAAAATGTGGGTTTTTCAGTCTCCCAAAACTACGCTTCTACCTTCCCGCTCCACTTTCTCACCTCGAACTTCTCTAAAACCCCCAGTTTGCTCCATAACCTTAAACCCCACAGCTTCCACTGCCGACAACAATAAACTGATCCAATCTCTCTGCAAGCAAGGCAACCTCGGACAAGCTCTTAAGCTCCTCTCTCATGAGCCCAATCCTACCCAGCACACTTATGAGCTTCTACTTCTTTCCTGCACCCACCAAAACTCTCTCCTTGACGCCCAACACGTTCATCGCCACCTCCTTGAAAATGGGTTCGACCAAGATCCGTTTCTGGCCACCAAACTCATCAACATGTATTCGTTTTTTGACTCAATTGACAATGCACGCAAAGTGTTTGATAAAACTCAAAACAGAACTATTTATGTTTATAATGCGCTCTTTCGAGCGCTTTCGTTGGTGGGTCATGGAGAAGAGGTTTTGGACACGTACCGTAGAATGAATTCTATTGGGATTCCCTCTGATAGGTTCTCCTATACGTACGTGCTTAAAGCTTGTGTTGCGTCAGACTGCTTAGTGTCGCTGCTGAACAAGGGAAAGGAGATTCATGCCCATATTTTGCGACATGGATATGATGGATATGTCCATATCATGACTACCTTGGTGGATATGTATGCAAAATTCGGTTGTGTATCTAATGCGAGCTGTGTTTTCAATCAGATGCCAGTGAAAAATGTTGTTTCTTGGAGTGCTATGATTGCTTGTTATGCGAAGAATGGGAAGGCTTTCGAGGCATTGGAGCTGTTCAGGGAATTGATGCTCGAGACTCAAGATTTATGTCCGAATTCTGTGACAATGGTCAGTGTACTTCAAGCTTGTGCTGCCCTTGCAGCCCTAGAACAAGGGAGGTTGATACATGGATATATTCTTAGAAAGGGACTTGACAGTATTTTGCCAGTAATTAGTGCCCTTGTTACTATGTATGCTAGATGTGGTAAGCTTGAATTGGGGCAACGAGTTTTTGATCATATGGATAGGAGAGATGTTGTTTCGTGGAATTCTTTGATTTCAAGTTATGGGGTTCATGGATTTGGAAAGAAAGCAATTGGGATTTTTGAAGAGATGACCTACAATGGTGTAGAACCTAGCCCCATATCTTTTGTTAGTGTTTTGGGAGCTTGCAGTCATGCAGGACTTGTTGACGAGGGGAAGATGCTGTTTAAGTCCATGCGTGGAGCTCATGGGATATATCCTAGTGTTGAGCATTATGCTTGTATGGTGGATCTTCTTGGGCGTGCCAATAGGTTAGAAGAAGCTGCTAAAATTATCGAGGATATGCGGATTGAACCAGGCCCTAAGGTTTGGGGTTCTCTTCTTGGATCATGTAGGATTCATTGTAATGTTGAGCTTGCAGAGAGGGCAAGCATAAGGCTTTTTGACCTTGAGCCTACAAATGCTGGGAATTACGTGCTCCTTGCTGATATTTATGCTGAAGCCGGTATGTGGGATGAAGTTAAAAGAGTTAAGAAGCTTCTAGAAACTAGGGGATTGCAAAAAGTCCCAGGTCGCAGCTGGATTGAAGTTAAAAGGAAAATCTACTCATTTGTCTCTGTAGATGAGGTCAATCCTCAGATGGAGCAGCTCCATGCTTTGTTGGTTAAATTGTCATCGGAATTGAAGGAGGAAGGCTACGTGCCACAGACCAAGGTTGTGCTCTATGATCTCAAGCCAGTAGAAAAGGAACGGATTGTACTGGGTCATAGCGAAAAACTGGCTGTTGCCTTTGGACTTATCAATTGTAGCAAGGGGGAGGCCATTCGGATAACCAAAAGCTTGCGGTTATGCGAAGATTGTCACTCCTTTACCAAGTTCATTTCCAAGTTCACCAACAGGGAGATTCTGGTAAGAGATGTGAATCGATTTCACCATTTTCGTGATGGGGTTTGTTCCTGTGGGGACTATTGGTGATTATATGAAATAATCATTTTTTCTTTTGATTTTAATTTTTCTAATAACTGGTGATAATTTTCAGAAGAGCAGAGAGATACATGTACAGTAGCAACTTGAAATATTTGAATATTAATAGTTTTACTATATAATCTTCAGCAAGCAATGCCTCCCGTTTTGGTTACTTGTTTCACTTGGTCTTTTACAGGGACTGTTCATGTGATAGGCAATCTCATTTTCCTCCCTTTTATTGTATCTAGCGTTCGAAATTTTGATGATGCATCCACGTTAATATGCTTGTTATCAAAGATGATGAGGTTTTAGTAGACAATAGTTCTGAGCTCGAGACCATACCGTCCCCGCCCCCGCTCGACCCTGTTCAGTGAGTGAGACAACCGTTTATTTTGGTGTTTTCCAGTCCTATCCATTTCATTAAGATTTTGATGCTATTCTAGAGCATGATTTTCCTATTTTTTTGATTTTTTCCTCTGTTGGGTATTTCAACCATATTAATAAGATGCAAAACGTATTCAAAACATATTCCTTTAAATGCATGTAATACTTGTTCCTAAAAGCGCAAGTAATGCCATAGAAAGATTCTAATTCAAAGAACTGACATGGACTCCCAGAAGAAAAGGAAGCATCTCCAGCAAACTGCGTTCTTTTCACTGCACATGCACAGAGCCATCGTTCTTCATTTTGATGAGGCTACCCTCAATGTTCCTGAGCACTGGTTTATAGCTGCAATGGAAAATAGATTCAGTGTTTAAGACTCTTGCTGAAAATCTCCACACACCAAATTCAGCCTGTACTCCAAACAGGAAGTTACTGAGAAGAACTTACAGGCGTGCAAGACCACTATATGCTTGTGTGGCTTGTTGCAGTTTAGCTGATAGCTGCATAACCTCTGCCGATAATGCTTCTGCTCTGCTCTGTTCTTTTGCAAGTTGGCCCTGCCAATAGAACACAATTATTTTTTAAAAAAATAAATAGAGACAAGCTACACATGAATTCCTAATTGGAATCGTTGTAATAATTTGCCCTTCATCTTGCAAATTGTGGAGTTTGGAATGTGTAGAAGAGGCATCCAAACTCCTTGGAAGGAACTCCTATCCTTGGGTACCTTGAGCGAGAAAATTTCTGTTGCATATGCTTGTGAACCAGTCTCGGTTACCCCATCTCTCTGTATTTCTGCGGAGCCTCCCAGGATCTCCCTATCATTTGACAGTACATTAGCCTGTTCTGTTCTCAACTTATCAAGAATTGCACGAAGTTCTTCATTTTGCTTAAGACAGTCCTTCAACTGCAGAAGTTACATGAGAGCCAAATTGTCAGTCTCGAAAAACAAATGCAGGAAGAATGATGCAAATGTTGAAAAGATAATATTGTCAACTACCAAAAAGATTTTAGAAACATGCCACACATGCTCACTGAGAACCATCATGAAAGTGAACCCTTGAGTGCAGCCCAATGACCAATCATCTTCGATGTAGAATCAATTGATGAAACATTAACAGAATCCCAAGAGAACCAATTCTACGGAAAAAAACTCAATTTATTTCACCCTTGAATTTCTAGGAAGCATGCACTCTTACATTCACCAAACCAGAAAGAAATAGGAAAATCTACTAAACAGAAAATATAACTAGAATCCTTACACATGTATGCTCTTTCCTAGAACTAAAGAAGAAAGTGTAAACTAAGTAATCCCCTCATTGCTAGTGTAGTTAATAAATTCCCAACCACAACAAATCTTCCATTTCAAAACATGAGTCTGTATCCACCAAGTTCAATAACAAATTTTAGTCACCTTTAATTTTTTTCTCCGATCCAAGTAACCAATTATATCACAAACCTTCAATATTAGCTATCACTTAGTTCATGCACCCGCCATAGTTCAAAAACGAATTCATTAAGCTCCAGTTTGTTTTCTCTAATATGAATTCAAACAGGCCCCAAACTTCACTATGAGCTATCTCTAGACCAAATATTAGTGATAAATTAGTTAATAACGCACCCAGGAATTCAGGTTTCATCAATGTACAACACCTTACTGAACCAAACAGAATCAATGAAAAATTCACCTGATTCTCCCACTGTTTTGCTATGCTCGTGGCCTCTTGACAAGAAGATGAGAGACTAGAGTTTTCCTCAAAAAGTTTCTCTATCTCTAAAGATTGGGAATCAATCTGCCAATTGAAGTTATGAAACAATGTCACCTTCATATAGCAAGTGCACTTTCTGTATCCATTCACATAACTCAAAGATGATCAAGTAAGCAAATACTGCACCTCCATTAGAAGTTTCTGTCTACTACTTTCCAACCGCTCAACTGCTATCGCCATATCATGCAACTGCTTCTCAAGTTTCTCCTTCTCTTCCTGCAACACAATAAGAAATCAATCACATATGATAACAGCAAGTGCAAGCACAAAATGCCAGCCTTCAGCTCTACCAATGAGCAAAAACGAATCAAGAATCAACTTATTCTGATAATATATATATATAGCCAGCTAAAGAAAGCTTGAGCATTAGTTAGTATCACAGATATGTAATGAAAATAACAATCATAGGAATTCCTTACCACTGTAAAGGCCTTAGGGACCGACTTTTCTGATACTTCTTCCGCATTGCCCAAAACCAAAGTAAGTGAGTAAGAGAAAAAGGATAGAACAGATAAAGCGTGTATGTAAATGATCAGCAAATGAGATTCTTGCATGCACATGCATGGAATTGACAGCAAAAACTTTAAAGGGTACTAGCCTATTAGGAAATTTCTGTAGGGGTGTACCTGAGACAGTTCTGGATAGAGCTGCAAGTTTCTCTACCAACTCCTGCTTTTCAGACGCGAGGGCAGAAATCCGTGCTTGCTCCTCTACCAATCGTTGTTGCTCTTGTTGCCTCAATAATGAGGCTTGCTATAAATCTTGAACCACCATCAGAAACAGACAACAAACATTCTAATGGAAAACAAAGAAAAGTACACTAACCTGCAATTCTGATTTTAAGCCAGCTAATTCCTTTTCCAAGCTCTGAACTTGATCGTGTGAAATACCCATAGAGCTTATCCCGCCAAATTGATTGGTCATGGCTTGTTGCTGCATCGAGTTTAATTCTGCACTCAAGGCTGCTGCGTCTTCCTCAGCCTATTATTGCCCACAAATTTAGTAAGAAAAAAGAATTGAGCTGTTTTCTTGTAAATAATAGCCGAAAGGTGCTTGCATACTCTGTATTGTTCTTCTTCCGCTTCCTTTAGACGTTTCTTAAGTGAGCGAAGCTGCGCTGAAAGGTCCTCCTACACTAAGACATCAAACTTTGAGAGTGGGGCGTGAAGGAGAAGCAGCACAAATAAAGCAGACAACAACAAGAGCAAGTGGTGAACTAAAGATGTTTACCCGTGAGACAACTGCCGCATCTTTCTCCATTGCCACATCCTTGAGTGCTTTTCTTAAAGATGGTACTGTATGTTGTTCCTGCAATAAAAAAAAAAAATATAAACAAAGCTAAAAATTTACTTAGCATGCATTCTGTCAAAAAGCTAAGTCCTGTAAGCATGCAGCCAAGAAGAAAATGATGCTCTTCAAATCTTCAGATTGCAATTCTTATCTACAGTATTGTATCAAGAGAGACAGCAAATCACAAATGACCCTTTTATTTCATAAGCAAAAAAAAATCCTCAAAGCTAACATTTCTTACACCAACAGGATTATTATTCTACCGATTAATAATCTAAGAGCAAGTGAAGGATATGGATATCCCTCTTTAACGTGTGCAGTGTAAATACACCATCCCCTCCACCAAGACGAATGTCAATAATTTTCAAAACCATGTGATTAATTTTTTTTTAAAAGAAGGTAAGACCCATACCAGATCATTTAATTGCGTCAGAAGCGTCTCGTTCTCCACATCCTTAGTTTGGACCTGAAGCAGAAGAAAAACAATATTTCCTAGCATGATCGACGAATACATAAAAGCTTTCTTCAATGGAGAGAGGAGTGTAGCAACTAGAACAGAACAATTGATCAAGATCACCACCGTACCTTGAAGGATAAGAGGGTGTTGCTTTCCTCCAAATCCGCATTCCTTTTCTGTAGGTCTTTTAGCTGAGACACTAAACCACTAATATCCGTCTGCGCCATTTGATTGATAACATAAACAACAACATCCCTTTTCAATAATTATTCTTATGGTTTAATCAGTTTCCTTATTTTTCCATTTTCAAACAATTTTTTCGATTAAAAAAAAACAAAACTGAATTCGTACCTCGGATTGTCGATTTTCGCTCTCAGATTTTCTGATTCCAGCATTATCTACGCATAATAATAAATAAATAAACAAATCAGAATTACAAAAGGAAAATAAGAAGGGAGGAAGGGATACCATTAGGGATTGGAACTTTGGTTAGATCTGATCCAGACGAAACTTTGCTTAATCTCTCTGCTGCTCTCTTTTGTCTTATCTCTTCTAACTGCCAAAAAAAAATCAGATATCAGATTTTGTAAACAGCAAATGATCGTGGAGAAGGTGAAGAGAAGAGCAGAACCGTTCGACGGCCAAGAGTTGCATGACGCGCTTCCATCGTTCAATAAAACAAATTCGCAGCGAGTGATTACGATTCTTCTGTGCACCTATCTATTACTTCTTTCTCTCTTTTAAGGATTCAAATTGTAGAAGAAGAGTGTCTTGAGCCAGTTTCTGTTAAGAAAATATTCAAAATAACCGGTATGCTTTAACACCAGATTCAAAGAAGTGGCCCAGATCAGGCCCATTACAATTTCCAAAAGGTACTAGTCCATTATTATCTTGTTCGAAATAACATCATGTTGTCTGGGTGGTGTAGTCGGTTATCACGCTAGTCTCACACACTAGAGGTCCCCGGTTCGAACCCGGGCTCAGACATTTTTCTTACTGAACCTAGTTTGATTGCAAGTAAGGAATATTTTAGATTGAAAAAAAAAAAAAAACTTTTAAAACGAACTCTCAAACATCCATGAGTTCTTTTTTGGTGCGATTACATCTTTTATGTGCCAAATTCAAGGGCAATTAACTCAAATATATCAGCTAGAGATCAAATTAAAAGGCAGATTATCAAAGTAGATTAAAACACAAAAAATAGGTCATGGTTTCAAAGTTCATACAAAATTTATTTAGTCCTCATACTTTAAAAATCATACATGTTTAGTACCTGAATATTTTCTCAACTTAATTTTGATATAAAAATTTATTATTTTATTTTTTAGCTCCTGGTTTGAGAGATGAGACATAAAGGTCACTGAATTTTAATGATAGAGAGGAAAAAATATTATTGACGCTAATTTAGATTATCAAAATAATTAATAATTATATCAAATGATTTCAATTGATGAAAAGAGTTCATACTAGATGTTATTTACCTTTAAAGTGTGAGATTTAAAAACTTTAAGTCCTAATTTGTTTGCTACCAGATAGCTGGAATCTAGGCAAAATCAAAAACACATCTTTGATTTTTTTTATATAAAAATCAAGGTGTATGACATGTCTTTCACTCCAAATAATAATAAATAAAAACTCAAGCGCGCAGGCCCTAACAAAATAGGTCAGGCGGGCTAGCGTGGCTTGTCCAGCGAAGCAACGCCTGACCTTTTGCTTCTCTTTTTCTATTTTTATAGATTAATGTGTTTTTTATTTTTATTTGTTTCAATTTCTTTATTTATATTTAAATTAATAGCACTGTTCTCTCTTCTTCTTTTACTAGCCTCTTTTAAAGTACATTTTTGGCATGTATTTAATTCTTGAAGTGACTTTTCTTATTCATCTTCAAAAAAAATTTATCTTCTGTGGAGGTAAACTTTATATTTTTCAAATTATTTATTATTATTATTATTATTATTATTACTATTATTATTATTTTGAGATAATATTTCTATTATTTTTAGCCTTGCATGATAATATTTCTTTTTATCCAATCAATTTAATATGTGTATATCTCAATTATCATTTGATTGTGTAAAAAAAACATATTTTAATAAAATAAAAAATAGAAACACTATCTCGTCTTGCGAGGAAGAGGAGGGAGGAGAGAAAAAATGAGACAGAGATAGAAATATGTCAATTAATCATCTGCACACCCAGAATTTCCGGGTGGCCCGCATGACCGAGGTAAGTTTTTCTATTTTTTTCCGAAAAACTTCTCCTTCTTTTGGTTTTCTCCTGTATCATCATCATCAAACGTCCTTTTCACTTTAATCCTCGGTGCAATAAAGCTTTACAGCTTGGGATTCTCAATCATGAAGTCTCATCATCTGGTAAACTGTGTTAAACTGTAGCATCCATATTTTCCGGGCACAGCTTGCTGGCTTGCAAGTATAATGGTGGACCAAGACAAACAGTTAAGGCGGGAAACAGATATCAAAAGAAAAAGTTTTTCGCATGATTCCTTGTTTTATGCCAGCAATGCTTATTAACTAAGCAATCAATACAATAATTAATGACTGTTGAGCCTTTTCAGTGCGTGTGAGCTCTTTAAAGTAGAGAAAAATGGCAGCAGGAAGGAAATTGATCTGAAGCAAGGTGCCAGCAACCCCCTACAGTTGAGGTTCAGCAATGAGAAGCATAACCAGCTGGTGTGCTGTCTGCATCCCAGGCCGTAAGCAGAAAGAAACCAAGACTGCAGAGCCGGAGAAATCTTCAAGAAAAAAATCTTCCCGTAAAAGATCTAGTGGTTCTGATGACCAAGCTGAAGGCAGCAGCCATCAAGGAAGCATCCATGCTTCCAGTGCTGATACTGGTGGCGCAGCTGTTGTAGTTATGACTTCAACCCAAATGTCTGACATGGAAGGTAGTTCTCATGGTGGCGGTGGCGGTGATGGGGGTGGCAGTTAATCGTTAAGCAGTTATTCCCGTTTGATTGTGTTTGTGACTGTGTTTGATTGATATATATCCTTTCTGGTTTTTTCTTTTGGATTATTATCACTACTTCTTGCTTCATTTCTTTCCTTGATTCAAGTATTGCTCTTCGAGTGTCTGCACAGGAATGCGAAACCTGCAGGGAATCTGGCTGGTGTGGAATCTGTAAGGTGCTGAAAGCTATAGTTGTGATGTGCGCGATGTTTTTTATTTGTGTTTTAGTATTTTCTTGGTTACAACGTGTATGGTGTTTTTATGAGGAAGAGAGGGGATGTATTTGTGCTTCATATTCAATTTTTTCAATATTTATTTCCCACATAATATTTTTGTTAATTGGTGCTGCCTTTGTAATTTTTTTTTTATTAATGTGGGTGTCCGGGCTAGTTTACACGTATCTCGATTAATCTCATGGGTCTTGAAGTTAACAATCATGTAAACCTCTAGTGATCATCATATTAGCAACCACGATACTTGAACCTAAGACCATAGGAGGAGCAAACCTCATACTCCCAAACTTTTAATACTAGGTCACTAACTAGATGGTTTGCCTTCATAATTCTTATTTATACTGGTAGTGAAACTCAACTTCTAAGACACTATTCTCTTTATTGTTGTTCAACGAGTTTTTAGAAAATTTTGAATTTAATTTTAGTTTTATATTATTGTTTGTGTTTTTTTAATGTTTTATTACAATGATGATAAAAGTAAATCCCTCGTATGTGAGAGAGTAAAGGGCTTTACCCATCAATTAGTTTTTGAAAAAGAATATATATGTAGTATATTTAAATAAATGAAATATTTTAAAAAAATATATCCATGGGCATAATTAATATCTTGCATGGTTAACTTAACTTTGTGAGACAAGATCGGGGGGTCAAAGCATCTCATCTACATGTTTCTCCTAAAGCACGAAGGAGGTGGAGGTGAAGCTTGTCGTCATCATTGGCAGGCATGTGCACGCACGAGGCGACGAGACCCAATCTTTGCATTATTTGTTTGATATTTTGAATATTGGAGGGTCATCAAATGACGACAAGCGGAGTGAAGAGCCATCTAGGTCAGTTGTCAGACTGAACTCTGGAGGTGTTAAGATGGAAGGGATTGAAGAGCCACCATCAAAAGCCAATCATTAGTACAAATAGTTGGCAACCACACCAATTCTGTTATTAATGGTTGGCTGCCCTTGATCCATGAAAACCTGCACCACAAAAATACATTTTGTTATGTACTAGAAGAACAAATTTCTGCTATGTACCAAACCAATGAGTTGTTGGTAGTGCAGCAACCATTGTTCTATAAATATAACGTAACTCACCACTCTGTAATTTACAAAGAAAGAAAATAAAGAAGAGTTAGAAACAACATGTTTTTCAATTTTAAACTTGGTATCAGAGCTAGTGACTAACGTCTATGGTATCCTTACCAGAAAATCTTTCTCAAAATGAGAACTCGGTCACCAATACACAAACAACTCAATCAACCTCTGCTCCTTCACCATACTTTTTTATGTTGCAAAATCAGGCTCCCTTTACAATCAAATTAGACAGAGCCAACTACTTATTTTGGCGCTCTCAAGTCATCCCAGCCCTTTGTGCACATGATCTTTAAGGTTATGTTCTTGGCACCAAAACTTGTCCTCCACAGTTTAAGACCACAATATCAGTGATACTTCTCCTGCCTCATCTAGGTAAGTCAATATTGGCTTCACTTTTTGGATTCGAATGGACCAAGACATTATGAGTTGGTTACTAAACTCTATTTCTGAGTCCATGTTTGGTCACATAGTCCGATGTAACACCTCTCATGAAGTTTGGCACACCCTTGAAAATCTCTTCACAACTCATTCTCAAGCTCACACCTTTCAGCTGTGTTTTCAACTCCAATCTCTTAAGAAAGACAATTCCATTCATGATTATCTGCTGAGAATGAGATCCCTCACTTAAACATTAGCCTCTGCTAAACAACTCATCTCAGATGATGAACTCATACTATACATTCTTGGGGGCCTTGGTCATGACTATGACTCAGTTGTAATTACAGCTGAAGTCTCGACATTTTCATCAAGATCACAAGGAATCTCAGCAGTAATACCATGATTACACAACCTCCAATTCCAGCATGATTACACAGCCTACACGCCATGATCATGACTATGACTCAGTCGTAGTCAATATGACCTCACACCATGATCAGGTCACTCTTCAAGAAGTCCAATACATGCTTCAAAGCCAGGAGATGAGACTTGAGCAACTCAATCTTCCTATCTCCTCTGATAACTCCATACCAAATGCAAATCTAGCCACACAGCTTTGCAAATCTCTCACCCTTCAAGGCTTTAATGATAACTTTTCCAACTCATTTGGTCGTAATTTTGCTTCTAGAAGAGGTCACGAAAGAGAAAGGTGGAGCAAAGGCAATCGTCCTCTCTGTCAGCTGTGCAATCGACCTGGCCACGTAGCCCTAAAATGCTATCATCGTTTTGACATTTCCTATCAAGGACAACACAATTTCACCAATGTTCAACACTCAAATGATTCTTCCCTGGCTAGCAACAATCCAACAAAGATAGTCAACAAGCTTACTATGCAACATCAAATGACACCAACTCAGATAATGCCTGGTACTTAGAAAGTGGAGCCACAAATCACATCACTGCAGATCCTTCCAACCTGCATCACAAATTTGAATACAAAGGTAATACTCATTTTCTCATAGGTAATGGATAAACTCTTCCCATCACTCATTCATGTCACAGTCTTTTTCACAACTTCAATACACAGTTTTCTCTAGCCTTAAACAACATACTCTGTGTACCTCAAATTGCTAAAAATCTTTTGTCAATTACCAAACTAACAAATGATAACCCCATATTTGTTGAGTTTCAAAATACCCGCTACATTGTGAAGGGTCGAATTATAAAGAGGGAGCTATTTTGAGGAATTTCTAAGTGAAGGCTTGTATTAGCTACAGATACATCAACATCCTGTTGTATTCAAAAATTTTCAATCAAAGTTCAAATCAATTTTAAAAAGTCTAGCAAAGTCAGTTTATTTCCAATCCTCTATTCAGTCTTTATTTGCTAAATCATCTCAATGTTTCAAGTTTGATCTATGGCATATGAGGCTTGATCATCCAAGTATTAATGTAATGAAACACATTTTAAATCATGAAAAGTTTTCTCCCACAACCAGTCCTACATTCTATGATGCTTGTCATATAGGCAACTCCAAACATTTATAGTTCATCACTCACAACCACTCAAAAACCTCTTGAATTAATACACTTAGATGTATGGGGTCCCTTTCCTATTCTTTCCGAAGATGGTTATTGATATTATGTTTAGTTTGTAGATGACTTTAGTAATTTCACTTGATCTTTCCCGTAAAACTAAACTTTGAGGTGAAAGAAACTTTTATCAAGTTTCAAAACCTGGTTGAAAGAAAATTTGAAAACAAAATTAAAACACTTCAATCATACTGGGGGTGAATACTGCAGCCTTACATCCACTTTAGCATCTTTAGGCATCCATTTCAGACATTCATGTCCACACACTCACTCTCACAATAGCAAATCTGAAAGAAAACACAGATATATTATAGAGATGGGGTTTACTTTACTTACCCAAGCAAACATGCCACTTCAATATTGGTGGGAAGCATTCAACACTTCCATTTTTCTCATCAATCATCTATCAACACTCTTTTTGAAGCACAAGTCACCCATTGATATAGTGTTGAAAATAAAACCAAATCTTAACTTCTTAAAAGTCTTTGGGTGCACTTGTTTTCCTCATCTCGGGGACTACAATCAACATAAATTAGATTTTAGATCAACCAAATATGTGTTCATAGGCTACAGTCCTAATCACAAGGGATATCAGTGCCTACATCCTTCAGGTAGAGTCTATATAACATGAAGTGTCACCTTCAATGAATCTGAATTTCCCTTTACCGTTGGCTTTCCCAATTCCACTATTCAAAATTTTGGTTCTCGATCCAACACTTCAATTATTCAATATAGCTATTGGCTTCTTTCTTTATCTAATAATCTGCAAGACAGTAATCGTGATACATCTGTAGCTGATACAAGGACATCACCACTACACCTTAGAACATCTCCTTAATCCTCATTTTCAGATTCCACATCCTCTGCCATTCATGCTCCTACTCTATCCCCTACCTCACCAAGCCAATCCATATCTCATCCTACAAATCATGCTCCTACAAATCAGCCCATAATACAACTTGCACCCATCCCACATTCCACACAGTCAACTCTCCCCTCTCACCATATGATTACCATATCCAAACTGGGAGTCTTCAAACCCAAATCATACCTTGCCTCAATCCTCCGCAACCTACAAACACCTATCTACATCACAAATACCCCTAAATCAATTCAAGAAGCTCTTAATGCATCATCATGGAAGAAAGCCATGAATGAAGAATATATTGGTTTAATGGACAACCATACCTGAGATTTGGTTCCACGTCACTCCAACATACACATAGTTGTTAACAAATGGATCTTCAAGGTCAAATTTAACCCTAATGGATCTGTTCAACACCAAAAAGCCAGACTTGTGGCCAAAAGCTTTCAACATCAACCAAGAATATATTTCCTTGAGAGATTTAGCCCTGTTGTCAAATCATCCACCATTCGAGTCATCCTCGCTCTTACTATTACCAATGATTGGGATGTTCAACAAATTGCATCAACAATGCCTTTTTGAATGACACTCTTGACAAAGAGGTATTCATAGAACAACCTGCTGGATACATCAATGCAGACCATCCTTCCGATGTGTGTAAGCTTAGTCGTGCCCTTTATGGCCTCAAACAGGCAACCCGTGTCTGGTTTGAAAAACTGCACAACTCTCTCTTGCATCTTGGGTTTCATAATTCAACATCTAACACTTCTTTATTCATCCATAACAATGGTAAGGCCCTCGTGTTTGCCCTAGTTTATGTCGATGACATTCTGCTCACAGGAAATCATTCTCATAAAGTACACAACATTATCTCTCATCTTCACTCTCAATTTACACTTAAGACCCTCAACTTTGAGACAACTAGGGGGCAAATAAGATTCACTTGCCACAAGCCAAATACACAGTTGATCTGCTAAAAAAAACATGTTTGAAGCCAATTCGTGTCTAACACCTATGAACCAAAGCAACAAACTTCATCTTTAGGATAGTGAACCTTTTGAGCATGTCACTTTTTACAGAAGCATTATAGGAGCTCTTTAATATCTCACACTCAGTCGACCTGACATAGCCTTTTCAGTCAACAAGCTGAGCCAATTTTCGCAATCTCCAACTCAAAACCACTGGCAAGCTTGCAAACGCATCTTGAGATATCTAGCTAGATCTGTTAGTGAAGGTATCCAATTCACTAATGCTCCTACCTTGTCCATCAAAAGCTTCTGTGATTCAGACTGGGCCAGCTCACTAGATGATCGAAGATCCACATCTGGCTATTGTGTATACCTTGAGGGCAACTTAATCAGATGGAGTTCAAGAAAATAAAAATTAGTGGCAAGGTCAAGTACTGAAGCCGAGTACAGAGCACTTGCTTAAGCAAGCACAGCTATTATGTGTTTAAATTCTTTATTATCAGAAATTGGAATACATCCTTATGAAGCAGCAATAATTTGGTGTGACAATTTGGGAGCTAGACAACTTACAGCCAATCCAGTTTTTCAGTTAGGAACAAAGCATATTGAAATCGACATCCACCACATAAGAGACAAGTTTTAATCAGATAAATAGAAGTCAGTTATATACCTTCTAAATAACATTTTTTTGACATCCTTAAAAGCCCCTCACAATCTCTCAGTTTCACATGCTTAAACAACAAGTTGGTTGTTGTTCACTCACCGCATCACAACTTGAGGGGGCATGTTAAGATGAAAAGGATTGAAGAGCCACCATCAAAGATCAAGCATCAGTACAAACAGTTGGCAGCCATAACCAATTCTATTCAATGGTTGGCTACCCTTAATCCATGAAATCCTGCACCACATAAATACATTTTGTTATGTACCAAAAGAATAAATTTATGTCATGTACCAAACTAATGAGTTGTTTCCAGTGCAACAATCATTGTTCTATAAATGTATCCTAACTCACCACTCTGTAATTTAGAAAGAAAGAAAATAAAGAAGAGAAGAGTTAGAACCATGGTTGTTAAACTCTTGAGCTAACTCACAAAATCATACAATTTTGAGAGTCAACTCAACAAAACCTGTCAAATCGGGTTAAAAAATAGGTTTCCATTAAACTCAGAAAAAAAAACTACTAAAATCGGTCTAGATCATAAAATCAGACTGATTAGTCGGTCCGATTTTATGATCCCAGACGAAACTCTTCCTAACGCCCAATTTTTCATCCCCCTGCTCTCTCTGTCAACTAGGCCATATGCCTGTACCCCCTCCCTACTCTATTTGTCAACTCATGGTTGCCCCCCCTACTCTCTCTTATCAACTAGGCCATAGACCTATACTAGTGTACCCCCCCCCCTTTCCAATGGTGTATTCGATTTAAATAAAAATAATTGTGATGCTTTGAACTTTGAAAATCAATTTTTTTAAATGCACGCATGTAATATTTTTTAGACAATAAATTTTTTTTGATACTGATTTAAATTTTAATACTTAATTTTTTTTAAAAAAATTATTTTATTATTTTTATTTTTTATTATAAATTAATTTTTTTGGTGTTTTAGATCATTTTCATGTGCTAATGAAGTTTTATAACCATAATTGTGTTGTGTTGTGTTGTATTCAAAAATATTTTACTTATGATTTTATGATTTTAGCTGCGATTTTATAATTTTTTTACGGAAAAATTTCAAGTATGATTTTACGATCCAAGTTTTAGAAGCGCCTTCTGTGTCGTGTCAAAATTGCGATTTTGACAACCTTGATTAAAACAACCTGTTTTTCAATTTTAAACTGGAGGGGAGACAATTATTGCTAAAACGTGCATTCTTTAGAAACACAAAGGGTCATAAAGCAAGTAAACTTCTCCTTGATGTCCCTCACTTGTTTGCTATATATATATATATGAAAAACATATTTAATAAACAATGATTTCATAAAATATATTTTTAATATTTATATCTTATTTATAACCTATTACCTATCAAATACAAAAATTAAATTTTTATAATCTGTTTATTAAATTTTGAGTATCCTTATAAATATCAATTATCTAACTATTATTCATTATTTAATAAAAAGACTAAATAGTTAATATATATTCAAACTATAAATATGTGTTTGTGTTTTATATTAATATTAAGATATGAATGTATCATATTGTATTAAAAAAATAAATGGTTTATAAATATATATAATATATAAATGTATATTTTAAGTTAAATTTAAATAAATCTCACATCAAATTTAATAATATTCAAAAATTATTTATTATTATTCTTTAAATAAATAATTATTCACATATTCAAGCCCACTCTAATTCAAGATCTTAAAGTTTCAGTTTCCAATGGTATTCTAAACTTTTATCTCATGTTTTGATATATATATATATATATATATATATATATATATATATATATATATATATATATATATATACCAACACAATAGTGTCACATATACCAATTTTCTGTGTAATTTGTTCTCTGATTTCTTCAATTTCAAAAGAGGAATTTCATCCTCTAAATACATGCACAAAACCCTAATTTACAGTTTACAATAAATTTCATATATTATTGTTACAATTTGATTTTCATATATTATGGATATGCTGTAAATTTTGTGATCTCTTGCCATATATACATTATTGACATCCCCCCATAAATTAATGTTAGCCGATCAAGAAGCATTAATTTGTCAATCATCAGTTGATGTCGTGGTCGAGGCAAAGCCTTTGTAAGGACATTAATAGTCTGATGTTCAGTCGAAATATGGGGTAGTGTAAGAACATTATGATCAAGAGCTTCACGAATATAGTGACAATCAACTTCAATATGTTTGGTGCGTTCATGAAACACAGGATTAGTAGCAATTTGAATAGCACTTATGTTATCAGCATGAAGCGGTATAGGAGTTGCTGAGGGAAACCAAGTTCGCGCAACAAACCTTGGAGCCACACAATTTTAGAACATGCAAAGGACATAGCTTGATACTTAGATTTTGTGGAAGATTTTGAAATACGATCTTGCTTTTTTGCTTTTCCATGAAATTAAAGCATTTCCAAGAAACATACACCATCTTGTAATAGACCGACGTGTATCCATACATCCTTCTCAATTTGCATCACTATAACCTGTTAATTGTAATAAAGTAAAAACAGGAAAAAATATCCCTCTCCCAGATGTACCCTTAAGATAACAAAAAACTCATTTGACAACAGCTAGATGATATTGATGAGGAGACTGTAAAAAACTGACTGACTTGTTATACTGCAAAAGAAATATTTGGCTGAGTAATGCTTAGATAATTCAAACTGCTCACCAATTGCCTGTATATGGAAGGATCAAGCAATAGATCACTATTATTCTAACAAAGTTTTAAATTAATCTCGAGAGGTGTAAGAACATTGTTTCTTGATTCAAGATCGACCAAGAGAAGAATCTCTTGGGTGTATTTGTGCTGATGTAAAAACAACCCATCAGACATAGAGTGCACCTGTAGGCCAAGAAAATAATGGAGATTTCCCAGATCCTTCATATGAAATGCAGTGTTAAGAGAATTCTGTAAATTCTCAATAAGTGGAATATCAAATCCTGTGATAATAATATCATCCATATATACCAAAAGAGCAACAATACTAGTAGTAGTTTGCTGAAGAAACAGAGAGGAATCATATTAACTCTGAATAAATTTGATATCCAAAAGAGTAGCGCAAAATTTTTCAAACCATGCTCGGGGTGCCTATTTTAGACCATACAGAGAATGTTTCAACCAATAAACTTTATCAAATGGGTGAGTAAACATAACAGGAGGAGGAGTCATATAGATCTCCTCTTTCAAATCTCCATGTAAAAATGCAATTTTTTACATCCAATTGATGAAGTGACCATCTCTTGGAAGCAACGATTGCCAAAATTGTTTGTATGGTAGTAATTTTAGTCACAGGTGCAAATGTCTCCTCATAATTAATATCATATGCCTGACAATTTCCAAGAGCAACTAACTGTGATTTATACCGTTCCATAGACCCATCAGGTTTTAATTTAACAATGTATACCCATTTGCAGCCAATAGGTTTGATTCCACGAGGACAATAGACAATATCCCATGTGTGATTATCCTAAAGAGTCTGAAGTTCTTCTTTCATGGCTTGTTCCCAACAGTCTTGGGTAGATGCCTACGCATAAGTCTGAGGTACAATAATATTATCAATAGCAGGGGTTGAGTATCCATATCTATTTGGGGCGCGTGAAATTCGAAATGATCGTCTTGGTTGATGATGATGATCAGATGTTGGTTCCGTGTTCAGAAAGGGCAAAGTGGATGGTGGATGTTTTTGATATACAATTCCTGACTTAAAATGTTCAAAGTGGTAAGACGGACTATCATCATCAAATATGGAAAGCTAGATAGAGGTGGATTTTGTAGAGGGATAAAATTGGAAAAAATCTGAATCTCAAAGAAAATCACATTTCGGGAGATACGAATTCTATGGGCATTTTTGTCATAAAACACAAACATTTTATGAGAATTACTATATCATAAAAAAGCAAAGCACGAGCAGCTTGGGCTATAAGTTTATGACGTTCAATAAATGGTAAGTGAACAAAATAAACACACCAAAAAACATGGAGAGAATCATACTCAGGAATAACACCAAATAAAATAGAGTATGGAGATTCAAATTTCAGAACTTGAGAATGTAAACGATTAATTAGATGAACAACTGTTGACAACGCTTCTATCATGTTATCAAGGACTGTCATCTGCGACCATAAATCAACAAGGGTTAGGGCTTATTGTTTAGACTAATTTAGGTATTGCTTCCATGGTTGCCGTAGCTGTCTCATCATTGACGACACTAGAATCTTCGTCGATGATGAGCTCTTCATCGACAACCCTCACGTCAGAGATGGTGCAGCAGATGATTGTCTCTGCCCTATCGACATTTGAGTTTCAAGGTAAGAAGACTAAATTTAATTCTTTTGTGGCTTCAGGATATGATAAAAATTGGTTAATGGATTCAGCATTTATGTTTCAAGGTAAGAAGACTAAATTTAATTCTTTTGTGGCTTCGGCAAACGATAAAAATTGGTTAATGGATTCAACAACATCAAATCATATGACAAACAGTGAAAAAAGGGTTGTGTAATGTGCAAAAATATATGGGTAATCAACATTTACAGGTAGCAAATAGTGATAATTTGTCGATTTCATCAATTGGTGATTTAGGGTCTCATTTTGAACATATTTCCGTGTCACCGAAATTATCTACAAATTTACTTTCTATTGGGCAAATGGTAGAAAAAAATTGTGAAATTCTCTTTAATCGTAATGGTTGTTATGTGCAAGGTCAAGTGTCGGGGAAGGTGACCGTGAAGGGGCCTACAGTGGGACATTTATTTCCAATACAATTCTCTAGTATTAATTCCTGTGATTATTCTACTGTCATTAATAATCATCAATTTTGGCATAAGAAATTGGGGCATCCCAATTATAATGTATTGACTCATCTTATGAGACATGGACATTTGGAGAATAAAAAATCTTTTTTAACAGAATTTTTGGATTCTAGCTCTTAAAAATTAGGAAAAAGCAAATTATTATCATTTCCTTCACATGGCAGCCAAACTTCTAAATGTTTTGAAATTATTCATATTGATGTATGGGGAGTGAGCCTTGTTCTCTCTCAATATGAATATTTTGTCACGTTTATTGATGATTTTAGTCGTTTCACTTGGATATATTTTTTTCGATCTAAAGCGTATGTGTTCTCAACATTTCAGGCTTTCATTGTGTTTGTTGAAAATCAATTTTCTACTCATATTAAAATTCTATGCTCTGACTCTGGGGGGGATATATGTCCAAAGAATTTCATGAATATCTCAAAAATAAAGGGATTCTCTCTCAAAGATCTTGTTCTTACTCTCCTCAACAAAATAGAGTTGTTGAGCGTAAGAATCGTCATCTTTTAGATATTGTCTATACCTTACTAATTGATTTTTCAGTACCTACTTGATTTCCCCTCTTTCTTGCAATAATTGCAGGACTTCTTGTTGTAATTTCTGGCGATATGCCCACTTTCCTTGCAATTAAAACATTGCACACCCACACCCCTCTGTCATCCATATCCCTGAGCCATGTATGCCATGTTCACCATTTCTGTAGCAATCGACTGAGTCAACTTGTGTTGAGTGGTGAGTCGTTGTTCTTCCCTTAATAGCTCCCCCAAACAATCATCCAAAGGAGGTACTGAGTTTTGATTAATCAAGCTAGCTCGTACAGCCTCAAATTCTGGCTGGAGCTTCATCAAGAACTGGTCCCTCTGGCTTTCAGAATGAATAAGGTGTAGTGCCTCTAAACTTTCCTTTGATACTTTAAAGTGAATTATACCAGTATATTCACTCCATAGGTTTATGAATCCTGCATAAAATTGTTCAATTGAGAGACTACCTTGTTTGTAGTTGGCAATACTCAATTCAACTTGAATTTTTTTAGCCAAATTATTCTCAGAATAAATACGTCAGAAGTAGTCCTAAATCTCCTTCCCTATGCCAAATGATCTGAGATTTTTAATCATATGAGGTTCAACAGACCCCAATATCCAGAAACATTTTTTGCATCTTTGGTAGACCAAGCAACCAGTTCCTGTGGATCAATTGGGGTTGTTGATGATCCATCAAGATGCCCCCACAATTCCTTCCCTTTCATAAACATCTAAAATTGAAATTCCCAACTAACATAATTTTTGCAATTGAATCGAGTGAGAAAAGTCTCTCCAGAAATCCTAGAATCACACAAAAAATTCATAAAATATCAAAGAAAAGAGTGAAGATTTGGATCATAATTATTAACTCTGATACCATGTGTCGCACGTCGCCGCGCGGTGTCCTGTGAGGGATCCTGGCTCTCGCAATGGAGTTGAGAAGGAGTCGCCACCTGGCTGTTGAGGGTCGCTAGGAACACCTGGTTGCGCTGGTCTGGTCAGAGATTCAAGGGTAGGGGACTGGTTGCATTAAGGGAATGTATTATCACCCCTACTACGCCTTACCTGAGGTAAGCTGCATTGTCTATTTTGATGTGATTTTGAATGCTTCAACGGGTCGTATTTATTCACATGAAAAATGTTTCGATTGAAAAAGAAATCGATCACCGCTCAGAATAATCCTGTGAATTTTATTGATTATTATCATCCCCGCCGAATATTTTGGATATTAACCCCTTAGGATTTATTTATCCAAACACCGACAGTGAATAATAGCATATCATCCCCGCCGAATATTTTGGATATTGACCCCTTAGGATTTATTTATCCAAACACCGACAATGAATAAACAACATCCTTGCCGAATATTTTGGATATTGACCCCTTCGGATTTATTTTTCCAAACACCGACAGTGAATAACAGCATATTATCCCCATCGAATATTTTGGATATTGACCCCTTAGGATTTATTTATCCAAACACCGACAGTGGATAATAGCATATTATCCCCGCCGAATATTTTGGATATTGACCCCTTAGAATTTATTTATCCGAATACCGACAGTGAATAATAAATTCTCAAAAATAAGATTTTTATATTTTTGAAATATTGGCCAATACCCTTTGGATTTTTACAAACATGTTGTAAAATCTCAAAACACAAGAAATGATTTTTCTTTGCGACATCCATGCTAAAACACATTTCCTCTTCAAACTCCAAGATAATATATATATTTTTGAAAGAAAAAGGATTTTTACAAAATGCTAGTGTATTAGCCGTATGCAAAGAAACACATTTTTTATTTCATTTTTATATTCCTTTTTTTCTTAACAAAACAAACATAAAATTGAGTAAACACAACACAACGCAACACACACACACATTCTCTTTTTTATTTCTTTTTCATTACATTTTACAAATAAAATAAAACTCACACACACATTATCTTTTTTTTCATTTTTTTCATTACATTTTAGAAAATACAATACAACTTCAAATAAACACATAAATAAAAAAGAAAATTACATAAAAGACTTCAGGGGTAGTTCTAGAACAGTGGCCGCAGGAGCAGGAGGACTGGTGGCGCGTCTGCCCACGCGCCACCGTCACTGGAGGCGCGTGCCGCCGCCGGTGAACAATAACGATGGGGGAGACCAACAAATCCGCTCTTTCCCTTTCTCCTCTCGCTGGCGGTGGCCTTCCGGTGACCTGCAAAACAAAAACAAACAAACAAATAGACACAAACAGGGCAGCTGGGGAGTTCTCATCTCAATCCCTTCTTCTTTTTCTTATCTTCTTCTTCTTCTTTGTTTTCCTCTTCTTCTTCTGCTTCGCCGGTAAGGGTGTTCATAATGACCTGCAAACAGAAAAACACAAACAAGCACGCGAAGGCAGCTAGGTTCTCCACTTCTGGATTTCAGAACTGTTCTTCCTTTTCTCAGCCTGTTCTTCGATTCTCCTCTTCTCCTTCTCGCCATCAAAGGGTGTTCCAATATGACCTGCAAATAAAACAAAAGCCACAAGCACAAGCACAAGCACAAGAAAAATCAGTTCGTTCTGTCCTTCAAATCTTTGCTCTTTCTCGGCGATCTGCTCTCCTTCAGTCTATTCTTCCTCTTCCAGGTGGCCGAAGCTCAAACTTAACAGGGAGAGAGTGAGACCGTGGAGGTTGAGAGTGTGTCTGCTGGGGCTGAAGGCAGGCTGGAAATGGTTGAGGTGGCTGGGCAGAGGAGAGAGTGAGCTGGTCTGTGATGGCAAGGGAAGAGAGGAGAGTGAATGAGTGAGTGGGGGCTGAGTAGTGGACGGCAAGGCTGATGGAGGTCATGGACGGCGAAAAATGAGAGGGAGGAGGGGGCTGCAGCTGCCACCAAGGGGGCTGGCGGCTGCAGCCCCTCTTGGAGAGAAAAAGATGCCTTCTTTTTTAGGGTTTTTTAGGGGTTATGGGGGCTGCTGCCGGAGAGAGAGGGGAGAGTGAGGAGGAAAGAACTTAGGGTTTTTGTGTTTAGGGTTTTGAGTGTGTATTTTTTTTAGGTCCCTTTACTTATGGCTGATACCTTCCTATTTATAGAGTTTTTTTCTAGCCAAAATTCTGAAACCAGCCCTCAGCTTGCGCGCCTCTTTCAATCTGGTCCTTGATTTCCAATTTGTGCGATTTGACCTGCATTGACTGTTAAATTCTCAATTTATTCAATTTTGCCCCTGTAACAAGATATTTTTGTCTTTTTTTCTATTTTTTCTTTTTCTTCCGAAACCTAAAAATAAGTAGGTCAAAATTTGGGTAGCAACAGATGCCCCCTCTTTACAATGCTTACGATTAAAGTCTTGTAAAAGACTTTAAATAATAAGTATTGTAAAGAAAAATAGAATGGTGGGGATGGTCTCATTGTGACGGGTGATCTACCCGGATGAAAGAATAGTTAGGAGGGTTTCAATGGTGACGGGTGACCTACCCGGGTTAGATGGGGTCTCAATGGTGACGGGTGACCTACCCGAATTAGATGGGGTCTCAATGGTGACGGGTGACCTACCCGGGTCTCATTATGACGGGTGACCTACCCGGGTTAGTAGAGTCTCGATAGTGACGGGTGACCCACCCGGATCTCGTTATGACAGGTGACCTGCCCGGGTTAGTAGAGTCTCGATAGTGACGGGTGACCTGCCCGGGTTAGTAGAGTCTCGATAGTGACGGGTGACCTGCCCGGGTTAGTAGAGTCTCGATAGTGACGGGTGACCCACCCGGGTCTCATTATGACGGGTGACCTCCCTGATTAGTAGAGTCTCGATAGTGACGGGTGACCCACCCGGGTCTCGTTATGACAGGTGACTTGCCCGGGTTAGTAAAGTCTCGATAGTGACGGGTGACCCACCCGGGTCTCATTATGACAGGTGACCTACCTGGATGGAAAATGAAGAGATAGGGATGCAATTCATGATGATGCATGTATACTTACCTGAGAAATATAGGTCCCCTTTTCTGATGCTCCATTGTCGTAGGATGCCTTTGTCTAGTCTCCAAAGCTTTGTTGTCATTCATTCAACCAATCGTAAGAGCATTGCTTATTCCGGGCTATCTGCGGTGATCTCTGCTTTCATTGCTTATCAAGTCTAACTTTGCCCCCAAGTGTGGTGTTGCTTGATTCATCGTGAAGGAGTGTAACAAGTCCATCCATCTTCTTTGATACCTTCAATAACAGTTCTTTGATTTGTGCGTGTTCTGTTAACAATCATTGTAAAACTTTGCTAATGTTGCCCTCATCTTAGGTTGCTAATCCGTCATGGAGTTTTTCATCAATTGAATCATATTCCTTCTAGCATATGTCATCATCAACATTCATGCGATGGATTGTCCAGTCATCCAGAAACGCATCGAAAACTCATCATTGCATGCTCAATGTTATCCATAATAAATTCTTCTCTGCTCGTGAGAAGAGATATAATGTTATCATCACTCATATTCATGCGATGAATTGTGCCTTGAACTGATGCAACTGTTCGGCCATGCAATTTGAAACTCTTCGTCTTAGACTCAATTTCTTTTAAGCAAATTCTTCTTGTCTGTGTAAAGAATTACAATGTTGTCATTAACGAGGTTCTTTATGTCTCTCATGTTCATGCGGTGAACTAGACCTTGAGTCGATGGGCTTCAAGTAGTGAAGTGAAGCTTGAATCGACGGACTTCAAAATAGATTATCCCACAATCAACCTTTATGGCGTGCATACTCTTCAATATTTATCAAAATGCACTCTTGCAACAATATCTTTGGAGACAAACAAATCTGCGAGTAAGCCGATATTTCAGAAATCTGAAGGTGCCCTTCAAATGCGATGTTAGTCTCAACCGCTGTTGGAGCTTCTTAAGCCATCATTCTCTACTAAGCAATTCTGCCTTGAGTTGAATCTATTGGTGCTCATTAATGAATTTCACTAAATCATTATTTGCTTGTGCTTCTTTGCCCCCAAGCTGATGTGAAATTGTTTGTATTCCTATCAAGATCCACACCGTGCCCTTTGACTGTTGGGCTTTCCAATCAAGAACTGTCAATATCAAGGATTCTGCAAAATCCAGTTACTGTCTTCTTTGTTTGTATATCTTTTTGTTCTGAAATTACGTCACCAATTTAAAAAAATCATGTGCATCCAAAGTCGAATCCTTGTAATAAAATCAAAGAGATGTCATTTGTTGAAAATCAAATTCATTTGGTCAAATATCCAATACACGATATTCAATGCATGCAAACCTGTAATTATCTTGTATTTTTTTTGCAAACAGTAATTGACCCATTATGAGATTGAAATCGTTTTTTTATGGGTTTTTTGTGTTTCGATTCTAATCTCAGATTTTGGGGTATGTCCTTTGATGGTACATGATGAAGTGATAATTTGTGGTTTTCAAACAATTAGAGCTGAGTAAAAACTTGAGGTTCAGTTCAAAAATTTGTCTCATTTTTTAGTACTTACTTTATCAATATGCATAACAACTTGCAACTTTTTCATGAAATTATAACCCTTATGGAAAAACTCTAGCAAATTTGGAGAGCGCCACTTATTAGTTAAAATTGTTTGCTTGATCAAGAAGGACTTTTACAAGAATGTAATGAGGCTATGGTTCATGGCTATAAAAGAAAAGGATATTCATAGGCTCAAAAAAGTGTTTAAAGGTTTCAAAGACCAAGGATCACCATTTGCTAGTCAACTCTTTTTCTCTTGTTGTCCTTGTAGAAGAGACGACATAAAAATATGTTAATTATCTTAACGTAGTTTTTTATCAACCAACCGATGCTCTAAGAATCTCTACAACCATGTCATTCCTTTCATTGACAATTTCAAACTTAAAAGGGAAATACTAAAACTCGAATCATCATTTGTCATCTAATGTTATTTCATCTCTTGTTGCACTCAATATAGTCTAACAAAACAATTCTGCAAGATCTTCATTTGATGGATAACTTATCTTGAAGACTCGTAATCTTAATAACATTTCTTCCCATGTGAGGTTTGACCACAGATACCAACGGACATGGTATAGTTCAATATTCTCTCTTTTTTTTTTTTTTTTTTTTTCGTTTTTCTTTTTTTCAATTTTTTTGAACTTGTCCTTAGCATCGACTCTTGGTTTTTGTCATGTCCTATCTCAATTTGATTGTTCCCCCATGTTGGGTTTTCATTCTTAAACATCCCCCCTTGTGTTGATTCTAATGTTGTCACTGTATCCTCAAACTACAAATCTTTTATTTGCCCCCAGTGTATTTGCCCCCAGTGTGAGGGTGTGATCCATGTTGGGTGTTTCAAAAAAATATAATATCAGGCTCAAATTGGGATTAACAAGGGATACATATTTCAAGAATAGTGAAGGAAATAAACAAAGATGGCCTTTTGTCATTTCAAGCAAAGTTAGTTTTAACTGATAAATTTTGACCTCGTCCGATGTAATGATTTGGACGTGCAAGAGTCATGATTCGCAGGTCCATAACTACTGAATCCATTACATGTCAATATGCATACTCATAAAGCTTGGTTCTATGATGTGGTTCAAAAACTCAGTGTATGGGCTCAAAAAATTGTTCTGTCATCTGGTATTGGTCATCATGTCTTTTAACAAAAGTTGGGTCAATTTTGCAATCAAAATACTTTTAATTTTCAAAAATGATAAACTTTAAATTTTGCATGTTGGAGTTTGATCAACATATTTTGTCAAAAATAAGAATGCAAACATCTCTTTATTTCAAAACAATAAAAAGACAAGGAAAACACATGCTTCAATGAACTGATGATTTAACCCCAAAACAAAGTGATAGCCGATGAGAAAATTATTGACGATGCGACACTTTTCTCAGACTTTCCAAACAATCATTTCTGTATTGTCACTGCTCATTGATCTCGCTTATGCTCGCAATGATTTATTGCTGACAGTGCCGACGATAACATCCTCCACAAAACTTGACTTGCCTTTTGCTGATTAACTTCCACACTTGATTATTGAAATTCTTGCAACTATTCATCTCTCTCATCTGGATTATGTCACACAAAGAAGGCATTTTTTTATTTTTTATTTTTTTATTTTTTTTTATGCTTCACCGCGCTCTTCATTGGACATAAAAAGTGAATCAAGCTTGGAAGCACTTTTGTCAAAACACCAAAGTGCGCAAATCATAAAAAATTTAGTCATACGACGAAAAGACTCTTTTTGCGGCAAATTCGCTTCTTCGAGCAATGTAATCTTGTAGTGCACATCCTTAGACCTCTCAGATACCGGAATAGATTCAACAATCCCATATTATGTTTCCACACTCGGGAGATTTTATCTTTGCTCGCAAATTAACATGGTATAATATGCATGGCGGCATACAACTCCTTGATTGACAGTGCCGCAAAAACTTCACATGATCAGGAGAGAAATCAATTGATACTTAAACGGACTGACAACTTCTTTGACTGATGCTTGCTTTTTGAAAATGGACTACTCGCACTCCCTCAAAAGAAAACCCGAATTTTCCACAATCTCCATTGATGATTGCATTAACACTTTGCAGATAATATCTGGGCATATGTCCCACCTGATTGCACTAGAGAGCAGAGAACTCTGTTGTTGGCTTGCAGAAGAAACATGAATGATGGCTCTGTATCGGGGTCAGTTCTTCTCAGCAATGTCAAATGTCCAATGACTCTTGACCCTTTGGAGGATGACAGATTGAGGGACCCCTATTTCAAAACTGTTGGAATGCATGTTGAAATGTATATGCATGTTTTTTTGGTTTTTTAGTTTTTTTTTTTTGACAACTCGCCCTTTAAGGAGTGACACGTGGTCGTAACGACTGCATACTAAACAAAAATTGTGAGAATGCATGTTGAAATGTATATGCATGTTTCTTGTTTTTTTTTTTACAGACTCGCCCTTCGAGGAGTGACACGTGGTTGTAACGACTGCATGCTAAGCAAAAACTGTGAGAATGCATGTTGAAATGCATATGCATGTTTTTTTTTTAACGGACTCAACCTTCGAGGAGGGACACGTGATCGTAACAATTGCATGATAAACAAAAACTTGTGGGAATGCATCTTAAAATGCATATGCATTTTTTTTTTTACAGACTCGCCTTTCGAGGAGTGACACATGCTCGTAACAATTGTATGATAAACAAAATTTTGATTTTTGCTTAAACCCTACAATGAAAATTTCCTACTATGTCACCCAAAAGTCTTGAATTCAAGATGCTTCGAGAAGGGTTTGCCTTAATGCAAAACAGAATGAAGGGAGCATACACCCTAATGATTGGTTCTAATCTTTGCACAACAAATGATGAGTTTGCTACTTTGGTCTCTAAACAGAGTCTCTTGCTGTCCCAGTGATAACCTTCGTAAAGGCAATATGGGGGCTTAGCAGATAATGGGATGGTACATATACCAATCACTACCATCTAAGCTCTCAGCAAAGAGTTGGGGTTTACAAAAACTTCAACCTTGACTCAAGTCATAGGTAAGCTGCTAGTACCCCACGTAACTTAAAGTTGAAAACCACAATGATATAATTGAAATAAATTAACAATACATGGACATATGTTGCACAAAATAAAAAATACGAAAAACTTACTAACAATAAACACACATCAAATTTAGACAAATTGAAACAAATAAATCACATCAAAATATTCAAAGCTTAGTCCAATATTTTTTTTTTCAGAAAAATACGTCCCCAATGGAGTAGCCATTCTGTCGCACGTCGCTGTGCGGCTTCCCGGGAGGGATCCTGGCTCTCGCAATGGAGTTGAGAAGGAGTCGCCACCTGGCTGTTGAGGGTCGCTAGGAACAGCCGGTTGCGCTGGTCTGGTCAGAGATTCAAGGGTAGGGGACTGGTTGCGTAAAGGGAAGGTATTATCACCCATAGTACGCCTTACCTGAGGTAAGCTGCATTGTCTATTTTGATGTGATTTTGAATGCTTCAACGGGTCGTATTTATTCACATGAAAAATGTTTCGATTGAAAAAGAAATCGATCACCGCTCAGAATAATCCTGTGAATTTTATTGATTGTTATCATCCCCGCCGAATATTTTGGATATTAACCCCTTAGGATTTATTTATCCAAACACCGACAGTGAATAATAGCATATCATCCCCGCCGAATATTTTGGATATTGACCCCTTAGGATTTATTTATCCAAACATCGACAGTGAATAACAGCATATTATCCCCGCCGAATATTTTGGATATTGACCCCTTAGGATTTATTTATCCAAACACCGACAGTGAATAACAGCATATTATCCCCGCCGAATATTTTGGATATTGACCCCTTAGGATTTATTTATCCAAACACTGACAATGGATAATAGTATATTATCCCCGCCGAATATTTTAGATATTGACCCCTTAGAATTTATTTATCCAAATACCGACAGTGAATAATAAATTCCCAAAAATAAGATTTTTATATTTTTGAAATATTGGCCAATACCCTTTGGATTTTTACAAACATGTTGTAAAATCTCAAAACACAAGAAATGATTTTTCTTTGCGACATCCATGCTAAAACACATTTCCTCTTCAAACTCCAAGACAATATATATATTTTTGAAAGAAAAAGGATTTTTACAAAATTCTAGTGTATTGGCTATATGCAAAGAAACACATTTTTTATTTCATTTTTATATTCCTTTTTTTCTTAACAAAACAAACATAAAATTGAGTAAACACAACGCAACGCAACACACACACACATTCTCTTTTTTATTTCTTTTTCATTACATTTTACAAATAAAATAAAACTCACAAACACATTATCTTTTTTTTCTTTTTTTTCATTACATTTTAGAAAATACAATACAACTTCAAATAAACACATAAATAAAAAGAAAATTACATAAAAGACTTCAGGGGTAGTTCTGGAACAGTGGCCGCAGGAGCAGGAGGACTGGTGGCGCGTCTGCCCACGCGCCACCGTCACTTGCGGCGCGTGCTGCTGCTGGTGAATAGTAACGACGGGAGAGACCAACAAATCCGCTCCTTCCCTTTCTCCTCTCGCCGGCATTGGCCTTTCGGTGACCTGCAAAACGAAGACAAACAAACAAACAGACACAAACAGGGCACCTGGGGAGTTCTCATCTCAATCCCTTCCTCTTCTTCTTCTTCTTCTTCTTCTTCTTCTTCTCTGTTTTCCTCTTCTTCTTCTTCTTCTTCTTCTTCTGCTTCGCGGTAAAGGTGTTCATAATGACCTGCAAACAGAACGTTGTTTTTTAAAAAAAAATATTTTTTTTTTATTAAAAATACAAATATAAATCTTGGTCAGACAATAAATCTTTTATTTTGGTTCTAATAATAGTAACATTAATGATGATGATAAAAATAATAATTTATTATAATAGTTGTAGTGGTTATGTTATCAATAATTACAATGATGATAGTAATAATAACAATAATTGTGATAATAATATCAAGAATATCAATAATAATAATAAAAATGATTATAGTGATGTTATTAATGACGACGACGACGATAATAATATTATTAACAACATCAACAATAATAGTTTTAGTGATATTAATAGTAACAATAATAGTGCAGTAATAATAATAATAGTAGTAGTAGTAGTAATTGTGGTTATAATAACACCAAGATGATAATAATAGTAATAAAAAATGGTCATATTAGTTATAATTGTGGTGATAATAATTATAACAAAAATATAAATAATAATTATTATTATAACGATGATAATAATTATAACAAAAATATAAATAATAATAATAATAATAACGATGATAATAACAATAATAGTATAGTAATAATGATTATGATTATGATTATGAAGGTGATAATAGTAGTAGTAGTAATTGTGGTTATAATAACAACAACGATGATGATAATAGTAATAAATATAAAAAAGATGTTAATATTAGCTGTAACTATGGTGATAATAATTATAACAATATTATAAACAATAATAATTATAACAATGATAATAACAACGATAATAATGATAGTTATAATAATTATAAAAATAATACCAATAATAATTAGAATATTACTTATTGATAGTAACAGTAATGATGATAGTTTTAATTATAGTGACAATATTAGCAATAATAATAATAATTAGAATAATTATTGTGATAATTCATCTCTCGATGTTGTATATGTTAGGAATTGAGTCTCATAACTTTTTAATGTGTGATATTTTTAATCTAACATCCCAAATTAATGGTTTGAAAAGTTTATGTGACTTGATGTTCTCTTTTAATTTTTGCTTTATTTTTTTATAATTTTATAGTTCAACATTAGTTTTTGAAAATAATAAAAAAAAGCCATTCAATTTTTTCTTAAACCTATTAAATAAATCAATTGATATCGAGTTAGCTCTTATATATTTTATTATAACCACTACAATTATTACTATTATAATGATTGGAATAAGAAAAATTATAAACTTGTTTTAAAGGATAAAATTAAAAACTTTAACAAAAGAGCAAGTGTAACAAAACAAAATGAAAAAATAAATAAATATTATTACTATTGAAAAAAAACATAAATTTGATTTGAAGGACATGACTAAAAATCATAAGAATTTTGACAAAAAAAGTCAAAGGAGAAAATAAGAAATAAAAAAAACGTACCAATTCAGAAAACATTATATACACAAATTAGAATTGAAGGACTAGATTAAAAACAAATAAAACTGTAACAAAAGAAAAAAAAAGACCAAAATAAAATAAAATAAGATGATGGATTAAAAAACACAAACAAAAGCTAGAAATGACTTTGGAATGACTGAAACTATAAAATGAATGAAAACAAAATTAAAAAGTAAGAAAATAAGGTATGAAATGAAAAATAAAACATATGGGAAATTATAATTGAATGACAAATTTAAAAAAAGAAACTTATATAAAAGAAATTAGGATGGGATAAGAAATTAAAAGAATGAAGATTGAAATTAACAAATAACAAGCAAAGAGGATAATTGTGTACTTTTAATTGTTGAGGAAAAAAAACAATTGATCACTAGCAATAATTTAACAACTATAAGACTATACGCATCACACCATGTGAGAGAGGCTACAACTTCACATCTAAGGAAACAACGAATGACTATCTAATCGCTATCATATTTGGAACACGCGTCAACAACTCTTCGATTAAAAAACATAAAAATGCTAACACATCCAAGCTCCTCTTAATTACACAAAATATAACATGAGAAATACCAAAATACCCCTAAAGGCAAAACTTTTTTTTTGTCTTTTCTAAGGTTAAAATAATTCTTTCATTGCACATAAAAAAAATAAAAAACCTGAAGTACTCTTGTCCAACAGCTCAACATTTATATCCTAACTGTAATGAATCTTGTGAAAAGTTAAGAAAGCTTTTGGTTTTGGTCAACAATTCTATTTTTTGTTGATTCTAGGTTAGGAAAAGACCAAAAAACCAACAAAACAAAGACTTAAAAATTCGTAACTCAAGAATAAAAAAGTAATTATATATTTTTACTGGGTTGAGTTGAATTAATTATTTATAGCGTGCTTTGTTCAAAATATTTCTAATATTACTAGGATGGACTTTCCCATGCTCTCGTTTTATGTAAAATAAAGGCAATTAAAAAATATTTTTAAAAGTAAATTTAACCTTGAAGTATAGCTTATACTTTATTTCTTGTAGGATTTTCTCATTTCTAAACATAAATCTTTTTTTTTTGTAAGAGTATAGTCTAAATTATC
Organism: Salix brachista; assembly: GCA_009078335.1. Classification (NCBI taxonomy): domain Eukaryota; kingdom Viridiplantae; phylum Streptophyta; class Magnoliopsida; order Malpighiales; family Salicaceae; genus Salix; species Salix brachista. Next base: position 3,555,452 of record CM018580.1, on the reverse strand, counting down.
TTATGAAGCATATAGATCAAACCATTATATTAAATTTATAGGTTTTCATGAATTCTTGAGTTTTACTTTAATTTTAGAAAAACAATTGGAAAAATCATTTTGTTTTTTTCAAAATTATTTTGAAAATAAAAATATTTTGAAATGAAATCTATACTGAGAACATAATACTTTTAAATCATGTTGAGTTATTTCCCAAATAGTTTTGCTTTTATATAAGCATGTTGAGTGTTTTATCCATAATTGTTTAGAATATAATTATTATTACAATATTAAAATATGCTTGATGGTGAAAATGTTATATTATTTTTTATGTATTTTTATATGATCTTGATATACTGATGAAAAATATAAAAAAAAATTATTATTTAAAAAAAAACGAATAAAATCAGCAAAAAATCAGAAGCATCTAGAACTACATTTTCAAATATCTATCTGTCAATTTATCTATATCTATATTAACTAAAATATAAAACGTGTCCCGGTTTTACTGTGCTTATCCACAGTAAAGCATACTATTAATATATATTGTCGTTAACAATGAACGAGATGATCAGCTAGCCGAGTTGGCTAAGGCGCGCGAGATTATTAGAAAGGGCGTGGGTTCGAATCCCACCCCAGCAGTTTCTGATTTTGCATCTACAAAAAAATAACTACTATGAATATATATTTTCGTTAATGATTAATGAAAAGTTCAGGTAGCTGAGTTCGCAAAGGTGCGCGAGATTATTAAAAAGGTCGCGTGTTCGAACCCACTCTCGGCAGTTCTGATTTTGCTTTAATATAATTTTTATTTTGCTTGGAAATGTGATTGATTTTTTAAAAAAATATTTTTTGTTTAGAAATATATTAAAATTATAAAACAAAATTAAATTATTTTTAACATCAGCACATGAAATGAAAATGATCTAAAAATATTAAAAAAATCATAAAAAAATACAATGTTTGGACAGTGTTTGTTTTCTGTCCGTATTTATTCATTCATGCTTTTAGATTATTATTTTTTCAATTCATTTTTTATCGGAGTTTTATTTTTATTTGGTTCCTTTCTGAAATGTTGGTGATAATTTTAAAGTTAATATTGCTCCTTTTTTCCCTTTGTTCTTTTTTGTGTTTTCTGTTATTTTATCTATTTTTCGGATCAGATAATTTTATGATTTTATTGTTAAAATGTTTTGATTTTGATTTTGATTTTTTGGGGTAATTTAATGATTTTAATTGTTTGGGCAGTAATGTTGATAATAATTTGAACTGTTATAGTAATGAAAATGATGATAATGTAGGGATGAATTTTCAATTTATGTTTTCGTCTTTTGTGAATAGAAAATTAACTACTTATTTGTTATTTAATTATCGCAGGTCTTTTCACAATTTATATATTTTTTAAATGTGATTTAAATTGAATTATAAAATGAACTAATCTTAATACAATGAATTCAATAATTCAAATATCCGAATATTCTTGCTTTTTTAATGATGATGATAATTTTATGCTGGTTATTTCATTAAAATCTACTAAACAGATAAATTTATATCGATTTAAAATTCATATATTTTATAGAAAACTTGCACTTCATAAGAATTCTGCATAAATTTATTATTTTGACTAAATTTATATTATAACAAAAAAACACACAATTAATATTTTTTGTATTAAAAAAATATGGTGCCGCCCGCGAGGCGCGGGAACAGTGGCTAGTCTATATATATAAAGCCCAAAAGGAAAGGAAAGAAAGGGCCCAGATTCTCTCATATTCTCTCACGATCACTAGTGACACTCTACTGTCTCATTCACCTCGTGGCCTCTGTTGCTTCATAAACCTCACCATCACTTTACAAAATCTTTATTCTTTGTTTTTCAGTTTTGTTGTTAAAATCAAGGAAGAGCAAACCAACTTCTTCACTCTCTTCTCTCATGGCCTCCCTCATCGAGTCTTGCTGGCTGGTACTCCCTCTTTTTAAAATTTTTGCACCAACCAATGCCTTTTTCTTCCTCTTCATTTTGTTCTTCTTACGGGGAGATTTGATTTCTCTGGATCTGTATGTATTTGCTTACTTGTAATGTAAACGCTGTGATGATTTTTTAAGCCTTACTGCATAAGCTAAGTGAATGAGGGGGTAGCTGCATTTTTTCAGATCTTTTGGGGCCTGGCCTGGGGAGGAAAATGGGGTTTTAGGAAATAGAATAAAATAACATTTTTGATGGATATTATTTGATTTCACATTGCCTGTTGGTCATTTTGATATTGAGATCTCTGTAATTCATTTTTTTTATCACTCTAAATGTTTTTCTTGGTAAATGTTATTTTGGTTTAGTTATAAATTCCATGCGGGATTTTTTTTGTGATGGAAGAAACCTTTGGCTGATTTTGTTATTTATATATAAGCATGTGACTGCAAATTTTATTTATGGAGGTATTAGAAATTAACATCAAAATGATATAATGGAAGTGTTTTTTTCTGTCCCGCTAAGTTTATAGGACCAATGGTTTTCTTTTCGATGCAGTATTTGGTCACGCATTTCAGCGATTTCCAGTTGGCATGTCTTGGAAGTTTCTTTATTCATGAAAGCGTCTTCTTCTTGTCTGGACTTCCTTTCATATATCTTGAAAGGGCTGGATGGCTGAAAAAGTACAAAATCCAGGTTGCTCCTTTTCTGCTTTGCTCTCATTGCAATTGTTGACTTGAATTTGATGAAAAGGGTCAGCATGGTTGATCTTAATCTGCATTGCCATTGCAATGCCTTTAGTTTCTCTTTTGTTAAGGTGAATTAATGAGACTGTGAAACTTTTTTTCCGAACATTTGCATCCCCAAAAGTGGTGTCCTTTAGTCTTGTTGCTAATTGTTGGTTGCATGCAGATGAAAAACAACACTACTGCATCTCAAGAGAAATGTATTATTCGCCTACTTTTATATCATTTTGGTGTTAATCTACCAGTTATGCTGGCCTCCTATCCTGTCTTCAGACACATGGGCATGCAAACTAGTCTTCCATTCCCGTCCTGGTATTTTCAGGTTCTTTATATCCTAAAGCTTTTTTTAGCCAGACACTATTGTGTCTGATGCTATAGTTGTGAAGCGATATATTGCTATCCTTTTATTTATTTTTTGGATAAAATATGTTATTAATTGTTTCTCATACTATTTTCATCACTCTTGGAGCATAGTTAAAAGATTCTGTTTTTTTTTCCCCTGCAGGAATGTAATTCTAACACAGATAACATTCTACTTCATCCTGGAAGATTTTATATTCTACTGGGGACATCGGATTTTACACACAAAATGGATGTACAAGCATGTGCACAGTGTTCATCATGAGTATGTAGAGAGCCCTAAGTGTTTCTCTCTGGCATAATTTTTTTTACCATCGTTATCGGCTAGGTGCTTTTATGTTGTGCTTAAAGTTTTTAATGTTCTTGTTAAATGTGCAGATATGCCACACCATTTGGATTAACTTCTGAATATGCTCACCCTGCTGAAATACTGTTCCTTGGCTTTGCTACCATTATTGGTCCTGCCATCACTGGGCCCCATCTGCTTACTTTGTGGTTATGGATGGTACTAAGGGTCCTGGAGACGGTTGAAGCACATTGTGGTTATCATTTCCCATGGAGCCTCTCCAACTTTTTACCTTTGTATGGAGGGTGAGTGTTTGTGAGTCTCTATGTTTTACGTTCATTTATACTGTAATCTCTGACATTTGTTTCAAAAAAATTCCAGTGCTGATTTTCATGACTACCATCACCGGTTACTGTATACTAAATCTGGAAACTACTCGTCCACTTTCACCTACATGGACTGGTGAGTTTTAGCCCCCTCAGAGCATTATCATTATTTCTGTTGTGTGCTTCGACTTTAATCTATGATAACATTTATTTGAGTCATATGCGGCTGACACATTAAAGTTTATGTAAAAGGCTAGAAGGCCCGCTCTACTCCTTGTCTGGGTATTCACTCTACAAACAGTCACCTGGGTTGCACTCTGACTTTGCACAGCTGGGTTTCCTTACTCGTTTTTTTTTTAGGTTATTATACTTGTCCCAGCTTTCCCAGGTTGTAATAGGCTTGTAAAATGTCCTCTCCATTACGTAGACTTACCATACTAAAAGGTCCTCTCCATGTCACTTGCCCTAATTCACTTGTATCCTTGTTAATTGAAATTATCTCAGTCCTGCCTATTGTAAACTCATAAAATTCATTTGAAATCCATTGAGGTGGTCTTTGCTAAGATATCAGCAGATCAGTCATCCATGCATTTTTCAAAACCTCCTCTTTGATCCATAAGGTTTTTCCTCAGCTTTTGCATCACCAAGTGTGGCATTCTGAGTACTTTTAGCAATTATGGCCAGATTCATGCCCTTTATCTTGATGTAGATGTTAGTTCAGTATAATGCTAAGACTTGCAGGTCATGTGTCAAAAGTCCCAATTTTTATGGTTTTTGACCATATTGACGTTGACTCGTGTACTTTAGATGACTTTTTTTTTTGCTGGGGGGGGGGTATCAGTTGTACCATTGTTTGACTCCAGTCCATTATCAATTGCAAGTGTGGACTATAAGGTAATACGATAATATTCTTATCACCCGATGCTTTTATGATCCTGTAGACCCCTTTCAGTAGAGAATGTTCTGCATAAAATCCGCCACTTTCATTTACTGTGTTATTTCGATGGAAACTATTTCGTTTATTGTTCTTAAGTCATGCTTGTTGCACGTGCATCAATAGTTCTTACCACCAGTTACAATGTAAAGAGAATTTGCAGAACATGATATGCATAAACTATGCACAGTGACTTGCTTTCCGAGGACGATCATTTGTTACGATTGTTTGTGATGCAAGTGAGAAGCATAACTGGCATGTTCTTTTGCTTCCAGGGTTCATTTGCTCTTTCATAATTGCCAAACGTCCAATTTCATACTCTCCATTGTGTGGGAAATAGTAGCATAGTTTCTACTGATCATGATGTGATGGGTTTTTTTCCGGCTCTTTTATACTGTCAGGGTATTTGGTACCGATAAAGGTTACAGAAAGTTGCAGGCATTGAAGGATGGTGGAGTGGAAAATGGCGGCAAGCAAATGTAATGTCGAGAAGATTCTTTTTATATTTGATTGACATCAGATAATTTGATCCTGATTTTGAGGGCATCTTTGAGAAGTCCTGTGTCCCAAGCCTTTTCTCCATGCTCATCCACCACCTTTGTTTAGTCCATGCTCATGTTACAGCATGTTGATATACTGTTAATCAGTGGAAAGCTTTTTCCAGACATTTTGTGCTCATATGTTCTCTGCATAAATGGAGTTTCTGTCTAATTTAAACCTTTTTGTTTGAAATTATTCAGAAGCATCCTTTCCTCTAACTGTGCTGGATCCCAGTTCCTTGTAGGCTATTTTCTAAGTGTTCTTTCCCTTGATTCACCTTCATTTGACTCTTGATTTAGATCCCAGCTAATTCAGTTGACATCATGTCCGTCCATTTTCAACTTGAATGTTCTGAAATTTGTGAGAGCCAATGCGTGGCCCTTTATTTGTTTATTATTCATCTCATAATCTTAGGAAGAAATGAGTGAGGGCGTCCTAGTTATGAGTTCTTTGGATGCATACTCTTATTATTTTATTTATTTATATTTAATTTTTATTGTTTAAAATTAACTCCATGTATAATTTTATAAGTTCAAAAATGCATCTGTATATTTCAATGTAACTAAGTCAAACCTATAGTGAATTGGATTTAAGTTTTAATAATGGTTTGGTTTTTATTTATATTTAATTTTTATGGTTTAAAATGGTTTAGTTTTTATTTATATTTAATTTTATGGTTTCAAATGGTTTAGTTTTTATTTATATTTAATTTTTATGGTGTCAAATGGTTTAGTTTTTATTTATATTTAATTTTTATGGTTTAAAATGGTTTAGTTTTTATGTTAATTAACAATCAACTAAAAAGGGTTGCACTTTTACCTTACAACACCACACCAAACACTATTTATTTTAATTTTTTTTTTCTTTTTGAAATCTATGTTTTCTTTTTCTAATTTATATTATAATATTTGTTTATTGAAGATTATACTTTATTATTTAACATGGTTTCATGATTAACTCGGTCTCATTACTTGTTCATGAGTTTGGTGTGTTCACTTTTATTTTTTAATTGTTTTTTATTCTATTCTTTAACATTTGATTAATTATGAATTAAACTTTATAATTTATTTTGGTTTGTGATTTATAAGGTTATTTTAGTCTGATGACTTGGATTATATATTTGATAAATTAACCAATTGACTTGAGTTTTTTTTTCTGATTTCTTTAAATGTTTTTTCAATTTCATCCTTGAACTTTGATTTGATTACAAATTAGGTTTCGTGATTTTTTTTAGTTTGTTTTTTTATATTATATAGATCTTATAACACGGGTCATGTGTTCTATGGGTTAATTAAGTAGATTTAAGTCATTTTATTATGTTTTTATTTTTAGATTATGTGTTTTGCAATTTCATCATCCATATAATGAGTTTTTTGCAATTAAGTTTTATAGTTTTTTTCATGAAGTTATTACAATCTCATAATCTTGGTCATGAGTTTAACAAGTTAACTCAGGTTAATTTAGTTTTTATTTATTTATTTTCTATGAGATTATCCTAGTCTTATAGACCGGATCACGAGTTTGATGAATTAACAAATGTCAATTTTTTTAATTTGTTTTTTTCAATTATATTCTTCATCATTTAGTTTATTAGAAATTAAACTTTAGAATTATTTATTTATTATGGTCTTGTTATTTAGATAGAGAATTGGTAGGTTAACCTGTAGTTAGTCAAGATTAATTCAATATGTTGTTGATTTAATATTTTTTTAATTTATTTATTTTTAATTTTATTCCTCAACACTTAGTTTATTAGAAATTAAATTTTATAATTTATTTATTTATTATTATGGTGTTATTGTGGTCTCATTATTTGGGTAGTGTATTTGTAAGTTAACCTCTAATTAGTCCAGATTAATTCAATATGTTGTTATTTTAATATATATATATATATATATATATATTATCTTGGATTCTTGGGAGTCAAACTATGTTTTTGTTGATTGTTTGGATTGTTTTTATCCTATAAAGTTAATTAAATCACATTAGATCAATCTCATCATGATTTAGTGATTTATTTTACAAGATAAACATTAACGATGTTGGATACTGTTTTTGTATTTTTTTTAAATGATTCAACCTCTAGCATAATACATACCAGTTATCTAGTGATTCGCCTATTTCTCATGAATATCAACTTGTTTAAAATATTATTAAATATAAATATTTTATTTTTATTTTATCATTCATGAGTAAAAGATATTTAATGACATTTTAAATAAAATGTAATAGCTCAAATGACAAAACTAAAAATAAAGTATTTATATTTTATGACATCATTGAATATATTTTTTTATACTGTTAAAGTGTTTTTTTTTTTGAAAATATATTACAATATTTTTTTTTAAATTCATTTTTAATACCTGCATATCAAAAAATATATTTTATTAATTTCACGAACAATACTTCGAATTGAACAAATCCCTCTCTGTTGCCTAAACCAACCAAACCCTTAAATGTCTATCTTGAGCAATTCAAAGTAGGGCTGCCTCCATTGCTACAGCAAGAAAGTATAATCTTATAGTGGTTGGAAATTTATGAAGTGCCGTCTCCCTCAACCATCTCTATCTTTTAATTTCACATTTAATTTGAGCAACTAAGAAATAAATGCTCACGAAAAAAAGGGAAAAAAATGTTGAAAATTATTCGTTTATATCCACTAAACTTGTTTAGTAAAATTAATAAAAAAAAAGGTGATATTAAATGAATAAAATAAAAATAAAATGATTATGCATGATTGAATATGTTAAAATGTTATTTTAGAATAAATCTTACTTGTATAAATAAAATAAAAAAACATGAAAATTGAAAAAACAATTAATGACAAGTTTTAATTTAAAGAATAAACTAAAAACTTTTCTAGAAAAGCAAAGAATGAAAATAAAAAACACGAACTAAAATAACAAAATAAGATGAGCTGCAGATCCCAATTTTGGCATAAGATGATTTCATTTTAAAAAAATAAAGAAATACAGCTGGTCTCCTGATTTTCTTTGATCAGCAGCTATTTTTCTATTCCAATTTTCCTCCTTCCAAAGGAAAAATAAAAAGCATTAACCCACACATCAGTTTTTTGCACTCTACCACCTGAAAACATTTAGAAAACTGAATAATAATAAAAAGAGATATGATGATGATGATGATTATTTGATGGGTTGCTTTGCTACGTGTCTTTCCTTAAATCCACCACGACGACGCTCACATTGTCAGTACTATGCCTGGCCAGCGCCAGCTTCGTCAGCAACATCGAGGCATCAGAGCACGCCTTGCCCGATACTTCCCCACTGCCGCTGGTGGTGGTGGTTATCCCCGAAACCTCATCATTCTCCACCATCCTAGCCGGACATGGAGGCGGCGAGTGTTCTTTCGCCCTCAAACACATCCGAGCCACCCCACATGCTGTCTCGTTGGACACCACGTCCCAAAGACCATCGCTTGCCAGTATTAAACAATCATCCTCGACCGTCCGATCCATCGTCGTTACCTCTGGCTCGCAGCTGACGTATGGTTTTAGATAGTTGTCACCTGATTCGTTACGGTAATGTCAGATCCAGTACATGGTTTAGGATTTTAACTGGGTACGTGCGTAACTGTGTGTTTCTAATATATTTTACCTATGGCTCTTGACATGGCAAGAACTCCAAGAATCCTCGGCCCGTCCCAGTAGATGACCCGGCCACCCGCGTTTTGGATCCGTTTAAGCTCGTCTGGACGGTCAGGCTGTTGGCGCGAGCAACGAGGAGACCAGGCGAAAGTTGACCGAAATAAAAATAAAAATAAAAATTGTGACATGCATATACATATAATGAAGGAGAGTGGATATTGATGGACAGACCTTGTGATCAGAAGAAAGAGGGAGAGGTTTGCCATTACGACACAAGACAGCTCGTGAATCGCCGCAGTTAGCGACAATGATTTTATCAGGAGTTACGACGGCGACCACCGCAGTAGATCCAACAGCATCGGATTCTGGAGTTTGCATTTCACACCTGCAACTCGCCCTAATCTTCATCCCTTGATTCCACGCTATCACCTCCTTGTCCATCCGCCGAAAGCTTCTTTCCATTGCGCTCTTCCACTCCTCCGCGCTCTCCACCTCCTCTCTCACCAGCTCATGCAATCTCTCCTTGCACTTTACTGCCACCTATACATAGACGAAATTCAAATGAGTTTCACATTTCATTACTGTGTAAAAAAACCTGTAGCCCTTTCATTTGTGGAAATCGTACATGAGAACACCCGTGTCCATCATAGACACCGAAATAGTGTAACCCGGTTGTTGTTCCGTGGTCCTTGCGACAGAAAGACGGGTGAATTGCGACTGCATCTTCCATGTCTCTTCTCCTTCCACAAACTGAAGCCACCCCAAATTTTGGAAACAGCTCCGGAGGATCAATTGAAGGTGTTAATAAAAAGGAGGGGCTTAAAGTTAGATTCAAAGAGCACTGCCTTGAAATTTTAAGTTCTGATGATTTTCCATTCTCCAACAGTTTTTTCTCGTCTATACTGCGATGATCATCAGAACGACAGTTCTCTACTTCGTTTTGGCAGTGACGAGAAAATGGACTACTAGCACTCCTGACAAGTTGTTTCTGCTTTTTATTAGGGCCCATGTTATCAGCTCCAGTTTCTGTTGAGGCCAGTCCTGGAACAAATTTGAAACGTCTGATCTCCATTCTTCTCCGCCTAGCTGCTCTTGAAGTTGGCTCACATGGCGTCGACGATGCCTCGTTTTCCCTCACTATTCCACAGCAAATATCAGCCATTTAAACACTAAATTATCACCCCTCCTCCCACAAAATCGCCAACCCTGCTCCTAGTTAAGCAGCTTACGTGGGGTTGTAAAATTGAAACTGGAGAGAAGTATTGAAAAGAGAGCGCTCGAGCGCTCAAGAGAGGGTTCAAAATCACAGCCCTCCCAACTCTCTCTCTTTTGCTTTTCAGCATGGTTGCCACGGGTAGCCTGCCCGTCACCGTATGGGCAGATCATAGTATTTCAGGCGTAAATCGAACACATACCAACCGTTGGATCCTGGCCCCTTCAACGTCAACATCAAAAACGTGTACAAAGTATCAAGTTACGTGGCCCAGTAATGTCTAAACACGACCGCAACAGGCACTTGCTTTCCTGACACGCATGTGGTCCTCGTATGCCCTCTTTTTAGGTTTTTTCTAACTTTAAATTCTCAAGTTTTGATTTTTTGGGTTTTGGTAACACGTGTCTACATCGTGGATTATGAGATTGAAGAAAATGAATTTAAAATCCCAATTCTATTCCTTCCTGCTCCTCTGGACCAATCAAGTTGCATTACGTATCAGTTGTTTGACGAAGACATTCTGGGACCCTTATGTCCCAGTCGTTGACACTTTTCTAGAATATCTGAACCTCAAAGTCTCTCATCCCTGCCACGTGTTGTTATGAAACTCCTTTAAGGACCCCATACGGTACAAAGTTACACTAGATATAATCGAAGATGCTAACCTTAAAGATAAATAATAATAAAATATATTTTTATTATATAAATATAAAATATTGTTTTAAAATTATATTAAAAACAAATTTATTTTATATTTTATATTTTCATTTTCATTTTTATTTTTATCAGTCACTTTATTTTAATACACTAACGAAAAGTAACCTCAAACCCCAAATTAACATTTATTAGAGTGTGGTCCCATGGTTTCAGGTAGGCTGCAGCAAATCACCCAAAGAAGATTTTTCTTTATAAGCGGAGTGAAAGGAGGGAGACAACGTGTGAGCTGTCAGAGAAGACAGCACGGTAGGTGGGGGCCGCTAGTGAATAAAACGGAAGCCATATTGATGGTTCCACGTGTAAAATCTGGCTGGCAAGCAGTTGGAACTTATACGTGTACTATACCCGTGCAGGAAATTGACAGGAGGGCAAAGCTACAGGACCACGTGACACGTAGCATAAAAGAATGCAAAACAAAATCACTAACCGAACCATGGTTACCTTTTAGAAAAATTCTCACCACCGGGAAATTACGTTTGCTCGGGTTAGTCGTTAGGGAGTCATCTTCCTCGCCTTGGAATTGAAACGCCACCAAACCAATCACTGTACTGCGCTACTCTTTTTCCAAAAACGTGTACGGGGTTTCAAAATCAGAGGGCGTCAAAGCAGGACACGTGGGTTGAAATTATGGATGTTTGGTGGCAGCGAGAGAGTGCAGAGGAAAGGAGTTTACGTGGTTTAAAGAGATGGACACGTTTCGAGAGGAGCAGGGAGTCGTGGAGGGCTTGGTGAAACACTTTGACGTTAGAAAACAGGGGAGGCTGGTTACGTGGCGGCTGACTCTTGGGTTAAAAGAAGGGTTGCCGGCTGGTTTTCAGCGTGGGGGACTGGGGAGGGAGGGCGTAGTTTTCAGCAGCTTGGTGGCGTAACATCTGGGGTAGGGGTAGAGCCCGTGAGCACGCGAGTGATGAAGGAAAGGCAGGGGCTGACAGAACATCAACTGGTTAAGAGGTTGTGACAGAAGGAACTAATGGAAGCATTCATGGAGGAGCGCGTGTTTTTATGTGTGCGAGCGTCAGTGCATGCATACTAATACTAGGCGTGCTATTGCTGTGGTTATGATTTTTTTCTGCAGTAAAAATAATGTTTATGACAAATAAAACAAATCAAGTTGAATAAGTTGATTTAATTCGAGTTAAATAATAAAAATTAGATAACAATGACAAGAACAAGTTAGCAATTTATAAAAAAAAAAAGATAAGAAAGGGGAAAAAAAGCTTTGAATAAAACCTGCGATAAATATAAATATAGTGAAGCGTAATCTCTGATAAATCAAACATTGAATAATGAAATAGAGGGAAATTAAAAGTTTTTAATTGGAGGGTTAAATTTAAAAGAGAAATAACTCCACCAGGAAGAAAAAAAGAATAAGGTGTCAAATAAAAAAAATCAAAACAGATATCAAAATAAAGAATGATCGGTGATAAACCATGAATTTTTCGATTACACGCGCCAAACTATGGTAAAAAGGATGCAACGACGCATCTATCTTTAGCTTTATCCAACAGAATTAATGCAACTTTTTTTTTATTGGCTTGTATGGATGCAACCAAATCCATAGCTGCAATAAAGAAAAAGAAAAATCTACTATGGAGTATCATACAAATGGGGGAAAAAAAAGAACAGAAATTATTGGTTTTCTTTAGACTATTTTTTTCTTTTTAAAATAAAGGAAGTGAATGTTCATTAAGGAAATGATTGTTGTGTATTTATTTATCAAGAACGTGATAGTTTAAACGAAATAAACACCCCCTCAAGAATGAGAATTTCTCAGTTTTACAGCAGCTCTTATCTACTTGCGTATATTACCTGCAAATCTTGTCCGATCATACCTGTAAATTTCTAAAGAGCTAAAATGAAAAGGAAAACTTTCTCATAAATTCTACACGTGGTCATGTTCTGAAAAATATGCTATAATGCTTCTCGGGCAACAGACATGATCTGAGTCACCATCAAAACATCTGCAAAATCATCCCGAGTAGGTTCTCTACTTTCCAAGGATATATATATATATATATATATATATATATATATATATATATATATATATAATTGCACAATATAATTACGTAGTTATTGTCTTTTACATTTGTCTTTTATATAATGTGTGTGTGAGCTTCTTTTTTTTCCTTATCTCCTCAATTTTCATGTTCACCTTTGAAAAAAATCAACTCGTCCTTCGAGATTTGTTATCCTCAAGATTTCATCCTTATTGTTTTATTGTGTTTTTTTATATTAAATTAATTTATGAAATTAAAGATTTTTTTCAATTAAATCCCAAGTAGAGCTTCATTATTTGTCAATTTAATTTCATTTTTTTTTAGATGATTTTTGAAATTGTTTTTTTTTTAACAATTTCACCATTCTTGAGTTTTACCTATGTCAAATCTTCTTTTTTTATCAAGTCTTTTTTTACCTTGCAATTTTTTATGTTTATTATTTTATCTTTCAATATTTAACATGTTGAATGTTTAACTTCTTAGTGGAGTCCAAACCTAAAATTTAATTAATTATGAGTGTAAGAGATTAATTGAAGTTGACATGGGCTTCCTTGATTAGTTTCCATTTATTAAGCTTTTTTCATTCTCCAATATTTATTTTTTATTTTCTATAATGTTTTTTAAATAACATGGAGTGCCTTAGTTTTTTTTTTCTTTTTTGTTAACTTTAGCTTTTTTAAGGGTTTTTGTTTTTAAATTAACTTAAATTGATTGGTTTTATCCTTCAACATTTAATTCTTTTAAGTGTTGAGCTTCTAGGTTGAGTTCAGGTAAAAAATTTAATGGGTTGCGGGTTTGAGAGTTAAATCCAAGTTTACAAGGTCACACAAGCTTGCTTTTTTTCTTTATTCTTTTTGTATTTTTTTCTTTTTATTTCATTATCCGACATTCTTTTTATTCATCTTCTATGATATTTATTTTTCTTTTTAAAATAATTAGGATTGTTTTAGAGTTTTTTCCCCATATTTGTCAAATTTAGTTTTTTTAAAATTAAATTAATTTAAATTTATTGATTTTATCCTTCAATATTTAATTTAGTTGATGTTGAACTTCTTAGTTTAACACAAGTTTATAATTTAATGAGTTATGAGTTTGAGAGATTAACTCGAATTTACAATGCTCAATGAGCTTGCTTTTTTTTTTTATTATTATTCTTTTTGAAGTTTATTTTTTCTGGTTTCATCCACCAATACCTTTTTATTCGCTTTCTATAAGATTTTTTTTTGGTTTTGAAAGTAAAAAGGGTTAGCTCATATCTTTTTTTTTTTACCTTTGCTGAATCTAGCTTTTTTCAAGTTTTTTTTTTAATTTAATTAAATTAATTATGTGAGAATAAGCATGGAATGTTTGATTCATGGTGTTTTATTTTTGTTTGTTTCAAGAACATTGCTCTAATAGCACGGGCAAACTCTTTCAATTACTTAATTTTTACATTTTTGTACCCATTTTAAAACATTACACCGAATGGAATGTTTTTTCTACTTGATTTAAATCATTGAAGTTCTCACGAATATTTATTTTAATCACCTATTTAGTTTTTTTTCAAAAATCGATGTTGATTAAAATATATATTTCTTATAGAAAACGTGTAAAACGGTTGATTTAAATCATATGGTGATTAAAAAATATATATTTCTTATATATTTCGATGAAAGAAATACATTGTTTCTCTAGAATCTAAATGGTTGATTTTCTTGCCGATATTTATTTTAATTACTATGAAATTTAATATTTTTTAAAGACAGACGGTAGCAGTAACGCATGGGAAACTAGCTAACTTCCAAATGCTAGTGAACATTAAAATATATCCTGGGTCGAGTTCTTCGGGCCCATCCCAGTCTGTAAGCCTCCGAGGTTACGAGCAGCTCCCAACCCATCAACCTGATGAATCCCATGATACGAGAAAGGTAATCGAACCTCATCGTCGAAAACTCCCAACCATACCGCTCGAGCTAAAAGCATGCAAGGCAATAATCTCCCTCTCCCTCTCCCTCTCCCTCTCCCTCTCTCTCTCTCCCTCTCTCTCTCCCTCTCTATGTATATATATATATATATGTATGTGTATATATATGTATGTATTCGAAAAAATATCGATTCTCAAGATCCTTGAACATATAAAAAGAATCAGTCGATCCCTTAATTATTTTTTTCCTGTTAGGTCGGTGATAAATAATCTACAAAAACTGCACTGATTTTAGTTCAAATAAATAGTTATAATGAAATCTTCTTGCAAAAGATATTAATAGGTGACTAACAGGGATATTAAGTTTCCCATCGAACAAAGAGGGGACTGTGCTCGTTAGCTTCTCTCCTTTAGATTTAGAGGTTACATTTCACAGTACTGAACCTGTGACTTTCAAACCCTAGCCAGCCATTGCTGTAAGCATTCATTGAGCACAGATTCACTGTTAAAATTAAGACTTGTGCCCGCACAAAATTACTCGTCTGCTAGGATTCCAAGCAATAAAAACGAGGATACGAAAGAGCTTACTAGGATGTTGAGCTTGCCACCAAAAAATGAAGATGCAGTCTCATTTCTGAATTTCTTTACAAGTTCTTGATTATTTTCAGAATATTCAAACTAAAATGATGAAAAATAGAATACTTTTTAATAATGTAAAATATTAAAGTTATTACTTTTTCTTTAATGTAATAAATTTCACTAGTTGTTGGGCGGTCGTTTCCACCTACACATGACAATGAGCTCGGTACCGACCCATTGATGCACTTCCTTACCCTCCTCATTAATAAAAACACACCCTACCCATTCAACTATATATATATATATATATATATATATATATATATATGAGGCATAAGTGGTACACTACACATTTCAATGTAATTGTAATAATAAAATGATAATTTGTGATCAATGGGATCTCTCTCTTCTTCCCGCAAAGATAAATCGAGGTCTCCAAAATCGACAACGAAAATAATGTCTTCATCATGTCATTGATGAATAAATTAGTGCATCAAACCTAATTATATAATCAAGGGAGTGACGATTTTTCTTCCGGGATAATTTTTTTCCCCTCAAATTTAAAGTGACTGCCAATTCATCTATGAGAAACTACACACAAAACCCAGCCAGTTGACAGTTCTCTCCCTCTTTCAGCAATGGATGCTGATGATCAGCCCAGCCGGGAAAATCCTGATCATGAACAAGAACAAGGTACAAGCCAAGCAACGTCGTCGTATGAGTGCAGCTTTTGCAAGAGAGGTTTCTCTAATGCACAAGCACTAGGAGGCCACATGAATATTCATCGAAAAGACAAAGCCAAGCTCAAGAACTCCTCAAATAATGAAACTCGACAATCTTCGGACACCACAAAGATAAACCCTTCGTTTTCTCCAGCTGTTCCTAGCGTAATGGAATCCATGGCAGGAAGAGATGAAAGCTCGATCAAGTGGCCTTTTATTGGAGATAAAGCTGGAAGTGATGATCATGATGACACTAAAAGGGACAGAGCCCAGGTTGGAGAAATCCAGAAACTAAGAATTTTTTACCAAAAATCACCCAGCACTGAAGATCATCAAAACCCAAGCAGTCAAGTCCATGGTATCAGCAAGAAGAGTAATCTGTCGTCAAGCTCAGAAATAGACCTTGAGCTTAGACTATGGCCTGAGCCTCAGGACTCATCACCGGGTACCAAAAAACAATTTTGAAATTCAATATCTTATATATATATATATTCTTTATTCAGATTTTTAAAAAAAAATTAGGGTTCCTTATGGTGGCACTCAAGCAAAATACATGGTACGTATCTTTGCTTTGCACTGTATTTTCTTGTTCGAACATGGAATTTGATGGTTTACGGTCTGTGTTTTGTCGTGGGGTATAATTTATTACAAGAGAGACAATTTCTCAAGTTTTATTCAATAGGTTTTCTGATCATGAAAGAAGCTGCTCTATATTATTAAATGCTATATAATCCATATATAAATAATGTATATAGTTCTCTTAATCAGTGAATTGCAATTAGTTAAGCTCCTTTTCTGATCAATTCATTGATCATCATATCATATAAAACTTCAAGTCGAGGAAATGTATGTTGGAAGAAAATGACAGCTAATTAAGAACAATGCGAAAGAAGAAAAAGAAAAATAAGAGATGTAATGTTTTTTTTATTTTTTTTATTAAATATTCTATCAAGAGACACATCTTTTAGCTCTTCACCGTATCTGTTTATGCTTATGTATTATGCTTCTAATTATAAGTCTATTTATAGGCTTCAAGACAATCAAGGAATGAAATTACTCAAAAAAATCTTAATCTATCTAGAAATCTAATATTCTGATTAAACAAAGATTCTAATAAACCAGTCTATTATAAGTTTTTTTTCATCAAGAATTTCTATATTAACTAGAATTTTATCTTAATATTATGGAGTTTAAACAATATTTAAACTTTGACAAACTCTAAATCCTATTATCTTATATCATAATTGATATTGAATTTCAACACTCCTCAATATCAACTTTTATCATTCTTTCATCTTTCTTTTTTTATCGTCATGATGTCCTGCCTTAATAGCATTGATGTCGTTTGTATTCCATCATTAATTTTTTTTAACGAAAGTAGTTTTACCGTTGTACTCAACATCAGTTTTATTTCTCCAAACAATTGAATTCATAACGTTGTCAAATGAGATTAACTTTCGGTTTTGTGCATCTTCATTTTTTTCTTATAGCTTACCTTTAATGTTATCAATTAAAGTAAAAATTTCATTGTAATGAATTCACCTTGCATTCATCCAAGTGATTTTATTAAAAAATCAATTTCCTACCAATGTCTTAAACTTCTTAAAACAACTAAACTCATTAGATTTTTTTCCAAGAAGTATACCCTTATTTTTTCTACTAAAATCATCAATAAAAAATAGAAAATACAGATTTTTACCAAACAAACATGGTTTGATAGGACCGTAAACATCATCATGTATTTATTATAAGGGTTGATATGCTCTTGATGTAGACTTATTTGGGAAACTTTTGCGAAATTTCTTGCCTACTAAACATCCTTTACACAACTGGTTTGGATGTATAATGGACAATATACCTTTCAATATCTTTTTTATGTCATTGTTTTTAAGTTCAAAGTTTACATGTCCATGTCTCATATGTTAAAACGAAGTTTCATCTTTCACACATGTATTTAGACATTTAGGCACATCTATCTCTATGTTTAGCAAGAATATTTTATTCCTTCTCATGACTACCTTTGCAATCACAACTCATTTAGTATCACGTAATATCAAAGTACGACCTTTCATCTTAATCTCATACTCTTTCTTTAATAATTGTCTTAAGCTTGATATGTTGCTTTTAACTGTTGGTATATAATAAACATCACTAGTAAATTCATGATTTTTATATTTGGATTTAATTAAAACCATATTTTTTTCTTTGATGACAACTTTTGATACATCTGCAAAGGTGGCATTACCTTTAATTGCTTCATCAAGCTCTATAAACTTGTCTTTGTCTCCACACACGTGGTTACTAGCTCCATTGTCTTGATATCACATGTTCTTTTTGCCTTGTATTCTCTCATCATGCACTAGTAGTCGGGTGACTTCCATTTCTTCTTCTATCATAATATTTACATTCTCCTTAACCCTCTTGGTTGGACTCTAGCAATCCCTATCATAATGATTTGTCTTTTGATAATTATAGCATTTAACTTTTGATTTGTCAAACCTGTTATCAAATCTGGATTTTGGGTTGCTTTTGTCAAATTAACCAGTCGATTGATTCCTTTTATTTGGTCAAAGATTTCTCTTGTGACACTACTCCAACCTCTTCTTCCAAATCTTGATCTTATTCCTCTTTGTTCACGTCCTTTACACAACTGGTTTGGATGTATAATGGACAATATACCTTTCAATATCTTTTTTATGTCATTGT
The DNA here is from genome assembly GCA_009078335.1 of Salix brachista. Classification (NCBI taxonomy): domain Eukaryota; kingdom Viridiplantae; phylum Streptophyta; class Magnoliopsida; order Malpighiales; family Salicaceae; genus Salix; species Salix brachista. The sequence continues at coordinate 3,536,871 of CM018580.1, read as the reverse complement.
TTTTAAGTTCAAAGTTTACATGTCCATGTCTCATATGTTAAAACGAAGTTTCATCTTTCACACATGTATTTAGACATTTAGGCACATCTATCTCTATGTTTAGCAAGAATATTTTATTCCTTCTCATGACTACCTTTGCAATCACAACTCATTTAGTATCAAGTAATATCAAAGTACGACCTTTCATCTTAATCTCATACTCTTTCTTTAATAATTGTCTTAAGCTTTGATATGTTGCTTTTAACTGTTGGTATATAATAAACATCACTAGTAAATTGATGATTTTTATATTTGGATTTAATTAAAACCATATTTTTTTTCTTTGATGACAACTTTTGATACATCTGCAAAGGTGGCATTACCTTTAATTGCTTCATCAAGCTCTATAAACTTGTCTTTGTCTCCACACACGTGGTTACTAGCTCCATTGTCTTGATATCTCATGTTCTTTTTGCCTTGTATTCTCTCATCATGCACTAGTAGTCGGGTGACTTCCATTTCTTCTTCTATCATAATATTTACATTCTCCTTAACCCTCTTGGTTGGACTCTAGCAATCCCTATCATAATGATTTGTCTTTTGATAATTATAGCATTTAACTTTTGATTTGTCAAACCTGTTATCAAATCTGGATTTTGGGTTGCTTTTGTCAAATTAACCAGTCGATTGATTCCTTTTATTTGGTCAAAGATTTCTCTTGTGACACTACTCCAACCTCTTCTTCCAAATCTTGATCTTATTCCTCTTTGTTCACGTCCTTTACACAACTGGTTTGGATGTATAATGGACAATATACCTTTCAATATCTTTTTTATGTCATTGTTTTTAAGTTCAAAGTTTACATGTCCATGTCTCATATGTTAAAACCAAGTTCATCTTTCACACATGTATTTAGACATTTAGGCACATCTATCTCTATGTTTAGCAAGAATATTTTATTCCTTCTCATGACTACCTTTGCAATCACAACTCATTTAGTATCAAGTAATATCAAAGTACGACCTTTCATCTTAATCTCATACTCTTTCTTTAATAATTGTCTTAAGCTTGATATGTTGCTTTTAACTGTTGGTATATAATAAACATCACTAGTAAATTGATGATTTTTATATTTGGATTTAATTAAAACCATATTTTTTTCTTTGATGACAACTTTTGATACATCTGCAAAGGTGGCATTACCTTTAATTGCTTCATCAAGCTCTATAAACTTGTCTTTGTCTACACACACGTGGTTAGTAGCTCCATTGTCTTGATATCACATGTCTTTTTGCCTTGTATTCTCTCATCATGCACTAGTAGTCGGGTGACTTCCATTTCTTCTTCTATCATAATATTTACATTCTCCTTAACCCTCTTGGTTGGACTCTAGCAATCCCTATCATAATGATTTGTCTTTTGATAATTATAGCATTTTACTTTTGATTTGTCAAACCTGTTATCAAATCTGGATTTTGGGTTGCTTTTGTCAAATTAACCAGTCGATTGATTCCTTTTATTTGGTCAAAGATTTCACTTGTGACACTACTCCAACCTCTTCTTCCAAATCTTGATCTTATTCCTCTTTGTTCACGTCCTTTACACAACTGGTTTGGATGTATAATGGACAATATACCTTTCAATATTTTTTTTATGTCATTGTTTTTAAGTTCAAAGTTTACATGTCCATGTCTCATATGTTAAAACGAAGTTTCATCTTTCACACATGTATTTAGACATTTAGGCACATCTATCTCTATGTTTAGCAAGAATATTTTATTCCTTCTCATGACTACCTTTGCAATCACAATTCATTTAGTATCAAGTAATATCAAAGTACGACCTTTCATCTTAATCTCATACTCTTTCTTTAATAATTGTCTTAAGCTTTGATATGTTGCTTTTAACTGTTGGTATATAGTAAACATCACTAGTAAATTGATGATTTTTATATTTGGATTTAATTAAAACCATATTTTTTTTCTTTGATGACAACTTTTAATACATCTGCAAAGGTGGCATTACCTTTAATTGCTTCATCAAGCTCTATAAACTTGTCTTTGTCTCCACACACGTGGTTACTAGCTCCATTGTCTTGATATCACATGTTCTTTTTGCCTTGTATTCTCTCATCATGCACTAGTAGTCGGGTGACTTCCATTTCTTCTTCTATCATAATATTTACATTCTCCTTAACCCTCTTGGTTGGACTCTAGCAATCCCTATCATAATGATTTGTCTTTTGATAATTATAGCATTTAACTTTTGATTTGTCAAACCTGTTATCAATCTGGATTTTGGGTTGCTTTTGTCAAATTAACCAGTCGATTGATTCCTTTTATTTGGTCAAAGATTTCTCTTGTGACACTACTCCAACCTCTTCTTCCAAATCTTGATCTTATTCCTCTTTGTTCACGTCCTTTACACAACTGGTTTGGATGTATAATGGACAATATACCTTTCAATATCTTTTTTATGTCATTGTTTTTAAGTTCAAAGTTTACATGTCCATGTCTCATATGTTAAAACCAAGTTTCATCTTTCACACATGTATTTAGACATTTAGGCACATCTATCTCTATTTTTAGCAAGAATATTTTATTCTTTCTCATGACTACCTTTGCAATCACAACTCATTTAGTATCAAGTAATATCAAAGTACGACCTTTCATCTTAATCTCATACTCTTTCTTTAATAATTGTCTTAAGCTTTGATATGTTGCTTTTAACTGTTGGTATATAATAAACATCACTAGTAAATTGATGATTTTTATATTTGGATTTAATTAAAACCATATTTTTTTTCTTTGATGACAACTTTTGATACATCTGCAAAGGTGGCATTACCTTTAATTGCTTCATCAAGCTCTATAAAATTGTCTTTGTCTCCACACACGTGGTTACTAGCTCCATTGTCTTGATATCACATGTTCTTTTTGCCTTGTATTCTTGACAAGTGCAAAATACACATCTATTTGTATTCCTTTTACATTATGCTTTTTAACATCTTTCAAGCTTATTTCAACATATTGAAAGTTATTTTATGAGTTTGACATGTTTAAGAGACTTTGTGGATTACTTGCTATAAAATAGGAAATTTTGCACTTTATATTTCGGACCTTTGTTGCATGTTTCAGGTTTTAATTCCTAAAGAGGAGTTTCAAAATTGGAAATATAGATATCAAGCTTGCTGGAAAAGTATTGTGGCAGAAATTCAATGCAGATTTGGGCATCCAATTGGAACAACAATGTCAGACTGGACTCTGTTCGCGCACCAACACTGAACTGGGCATATCTGGAGCATAAAATGTCCAAATCAAGTGATTCAAAAGCCCAAATTCATCTACACATTTAGGGATACAACCTTCATGAAGAGACCGAAGTCAGGAAAAATCATCTACATCACGAAAATACTGGTGCAATCTGGATGACGGGATATGCTTCCCAATTTGTCAAAGATTAGAGAGATTTTCTCTACAACACTTATCTCCTATTCTTTAGCTTGAGTAACACCATTAGGGTTAGGACTCTTCCAGAATAAAAGGGAAGATACATGCAAGCAAGGGACTCTTGACTCTTTCTCCATCAATTTTTCAGATTCGGCAACAACCTAAAAGGCATGAGCAGCTGATTCACTTTCTTGGTTCAAAGGGGATAGCATCCATCTTCATTATTGGTTGTGAGAAGTAGCATTTCCATTGTAATCCTTACACTTTCAAGTATTTATTTATCTTTTTCCAGAATTTAAGCTATTGATTTCGGATTCATGCTTATGGAATTAGTTTGATATGGTTTATGTGCTTTCTATGTTTCTTTCAATCCGTAATTGTTGTGGGGAACAAGAATAAGAAGCAAGTAAATTAATTTGATTGTCTTATCTATCACATTAATTTATTTAGGATGAATAGGACGAGTATATGTTCAAGCTTTTGAATGTTAGCTAGGAATAAATTGCGTAGATCTTGATCTTAAAGCTACCGTTGAGTGAAGAAAGATTGCTTCTCAATACTTAATTCGCTTGACGATAAGGAACTAATTAGAAGTTTATTCGGATTAGTTTAGCATGCCTCTAGGTTTCCCTTAGCTTTAATGGAAGCCTAATTTATTTGCTTGTTGTGAAAGGATATTAATTTAACTTCTATGATCAACCGATTTGTAAGAATGGAGGAATAACCCCTTTGAACTGAGTTGCCAACATCTTGATTAACCTTCGTTAAGACTTAGAACTTTTATTTATTTAATTCTTGTTGATTCAAACCACCCCGTTCTTTTGAATTTGGTATTTGTAGGAAAATAAATCAATTTCCCTTGGGTTCGACCTGGTCTCTACCACCATACTACTAAAATTATTGTTTCGGTGATAGTAAAATCAGAATTAATTTGTGGAGGTTTCGACAACTGTCAAATCTGGCGCCGTTGCCTGGGAAGTTTTTATTTTTCTTTAATATCAAACTAATTTATGCCAAGATCTTCTCATACAGGTGAATTAGTTTTTGATCCAGAGATTGAAAAGACTGCAAGAGCGAATAGGAAGGCTAAAAGACAAGAGGACATCTTGCCGGCCTTAACACCTGTGCACAGTGAATCCGAGACAGACACACAAGAAGAAACTGCTGAAATAATGGCACAACAAAGGACTTTGCGGGAGTTGGCAACTCCCAACGTTAACCAACAACCTTTGTGCATTGAATTTCCTAATATTCAGGTAGCTTTTGAATTAAAATCAGGATTGATTCATTTGTTACCTACTTTTCGAGACCTTGCAGGTGAAGATCCCCATAAGCACTTGAAGGAATTTCATGTTGTATGTTCAACCATGAAGCCGCAAGGAGTGAGTGAGGAACAAATTAAATTAAGGGCTTTTCCATTCTCATTGGCAGACAAAGCAAAGGATTGGTTATACTACCTTCCTTCAGGATCAATAAGGACATGGAATGAATTGAAGAAAAGGTTTCTGGAAAAATTCTTTCCAGCCTCAAGGGCTGGAACAATTAGGAAAGAAATTAGTGGGATTCGCCAAAATAATGGAGAAACTTTGTATGAGTACTGGGAACGTTTTAATCAGCTGGTTGCTAGTTGCCCACACCATCAAATTTCTGATCAATTGTTGTTGCAATATTTTTATGAAGGATTATTACATATGGACAGAAGCATGATAGATGCTGCAAGTGGGGGAGCACTTGTAGAAAAGACTCCTGATGCAGCAAGAGATTTAATTTCTATGATGGCAGCAAATTCACAGCAATTTGGAATCAGAGGTGAGAACAATCCTAGAAAGGTAAGTGAGGTGAGTCACTCTAATCTTGAAACTCAACTTTCAGAATTAACCTCTCTTGTCAAGCAGGTAGTTTTGGGACAAGTAAGACAAACCAGAGTTTGCGGCATTTGTGCTTTTTCAGATCACTCTACCGACATGTGCCCACAACTTCAAGAGGATGTAATTCCTCAAGTGAATGCTGTAAATGGGTTTGGTAACCAGCCAAGGAACCATGACCCATATTCAAATCAGTACAACCCAGGTTGGAGAGACCACCCAAACCTAAGGTATGGACAACTCCATAATCGGCAACAGTTCCCTTCTTTCGGTCAGAATAAAGCAGCCCCTCCACCTCACCAAGCATCAAGCTCAGGTATGTCTCTAGAGGATATTGTGAAATCTTTAGCAACTAACACCCATTTGTTCCAGCAGGAGACAAGAGCTAGCATCCAAAATTTAGAAACTCAAGTGTCACAGCTGGCAACGTCATTAGGCAAAATGGAGGCTAACAAGGGTAAGTTACCAGCTCAACCAGAAGTTAACCCACGGGAAAATGCTAATGCAATAGTCCTTAGAAGTGGTAAGGAGGTGCAGAACTCATCACCAAGGCTGACAGTGCCGAAGGAAATTAGAAAAGAAGGAAGCACACTACTTGAGCCAAAGTCAAGTAATGAGGTAAGTATTGAGTCAACTTTGCATAAGCCAAATACGTTAGTTGCACCTCCATTTCCTAGCAGGTTAGCGAAGACAAAGAAAGAGGAGGGGGAGCATGAATTATTTGAAACCTTTCGGAAGGTTGAGATCAACATTCCATTGTTGGATGCAATCAAGCAAATTCCACGTTATGCCAAGTTTCTCAAGGAGTTGTGCACCAACAAGAGGAGGTTAAAAACTGAAGAAAAAATCAGAGTTGGAGAGAACGTGTCAGCAATAATACAAAAAAAATTGCCTCAAAAATGCAAAGATCCAGGTATGTTTACTATTCCATGTGTGATTGGAGATTATACGCTAGGAAGGGCAATGCTAGATTTAGGAGCATCAATAAATGTTATGCCTCTTTCAATCTATAAATTTTTGAATCTAGGACCTTTACAGGAAACAAGGGTAATAATTCAATTAGCAGATAGGTCTAACGCATATCCTGAAGGTATTATTGAGGATGTTCTGGTTAAAGTCAATGAATTAATTTTTCCTGCAGATTTTTATATCATTGACATGGATGATGATTGTGCTTTAAATTCAACTCATATATTGTTAGGTAGACCATTCATGAAAACAGCCAGGACTAAGATTGATGTGCATAAGGGTACTTTATCTTTTGAGTTTGATGGGGAAATAGTAACGTTTAATATTTTTGATGCTATGAAATATCCTGATGAATTTGAATCTGTTTTTCATATTGATGTTATTGACCCCATTGTGCAAGATGATTTTGAGCTGAATCTTATGAAAGATAAGTTGAACTTAGTGTTGCAACAGAGTAAGACAGATAAGGATGCAAGGAGAGAAATTGATGAAGACATGAAAGAAGCAATAATGTCCTTACACTCATTGCCTATAATGCCTAACACGTGGACTAGCTTACCTGTTGAATTACCAAGTTCACATGTTAAAGATCTACCTTCCATTGTGCAACCACCGAAGCTGGAGTTAAAAATGTTGCCCACACATTTGAAGTATGTGTACTTAGGAGAGGATGAAACATTGCCAGTCATTATCGCAAATGATTTAACCGATGTTCATGAGGAAAAATTATTAAGGGTTTTGCGGGAACACAAGACAGCAATTGGTTGGACATTGGCGGACATTAAAGGGATCAGCCCTACACTTTGTATGCACAGAATTTTTCTCAATGGTGATGCCAAACCCGTGAGGGAACCTCAGCGCAAACTGAATCCAGCAATGAAGGAGGTTGTTATGAAGGAAATTTTGAAGTTATTGGACCAAGGGATTATCTATCCAATATCTGATAGTCCATGGGTAAGTCTGGTGCATGTAGTTCCCAAAAAGACTGGTCTAACTCTTGTTCCCAACGAACAAAACGAACTTATCCCCATGAGAGTGCAGAATGGGTGGAGAATGTGTATCGATTTCAGGAAGTTGAATGCTCACACAAGAAAGGATCACTTCCCAATTCCTTTCATAGATGAAATGCTTGAAAGACTGGCAGGTAAGTCATTTTTCTGTTTCTTAGATGGATTTTCTGGTTACTATCAAATAATTGTAGCTCAAGAAGACCAAGAAAAGACAACTTTTACTTGTCCATTTGGAACATTTGCTTACCGACGTATGCCTTTTGGATTGTGCAATGCCCCAGGTACATTTCAAAGATGTATGATGAGCATTTTTTCTGACTTGATTGAAAATTGCATTGAAATTTTTATGGATGACTTTACTGTTTATGGCAATTCTTTTGATCAATGTTTAGATCACTTAACTAAGGTTTTGAAGAGATGTATTAGCACAAACTTGGTTTTAAACTATGAAAAATGTCATTTCATGGTCCAGCAAGGGATAGTTTTGGGTCATGTGGTTTCGGCTAGAGGTATTGAGGTTGACAAAGCAAAAGTTGATTTGATTACAAGTTTACCCTATCCTACTAATGTTAAGGAAATTCGTAGTTTTCTTGGTCATGCAGGTTTCTATAGGCGATTCATCAAGGATTTCTCGAAGATTGCACAACCATTGTCTCAACTTTTGCAAAAGGACATGCCTTTCCACTTTGAAGCAAATTGCAGGATAGCATTTGACAAATTGAAGGAGCTCCTCACCTCGGCACCAATCATACAACCACCAAATTGGGAGATGCCCTTTGAAATCATGTGTGATGCAAGTAAACTTGCAATAGGAGCTGTACTTGGCCAACGAAATGGAAAGAAAAGCCATGTTATTTGCTATGCTTCGAGGACACTAAACTCGGCTCAATGCAATTATTCAACAACAGAAAAAGAGCTTTTAGCTATTGTGTTTGCCTTGGACAAATTTAGATCATATTTGTTAGGATCTAAAGTGATTGTTTTCTCAGATCATGCAGCTCTTAAGTACTTACTATCAAAGAAAGAATCCAAACCAAGGCTTATACGCTGGATTTTGCTGTTGCAAGAGTTTGATTTGGAAATCAAGGATAAAAAAGGAGCTGACAATTCAGTGGCAGACCATTTAAGCAGAATTGTGAATGAGGAAGATATGCTACCAATTGTCGAGACATTCCCTGATGAGCAACTTTTGCATTTACAAGGTAAGGAACCATGGTATGCTGACATTGTTAATTTTTTGGTTACAGGAATCTTACCTCATGAATTAAAAAAAGCGAGAAAGGACAAAATAAAGAATGACTCTAAGTATTACATATGGGATGAGCCATATCTTTGGAAATTAGGTTCAGATCAAGTTATTCGAAGATGTGTACCAAATGATGAAATTTATTCCATTCTTACTTATTGTCATAATTATGCATGCGGTGGACATTTTGGACCCAAAAGAACAGCTAGAAAAATTTTAGACAGTGGGTTTTATTGGGAAACACTTTTTAAAGATGCCTACCAATTTTGTAAGAGTTGTGAAAAATGTCAAAAGATGGGTAACCTATCCCGTAGGAATGAAATGCCACAAAATCCTATTTTATATTGTGAAATTTTTGATGTATGGGGCATGGATTTTATGGGACCTTTCCCTGGTTCTTTTGGTTTTGTTTACATTCTACTTGCTGTGGATTATGTGTCGAAATGGGTAGAAGCAAAAGCTACCTATACTAACGATTCTAAAGTTGTTGTAGGATTTCTCAAGTCTAATATTTTTAGTAGGTTTGGAATTCCAAGAGCAATAATAAGTGATCAAGGTACCCATTTTTGCAACCGAACTGTGGAAGCATTGATGCGAAAATATGGAGTCCACCACCGAGTAGCCACAACTTATCATCCACAAACCAATGGACAAGCAGAAGTTTCAAATCGGGAAATTAAGAATATTCTTGAGAAGACAGTGAGCCCCAACCGAAAAGATTGGAGTCTACGTTTGGAAGATGCACTGTGGGCATACCGAACAGCATACAAAACTCCAATTGGAATGTCACCATATAGGTTGGTATTCGGTAAGTTATGTCATTTACCTGTTGCCATTCAGCATCGTGCTTATTGGGCAGTGAAGCAATGTAACTTGGATGCTAAAGAAGCCGGAGTAGAAAGAAAGTTACAACTGCAGGAGTTGGAGGAGATTCGGTTGGAAGCTTATGATAATGCATTGTTGTACAAGGAGAGAACAAAGTACCTTCATGATAAGCTGCTGCTCCGAAAACAATTTTCCATTGGTCAGAAGGTATTACTTTTTAACTCCAGGTTGAAATTCATGCCAGGTAAGTTAAGATCTAGATGGATTGGACCATTTGTTGTAGTGAATATTTTTCCAAATGGTGCTATTGAAATTCAGAGTTTGGAAACTAACAAGATTTTTAAGGTGAATGGTCATAGACTTAAGCCTTATATTGATGATTTTGATGGCACTAATGTGAAGGAGATGCAATTGGTCAGTCCAATTTACCAAGATTAATGCTGCAGAAGGACTTTGTCTAGCCAAAGACAATAAAAAAGGCGCTTTTGGGAGGCAACCCAACTGTGGTGATGCACCACAATGAATAAAGATTTCTTTTCCGTTGGATTCCTTTTATCGTTTTCCATCTTTATATTTAATATGATTTTAATTTGTTTTTCCTCAGCCATTCTCTCAGACAGGTTCTTGATCCAGTTGCCACTCCGGTCAAATATGCAAAGAAATGCTCCACCGAATGTTAGTAATACAAAGAGTAATCAGGGCAGTTTTCTCCTTTCCCTTCTTGGTGAATTTACTTGCACACATTGAGGTCAATGTCCATTTTTAGTGTGGGGGTGCATTCCTTAAAATCTTTGTCTCCAATATTTTTGAAAAAAAAAAAAAAACTTGGGCAAAATTTTTTTTGTTTTGTTTTGTTTTGAATGTTAATGTCATGAACGACTTTTCAGTTGAACTCAAGAAAAATCATAACATGATTGAATGATGAACTTGCTTCTTAAAGGTTGTTTAGTCAAGCGATATTATTTGGAATAAAAGTAATTGAATGTGATAGACACTAGCCTGTGAGATTTTGAGCCTAATGATCGAAACATCCATATCGATCTCTATTTTCCTTTCATGTGTGATATTCCTCCATTTGTTTTGTTTCTCTAGAACTTGCCATGATTCTTTTCGAGACTACATTGATACATGCATGCATAAACATGATTAAGGCATTCTTTGTTATATGCCACATAAAGCCTATCAACCCACCTTTGAATTAATATTCCCATTGCGAACCCTTTTGAGCTGATGACCCTTTTTCCTTGATAACCCACATTACAAGCCTTACCATATATCTCACCCAAGTCATAGGGACCAGTGGAGTATAATTCATAATTATAGGAGCATGAGACTACATGGAAAGTTGGGAGAGTTTTGAAAGGTGATGTGATATGGTAGGGAAATGTCATAGATTGTTACTCTAAAGTACTTTCAGTATATTATTGAAAAGATTAGCTCTATTGGTTGCTTCATCCTTGATGACACATTGATATATATTAAATCATGGGCTGGAGCAAAGGAATGAAGAAAATGTGGAAATTATAAGAATCCATGATAAAAAGCTAAGCTTTCTGCTTGATAGCAACTATTTGTTCTTATCATTGATTCCTCGACAAATTCTAATACGAGGCTAACGATTGTGCCTTAAGTTGAGTGCAAATGTTTTTATGAGTGATAAATTATCCAATAACAAAGGATAAAGTGGGTTTGATATCTTTAAGTTTAAAGAAGGGATGGATGGAGTATTTGAGGTTTCATGTTCAAATTCGAGGTACTTTACTCAATTGGTCTCAATGGCTTTTAAACTACTTTACCAAATAAATTTCCTACCTTAAACCAAGCCCCATTACAACCCTTCTGAAGACCTTATGATTTATGTAATGCATGTAATCTAGGTGGTGGAGAGTGAGATGATTAGCAAGCTTATGGTAGATCACTTACATTGGAAGAAATTTGAGAGAAACACTAACCTGTCAAACACGTGAGAATGGAGTGATTATTTCTATGAGGTCTATGCATTTGGTTATTTTATTTTCAAATAAAAAATGCTTGCTAAGCATTTCTTTTAAGTTGTGTAGATTGTTGTTCATGAAATATTATGGTAATTTAAGAGTTTGATTGTTCTTAGTTGATGGCATTGCATTTTCTTTCGAAAAAGTAGATTTGAATCTTGCCCGAGGACGTGCAAAAGCTAAGTGTGGGGGAATTTGACAAGTGCAAAATACACATCTATTTGTATTCCTTTTACATTATGCTTTTTAACATCTTTCAAGCTTATTTCAACATATTGAAAGTTATTTTATGAGTTTGACATGTTTAAGAGACTTTGTGGATTACTTGCTATAAAATAGGAAATTTTGCACTTTATATTTCGGACCTTTGTTGCATGTTTCAGGTTTTAATTCCTAAAGAGGAGTTTCAAAATTGGAAATATAGATATCAAGCTTGCTGGAAAAGTATTGTGGCAGAAATTCAATGCAGATTTGGGCATCCAATTGGAACAACAACGTCAGACTGGACTCTGTTCGCGCACCAACACTGAACTGGGCATATCTGGAGCATAAAATGTCCAAATCAAGTGATTCAAAAGCCCAAATTCATCTACACATTTAGGGATACAACCTTCATGAAGAGACCGAAGTCAGGAAAAATCATCTACATCACGAAAATACTGGTGCAATCTGGATGACGGGATATGCTTCCCAATTTGTCAAAGATTAGAGAGATTTTCTCTACAACACTTATCTCCTATTCTTTAGCTTGAGTAACACCATTAGGGTTAGGACTCTTCCAGAATAAAAGGGAAGATACATGCAAGCAAGGGACTCTTGACTCTTTCTCCATCAATTTTTCAGATTCGGCAACAACCTAAAAGGCATGAGCAGCTGATTCACTTTCTTGGTTCAAAGGGGATAGCATCCATCTTCATTATTGGTTGTGAGAAGTAGCATTTCCATTGTAATCCTTACACTTTCAAGTATTTATTTATCTTTTTCCAGAATTTAAGCTATTGATTTCGGATTCATGCTTATGGAATTAGTTTGATATGGTTTATGTGTTTTCTATGTTTCTTTCAATCCGTAATTGTTGTGGGGAACAAGAATAAGAAGCAAGTAAATTAATTTGATTGTCTTATCTATCACATTAATTTATTTAGGATGAATAGGACGAGTATATGTTCAAGCTTTTGAATGTTAGCTAGGAATAAATTGCGTAGATCTTGATCTTAAAGCTACCGTTGAGTGAAGAAAGATTGCTTCTCAATACTTAATTCGCTTGACGATAAGGAACTAATTAGAAGTTTATTCGGATTAGTTTAGCATGCCTCTAGGTTTCCCTTAGCTTTAATGGAAGCCTAATTTATTTGCTTGTTGTGAAAGGATATTAATTTAACTTCTATGATCAACCGATTTGTAAGAATGGAGGAATAACCCCTTTGAACTGAGTTGCCAACATCTTGATTAACCTTCGTTAAGACTTAGAACTTTTATTTATTTAATTCTTGTTGATTCAAACCACCCCGTTCTTTTGAATTTGGTATTTGTAGGAAAATAAATCAATTTCCCTTGGGTTCGACCTGGTCTCTACCACCATACTACTAAAATTATTGTTTCGGTGATAGTAAAATCAGAATTAATTTATGGAGGTTTCGACAACCGCCAATTCTCTCATCATGCACTAGTAGTCGGGTGACTTCCATTTCTTCTTCTATCATAATATTTACATTCTCCTTAACCCTCTTGGTTGGACTCTAGCAATCCTTATCATAATGATTTGTCTTTTGATAATTATAGCATTTAACTTTTGATTTGTCAAACCTGTTATCAAATCTGGATTTTGGGTTGCTTTTGTCAAATTAACCAGTCGATTGATTCCTTTTATTTAGTCAAAGATTTCACTTGTGACACTACTCCAACTTCTTCTTCCAAATCTTGATCTTATTCCTCTTTGTTCACGTCCTTTATCCCTTTTGAAATATTTAGAATTATCTTTCTTTGAAAAAACATTCTTGTGCACCGACATCTTTTTGAATCTTATTGGCTTTTTCATCATGAGCTTGTAATTTTCCCATGAGACCTTGTATTAAAAGCACTTCTATATTTCAAGACTCCTCTATAGCGACTACCATATAATGAAACGTTTTTTTTGCAATGAGTGTAGGATCTTCTCTACCACATGTGTCTCTTCCATCTTCTCCCTATATATCTTCATTTAATTGTATATGGTCAATACTCTTATAAAATATTCAATAATCTTATAAAATATTCTAAAACATTCTTTGATTAAAGCATTTATAACTTTTCAAAGCTACCACGTATTATGATTGCAAGGGGAATATGTACACATAACATGTTCCAAATTTCTCAACACTCAAAAAGAATATAATCTTTGACTGATTTAGCCCTGAATTAGCCAGCACTAATTAAATGCACCATTTTTACTGGATAATATATATATCAAGTCTGTAAAAGAGAGAGAGAGAGAGAGAGAGAGAGAGGGAGAGATTTTTATGGTGGAGCAAGGTGCAACTAGCAGCTTCCAAAGCTTCTAGAATTAATGACTGCATGCCTGAAATGGATATGTTTTATCCTTGCTTACAGTCATATGCATGACTGTAGAATTCATTTTCTAAACTCTGGGGTATTTTGCAAAAACAAAAGGATTTCTTTAATGTAGCTTTCTAAGTTTCTTTTATTAATTAATTATAAAACTAATTCTTCACTAATTTAGGTCCTTATTCTAGATTGGATTTAGCCTCCCAACAACAGGTGCTAGTACATTATCTTCGAATTGGAACATGTTAGACAAGTGAATTAATGTTAAATTGGAATCTGCTAAGTTGCAATACAAAAACATGTCCTTTTTTATTAGTATCATGGTTTTTGAAATAAAACATAAGACACTCAAAGTCATTTTTTTAAGAAAACAAATCAATGATTTCAACTTAGAGGGAAAATATATCTTTAAATTAAAACTCTATTCCCTTTTTCATGTCTTTCTTTTTTGTTTGTTCTAATGAAATAATTGTTTTTTAAATAAAACTTATCTAAAAAAAGAATAATGAATTTCAAAAAATTACATAATATATTTACTAAGAAATAACAAATAATATATTTTATTATTGTATAACACTTATGAAAACTTCTTTAAAAATACTATTCATATTAGATTTATACATAATAATTCAGAAAGTAATTATTAATGTTATCATTAGAAGATCTGATTTTATTTGAAAACAATGACATGATTAAATAAAACTCAAATATCATTTATAATGAATCTTATTCTAAATTAAATATGTCTATATATATATATAGACACACCTAGCGAATAAATAAATAAATAAGGCATGTATATTTTCTTTATTTTAAAAAATGAATGGATGAGTGGTCTTGCCATCTTTAATAACTAAAACAATTATGGAATTGACTTTTTTGAACTCCAAAACTTAAATTTCATAAAAACAAAAAACACATTCTAAAACATCTTAAAAATATGAATAACCTCATTTTCAACTTCAAAACACTCTCATCAATCTAAAAATATAAATTAAAAAAAAAACTTACAAATATTAATCTACTTTTTCAAGCATGGTCAAATGAAAAAACTACCTTAATGAAAATTTATCTCCAAAATAAACTTAGTAACATCAATATCGGTCTTTTCCATGGATAAAATTTGACAGTCAAAGTTTTTCTCTCCTTTCTTTTCCGATGACTTTCCTTCTCCTCTTTAAACATTCAAGGACTAAATTGCAAGAAAAGCAAACTTTTTGGATTGAAATGCAAATTTCTAAAGCTATAAGGACCAAATAAAAAATGAAAAAGAAAAAATATAGGGATGGAATGTTATTTTTCCGCGTCTAGAAATATTGACAAGAGAAGGATAGAGGCACAATGCATTGTTTAGCGGACGTTCTTCTGAAGCTTTCAATTTACTTTAAAGCAGTACTTTCCCTTGTCCCCATCAAAAGCCCTAGCATTCGGCATTAACTTGTTGTACCTTGTAGCAAATTTTCCAACGTCTAATGGACTCTAATCTGTGTACTGCATTCATCCATTGCATCTATTTTCATGTTCATATTGCTCTAGATTATGAAGAACTAATGAGAGAATCAGAAATATTTGGATTGGAACCTTTTCCAAATTGAAGACATAGTTTTTGTCATATGGAAGACGATTTGAAAGCTTTAAAATGTTACTTGGTAGGCTTTAGACTCACGATCAACAGCATTACAAGCTTTAAACCACAGCTACATCAAACTAGCCTGAAAGATAAGATGGTGACAACGAACTTAATTGTCTCAATCATCGTCGATGTAAATGGTTTCTTGCTGGAAAAGGCCACCAAACAATTTCCGCACTTCTGCCTTAGACTCTGTCTCTTTAGCCTTCGGCTTTGGCTCCTCCTCTGGTTTCAAAGCAAGAGGTTTGGGTGAAGGCCGGTTAACTACAGCTTTCTGGACCGGCAAAGAACGAGCCTTGGCTTGTCCCCTGACAGTAGCAAGCTGCACTTTTGGTTTTTCACTAGCCGTTTGAGCCGCAGTTGAAATCTGGGAGCCAAATTTTTCCCAAGAGAACCCTGAACCAACTTCTTTTGCTTTATTCAAGAAGTTTTCAACTGACGCCCCTGCAGCCTCAGCCTTCTCCTGGGCTTCTTCAGCTAGACTAGAAGCTTTAGCTTCCTGCCCTGAAAGCTTTTTCACTTCCTCTTCCAGCATTTTGGCTGCCTCGGATGCTTTCTCGGCAGCTACCCTTGTCTCTTCCTCTGCTTTTGCCTTTGCAAGAGCTTCTGCATAGACTTTTCTTCTTCCATCTTCAGGGATGGCGCTGGATACAATTATCACTTGCACAAATTAACCAGTTTTATTTTCACAAAAAAACAGAATAAAAATCCAAACCCCAAGTACCTGAAAAGCTCATCCACAGGTTTTAATGGTGCTGATGGATTGGTGAAAACTTCCACAACCTGATACCAAATACGTTTAGCAACAGAGATTTGCAAGTTATTTGGTAATCAGTAAGGGTACAGTAGCATATCATAAAATGAGAGATGCAAATTTCTGCTTCAAGCTTATTTATCATCTTACCATGAAAGAATTAGTAAAGGCATCGTGCGTTGAGTGAAGGAACTGAGGTAATTAAAGAGGAGTCGTAGAAATACTGGAACTAAAGACCATACCCATGATTCTATAATGATCAAATTCCAATCTTCTCAGACATGTACCTTATTTTCTGCCACCGATGTATTTGAGAAAACATTTGCCACCACGGATGCTATCTGGGACTTGGCTACCTAACAACGTGAAATCCAAAAATAAAGCCTTGGGAACATAAAGGAAACGGCAAAACGCAAAATAAATACTATAATGAAACAGAAAAATTAATTGCATACATTACATTACTTTGAGGTCGTTTGTACTAGTGCTTCCTTCAGCTGACACAACTACATTATAAGAGCTCTCAGGTGAAAAGTCTTCTGTCAAACTTGTCTTTATAAAAGTATAGCTAACATCTGTTTCAATCACTTTCTGCAAGAACTCGGGTACAGAAAGCTGAGATTGCGAGAATAGATTGTTAAAGAAAGTTTTGAATCCATCAAGCACATTGTTAGTTGATGCACTGTCCGGGTTCCCATCATAGATTATGGCAACATGGCCGACTCCAGCTAGCTGAGCCGCTTCGATTACTTGCAAGGCGTCCAATGTGGAGACCTCAGAGGTGGGGCCATTTTCTGTAGGTCCAATTGTAACCACAGCTTTGCTTGCATTGCCAATTGCTTTGGCAATTGCTTCTGTATCTTGAAAGGTGGATTCAACAGCATTGAGGCGCTTTGATTCTTCATTTGATATGATCTGCGGCAGGAATAGGAATTCATGTAAGCATAAAAGCATATATATCAGCTCCGTGAATCATAGTGAAGTCGTTGCCTCTGCGAACCTGACTTCTAATCCAACACTATCCATACTCATTACTATAGAGTTGATAACAGAGGTTACCCCAGGATAAAGGAGCTACACATATAAACTTTTTCATCAACAATATAGAGAGATCAGTTCATCAGAACGTTGCTCCTCTATTCTTCAAGGAACAATTCCGACTAAAATCTGTTTCTGGAGATTTGAATCCAAAAGGTGAAGTCCAAAATCAAACGTTAGAGGGTATTCACTTAATTTATAAAGTTGAAATAGGCAAGATGGAAACCTTAAATAAAATATGGATATTAAAAAATCATCTCACCTAAAGATTTAAACTGTAAGTGAAGCCCAGAATACAGTTTATATTATTATCTAAACACACAACCTCAATTAAAAGCTTTTTGAGCCAGAAACTTGCATATGCCCACACTACCTTGTACTTATTTTTTATCAAATAAAATGAGAGCGGTAAGATTCAAACTCGTGACTGTCATGTCAAAAAAGCTATGATATCATGTTAAGTGAGACCCTATGATATAATTTATATTATTCTATAACAATGGTATAATTGGGTAGTTTTTTCTACTTATTAAACATGGTTTCCCTTTCATTGGTTAACGAGTCCAGCAATGTGTTTGATGATAATTTGACCACATCAAGCTGAATATAGTTCTTTTTGGATATCCTTGTGAACTTGATCCACTAAACATGCACCATTTAGGATTGGAATAGACAAATTACCTCTAGTGTTCCATAAATATCATACTCAGATTGAACCAAAGTTTTCCAGTTTGTGTTAAGCAGCTAACCTTGTACAGGGCAGCAAGACGAGCCAACTCCTGAGCAGCTCCAAGCTGAGGAACCCCAGCTCTTACGCTAAAACCCTCACGCAGTAGCGTCTGTGCAATACGAATGCCAGCCTGCCCAGTCGCACCAGCAACAAAAACAGTACCAGGGTCCTTCCTTCTGAAGTTCCCAAATGACAACCCGGAAGAAGGCTTGCTCACGACAGGCAACAAAGACTTCATGTCAGGAACCTTGCCAAAGTCAATATTAAAGGGACTTGAATTGCCGGAACCATCAGTTTGACTTCCTTCTGATGATGAACCATCATCTTTTGGTTTGCCGAACTGAAATGTGGAGAAGGGCCCAGCTTTTTTTGCCAAGACCCTGAGGGAGAGTCTTGAATGGGGCGTGGTGCTCAGGAGAAATGAATTGGAGGTGAGAGTTGGAGCCATAGAAGGGAAAAGAGAAGTTTCCGAACGACGCCTCCCTGCTTCAAGTCTATGTTGTTCTGATGTTTTCCGTGCATCACCCTATATCCATCAAGGCCTGACAGCTTCTGTACTGTGGCCATCTTAGTGTTTTTAGTTTGGATATTATCGGGATAGGGAGGCATAGGACCGGCAGCAAATGAACTTGAGCCACGTAGCTCCATGTTATCCGTTTGAAAAAACCTGGCACCAGAAATTCTAATTCGCCATTGTCATGTTGAGCTACTAGAAAATGACATATTTTGCACATATCATGCAAGAGGTAGAATTTCAATCCTTAATAAATCTCTGTTTGGCCCACGCAAGCCGAGAGTGCCATTAATAGGAGAGCTGAGACCCCTTGCATGATGATGATGTATGATGCCATCAAAATATCACGTATATATCTACCTCAAACAACAGTCCATCATTTTTCCTCCCGGCACAGGAGAAAAATACAAGCACCACACACACAAATCATTGTACATGGCAAGGCACCACTCCAGACCCAATCTGATCACCAAGTTAAAATTGCAAGAAAGCATGCCCTAAACTAACATTATTGTGGCGATGAAGACCGCATTTTGACAACAATTGGGCACCGTGCAAGGACTTTCCCGCAGAAAGTGCCAAGTCTGCTTTCCACGGAGCCAACGAGAAACACCAGCGGTTGTTTCAAAGGCTCAACCTTGAAGCTGATTAAATAGCCTAGCTAATTTTCAAAAATAAAAAAGGAGAGCTACCATGCGAACAATTACCATCGTGATGACATGCCACAGATCACTATTGAATCCAAGTCCACCAATACATAAAATATTAATTGCAGCAGAAAGAGAGAGAAAGTCATCCACTCCTTCAGAATACAAATGAAGTAGTGAATTTTATACTCTCCTCTTGATTCCCACAGTAATATCTTGCCAGGGTCAATTGACTAAATGGAATACCGTGATCTATATTCATCACTCCGCAAGGATGAGGTATTATGGCATCACAATTCACATGATAAAAAACCAAATTTATCGCAACATCAGGATTAAGCAACCGCAATTCTGCATGCACAACACCCACAAGCATTAGGGTTTCGGACCAAAAAGAATGCTTGAATAAATATCTAGCACATTCGATAACTTTCATCTCGTATCAACGCAACTGCGGGTAAGAATGCTTGAATAAAAGACACTAAACACGTTGAGCACACAAGATTATCAAGCATACAATGACAGCCAAGGGAGTGCCTTAAAGGATCAAGGCAAACACCCATCAAATCAATTCATATAAAATCAAAGCATTCTCCAAGCATTTTAAAATATAAAAAAAA
Source organism: Salix brachista (assembly GCA_009078335.1). NCBI lineage: Eukaryota > Viridiplantae > Streptophyta > Magnoliopsida > Malpighiales > Salicaceae > Salix > Salix brachista. The sequence continues at coordinate 3,517,057 of CM018580.1, read as the reverse complement.
CACTGAAATAGAATCAATTTTATTGTCTTGGCATTTGCACTTTTAAGTACCTCTAAACACTATACATGGAATAAAGGCATTCCCAACCACCATTCAATTATAAAGACTCCAAATCAACAATACATATTTTAATACCTTTTCTCTAAATTAAGAGCATATTGACAAGGGTGGGATCCGAACTTGTCATCATCCCCCTTGCTTTGCAATAATATCAATGAGCTGCAAGTGCATTGGTAAATTCCTATTGTTTCTTATGCATAAACATAGTCGGGTTAATGACCATTAACCATTCTTTGTGAACTCAAAGTATGTATCGGAAAATAAAAGGAGAAAAAATTCAATTGAAAAGCTGGCTTTTGAGTGAATAAATAAATGTTGATCTTGAAAATCCCAATGGGGTAAAATTCTTAGCTACCATTGCACTGTTTTAAATGTTTATAAGGGCACTCCTTAGCCACATCCAAAATTATTATAATATATTAATTTTTTTAATATATATGACTTGAAACTCGTAAATATACTTCCAAGCCCATTATTAAAACAGTGAATCAATTTATAACTTCTAGCAGCTACCTGTAACCATTTATAAATATACAAACTTTTTGAAAGCAATTAGGCAGACTATCTTATAGTAATTTGCTCATAACATCAAAAGCGAGCTACTCCCTTTGTCTCATTTTTATTGGCCATTATAAATAGTAAATTTTCTATGGTGTCCTTCACTACCTTATAAATTTACAAATCAAGAACGCACCAAGTTTAGTCGACTTGGGAGTAGAAAATGTATAGCATACTAAAATCAACACTAATAAATGAATTATTGGTGTTTCCTTAAAATTTGTGCTTTTTGCGAAAAGGCCAATAATAAGGGGACGGGGAGAGTGGCACCAAATACTCCAATTTTATTTATCTATTTAGTAATTTATGCACCATTGGTAGACAAATTCCTAGCAAACATAACTCCAGAAAAAAAAAGGTAGTGACCAAATACTCCAGTTTTATTTATCTATTTGGTAATTTATGTAGCAATGGTAGCCAAATTCCTAGTAAAAACAGTTCAACGAATAAAGACCGCTATAAAGCTGCCTTAAATAACAATCAAATGAGGAATGAATCTCCACATAATATAAGTAATTGCAAAAATTTCCAATCAACTGAAAGTAGCTAAAAAAAGGGTTCCTAATTTGAATCAGCAGAACACAAGTTACCCAACTTAGGAAATGAAAATGAGAAAATCAGGCGCAACAATCAGTTTTAGTTCTTAACATAGCTTTCACAGGGAATGTTCTCCCAAAATTTGGTAATCAATCACCAAGCATCAAGTCAGAACGACTTCAAACTAATGCCAGCATAGAACAGCAATCAATACATACTGCTTAAAGTAACCCTAAATGCTCATCATTAAGTCAACAAAAGAAATATTATATCTTCTACATCCCAGTAAGAGCGTAGAGTATGTATGCATTGCGAGTGAGTGCAGAAACTATAATGGACACCATGGCACAATGGTTGGCAAAGTTAAGAAATAGTTAGGCAATGCCAATGAATGCCAGGTCGCAATGAAAGCCAGGTCTAAAACAGCTAACCGCTTCCAAAGGCTCGCACCCTCCCAAGTTGTCCTAATGCCGTAAAATATTTTTTGGGAAGTGAAAAAGTAACAAAAAAATATAGGCAAAGAAAACAACAAACAATTTTACAGAATATATCACTGTCACAAATAAGATAATTATCAATGGTTCATACAGAGCTAACTATTGCATATATATATGGCCAATTTTTTCTACATACATCAAGCAAATATCAGATCTGGACAAGACGAGCCCAAGATTACAGCACCTGGAGAATTTTAGAAAACAATGCCCAGGAAAATGCTCAAGCTGCCATCCACACAGGTCAGACAAAAATACAGTGAGAAAGCAGCCAACAAAAACAAGAGAAAATTCAACAATAAGCACAGAGTTATTGTAAGACAGACAATATAAAATGAAAACAGTTCACCTGAATCTTGCTCAAATGTGGATCTGCACATGGTTTGCTCAAGCAAGTCATCTAGCTGACAATAATTTCATCTAACAATTAACCAGAAAGCCAACTCAGTATCAACTTTGTATTAATTAAACTGAACCTGAATCTTGCTAAAATGTGGATCTGCAGTCTGCTAAAGCTAAGTCATCTAGCTGATAATAATTCATCTAACAATTGACCAGAAAGCCAATTCAGTATCAACTTCGTATTAATTAAACTGAAATAACCTGTAGTTTCACTTTCATCCTAATAAATAATGTCACTTAATCTTGCACACCTGATCTTACAAATGTGGGGAGCAACACTAGAAATTGCAATATCCCACAGAAACTAAAAATAAGTATTTTCATAATTAAATCTAATAATTTAAAGAGAAAACAATGTGAAAATCTAGCTGTTAAGGCAATGATGCATTCACATATATATTCCATCAACATCCATGTCACTGTTAAAACCCACTAAAAAAAAAAAGGATTCCCAGCCAAGGGACAACATTTATTACCAGAAAAACTGGCAGCAAGGTCTGCTTAAAGGTGCACTCAAGAGAACAGCTCAGAAAATCCTCATCTATCCATTTCAGCTGCCAGCAGGAAACAGAGACTACATTAAAAGGTTACACAAAAAAAAATCCAATCCAAACCAAAAGCTCCTAGCAAATATAAAGAAAAGCTTAACATGATTAAAGTATAAAAAAGAGTTTAATGTTCAATGCTGTAACAAATTTAGCGATTGATGCCCTTCTTTGCTTTAAGTGATTCAAGAGCCTTCTTCCTTAACTCAATCTCAAGTTTTTTCTGATCAGACTCTCTCTCTTCATCATCACTTGGATGGGACTCCCTCCTGCCAACATGTTCATCAGAAGAAGAACTAGCATTGTCACGATCCTTCAATCTTAGCTTCTCTGCACGCCGTTCCTCCCTCCGACGGCGTCGCTCCTCGCGTCGTCGATGCTTCTCCTCCTTTCGCAATTTCTTTTCTTCCTTCCTCCTCCTTTTAGCCTCTTTCCTCTCTTCAATTTCGGAACCATAGCTGCCATCATCATCCGAAGCCACTTCATGCCTATGCGACCTTTTATGCTTTGACTTTTCCCTCTTTTCTTCTTTGTGCTTATCACTTTCCTTAGAACCAGGATCCAAAGCACCACTGCCATTACTATGATGGACTTTTTCAACTGTCACTGGTGCAGTTTCTGATTTGAGGGGTTTATCACTATCCTTAAAATTGTTTAGGCATGAACGGTCTTTCTCATCCTTGTACAGAGTTGGAGATTTTTTTGCATCAAGAGCTTCATGATCAGCACCCCTTCCAGAAGACTTCCCCCTGTAAGGTATGTTATAGACATCAGAACTACTAGTTTGTTAATGTATGCACACCATTGGGGTGGGGTAGAAGAACAAATGTAGAGCAAGAAACATATACATCTTTATATCCTGGTCTTTCTTCCTTGAATCCATGTTATCTGGATAGTTTCGGGAATCAGTAGTCCGGCGACTGGCTAATCTTTCAAAAGATTGCTCATCCTTGTAGTGAACCTTCACAGGAGAATCTTTCTGCTTATTGATGTTAGATGGATGGATAGGTCGTTGTCGTGATGACCTAGAATAATAATCCCCACCCGCCCTAAGAAACAGAGCAATCAATTGAAGTAAAAACACAACCAAAACATCCAAAACACTATCACAAAAAGATTAAAGAATGAACAGTAAATTTCTAGCTCTAAATCTAACCGAGTATGACCAGTTTCTTCATGGTCTTTGCTAGTTTCTGGACTATCCTTAAGAGGTTTCCTCCCTCTTTGTTTATGAGGACTTAAGCTATCATCACGTGTAATTTGCTCTTTTCTTTGCCTGGCAGGACTCTCATATGGACTAGGGGACCTTCATTAGCAACCAAAAATTTTAAACATGTGCATAAAATATCTGCACAACTGATCAGAATTCTGAAGATAACTTAATGCTACATTTTTTAATGAAAATAAAATCACCTTCTGTCTTTGCTGGCACTCCTCTTTCTTGCAACTGGTGGAGATTTTGGCCGGGGAGGGGACCTCTCTGGTGAAGGAGATAAAACTGGCAATCTATTGCATAAATCTTTTCGATCCTTTTGATCTCTTTGTGGTGACCTCAAAGAATTGGAGGACCGATGTGGACTAGGCAACATTTTTTGTTGTGATCTGCAATATAATATCTTCACTATTACAGATCTGGTTTCGATGTAAACTAATTAAGTTAAGAGGAGGTTCTCGCCAAGGAAATGAACATACCTAACTCTTTCTCCAAGACACTGCACGGGTGATCTATGTTCATTAGGAGGTTTCACTGGAGATGGGGACCTGTGTTGGACAGGAGATGGAGAGCTTGATGTGTAAGGCGAAGGAGACTGATGAGGAGATGGAGATCTCTTGTGTGAAATTATAGATGACCTATGTTGCATAGGAGAAGGAGACCCACGGTGAGGAGTGGGAGACCTTTGATACCCCCGGCGTATAGGAGATGGTGATCTGCGTCGTAAGGAAGGGGGTGATCTGCGACGAAGAGGTGAAAGTGATCTACGCGATATGGGTGAAGGTGATCTACGCCTTAAAGGCAATGGGGATCTGCGACGCATAGGGAAAGGGGATCTGCGACGCACAGGGGAAGGGGATCTACGACGCCTAATAGGGGAAGGGGATCTGCGACGCCTAATAGGTGAAGGGGATCTGCGACGTCGAACAGGTGAATGTGATCTATCATGTAAGGGTGAAGGTGACCTGCGCCTAAAGGGAGAACGCAATCTACGTCGTATAGGGGATGGTGACCTATGTCTTAAAGGAGATCTAGACCTATGCCTAGAGTATGATGATTTCCTCCGCTGTGGGGAGGGTGAATCTCTGGATGAACGCCTTTGACGAGGAGTAATTGAGCGCTTTCTTGGTGAGCAGTTCATTCTATCAGAAGATATGGAGCGCTTCCTATGTGCTTCAGGTGATCTAGACACACTTCTTGACTTTTGCCTGCAATTGAGGTATGCATACATAAAGTTAGGTGTTGTGCTAAAAAATATGAAAAGGAATAACAAACAATTGACAAAAGTTACTGGTAAATCATGCATTCCATTTCATTATTATATTTAGAAATGTTTGCATGAGATTGTTCGTTTGCACCTAAATAAAATGACCAGAAAAGGAAAAGAATAGGAAGAAAAACTCCAAATCCAAGTAATTAAATGATATACTATAATATTAATGTTGTTGCATAAAAAGACATGCCCTAGATGACTTCTTGAATTTAAAATTGAACTGCTAATCCTAGAAGGTGAGCCTCTGCACAAGACAGCCCTACTTATTGGTAAGCCAGTCATCCTCTAGATGCGAACCAGAACTATTATCAAATATTAAGATGGCAAGGAAAATTACCGAGGAGATGAAAATGAACGACCAGACAAATAAGGAGACCTAGAAACACTGAGAGATTTATCATTAGTATTTCACAACTCCAATCTTGTCAAAAAAAAAAAACATGAATACACATGCCTACTGCATCTCATCCAAAAGCCATTCTAAGATAAGAAAAAAATTGCCCTTTTCAGAATAATTCCTAGTAGCTATAGCAAATGTCAAAGCTCAATTTTAGTTTCTTTCACTAGTTAAGTATAATAATTGGCTATTTCACTATCATTGGAGAGTATTTTTACAAACATATAATTGTTTTAGGTGGGAAATATACAGCTTGAATCAATGTTGGATTGCTTTGTCCATACAAATCTAGACAGTTGTTACATGCAGTGTAACCAAAACCTTAAAAGGTGGGTCTAAGGTAAGCAAATAGGGAGTTATGTGGTCTTCCTTGTATATAAACAAGAAAGAATGGTTACACCAGGTATAGAGCAGGCAGTGTACCAACCAATCAACTAGAGTGTTAAAGTCCCCTATGCTGGATGCCCACCAATTCAAATTCATAATGCTATATCTTTGTCAACGGAAAGACACAAAATTGAACTTGCAAGTGGCATTCAACATCATCTTGAAGCATGGTTCTGTAAAAACCACCAAGACGTATACTATAAGCATTAATGAACCTTGTGTGCATGTCTCGTGATAGGTTCTAAATCCAATCAAGGAAGATGAAAATAAGTGGTTGTGCTCCATGAAGCATCCAAAAGAATTTTACACCAAGCAGAATTCTTAGTCGCTGCTAATTTGCACTGCTTTTTTCACCCTAGACTCATTATGAACAGCATAGTATACCTTATAAAGCCACTACTAACACAAAAGGGAAGAGTGAAATGAGAATCAATTTATCCATAAAGTACCAAAGAAAAATGAGTGTTTAACATGCTCCTGGATGACATCATGATAAAAACTTGTGCAGAAATTTGGCAGCATAGGTTAGGTTGAAGTCCACATTGATGCAGTATTTGCTGCTTTAAATTGTAAAGGTTGAAGAATGAGGAGTCTACATTACCATGAAAGGCCTGAAAAATAATCCATACCCTGCTCCTTCAGAATAAATTTAAACGATAAAATAAAACCCCTAACCTTTTCCTTCCTCTTGCACCATTCCTCATGTCAGTTTCTTTCTCATCCTCAGCATGGCCACTTGAACCTTTAGGCAGCATGTGCTTTGAGGCTGGCTCCGTAGCATTATTGGCTTTCTTTTCAACCTCAATGTCCTACAGTAGTTTGAGGTAAAGGACATGAACCCAAATAATTGCAGAAGCTAGCTGAGTACCATGAAAACACAAACTAAAGTTAAAACCAAAAACCCAATTTTAGGGAATCTAACTCCAGCATGAACGAGTTAGCATTACCATCTTCTTCAATTTTTCCCTCTCAAGTTCTCTCATCTCCTTCTTCTTCTGGATTTCATTTGCTATCCTATCAACCTCTGCCTGCAGTAATCCAAGTTAACACAGTAAGGAAAGATCAATTCAGATATTGAATGTCATACCATCATGACTTGAAAAGCATTTTAAACCTGCTTCTTCCGTGTTTCTTCTTCTTTGGCATCCAAAAACTGTTGAGGAACACCACTTTCATTCTTCTGTGCACTAAGAAGAAGTGTCCAAAGCTCTTTCATAAACTTCCCGGTGTTTTTCTCCATGAATCCTGTAAGCGATATTTGAACTTCCTTCCCGTTCACTTCCTGCATCAATAGAGTATACAACAAGAAGAAAATGATAACTAATCCACACTTGACTATTGTTAAGAAACAAAATGCCTATATTAGCAAAGATGGAGGATGCACGCGGGTAGCATTCAATTGAAAAGCGAAACATAAACTATATTCAGATACTTGAAAAAGTCAAGTTAATTGCAGAAAATCAATAATACATTTCCATCAAGCAGGCCATAAATGAAGTTGATAAGAACTTCATCTTCAAAGCCGAGAAGCTCCGTCACTCTAGTAGCAATCCATGGTTTGATAACATCCATCTTCATTATCCTCGTATCCACCTAAAATTTGAAAACAAATTAGATAATTTCAACCACAAAGGATTCATCAGCTCAATTGAGAAAAGAAAACGAACCAGATGATCCAATTCAGGAGCGAACTTCTGCGATTTCAACAGCTTCGCTTGCTTGTTGGAGAATCGAGTGTCTTGATCAGCAGACGTGCCCTAGATTAAAAAAAAAACAAATCAAATCGTGTTTCAAGATCTGGAACTGCAAATTCATATTCGGATCTAAAAAGAGTGGAGCTTACCCGGAAAAACCCGCCCGACATTTCTTTAGGGTTTTGATGGGTAAGTGGCTTGTGGTTGGATAAAGAAAGATGATGAAATCGCACTCCTATTTTAAAGATTATGCGATTTTTATTTTCTTTTTCTTGTTAATTATTATTATAGGATAAAGGTGAAAAGACAGGAAGGGCCTTCTCTTACAGTCGGGTTCTCATTCTGATCTTGCGCTGCGTTTGGATAATTCGATTTCAATGGTTGAAAAACTTATGAATCCAATTCAGGAGGGTTTGTTTACGCCGTCAAATCCCTTTTTCAATTTTTTTTTTGTAAGGATATTAAATTAATTTTTTTAGATTTTTTTATAGTTTTGATATCTAGATGTTAAAATTAAAAAACAATATTACTTTTATATATTTTTTAAAAATATATTTTATTAGTTTATAGTTAATCGATTTTACATTTAGTCTCTGTATTTTTTAAAATCACAATTTACAATTTAAATTTTATTGTTGTGTGATAGTTTTACATTCTAAATCATTTTATAATTTAGTTTAGTTTACATTAAGAAAAAAATAAACTGTGATTTTCAAAACACAGTGGCAAGTTTGACAATAATAAAAATATAAGATGATCAAGGTAATTTTTTCTATATTTTTAATGGAAAACACTCTTATAAAAATATCATGCAACTTCCTTTATCAAACACACACTCAAACCAAACTAAATTTGTTTTTTTAATCCATTCAATTTATTTTTTTAAAATAAACTAGTTGGGAATTATTCAAGATTTGTTAAATATTATTAAATTAACTTGCCAAAAACCTATGCATTGTCGTAGTTTTTCTATGTATTTTTTTTACAAGACACAAGGTTGAGAGTTATGACAAGACAAATAATAAAATCACTCACACAAAGTAAACTTTGATCTTACCTTAAAATGGTTAAACTTGTCGGGTGACTTCATATCATAAAACTTAATAGATGTGTCTAAGCAAATCCACTTGAACATTCAATGTTTAAAAATATAGAATGACAAAGAATGAAGACTTTTAATCTCACGCCCTCTAAAGAAAATTGTCACGCCCTCTAAAGAAAACTGTCGGGAAATTTGGATTAAATAGAGAGACTTCACAAGAGCCTTAGAACTTTAATAATAAGAATTTAGGGTTTAAAATCTTATACAAGGACTTTGTAGGGGTTTTGGACCTCGAATAACAAGTTTTGAGGATTTTTAGTTTCTAGTTAAGAGATAAGAATGTCTTGCCACGAAAAACAATAGAAAATAAATAAGACAAAAAAATAATAAATAATACATTAATATAATAACTTTGTCCGAAAACCATAAAGAGTAAATATTCTAACTGTATAAATTAAAACATTACATGACTTGGAGTGAAACTATTATATTTTTAAAATTATTATTTTTAATAATTTAAAATTATTTTATTATTATTTAAAATTATTTTTGATATTAGCATATCAAAATAATTTTAAAACACTTGTATACATTAAAACATTGCAAGACTTGGGGTGAAATGATTATAATGATTTCAGGACTAATTTACTTTGACGAAGTCTTAGAGCCCGTTTGGCACTGCGGCCAAACCGCCGTTTTGCTGAAATTCAAAAAAAAAATTCATTTTAAATGAATATGTTTTGTTGTTTTTAGATCATTTTGATGTGCTGATGTCAAAAATGATTTTTAAAAAATAAAAAAAATATCATTTTAATGTATTTCGGCACGAAAAGCACTTTGAAAAGCTACCGCAACCGCTCTCCCAAACAGGCCCTTAGGCTAGTGTTTCCTTTAAAATCTCCACCTTATGCTCCATTTTTTACCAAGTTTACTATGTTATGTATCTTTCATTGGATAATGAGCCACTCATTTCTCAATTGATGTACAAACTTTTTTTAGTACAGAAAGATTTTATCTAGATTGTCTTAAAAAAATTGAGGTCACGTTTGGAAATATGATTGAGATTGTTTTTTAAAATGTTTTTCATTCAAAAATATATCAAATGATGTTTTTTTTTTAAAAATATTTTTGACATCACACATATTAAAATGATCTAAAAATACTAAAAACAATTATTTAAAATAAAAAAAATATATTATTTTTTTTAAAAACATTTTTGAAACACGGCGCTAAACAAACACATAGTCTTAGTCTCATCATCATCATCTTAGAACATCTTCCCCACTTAGGTTGGGAATGACTCTGAGTAGCAATAACGACCTTGGATATAGATTTTTGAAGACGAATATCTTTCCAAATAAGAAGACTTGAGTGAAGTTTATTACCAACCCTCTAGATTTATTAATTTTTATAAAAATTTACCATCATCACAAATAGTTTATCCTCATGCTCATTTGCATAAAGTCCTAGATATATTGAGAAATTATATAAAAAAAATTCCATCTTTTTTAGCTGATTGGCTTTTTTTCCTATTGTATTTGATTCTCAAGTCAAGTATGCAACCAACCCTCTAGCTATTTTTCTTTTCTACACTTCCCTTTAAGGACCCATTATGCATCCAATTAGGTTTGGATGACTATTTTTACAACTATACATGCCATATCCTTCTCTTACATGGCCTTATTTAATATTTACTATGAGTAAATATGAGTACGTGAACCTTATCTGATTTCCAAAGGTTGTCTACACATAGTCATCCACGGAACAAAACTTGAAAGGATAAAATTTAAAAGAAATAAAGTTCTGGCGATCAAAATGTTAACTTTGCACAATGTAAGTACCAAAATGTAAAAAATGGACAAAAATGCATGGTAAATGAATAGTTATTTGCACTAGTGAATAATGATTTTTTGATTTTAAATAGTAAAAAGAAATGTCGTTTTAATTGTTATTATCCTTAATTTTTGAGCATGGGGTGCTGATAAGTTTAATAACGATTATTTTTTAACATATATTTTTAGAAATATATTAAAATAATTTTATTTTTTAAAAATATTTTAATATTAATACATTAAAATAATATAAAAACATTAAAAATAAATAAAAATAAAAAACACTTCTAAGAGCAACTCCAAAATAAAATGTCATTTTTAAAAGCTAAATTGATAACATAACTTTTTGAATAGTATAATTATAGCCTTTTGTTTATATAAATTCCAATGAAAAAAATCATTTAGAAGAGTCAATTACATCTTAATATATTTTATATATCCTGCAATTATTTTGTATATAATATAATTATGTAATTAGCTATACAGTTAATATGAGTAGTTTATACAATTAATTAAATGCTTTAAAAAACCCCAAACATTTTAATTTATTAATTTTATTTAAATAAAAAAAATCAAATCTGATAGATCATAATCCAAGCCCAAAATCGAACCCACATCAATAATCTGCATATATGCTCTCAAATTATCCACCATGACATTCAAACTTGAAGCCAGTGTAGGAGGACCTGTTCAAGTTTTGCAAGGTGACCAGAGAAAGAGAGACAAGAATGAAAGGAAACTGGGTTGAGTTCGAGAGACCAAGTGGAGAAGGATGTTATAAACCCTATGAGCTCAAATGGGTCTTCTTCGTTTTGATGGTGGTAGTGGTGAATGGTTGGGAGATCGGAGGTTACGAGGCAAAGAGGGGTGTCTTGTGCACGGAGGCGGAAGAGATAGTGAGGGTGAAATTGACATTCTTCTACTACACGGCTACAAGATGTGCACTCGGTTATGCAACAACTTATGATTGTGGCGCAGTGACCTTATGTGGCGGCGTAGCAAGGGCGCTTCATTGTTTGGTGGTGGTGGTGGTGGTGGTGCAAAGAGAAGAAGAAGAAGAGAAACAGGAAACGAGCAAAGCCTCATTCTTCTATTGTTCTTCGTTTCTGTGTTTTAATTCACAAATATCAACACTATAATTCCAATAGATTTTCATTTTTTTCTACTTTTGGCTTTTCTTCTGAAATATGTAGAAATAACTACTCAATCCATAAAAATCCATTTTAGCTACTGATACAAGAAAAAGATAAACACAATTGCTAAAAGTACAAGATATTCAGATGACTTGTTCGTTGAAGTTGCTCGCTCTAAAACACAAAAAAAACCATTTCTTAAAATATACTTTCTAACAATCTAACTTCGTATAATTCATCCTCGCCTAAAACATATTTAATCAAATGTAAATTTTTATTTCAAATTCAGAAGTGTACATAATAATAATGAAAAAGGCCACAATATCCTTTCGCATCTAAAGCAACTCCATTTATAAGAATTATTTTAGAGAGCTAAATTGATAAAATGACTTTTTAAATAGTATAAATATAACTTTTTTATTTATGTGTATTCTGATGGTAAGAATTATTTAGAAGAATCATTTTTTTATATCATTTTAAATATAGTGTAATTATTTTGTATATAATATAACTATGCAATTAATTATATAATTAATATGAGTAAGTTATATAATTAAATAATTGCTTTTAAAAAACCCTCCAACATTATAATTATTAAATTTTATTTTTTTTAATTCTATTTAATAAAAAAATCAAATCTGAAAAAAAACTCACAAATATTTTAAAATGTCTAATTATTTTTTAATATAAAAGTTTCATAATAATATATATTAAAAATAAATAAATTGATTAAGATTTTATCATGATTTGTTTATGATAACTAAATATGATATATAGATAATTATTTTTTCTTGTATATAATTATCAAATATTTTTTTTTTCAATCTTGTTTTATTGTGCTTTTAAAGTACCAGAAACACTAAAGTATAAAAATTAGAATTTCTCAGCAGAACATTCGCATAAGGCCTATCCTATGTGTACTTTTTTCCAACATTTTTTAACTTTTGATTCTGCTCTATATAGGTACGAGCGGATTAGCTCGCGTGATGCGCTAGATTTTTTTATTTTTTAAAAAATTTGATTAATTTTATGTATATTGTATTTTATTAATTTAATATCTAATGAGTAAAAGTATAGCTAATAAAATTTATTAGAAATAGTTTTTTTTTCCACGACAAAGCGATTGACTATTGTTGCTGCTAAAATTCTTTTGATAAAAACTATTAAAATTGATTTTTTTTATATGTCGGAAACTGATTGTAAAATTTATTGGTCATATTCTTAATTTAAAAATATTTTATAATAATAATAAATAGGTTAAATATATATATATATTAATAAATATTTTAAATAAAAATTATTGTAATTTTTTGAAGAAATAAACTTAAATTTTTTGCGTGCTATATATATATATATATAAGGACGTTAATATTAAACAAATTAAAAATATATATCTAGCCTATAGTGAACAAATAATAAATGTGAAAATTTGGAAATTAAATAGAAAAATTTCATGATATTGGAAATAAAGTAAAATTAGAAAGAAAAACGAAGAGCATATATATATATATATATATATATATATATGAACAAAAATAGGAACTATGCAAGAAATATGTATAAGAAATAAATGAACCAAAATAAAATACCACATTAAAAGTATAAGGGATAAAATAAAATAAAACATATGTAATAAATTTAATTTAAAGGAAAAAATTGAAATAAATCCTAATATTGAAATTCCATAATTCGAACTAAAACAAGAAACTAAAAGAATTGGGACCGAAATGGAACTCAAATACGTAATTTATTTGCATGGAAGGATAAAATTGAAAGAAATTAAACTTTGACACCGAAATTATTAAGGATTTATGATAAATTAGCTTGGAAGGATAAAATTGAAATAAATCAAAACTTTGATACCAAAAACTATTAAGGATTTCCGGCCAAAACAAAAAATTAAACGAATAGGGACCGAACTGCAACTACATTATATAATTACTTTGAATTAAAGGACGAAATTGAAACAAATGAAAACTTATATAATTGCAATAAGGGCCAGAACAACAAATTCGAATGTTTAGGGACTGACATGAAATTAAAAAAAAAACAGCTGTGCTGACGTCAGCATGCGCAGGGAGGAGAGAGAAATGAGGGGAAAAAATTAAAACGACCATTGACACGTCTCCGGACACCATATAGCTACACGCGCCGCTCCATGTGGAAGATAACATGGCGAAAAACCGTTCTAGACGCCGGTCGGGTATTTGTGGATGCCGTATGATGACGCACGCGCCGATTGAAACACGCGTGAGGGCGGAAAACGACGGCGTGTTCGGTGACGCGCCACACAGTAATCCGGCGCGAAAAAGAATAAAAAATGGCTAATTATCGTATCGCCCCTCCCTCCAGTCATGTATTTTGTCCTTTTTGAGGGTTAAAATGGTGCTTTCACTGTTAAAAGAAATATTAAAAAAAAAATAAACCGGTCAAACAAACCGGACCGGATCGGACTGAAAACGCGCAATGACCGTGTAGCCCCTCAGACCAGGTGCCCTTTGTTGTCCTTTTCGAGGGCCAATAGCGTCATTACACTATTCATGGAAGGAAAAAAAAAGAGCGAACGAACTCGCGCGATGTATTGGTGCAAATTGCGAGTCCACAGTGACAATGAATGTATGTGCACAATGATTGAACAGTGAAAGGGCGAGCTGTTTTAGCCAGGCTTATTGATCCCTTTCCGTTCCGGCCGGAACGGCCCGTTCCAATGCAAAATCCGGGACAAAACAGCGACGTTTTTGTCCTGGTCAAAATCCCGGCCAGTTCCGGGAAATCCGGCCGGAACGCCCCGGTTCCGTACCGGGCGTTCCGTTCCGGGTCAAGCCAAAACGACGCCGTTTCATGTCCCCTTACAAAATACACAGAAACGACCCCCGATTCCACAATTTCCAATCAATTTCGTTTCTTAAACCTAACTTTGCAGAGAGAGATGGCAAAATTCTCACTCGAAGATGGAGAAGGGCCAAGCTTTCCAAGGCCAAAAAGACAAAGACCCTCTTCTCCCTCTCCTCCTCCTGATTTTACCATGGAAGAAATTGTCCGTGAGGATGAAGAATCTGATGAAGATGAGGAAGAAGACGATGTGGACACAAGTGATGGAAGTGAAGAGGAAGATGAGGAAGAGGAAGAGGAAGATGAGGACGAAGAGGAAGAGGAAGATGAGGGTTGGGCGGCGGCTAGAGAAGAAGAAAGGATGGGTAAGGTTGGATGGGTAGGGTTTTATAATTTATATGGGTAGGGTTGGATGGGTAGGGTTTTATAATTTATATGGGTGGGCTGGATTTTAATATTTTATACTAATTATTGGTTTTTACTTTTTATACTAATTATTATATAATAATTAATAATTAATTATTATATAATAATAGTTAACATAAAAAATAGGGGTATTAATTTATAATTAATTTGATTGAATTATTTGTAATGGAATGTATTTTAATTAATTATGTTTGAACTTATTGATTATTTCTTAATGTGTTTATTTTGTTTTTTTAAGTTTTTCTAACATCAAAAACAATAAGTAACATTAATTAATTTCAAAATTCAAATTCAAATACAACAACCATAAAAAAACATAGAATTACTTGAAAAACATACAATAAGTAGCTTAAATTTCAAATATTTTGGATCTTTTAATTATAATTAAATTCATTTTTTATTTTTATTTTTTAAAAATAATTTTATTGTTGGAATTTTAGAGGTGTTTCTAATTTTGAGATTATATTTGTTTGATTTTGTGTTTGTATTGTATAATTTAAAGTTAATTTATCTTGAATTTTAATTATATTTGTTAAAATATATTTTTTTCATATATATATATATATATATATAATTAATTATATATGAACAGTACAAAACCGGAACGGAACGCCGGAATACACCGAAACCGGAACGTTCCGTTCCAAACAAAAAACCGGAACGGATTTTACAACCTTGGTTTTAGCTCTCTAGGTAATAAATAAGGCTTCAATTACTGAAACACCCATTTAGCTATCCATTTAGCTACTACTTTAAAGATATAAAAGGTAAACATAACAAGTAAAATGACAATTATTTGACTTTAGCATCGTAGATATCTTCTGCGTTGAAGTTGTTCTAACGAAAGGGAAAAAAACATTGAAAAGAAGATATCTAAAAAAAGAAGAAGCTAAAAAGGATCAACATGGACGGCATAGATGACGACTGCCTATCAATTGTCAACATAGCCGGCGGTGATAAAAGTAGGCTATTGAGACTGAGAGGGAGCGAGTGTACAAATAAAATCAAACGTTGTCCACTTCCGGGTAAAAAACTAAAAATTATAAAGACCAATGCAGATCTCGACACGTGGACCCACTACTTATATCGGATGCAAACCTATTTATATTCCACCCTTTATTCTCTTTTGTCGTCCGCCTCTTCTCTCTTCCCTCCACAAATCCAAACCCTAGAAATCCCTGTTTCCTTTCCAAATCGAATTTTTTATTTATGATTTGTGTCTTAAATCATCTCTATTAGGGTTTCGATATTATCAAAATTAGTCGAACTGAATTATTTGATAAAAAAATTGAGAGGTGAAGAATGGCGTCAACGACAACAACAAGCTCCGTTTACATCAACGTCATCGAAGACGTCATCAACAAGGTCCGCGACGAGTTCATCAATAACGGGGGGCCCGGCGACAACGTCCTCTATGAGCTTCAAGGAGTAATCAACATTCCCTATTCTTGTTTTTGGGTTAAATTTGGCTGATATTTTTAGTTTTTTCCCTCTGATTGGTGATTGTTTTTGGATCTGGTATTACTATGAGTTCCAGGGCTTTCAGATTTGTAATTTATTTTCATACCGGGAGCTGTGAAGTTGCTGATTTTTTTTTTTTTTTATGGGGGATTTTAGCTTTGGGAGGCGAAAATGATGCAAGCAGGTATTATATGTAAGCAGCCGATCCCTGGTGGTCCAATTACTCCAGTACACGACCTCAATGTACCGTATGAAGGGACCGAGGAATACGAGACTCCCACTGCTGATTTACTCTTCCCTCCTGTGAGTAATTGCGACTTGCTCCCTGTATCATTTTTGTTGTCATGTCTTCTTAATTTAGTGAAGTGATTTAGCTGATATACTAATTTTTAGCATCTCCTTGTGATTGCTGAACCTTAGCTTGAAATGGGCCAGTGGAATCTCTTTCCTGTCATACTATACAGTCTCTTTATTGGTAAAATGTGTTCTGGTTGAGATGTTTTTGAATTTTCAAGTAATTGTCAGTGGTAGTTTTGATGTCTGTTAGCTGTATGTGAATTTTGAATTGATTTATGAGTTCAGTTATTTTGTCAGCCAGAATTTTTTATGTGGGTTTTTGGGATTGTAGACACCTTTGCAAACACCCATGCAGACGCCTTTACCAGGAAGTGCGCAGACACCTTTACCAGGAAGTGCGCAGACACCTTTACCTGGAAGTGTGGACAATTCATCCATGTATAACATTCCTACTGGATCTAGTGATTATCCCACCCCTGTCAGTGATGCTGGGGGCAGTACCGATGGAAAAGCTGGGAGACCCAGTCCTTTCATGGTAAGCACTGATTTGATCTTTCAGCCCTCTTTAGTTAGCATATGCTAGTGCGTGTGTGTGAGTGCACGTGTGGTGTGGGGCGCGCGCGCCTTTTTTTCCCTGGGAGATTAGTGGCCAGAAGCTTGCTGCTCTAATGTGGAGCTGTTATTTGGTTATGGATATGCTGACTGATCTTTTCCTTGCTGTCTTCCAACAGCAACCTCCTTCCCCTTGGATGCATCAAAGGCCGCCTCTTAGTGTTGATGTCAATGTTGGCAAGTCTCATGTCACATTAGCAAGTTGTTTTGTGATTGCTGTCTTTGAAGAGCATTAACCAATAAATGTTGTGCATTTGTAGCTTATGTCGAAGGGCGGGATGAGGTGGACAGAGGGATCTCTAACCAAACCTTGACACAGGTAACTTTTGTTTGTATTGTGTAGTTTTGTGCTTCAAGGAGAGTTCATGGTCAAAAGGTTCTGGATGCTAAAGGTTTATTTTCAGAAACTATCCCTTATTTGTCATCCAAAACAATAACATACTGTTGCCACTGAGGTAACTTATGTTTTAATATTGGAGAGAATTCCAGGACTTCTTCATGCCTTCTGGAAAACGGAAGCGCGAGGATTTTGCTCCGAAATATAACAATGGTGGATTCATACCCCAGCAAGATGGAGCTGGGGATTCTGCATTTGAGGTTTCTCAGGTTGTGCTGAATGTGCATTCTTATTTGTTTATGATATATGTTAACTTCAAATTTCTTAGTTACTATGGGCTTCCTCCTAGCAAGCAAAATTTTGACTTTGTTTTCATCCTTCTTTTATTGATGTTCGACCTTTTCATATTTTGAAAACCTTTCTTTTCCACAAAAGTGTCAGGGCATGCATCCTAAAGGACCTTAACTTTAAAATTGAGTTTTGTGACTTGTCAGGTTTTGACTATAAAGCCGAGTGCTGTATATGATTTTAATTCAATTTGTAGTGTATGTGTTGACACCCAGATCAGTTATCTGTAACGAATTTATGCTGTAACTAGTTTATATTGTGCTTGTGCTCTTCTTCTGAGGTGAAATTTTGCTTGGAGAAAAAATCGAATTTCAGCAAGTGGAAAACAACAAACATGTACTCTATGTATAAGATGTGTTAACTTAGGCAACAACAAGCTTCATTCTCTTCGTTGGCTTGAAAACAAGATCAATGTTCTATAAAGGAGTAACTTTGTGAGTAGAACCTGCAGAGTTTTCGAGCCACTGGATAAGCCAGAGGTGGACATTAAGATGCTTAGAATTTTGCTAATTTTCATCTTGCAATTTTTTTCCTTTTTTGTTTGTAGACTTGAAGTTAATGTGAGTGCTTTTCACAAATGGTAGCTAAAATTGTTATAGGAAAGAGAGTTCATGTCAATCATTTTGGTGCATTGAAAGAGTATTTTAATCAAAGAGAATTTCCCTGTACAAAGCTTCTGAATATCTATCTAAAACTTCTGTTTCCTATCCGTTCCTGTTTGTTTTTCTTAATTTCATTCATGGAGTTCTTCTGTTACAAATAATCTTTTTGTGTATATCGATGTTCGTATGTGTACCATGTCAGGACCATGGATTTTACTGTTTTATGAAAAGTTTTAATCATTTGAGTAACATTTCTTTGCTTAACCAAGTAAAGCCTTTGCTGGATTAATCCTTGGAACTATTTAGTTGCACCATAGTATCGGAATACTGCATAGGATAGTGGCTCAACCCATGGCATTTATTCTTGGTTTTTGAATTAAGATGGTCAATGAAGTTTTCACTTGCTTAAGGTTATAAGGGATTGAAGATCATTTAAAATGACAGGACAAATGAAAGGGACTGGACAAATACATGGTTGGTGCACTTGACAGGACAAGAGTGGATGAAGTTTTTGCAAAAAAATCATATTGGTCCCTGAACTTTATCAATAATATTTTAGTCTATATCTCATTACAGTTTAGCTCTTATTTAAATTTTCTGGTCCTCTAATTTTTTGGTACATGCAATTTAGTCCTGAATCAGATTTTTTTGCAACAAAGCCCCTACATCTAAAAATTCATTTTAATAAAATATAGGTAAACTTGGTCAAACTTTAGTCAATCAAATTAAAAAATTAATTAGTGATAAATAAATAAATAATAGATGATATGGAAAATTGAGAAATAATGATTTTGTCTATTGTATTGTACAAGCCTGTTCCACCCTCATGATGGGTTAAATTTGTATGTTCTGATTCAAACTTGTAACTTACGAATGCTCAAAATTTTTGAAAACTGGTAATCGATCATTCAAGGCAACAGAGAGTGGATATGCCTGGAAGCCTCAGTTTATCTCAAGCACTAGCTCTATATTTTGTTTGAAAAATCAAATGCAAGCTAGCCTAACAGTGGAATATTTAGGGTTCATTTTAACTGCTCATGTCTTTTAAAAGATCTGCATGTTTTCAGAATTTTACTATTTCTTTAGCTGATGTAAAACGGTAAATTTCAGGTAAGTCAAGGGAATGGTCCTCTTGGCAGATCTGACAGTAGCACCGCTAAAAATAGAGAGATCTTAGCACGTGTGTCGAGGTCATATTTGAAGATTCCTCAAGTGGATGGGCCAATTCCTGATCCTTATGATGATGTGCTTTCTACTCCCAATGTATGTATTACTGCTTTTGTATTTTTCTTGAAATACAAAGATGCAATCTAGTATGTAATATGTATTCAATGGGTTTCCTTGATCTAGAATCAAGTATGCACTGGCAAAGTGCTGTGTTGCATCCATCCTTGTCCCGACTGTTTTTCTATTTATCTATTTCCAGTTTCCTGCTTCATAAAGGGCTGCCTGTGCTGGCCCAGTCATTATAGGATCATATATTTCTTGATTCTTTATCTTGTAACCAGAAATACATTGTTTCATCCAGCAAAAGAAAAAAAAGGATAGAAAAACCCTCTCATTCCTGGTTCTTGGATCATGTAATGCACAATCTGTCTTGTCATCACCTGCCTTGTTTTGGAGGACTTATTAATCTGGAGTAGCATCAGGTAGCAGTGATCTGAAGATGGTTTTCACATGTTTTGTGTATGCCCACATGTATAAACATGCCTCTAGATACCTACAATATATTATCTTTGAAGAAACCCTGTCATGAGATAAAAAGTTAGCAATACCATAAGCGACAATGTGCATATGTTCACTGTAATTTTACAAAGTGATGTTTTTTGACAGCAGTTTGGATTATGCATCCATGTTTCTTGGAAATATGGACAGTCTATGGCTTACAGTTGCCTCAGAATGTGTAACCGAAGCACATGTATTTTATTTTGTTTACTGATACATCTGCTGCTTCCATGTTCATGCCTTGAATATGGCTAATCTGAAAGGTAGCTGGTTGCTCTTTATAGATTAAGTTATAACTCAAAACTCATTTTTTCCTGATTCATACCCTGAACGTGGTTGGCCTGAAGCTAGTAGGATACTATTAAAAGTTGATGAGGTTTAAACCAAAATTCCTTCCATGTTTTTATCTATGCCATGGGGCTAGGACATGGACTGAGTTGATTTTTTCTGGATATGGCTTGTTTGTAAGGTAGCCTGGTACATTCAAAGTATTGAAGAATTATTGCAACTCCCATCATGTGGTTTTTTTGAATCAAATACTATAGATAATCGCTCATCGAACATCTAATTGGAACTGGTGGTTAAAGCAGCCAGCACTATTTATGTTTTTTATTTGCATGTAAGGGTGATGTTCAGGTCTTGAGAGCAGCCTCTTCAGTTAATGTACCATGGGATGAGATTGTCTCTGAAATATTATCAGGAGTACTATTTTGCTGAGACTATAACTTCATTATTTATAATAATGACCTTTTTAAAATTGAGTATGGGATATCTTGTTTTCTCCAGAGATTACCATTTTCTTTCTAATTTTTGTCTTTGATTTTTCTGTTGAAGATATACAATTACCAAGGAGTTGCTAATGAAGATTACAACATAGCAAACACTCCAGCTCCCAATGGTTAGTTTATGTTATATGTGATAAAGGTTATCATTCTTTTTGTAATTTGATAAATGTGCTGAATATGTTTGTGACAATCAAGGTATTTGTTTTTTGTTTCTCCTTTCCACTTCTCAGATCAACAGGCAAGTACCCCAGCTGTTGCAAGTCAAAATGATGTTGCTGATGATGATGATGATGATGAGCCGCTGAATGAAGATGATGATGATGATGAGGATCTGGATGATGTGGACCAAGGAGAGGAGCTGAACACGCAACATTTGGTTTTAGCTCAATTTGACAAGGTAAATGCGCTCTCTTCTTTTCACCCTATTCTTTTTTTTTTGTTTGATTGGTAGTGTTGATCGTTTAACAGGTTGGTTTAGTTGGTTGTAATATCAATGATGGTAGTCTCCTGATAACAACATTTTTCTTGCATGGATAGGTGACTCGTACCAAGAGCAGGTGGAAATGCATACTCAAGGATGGTATTATGCATATAAACAACAAGGACATTCTCTTTAATAAGGTCTGTCCTCCATCAAATATTGATGTTACAATTTGGCTCTGTATTGTACTGAAATTCCAAAATATTTGTTGAAATGTTGGCTTTCTTTTGCAGGCAACAGGAGAATTTGACTTTTGATTTTGTTAGGGGAATGTCTGCTTGGCAGCTACCATCATTTGCTTTTATTGGACGTATCCTGAGATATCAATGGGTGTGGGGTACGGTTTCTTAAAAATATCATCTAGTGAGAGCTCAAGGGAAGGGAGCGGGATGTTTTTTTTTTTTTTTTTTGAATTGAAGCCCTTTTGGAAACTGGGTTGGATGGTTGGCCTATTGTATATAAAGGAAGAGCTTTTCAGCTTTATAATGGATGACTGCAGGAGGATTTTCTTGAGATTCCAATGTAATTTCATTCATGGCATTCACCTGGACAAACTGCTTCCTCCCCATTTCTTATGCTCTCTAGTTTGGTTGACAATGATCATATTCATATGCCAAGCAAAACGGTACTAGCAAACAATTGTATAGTCCGTCAGAATCTGACGTTGGCCACATGCCAAACCGTTTGAACTCAGGTGTCAAGATTATGCCTATAGAGGTTGTAGTTTCCCATTTCTCTCGTGGACTCAGTGGTGGGCGGGCGTCAATTCTAAACAAAATCTGTTTCATGGAGCTGATTTATCATACCACAAGGTTTATTGTCTGGGGGCCATTCCTCTTGAATATCAGGAATGCCAGCATTGCAAAAAGATTGTCATGTTGGCACAATTGATCGAAAGTAGGAAATTATTATTCTTTAATTTGTGTTTATTTACATCCTTCTGGCCAAACCGTGCGAAGAGATTTCCCTATTGAGATCAACAAACAAAACAATTATACATCACAGGGATTTCCACCCTAGAAAATACAGTATGGAGTTGTGAGCTGTGTCGGAGAAATCCTCGGAGGTTGAAACAACAAAACAGAGCCTGGAACGAGTTGAAATCATGCATGCAATTGAAAATCATGACTGTGCGTGATCAACGAGCACACATTTAGATTGGAAGAAAGTAAACAAGGATGACGGCTCAATGTATCCACCGGCTACTGCTGGATGTTGCCAGACTCTGGCCTCTGAATATGCATCATGAGCATCATCTTCCCTCCCCTTGCCATCATCATCCCCACAGATTACAGGAAATGTAAATTCTTCTGCCTCCGATGGCAACGGCGGAGGAGATACAGAGAGTGGTGACAGAAAAGGGATTGTAGTGAGAGGAGAGGCCTGATTAGCAGGCAGAAGAGGGGCGGAGAGCTGATCGAGATCGAGACCTCGCGGGGCCTGCTTTTGTAGCCTTGTGGGCGGCTTCCCTACTCTGTCATTGGTTTCGGGTGCAAGAGGTTGTGCTTGTCTTTGAAATATGTTGCCATCCATTCTTGAATATGATGATAGCTTCTACCTGAAAAAAAAACTTGCACAACCACAGTAATATTGCATGAGATTTTGTAATCCCCCCCACCAAATCTATCTGCCAGGAGCCGATTTTCATGGAGATTAGAGGATTAATGGGTGGTCAATCAAGAGAATTTCTCGGGACAGCGCGAAGTAAGGTGTCAGTTGTGAGGGTGAAGGGTGATATTTTGTTTTCAAAGAAAGAAAAAAGAGAGTAAATAAATGCATTTTGTTTGACTCATCCTTATTTAAAGGAGAAAAGGGTGGTAAAGCCACTATTTGGTGCCGGTTCAGGTGGCATCGCACCTCACCTCATCATTTACGGACATGACAAGCGTAGGTGAGCCACAAATGCTAGCTTTCCCTTAATAGCATGGAAGAACCAAAACAAATTGAAAACAACGATTATTAATTTACAACAAAAATTTAGTTCGCAAATGGCTTGGAATAGTGTCCCTATCTAGTTTATTCAATTTTATATTTTGCTTTTATTATTTACATAAAATATTATTTTAATTTGTTTTTGCTGTGATAGATATCTCTATGTCCGGGTCAAGAAAAAAAACTCAAATGCAATTGACGAGAAAAAGAAACCTCATGGAAAAGGACAATAGAAAATTATATATAATTATGAACATATCTCTTATTGGTAATCTAAACGAATCTTCTCTTTGTTATATGGTAATTTCTGAGTTATTTGGTATTTGAATAATAATATTTAATTAATATGATAGACAGTTAACTTTTTTCTCTTCAAATCGATGAACAGTAAGCTAATGATGAGATATTCTATGCTTGCAAAAATAGTTTTTTTTATCTATGTAGAAAATTGATTGTTTTTATATGTATTGTATTTTATTATTTTAATATTTAGTTAGTAAAATTATAATTGATAAAATCTATGTAATTAAAATGAAAAGTGACCCGTATATTTTTTAATTGTAGATAACCTAAGTAAATTTGTATTTTTTTTATGTTATCCGATTTATTCATTATATGATTATATTAAATGTATTTAAGAATACCGATATTAATTTTTTTTATTCAAAAAATCCTAGGTCATGTTTTTTTCTCCCTATATATATTCCTATGAGATAATATCCAATAAATATTAGAATATATAATTAATGAAAGACTAAAAATATCCTAGAAACTTTAACAAAAGAAAAAAAAATCATTGCCATTACTGTCAAAACAATAAAAATTATTAAATTATACGGAAAAAAAAACATTAACAAAAGAGTAAGCAAGAAAAACAATTAAATTATTATTATTATTATTATTATTATTATTATTATTAATTATTATTATTATTATTATTATTATTATTATTATTATTATTATTATTACTATTACTATTATTATTATCATTATTATTATTTTGTTAAGTACAAAATTAAAATTCGAAGACAAATTTTTTTATGTTATTCGATTTATTCATTATATGATTATATTAAATGTATTTAAGAATACTGATAGTAATATTTTTTATTCAAAAAATCCTAGGTCATGTTTTCTTCTCCCTATATATATTCCTATGAGATAATATTCAATAAATATTAGAACATATAATTAATGAAAGACTAAAAATATCCTAGAAACTTTAACAAAAGGAAAAAAAATAAATATCATTGCCATTTCTGTCAAAACAATAAAAATTATTAAATTATATGGAGAAAAAAAAACATTAACAAAAGAGTAAGCAAGAAAAACAATTAAATTATTATTATTATTATTATTATTATTATTATTATTATTATTATTATTATTATTATTATTATTATTATTACTACTACTACTACTATTATTATTATTATTATTATTATTGTGTTAAGTACAAAATTAAAATTCGAAGACAATTTTTTTTTATGTTATTCGATTTATTCATTATATGATTATATTAAATGTATTTAAGAATACTGATATTAATTTTTTTTATTCAAAAAATCCTAGGTCATGTGTTTTTCTCTCTATATATATTCCTATGAGATAATTCAATAAATATTAGAACATATAATTAATGAAAGACTAAAAATATCCTACAAACTTTAACAAAAGGAAAAAAAATAAATATCATTGCCATTACTGTCAAAACAATAAAAATTATTAAATTACACGGAGAAAAAAACAAAACATTAACAAAAGAGTAAGCAAGAAAAACAATTAAAAAATTATTATTATTATTATTATTATTATTATTATTATTATTATTATTGTGCTAAGTACACTTATATATACATGGACAAAAGTAGGGATTATTCTTGAAACATAAAAAAATAAAAGTATAAGGGCTGAAATGAAAATCAAATATAAAGGGATTAAATTGAAAAATTAAAAGTCCAAGGGCTGAAATGGAAACCACATTTATTATCAATTTAAATCAAATGACAAATTTGAAAAAATCGAAACTTGTGTACCGAATTTATTGAGCTATTTACAGCCAATCCAGAAATTAAAAGTAGGAGGATCGAACTGAAACTATATATTTTAATGATTTTGAATTGAAGGACGCAATTGAAACAAATCAAAACTTCTATAATTGCAATAAGGGTCAGAACAACAAATTTGGGCGTGCAGGGACTGAAATGAACTTTGCCAAAAACACTGCTTCGCTGACGTCAGCTTGCGCAGGAGGAGAGAGAAATGAGGGGGGGAAATTCAAACGCCCATTGACACATACCTGGGAACCACATGTATACACGCGCCGCCCCATGTGGAAGAGCGCATGGCGAAAAATCGTTCTAGACGCCGGTTGATCATTTTTGGACGCCGTATGACGTAGCACGCGCCGCCCGAAGCACGCGTGCGCGCAGAAATGGACGGCGTGTGATGGGACGCGCCATCAGTAGTCCGGCGCGAAAAAGAATAAAAAATTGGCTAATTACCGTTTCGCCCCTCCCACCCTGTGCGTTATTTTGTCGTTTTCGAGGGCTAAAACGGTGACTGCACTGTTTGAAGAAATATTAAAAACAAAAAAAAAAACCGCCCGGCCGAACCGGACCGGAATGGCCAATTACCTCGGAGCCCCTGAAACCGGCGGCGGTTTTTGTCTTTTTCGGGGGCTTTTTTCGCCAATACACTGTAGAAAAAACGAAAAAAAAAGAAGGCAGAGGTGCACCCACGAAGCACCGGGCGAAATTGCCAATACACAGTGCACAGGAGTCTGGTGCTACAGTAATGAACAATTAATCACCGATGCCGTTTAGTGTTTTTGTTAATAAAGATCATTCAATGTTAAAATTAGTATCTTTACGAGAAAAAAAATGAATAACATAAAAGACAAAAAATGTTTGTTTTTAAATTTAAGAGGGTTAATGCTCTAAAATATATAAGTGTTTTTTAGTGCATAAAAACTTTTTATTTGGGTGATTTATGGGGTATTTATAACTTCTAGAAAAAAAAATGAAAAGTCTTTTGTTCTTGAATCATTAATGAGATGATAAATATAAAGAGACTTTTGATACATCTATGTATATATGTATAATGAAGACAATTAATTATGACACAAATGATTAATCGGACTTGATGCATGATTATCTATTAAATTCATAATTACCTCGAGTTAAACTAATGATTAAACTCACGTGTGTTGAATCTGGTAACACGACATATCCATGTTATCTTGGGTTTAATTAATGACTGAACCTCAACGTATTGGGTATAACAATACGCTAAACTCAAATTACTCCTGGTTTAGTTGATGACCGATCCAAAGTGTATTGAGTGCGACAACATAATGTATAAGACTTAGATTATCTCATATTCAGTTGGTGTCTGAACCCAAATATATTAGGTCTGACAACACGTTAAACTTATATTATCTTAAACTCAGCTGGTGAATGAATCCAAATATATTCTAACAATATATAAAATCTATGTCTAAGGCCCCGTTTGTTTGCTGGAAAATAGTTTTCTTTTGAAAAGTGAATTCCAGGAAAGTATTTTCCGATGTTTGGTAGTGTAATGCAGCTGATTTCTGAAATCTCGTCCATGAGATTACGCCATTTTTCTTCTCGAGGTAGCTCTGGGGGTTTTAATGTCGCAAGAAGAACTGCAGTTGTGTATATCTCCAACTGTCTAACAGCTGAGTGTGGCAGCCCAAACTTGGCTTG
Source organism: Salix brachista (assembly GCA_009078335.1). Classification (NCBI taxonomy): domain Eukaryota; kingdom Viridiplantae; phylum Streptophyta; class Magnoliopsida; order Malpighiales; family Salicaceae; genus Salix; species Salix brachista. Next base: position 3,489,921 of record CM018580.1, on the reverse strand, counting down.
CACCATTTCTCCTTGCTCAGTTGACCTGAGAGTCCCCTGACAATTGAAAGGACATCACAGGTTTTTAGTAAGAAGGTGCAGGCTAAATCCTTAAACAATTGACTTCATGCTTAGAAATGAATGAGTCTACAAGTTCAGATACAAGTCGGAAATAGCAATAAGCAGAACAAAAAACAAACAGAAATACTAGCTAATACAAATTGCGAGCAAGATAACAAATTTCAAGTTACTAGATTTTTCAATTTTTTAATTTGAATTTTGTTTCTATTTTCTAGGTTTTTCAAGTTTTGTTAAGGTTTGAAAAGTTAATTAGTTTTTTATTTATTTTTTTAACATTGATTTTTTTTTGTTGAGTAGGGGCATTTTAGTCTTTAGAGTAAACAGTTTCCAGTGTTTGGTTATGTCATGGAAAATGAGCTGGAAAAATAATTTATTAATGTTTTATTTTTCTCAAGTTTATTAAAATAATGAGGAACAAATCTTACAAATTAAAAAGTTGAATGAGAATGAAATTGAAAAAAAAAAATAATTTCATAAATTATCTCAAATAAAATAAATAATAATCAAAATAATAGAGATCAAATCTAAAAAATTAAAAAAAATGAAAGGTGAATAAATTAAAATAATAATAATTAACATTTCATAAATTATTTCAAATAAAATAAGTAACAATAAAAAAAATGAGGACCAAATTTGATAGAAAAAAAATTTCAATAAAAAAATGATAAGAAAAAAGCAAATAGCAATTATAAAAATAAGGACCAAAATTAATATAAAAATTAAATTTTAAGAGATGGAATTGAAAAATAAATATTCAAAACAAATTATATATAGCAATCAAAAGTTTGAGGATCAAATTTGATATAATCAGCAAATAATGATATTTCTAAATTTTTCACAACTTCCGGAAAGTGTTTTCCGCCCAAATTTTCTAGGAAAACACTTTCCTGAAAACCAAGCCAAATTTTTCTTTGACTGGAAAGTGTTTTCCGTTGACCAACTTTTCTAATGGCAAAGAAACACAGGAAAGTTTGGAAAATGGTTTCCCGGAAACCATTTTCCAGAAAACAAACACAGCCTAAATCCAGACATATTGAATTTGACAACATACCAGACCTATGTTATCTTAATATCTCCTAAACCATAAAAAAAATTGTGGATAACATATTGACTCGTCGACCCTAAATCTTTGATGTGTATGACGCATAAATGCAAGGAGATGTCTTATCTTCTTTTACCTGGTATCAACTTTGAAAAGTAGTTTTCATTATTTTTTCGGAGAAAAAGGTCTGGAGAAGGGTCACATGCGCTCAAGTCATAACAATCAAGGAAAAAGAAGTTTATATTTGTCATCTACAACCTTTTCCCTGATTCATTTCTTTTCCTAATGCGGTTTATCTTAGCGAGCTGGTGCGGTCAGTCACAGCCACTACAACATTTAGGTCCTGTTTCGGAGGGCGGTTGCGGTAGGTTTTTGAAAGTGTTTTTCATTAAAAAATACATCAAAATAATATTTTTTTTATTTTTTAAAAATCTTTTTTAATATCAGCACATCAAAATGATTTAAAAATACCAAAAAAAAAAAAAACGGCGGTTGAAACGCCCTTCCAAACAGCTTCTTAATCCATGGATGCAGTCCTTGCCTTTGACACCTCTGTAGCCAGCAAGATATTGCCGGGAGGAAAGGGGGGTGGTTGATTCTCTTTTCCAAGCTCTCACGGGCACTGAAACCCACTACACTGCTATGAGTTCATACGAATACTTCAGCACTGGTAATTTTTCACTTTGATGGCTATCCATCTGTATCAACTTCCTTTTGTTTAGTTTTTTTTGGTATTTTCGGGGAGGCTAATGTCTGTTAAATCATTCCAGTATGAGCTTGTTTTTGCTAAGATCACTTCATGTTTAACTTGCTCTGTGTAAGTTCCTTGAGGGACCCAAATTAGAGTTAAAGCTGATCATTACAACTAATCTCCATTGCTTAATAAATTAGAGTCTGTAATCACTTAGGGTAGTTGGATGCTGGAAAGGCTGCACAGCAAGTGAACGTGCCTGTCCCAAGAGGCTGCGCTGCCTCATCTGCGAAAAGCCGTGACCCAATAACCAGGAGAAATGATGGAAGCTTATTGATCAGACACCTCTAGCCTTTTCTTTAGGTAATTAGCTATCTACACACTTTATGAAGGCAGGGTTATTAATATTGCTGCCTTCTTCATGCAATTTTTTTTGCATTGTTTCTTTTACTTTTTCTTGGCTAGTGTTTTAATCCCTTTTCATCTTATAAAGCTGCTGTCCTCTTTATCTTCTTTCTACCTTGAACGTGATTTTTGCAATCTTGACTGTTTGCAGAAGATTAAACAGTTATATGTGTGTATTTGTTTTATTCCACTACTAGTCTGTGAATAAACCACCCGGCCAGAGCAGCCATACCACTCTGGACTGCACTTTAATTAGGATAATCGATGATACAATTAAACAGTTATATGGGTGTTGGATTTTCTGTATTTTAGAAACTTGACTGAAGCCTATGCTTTCTGCAGATCACTATATCAGAAGTCAGAATAGTTCAAAATGTACCCATAAAACCAGATTAACCCTCCATGTAAAAACGAGGTAGGCATAAGTGATCAAGAATGATTTAGCATTATAACAATTTACATATTTTAATAAAAAATATAATAAAAAAAAGGAACAAGGACTACATGAATGGAGAAGGAAGATCTGTGAAACTGATTCTAACTAGTTTGGGAATTTTTACCTAATTAAGCCATGATTCAACGACCACAGCTGAGGATTGAGTCGGTACTAGAGAAGGAATTAGCAGAGTAATCATTAGATCTATGGAAAGACAAGGTGCAATCACCAGGCTCTTCATGACTAACTGGCATCAAACCTATGCTAGCACCATCAAGCGGCAGCATCTCTGGCAAGCTAGCATTCCCATCCAAGTATTGCGAAATTTGACTCATGCTTGGCCTAGCTGCTGGTGTAGGGAAAGAACAAAGCAGACCTAGCTTCAAAACTAATTCCATTTCCTCCACCACGTAATTGCCTTCCAATCTTGGATCACATGTTCGAAGAATGTCTCCTTTTCTCCAGGAATCAAGAACCCAGTCAACCAAAATCATCTTCTCTGCTGACTGTTCTGGCTCTATAGGTTTCCTTCCACAAGCCATTTCAAGCATAAAAGCGCCAAAAGCAAAAACATCACTGCTGGTAGTGGCCATACCTGTTCTAGTTACCTCTGGCGCTATATATCCAACTGTTCCAACCACACGGGTTGTTTGAGGATTGGACCCACGATCATAGAATTTAGCAAGCCCAAAATCTCCTAGTCGACCATTGAAATCACCATCTAACAGTATATTGCTAGCTTTCACGTCTCTATGCAGAACAACCTGTTCCCACTCTTCATGGAGGTAAAGAAGGGCAGACCCAACTCCTCTGAGGATCTGATATCGCAGAACCCAATTAAGGATCGGTGTGTCATTGCGAAATAGGAGTTTATCAAGGCTTCCGTTGGGCATATAATCATAGACCAAGAGGAGCTCTCCCTTTCGCCGGCAATAGCCTAGGAGCTGGACCAAGTTCCTGTGCCTCAGCCTTCCCATGCTAACAATCTCAGCAACGAATTCCTTAGTTCCTTGCCTGGAATCATGGGATACTTTCTTGACCGCGACTTGTATATTGGAAGAAGGCAATACTCCTCTGTAAACCATTCCGAAACCCCCACTTCCCAGCAACTCCCTGTAAGCGAAACCCTTAGTTGCTTTGTATAAATCCTTGTAGGAGAATCTTTGAGGACCATATTCCTGTTCCCAATCTTCGCGCAGTTCTTCATATGTCTTCCTTCTTATTATATAAGCAGCACCGGAGATTGCTAGAAGCAAAATGATTGCTGCTATTGCTGGGACCGCAATTCTTAAATATGGTTTCCTTCTTGGTTTTCTCTGAGGAGGAAGTGAAGGCAACTTTGACACGTCAAGACTTTGAGCTTGTCCGCTTCTGTTGAAGCTCCACCCCAGAATATAGTGGCTGCTTGCCACCGCTCCGGTAGATGAAGAAAAACCAACGTACATAGAATCCAGCATAACAGAAGAAAGATTGAGAGATGTTGACAAGAGAGGCAAGGTTGGTTTTGTTCTTGTGATAGGAGCAACTGTAACGTTGAGTAGCCTCTCTACTTCATCATAATCTATCCACAAGTTCATCATATTACCACTTATTAGAGTCAAGCTCTTATTCTCCTTTTCCTCGTCTGAAAAGTAGGTCACTGGAGCAGAATCAATGGATATCACGCTGTTTACATCTATTCCGACGTGGTTGTCATTGATGTCTTTGAGATCCGCGCTTGGAACCGTATCTAGCTCAACTGCCAATAGATGGTTTGAAGACAGGTCATTGCTTGAATTAAGGATCCCAAAGTACTGAGTTGCGAAAGCCCCTGTGAAGTTCACAGATGGAGAGACTGTGAAGGCGATGCCTTGGCCACCAAGTGAAGGGAGCTCAGGAACCATGGCGAACACAAACTGGGTAGAGAATGAGAAAGGCCGAGAATTGTTGAATAAAGATGTGCTGAACTGAAGAGGGAACGGGAAGAAAGCGCGGCCAATTTGATGTTTTGAAGTGTTTGTCAGCTGTAAGAGACCATTTGGATGAATTTTTGCAATCTCGTCGAGGAGCAGGTTGGCTCCAGTGAAGCCATGATAGATGAACTGGTTTTCCTCTTGAGCCAAGGCCAAGAGCTTCAAGGAAACAAACAGGCCGAGTAGAAAGAGCAGTAATTTGATCGATGCAACCATCATATGAACAAACAGAAGATTGTTTTTGTTTCTTCAGTTATACATTGGTAAAAAAAAAAAAATTGCGCTTCAAGTTTTTCCTTAATTGTTATGACTTGAGCGCATGTGACCTTCTCCAAACCTTTTATTCCGAATAAATAGGGAAAACTACTTTTCAAAGTTGATAAAAATAAAAATTCTATATGGACTTGCAAAGCTGATTGAATCAACGGTTTCAATTCACCGTCATTCAGACAAGTGGTGCGCAAATGTCCGGATTCAGACCTGGTTTTCCAGAATTCCAGGAACTGTACATAATTTAGCTAAAAAAAGTGGGGTCTGAGATTTAAAAAAAAGTGGGGTCGGAGATTTGAAAAAAAACAAGAAAATTTCATTTCAATGACGTTATTCCTAGCAGGCCACCTTTGACTGTACACAGAAGAATGAATCCATCTTAGAAAAACACTGATGAGTGGGGTCTGAGATTTAAAAAAAAGTGGGGTCTGAGATTTAAGAAAAACAAGAAAATTTCATTTCAATGACGTTATTCCTAGCAGGCTACCTTTGACTGTACACAGAAGAATGAATCCATCTTAGAAAAACACTGATGCCGTATTTATTGAATATTGATAGCTAACTGCTAACTGCTAACTGAAAACGACAAATTTTATGTATTCTGGATTCGATGGTATGTTTTCTTACACCGACTCTAATTTTGTAAGGTTGGTCAAAGTTTTAGAAACGCGGGCTTCTGATGCTCTTTGTTCAGCTCTGAATTCTTCTCTGCTTTGGATTTGTTCACTATAGTTAGTACAAGAAACAATGACAAAATCATTTGAATTAACCAACATTTTAAGAAAAAAATCTTATCTAGAAACTTAAGTTGTTAGGTGAAATTCAAAAATATGATTTATATTCTTTTCTAATATACCCTTCAAGTAAAAACATTTTGATCTTGAAACTTGCACACAAGTCCATACCATTTTATGCTTAATTGTTTTCAAATAGAATGAGGGTAATGAGATTTGAAATCATGACAGCGTCAATAAGGCTCTGATACCACGTCAAAAAACATTCTCACTTAAAATCTTAAGCTATTAAGTGAGATACTAGATTATGATTTATATTATTCTCTAACATGATCCACCCTTTTTCAGCCTTCATATCCAACCACAAAGCCATTTCCTTTTCTAACCAAGACCCACAATAGTCTCTCCTCTCTCAAGTGACCAAACCAACAACCTCCATTTTTAAACGTGACACCCACATCCAAAAGCTCCCATAACATTGGTTTCTTTAGCCCACAACACAGACAAACTAGCCCTTCCTTCACGATTCACCTTTACAATATCAAATTTATACCAAAACCCAGACTAACACCATCATCAACCAACAACAATAAGAAAGCAGCCCAACATCATCAACAACTCTTATTCCTTTTGATCAACTTACCATCTTTTCTCCACAATAATGACAAACAAGAAAACATAACCTTATAATAAAAAAACTAATAAAAAAGAGCTAAAAGAAGAAGAAAGAGAAGGCCGAGGATTGATGTACCTCAATCTCCTTCCTTAAAAAGTGTGGAGGAACATAACCGACAAGGAAGGTGTCACGAACCAATTTCCGGATCCATGATCAACACATAAGCATTGACCCCCTTCAAGGTTCCATATCTATGTGAACCCAAACTTACATTTATCCTTTAAATAAGTTAATCAAAGTTCAACACAACATTAATAACAAAATTAAATTTATAATATAATTTGATTGTCTTAATACTAGAGTTAAATACATACTGCTATAATTGCATAGTGCTAACTAAACATAAGGAAAAAAAAATGATTACAACCAAAATAGCAGGTTTTGAGAGTATAACAAAAATAACCTGCTAACAAGCTAAAAGCCTGAAAATGATAAATAATGAAAGAGTGAGTTTAACAACCCAGTGAGTAAATAACATTCAATTACATTTATAAGATAATACAACAATGAGAAATATATTTAATGAATACGACTTAAGTTCTCATAAAAAGGTTTCTCAAATAAATCATAACAAGAATATTATAAGGTAAACCTCGTTAGAAAATCAAAATGCAATGAGCATAAGGCTCTGTACTGTGGAATGATCAGTCCACGCTGGTTAGTGACTCCTCCAACCAACTAGGGTTTCAGATAGGATGTGCATAAAGGCTAACACTACCCTGTTAGCATGGGTATTTTGACTAACGTACCATAAGTTTATATCAAAATCAAACAAACATATTCGTATCTCAAGGCTCAATCATATTATCAATCAAATAGGGAGCTATCAATTCATAAGTATATACTGACTTATATCAAGAATGTAGATTCAACAAATGATTATGCTTTATTATAACAAAAGTGATAATTAACGTATATATTACCAATAAGCATAATCCAATTCATATTAGAAATTCAAGTATCTATAATATTTCTCACACATATTAAAAATTATCCACTCACTTTTCTCAAAAGCGAATAGGATTTAAAAGTAGATATCGAAGGAAAATTCTATTGACATCTCGCGAGTAAAATATCAGTATTATCTGAATATATAAAATAAGACATACTAAAAAACAACTCAAAAGAAGTAAAATCTATTTAATAAATTTATATAAGAGTTTAACTCATAATCTTATGTATTTTTGAATCAAACTATAATTTTTTCTCAAAACCTAAAAACTTAACCGTTGCTTCCGAAATCTAATTCAAAATAAACAATTCATAAAATTGATAATAATTCACAAAATAAGCCTTAATTATTTACCAATCCAATCTGAAAAGCTAATATTTCATCTAGGACCATCCTGTAATTTTCTTAGATTTTTAGGTGTCAAGTTGTAATTTTGTTAAATTAAAGGTCTAAATTGAAAACCTCATAAATTCCTAATTATACTGAAAGTTTTCCCATAATTCATCCTCAATTCTATCCAGAATCCAAACTATAATTTTTCCAAAGTTCAGGGACTAAACTATACTTTTTACAAAATCAAAGACCAAACCGAAATTTCATCACCTTCAACCTCTCTTCTTATACATATTAAAATGTAAACATTATTTTCCTTCCCTCCTTCTTCTTCTTCTCTCGATTCTCTCTCTTAAATCTAAGACCTCATTCTTTTTTTTTATTTCTATTTATAAAGTTTATAGAATTACTACAATACCCTTCATTCATTTATACCTAATCTTAAACCACCAAGGGCATTATTGACTTTCCCTTTTTAATTTTTTCAAAACACTATAGAAGGAGCCATTTCAGATCCGATGTTTTTTTTGCCCTTCAATCAGTGACGTAATGTGGATCCACATGTCGCCAATGGCGAATGCGCGTGAGACCCACACGTTACCACTCTTCTTACAACTCAATTTTTTTTTTCAAATTTTGACCTTTGAAGGTATATTTTTTTTGCAATTTCTAGATGTTTAATATGTATATTTAAATTATTGTTAGAGTTAGAGTTTTAATGTTTTGTAAACATGTGTAATTTGTTGGTGTGTAAGTAAAATTATTCTTAGAAAAGAGAATGTGTATGTGTGTTGCTTTTAATTTTGTTACAAATAAATGATAAAAAACAAATTAAAAGTTTAATTAACAAAAAAATAATAATTTAATTCAATACAAGTAAGTCTCTCAAAAATATAAAAAAATCATATCTCTTAGCATTTCCATAAAAAAATCCAAAAATCCATAATTGCATGCATTTTGAAATTTAACAACCAATTTATTGAATCCATGAGAATTTTAACCATATTTTAATAATTTATAATTTTTAATTCATGAAAATTAATGATTAATATTCTAATATAAATATTGAACCTACAAGTAGGTTAATATTAAAATATAAGAAATTATTAAGGCACACAAGTCTAATAAATTCAAAAATACTAGATTTTTTCACATGAATAAATCTTTACCTTGATCCATAGATAGACTACTAGTTATAAATCCATTAAAATCTCTAAACCACATCAAATCACACAATACAATTTACCTCAAGTAAAGTGTGATTTGAATGCTTATACAATCTCTAACATTAATCAATTTCTTATCCTTGAATCTTTGATAATATCAATATACTATGGGTTTTTTTAGCGTTATTGAACAAAACAACTAGGTAATAACTTAATTAACCACTCCTAACACCACGTGTCCATATGCGACAATCCACATTGGGGGGGCCAGGTGGCATGGTGCCCATGAGCCTGCCGCGGGGGTGGGGGTGCTGTGCACGGTTGCTTGATTCGGAACAAAAGTGGGGGAAGCCGATGACTCGATATATAGCCCCGGTATCGAAGACCCGATTTCCGGCCGGCAGAGACTCGTCTCCGGCCACTGTTGCCGGGACGCCCGCAAAGTTGTCGGGCGTGCTGGGGCACATGACCCGATGTGTTGCCGTTATCGATGACCTGTTTTCCGGCCAGCGAAGACCCGTTTCCGACCACTCTCAATCTCCAAATTTAGAGGAGGCTAAGTGAGTGAGAAGATACCCTTTACGTATGAGATTACGGTATAGAGGGTAGTTGTGCAATTTAATCCAGTACATCTTAGTTATGTACCTGAAGCTGCACATATTATTATTGTTTTTCAAGCCCTAAAAATTACAGTCGAAAGAAATTAGAGTTTTTGAAGCACTAAGATTACAATTACAACTTGAAACTTAAAATACCAATAATCTAAATAATCAATCTCTCGCATTAATAATAAGTTAGACAACATTTTACATGCTGCTTCTAGACCTAAATACAATCATTATTTAAAAGTTACATGTCTAATAAAATATAACTATATTAAAATTCCTTAACTAAACAAGAAAAGTAAAATAATAAGGAAAACAAGAAATTAAAATAATGCTGCCCTGAAAGCCACCAAAGGGCCCTCGAACATCATCGCTTCAGCCGAACAAACCGTGGAGGAAAAACCCAAGCACTAACTTTTTATTTCTTTTTCTCATTTCAACGGTGTTATTCCTAGCATGTATATAAGTTTGGATCCAGAGAATCTTGTCCAAATGCTCATCATAGATCTGAAAATCAGGTCGTAACATCCTGCTTACAGACCAGCATCCATTAGAGTTTGATCCAACTGTAAACTATATACAATCTAGTAGATTGATGGGTTTGCATCTTTACCAGACAATTACCTTCGTAACATGATATACTGAAGCCTTACCGATGCAAAAACAGAGTAAAAGAAACATAGTACAAGTTAATAACAGCTCATAAGATACAACTGGTCGGAAAGAAATTGTACAAAAGCTATAATCTTGAAAATTCCGTGGCACCTTCCTATATATTTAACAATGAACAAGTCTTAATGTACATAGTTACGTTATAAACCCTCCATGAAGCGTTGCTGGGTCAACGACCACTGAGGATGGATTCAGAGTCGGAAAAGGAATAGGAAGAAATATGTTCTGATGATGTAGGGATTGTTAAAACATGTTCTCTAGATGCTTCATTGCTAACTGGAACTAAACCAATTCCGGTACCTTGAAGTGGTAGATCAGGCAAAGTAGCATTTCCATCCAAATATTGCACCACTTGCCTCATGCTAGGTCTGGCTGATGGAATGCGATGTGTACAAAGCAGACCTAGCTTCAAAACCAACTCCATTTCTTCCTCCACATAGTTACCTTCCAATCTGGGATCAACTGTCCCCAGAAAGGCCCCGCTTTTCCAGCATTCAAATACCCAGTCAACTAGAACAACCTCCTCAGGCGGTCTTTCTGACTCTACAGGCCTCCTTCCACAAGCTACCTCGAGCATAAATGTCCCAAAAGAAAAAACATCGCTGCAGGTACTTGACTTTCCAGTTCTAGCAATCTCTGGCGCAAGATATCCAATTGTTCCAACGACATTGGTTGTATGGGGAGTTGATCCATGGTCGTGAAACTTAGCAATCCCAAAATCTCCTATCCGTCCGTTAAGATTAGCATCTAATAGAACATTGCTAGCTTTCACGTCTCTATGCAGAACAACCTGCTGCCACTCTTCATGGATGTAAAGAAGGGCAGAAGCAACTCCTCTGAGTATCTGATATCGCCGAACCCAGTTAAGGATCGGTGTGTGATTGCGAAATAGGAGTTTATCAAGGCTTCCATTAGGCATATAATCATAGACCAAGAGGAGCTCTCCCTTTCGCCGGCAATAGCCTAGGAGCTGGACCAAGTTCCTGTGCCTCAGCCTTCCCATGCTAACAATCTCAGCAACGAATTCCTTCGTTCCATGCCTGGAATCGTGGGATACTTTCTTGACCGCGACTTGCATATTGGAAGAAGGCAACACTCCTCTGTAAACCATTCCGAAACCCCCTCTTCCCAGCAACTCCCTGGCAGCGAAACCCTTAGTTGCTTTGTATAAATCCTTGTAGGAGAATCTTTGAGGACCATATTCCTGTTCCCAATCTTCGCGCAGTTCTTCATATGTCTTCCTTCTTATTATATAAGCAGCACCGGAGATTGCTAGAAACAAAATGATTGCTGCTATTGCTGGGACCGCAATTCTTAAATATGGTTTCCTTCTTGGTTTTCTCTGAGGAGGAAGTGAAGGCAACTTTGACACGTCAAGACTTTGAGCTTGTCCGCTTCTGTTGAAGCTCCACCCCAGAATATAGTGGCTGCTTGCCACCGCTCCGGTAGATGAAGAAAAGCCAACGTACATAGAATCCAGCATAACAGAAGAAAGATCGAGAGATGTTGACAAGAGAGGCAAGGTTGGTTTTGTTCCTGTGATAGGAGCAACTGTAACGTTGAGTAGCCTCTCTACTTCATTATAATCTATCCACACGTGCATCATATTACCACTTGTTAGAGTCAAGCTCTTATTCTCCTTTTCCTCATCTGAAAAATAGGTCACTGGAGCAGATTCAATGGATATCAATTCGTTTAAATCAATTCCAATGTGGTTGTCATTGATGTCTTTAAGATCCGGGTTTCGAATTGCATCTAGCTCAACGGCCAATAGATGGTTTGAAGACAGGCCATCGGTTGTAAAATTGAGGATTCCTAAGTAACGACCTGACAAAGCCCCTGTGAAGTTTACAGATGGAGACACAATGAAGGCGATTCCATGGCCACTAAGTGTAGGCAGCTCAGGAACCATGGCGAACACAAACTGGGTAGAAAATGAGAGAGACCGAGAATTGTTGAATAAAGATGTGCTGAACTGAAAAGGGAATGGGAAGAAAGCGCGGCCAATTTGATGTTTTGAAGTGTTTGTCAGCTCTAAGAGACCATTTGGATGTATTTTTGCAATCTCGTTGGGAAGCAGGTTGGCTCCCGTAAAGCCATGATAGATGAACTGGTTTTCCTCTTGAGCCAAGGCCAAGAGCTTCAAGGAAACAAACAGGCCTGGTAGGAAGAGCAGTAATTTGAACGCGACAACCATCATATGAACAAACAGAAGATTGTTTTTGCTTCTTCATGAGTTATACATTGGTAAGAGAAAATATACTTTTTGCGCATCAAGTTTTTCCTGAATTGCTGTAACAGGTTCAAATCCTCAGTCTAAAGATTCAATCATTAACATTGTTATGATTTAAGCGCATTTGAACCTTCTCCAAAGCTTTTTCTTGGAAAAAACAGGGAAACTACTTTTCAAAGTTGATACAAGGTAAAAGAAAAGAAAATTCCCACAGTTTGCAGTGCGCAAGTGTCCGGATTCAGACCTCTTTTTCCAGATTCCCATAGTTTGCTTTCACAGATTTGAAGTGTTGAAGGTGTTGGAAAATAAGAAAAATCAAATTTTGGTGAAGAACAGTTACTGTTCAAATCACCCTCAGGTTTTTGTCCCTGATGAACAAAAACAAGCACTGTTCAAATCAGTGCAAAAGAACCGAGAACCTGCCCAGAATTTTCCCAGAATTTATGCAAGAATTAAAACACAATTCAAGGCAATAACAAGTGTATAACAAGGGGCAGAATTACTCAAGGTTACTGCCATCCCTTATCTTTATTTATTGAAGAAGATCAAAATACAAGAATAGAAAATCAAAGCTATTACAATCTCTTCTACTTAAAACAGGAAATAAATATGCGAAAATAAAGCAACAAGATATGATCAAATATAATTTGATCTTACTTAACTAAAACATAAACTCTTAAATTAAAACATGTTAAAAACAATAAAGGAAAAAACCAAGATGATCTTCACGGCTCCAGTTTCTTCATTTCCAGCAGACTTGGGATCAGTTGACTTTGGTTGACTTTGATCCTTCATTTTCAACACTCCCCCTTGATTTCAATCTGCTCATGCCAATCATCTCTCTCAATTCTTCAAATCTTTCTTTGGCTAAGGGCTTTGTAAACAAATCTGCCAATTGTTCCTTTGAGGTGCAATATTTCATCTCAAGTTCACCCTCTTGCTGAAATTGCCGAATGGCATGGAACTTAATCTTCATGTGCTTGGTTCGATCATGAAACACTGAATTCTTAGATATAGCAATGACTGACATATTGTCACAAAACAATTCAGTAGGTTCAAGTTGATTTAGGCTCAAATCCCCCAATATTTTCCTTAGCCAAACAAGCTGATTTGCAGCTACATAAGCTGCAATATATTCAGCTTCTGCGGTAGAGTGTGCAACCACACTTTGCTTCTTTGAATTCCAGCAAAAAATGCTCCTTCCCATGGAAAAACAATAGCCAGAGGTGCTCACCATCTCTTCATCACTTCCAGCCCAATCACTGTCACAAAAACCTATCAATTTGACAGTTTCACACTTATCAAACATCAAGCCATAATCCAGTGTACCCTTAAGATACCTTAACACTCTTTTGGCAGCAACATAATGTGTTTGGCTTGGATTTTGCATAAACCTTGAAAGATAGTTCACTGTAAACACAATGTCTGGTCTTGTGGCAGTCAAGTATAGCAAGCTTCCAATCAAGCTTCTATAAATTCGACCATCAGCCTTGTGTTCATCATCATCCTTCATCAGTTTTTGTCCAGCCACCATGGGAGTGCTGACAGGTTTGCAATTATCCATTGCAAATTTATTCAGTAATTTCATTGTGAAGTTCCTTTGACACACAAAGCACCCTGTTTTTGATTGAGTGATTTCCATCCCCAGGAAATAAGATAGCAAGCCCAGCTCATTCATCTCAAACTTGTTCTTCATTTTAAGCTTGAATTCATCAACCAGCAGCTCATGATTTCCAGTGATCAGTAGATCATCAACATAGACAGATACAATTAATATATCCTTGCCAACCTTTTTCACATACAAGGTAGCTTCATTTAGGCTCTTTTCAAAGCCCAAACTCAGCAAGAATTCATCTAGGTGGCTATACCAAGCTCTAGGAGCTTGTTTCAAACCATACAAGGCCTTCTTAAGAAGGTAGACCTTGTTGGCAGTGATGTTGACTTCAAAACCTTCAGGTTGCTCAACATATATTTCTTCATCAAGTGTGCCATTTAAGAAGGCTGACTTGACATCCATTTGCCACACATACCATCCAATTTGTGCAGCAATCATCAGCAACAATTTTACAGTATCAAGCCGAGACACAGGAGCAAAAGTGTCATGAAAATCTATACCTGGTTCTTGAGAATACCCCTTAACCACAAGCCTTGCTTTGTGTTTGTTGATGCTGCCATCTGCATTAATTTTGGTTTTGAAGATCCACTTTACCCCAATCACTTTCCTGTCAACTGGTCTGTCCACAAGTGTCCATGTCTCATTCTTCTCAATCATCAACAGCTCCTCCTTCATAGCTGCCATCCATGTGTGTGAATTCATAGCTTCTTGAACATCATAAGGTTCAGCTTCTGCTACATTACACCTGCTATAGACCTCACTTAGAGGCCTTGTTCCTCTTACAGATTCATCTTCATCATCAGAAGCAGGTTGGATAATTTCTGGTTGGAATTCATCATCATTAGTCTTCTCGGCTAGTTCATCTTCCCAATTCCAGATTTTGTCTTCATCAACTCTTACATTCCTTGCAATCACAGCCTTGTTAGATTTTAAATCAAACACTTTATAACCACTAGATTTAGTGCTATAACCTAACAAAATCCCCAACTCAGCCTTTTGATCAAGCTTCCCTCTATTCACCTCAGGCAGTAGGTAAAAACAGGGACTTCCAAACACTCTCAAGTGTTCAACATTCGGTTTGTAACCATGCCACAGCTCATAAGGAGTTTTCTCTCCCAACACTTTAGTAACCATTCTATTCAGAAGGTAAGAAGCTGTACTTACAGCTTCTGCCCAAAATTTGAGTGGCATCTTCTTCTCAAACAAAAGGCACCTAGCCATCTCCATCAAGGTTCTATTCCTCCTCTCACACACACCATTTTGTTGAGGTGTGTAAGGTATAGTGAGTTGGTGTTTAATCCCTTCTTTTTCTAACAGTTCATCAAGTTTATGAGAGGTGAATTCACCCCCATTGTCAGACCTTAAGGCCTTCAGCTTGGTCTTAGCTTCTCTCTCGGTTGCAGCCTTAAATTTCACAAATACATCAAACACTTCCCCTTTTGTTTTGAGAAAGTAAACCCAGCAATATCTACTATAATCATCAATGAAGAGCAAGAAATACTTAGCACCATTTAAAGATTCAGTCCTCATAGGACCACACACATCAGTAAAAACCAGCTGCAACTTACAAGTAGCTCTAAAGGAATTTTCATTAAAAGCTATCCTTGTTTGTTTACCTAATTGACAAGCCTCACAAACTGCCTTTTGCTCTTGGATTTCAGGTAAACCAAAAACCATCTCATGATCTCCCATTTTCTTCAAAGTGGCATAGTTAAAATGCCCTAATCTTTTGTGCCACAACATTGATTTTGAGTTTTCAGTTATGCTCAAATTCACATGCTCATTCTTCACACCAAGATTAAAACTTCTATTATTCATTTCAGCAGCAAACAAAATCACCCCTTTAACATCCCTTATGGTGCATATGTTATCAATGAAGGATAGTGAGTAGCCTTCTTCAAGTAATTGGCCAACACTCACTAGATTTTGTTTAATTTCAGGCACATAAAGCACTTTATCAAAAGTTCTTTTGCCTGCCATTGTCATAATGTCCACATCTCCTCTCCCTTCAACACTCACATATTGACCATTAGCCACTTTTACTCTAGACTCATAATTCGAATCCAAGGTATTAAACATCTTAATGTCAGCAGTCATATGGTTTGTACAACCACTATCAACAAGCCAGTTTGAAGCATTTACCTCTACTTGGTTGCAGCCTTGTTCAGTCGTGGCCATGAACAAGTGCTCAGCTTCAACTTCAGTTTCCTTTGCAACATAGGCCTGTTTTGCAGCTCCAGTCCCCATGTTTGTTTTGCAAAACTTCTGAAGGTGTCCATACTGATTACACCTCCTGCATTGAGTGTTCTTGAGCCAACACCATGACTCAAGATGATTAGTTTTGTTACAGTACTTACAAGCAGGAAATTGTTCCTTTTTCTCCTTCCCTTTTGTGTTGAAACTGCTGGGATGATTCTTGCTTTGTTGCCAGTTTTTGTTTTGTTGAAATTTACCAACTTCTCTTCTGCTTCCATAGTTCTCCTTAGGGAAATTTTGACTCCGAAATTTTCCCTTGAAGCTTGCAGCAAAAGCTTCTTCACTTGAGCTTTCATGCCTGAAAGCTTGCCTCTGCTCCACTGCCTGAAGAGCATTAATTAGCTCTTGAAGGCTTAGTTGAGTGCAGTCCTTTGAATCCTCAAGAGAACAAATTTTGTTCTCAAATTTTTCAGGCAAACTCACAAGGACTTTTTCTACAACTCTTGATTCTTGAACATCTTCACCCAACAGCCTCATCTGATTGACAAGTTTGGAAATGTTGGATGAAAATTCCTTAATTGATTCAGTCTCTTTCATCTTCAGCCCTTCGAATTGCCTTTTCAAGTGCAATACCTGCATTCTTCTTGACTTCTCATCACCTTGGAACTCAGCTTTCAGTTTATCCCATGCCTCTTTAGCACTTTCACAAGCCATAATTCTTGCGAAAATATCTTCATTCACTGCATTATGGATGCAGGAGAGAGCCTTGTATCTCTTTGCCTTTTCTTCATTGTGAAACTTGATTTGATTCACGGTGGGATTATTGTTTAAGGGATTTGGATCCCTGTTGTGCTCAACAACTTCCCACAAGTCAAGAGCCTTGAGATAAGTTCCCATCTTTACTGCCCATACGCCATAGTTGGTGCCTGTGAAGAGAGGTGCTTTTGAAAAATTTCCAGAATCCATGAGTACCAAAATCTTCTTGATGCAGCTCAGTTATGCAGAGCACAATGAGGACAAAGAACCTTGTTCGTGATAATGTTAATTGACAGTTTCGAAGTCAATTATTCATTAATCAAAGAAAAACAGAGAATTTTTTGATTAAATCCTTCACACTCGTGTTTCACTCACCTTCCCTTTCAAAGTTAATAACTTTGAAAAATTCTCACAATTCTCTCGTGTTTCTCACAACCCTTCTAAGATCAGAATCGCTCTGATACCAATTGTTGGAAAATAAGAAAAATCAAATTTTGGTGAAGAACAGTTACTGTTCAAATCACCCTCAGGTTTTTGTCCCTGATGAACAAAAACAAGCACTGTTCAAATCAGTGCAAAAGAACCGAGAACCTGCCCAGA
Organism: Salix brachista; assembly: GCA_009078335.1. NCBI lineage: Eukaryota > Viridiplantae > Streptophyta > Magnoliopsida > Malpighiales > Salicaceae > Salix > Salix brachista. The sequence continues at coordinate 3,472,527 of CM018580.1, read as the reverse complement.
ATTTTCCCAGAATTTATGCAAGAATTAAAACACAATTCAAGGCAATAACAAGTGTATAACAAGGGGCAGAATTACTCAAGGTTACTGCCATCCCTTATCTTTATTTATTGAAGAAGATCAAAATACAAGAATAGAAAATCAAAGCTATTACAATCTCTTCTACTTAAAACAGGAAATAAATCTGCGAAAATAAAGCAACAAGATATGATCAAATATAATTTGATCTTACTTAACTAAAACATAAACTCTTAAATTAAAACATGTTAAAAACAATAAAGAAAAAAACCAAGATGATCTTCACGGCTCCAGTTTCTTCATTTCCAGCAGACTTGGGATCAGTTGACTTTGGTTGACTTTGATCCTTCATTTTCAACAGAAGGAACTGTACTTCATTTACGTTAGAGTGAAGATTTAGGTAACAAAGAGCACGGTTTTGTGGCATATCATCAATCTATCAATGTACGAAGAAAAAAAGGCAGTTTAAATGAGTAGACATATCATGAAAATTTCATTTCAATGACGTTATTCCTAGCAGGCTACCTTTGACTGTGCACAGAAGAATGATTCCATCATGGAAAAGCTCCGACGCCTTGTTGACTACGAAGCCATGTTCACACCAACTCCATTTTCTGTAAGGTTCGTCAAATTTTAAGAATCGACAGGTTTAAACCTGCGGTGCGCAAGTGTCCGGATTCAGGCCTGGTTTTTCAGAAGTCCCGTAGTTTGTTTTCACAGATTACAAGTGTTGAAGAAACTGCACTTCATTCAGGGTAAGGAAAAGATTGAAGTATCAAAGATCACTGCATCTAAACCAAATTAAAAGTACGTTCAAGCCTGATTCCTATGAGCCGATGGATATGGGATTATAAGAACGTTTTTTTAAAAAAATATTGGAAAAACAATTAGCAAAAAAAAACAATGTTCAAGGAGCACCAACAAGGTTGTCAATACCGTTCCGACAGGAATTTAGCCGGAATTTCCGGAACGGGCCGGAATTAAAACCGAGACGAAAACAACGCCGTTTTGTCTCAGTTTTTTTAATGGCACGGAACATTCTGGCCATTTTGGCCGGAACAGAATGGAATTAACAAGCCTGAGCACCAACATTTTTAACGGAGCAAAAGTTTTTTTTTTAGGTTAGGGTCTTGATTCAATAAATTTGATTAATTTAATAATATAATAAAAAAATACAGATAAATAATTTTATTTTATAATAGTTAACTGTAGAAAATAAAAAAGATGCTCGTTAGAGACTCCTTGTCACTTTGTCATCCACAACGCCTAACCACTAGAAAAAAAAAAGCAAGTGAAATATTATGAAATGACATGTAATGCTTATATTTAATGAATTAATTTAATATAATAAAAACTAAATTTCTTATAAAAAACTTAATTTATAAGAGAAATATAAATAAAAATACTTGAGATAAATTAGGTCATTTTCAAAACTAATGAAAGTTCCTATAAAAATTAAATAAAAAAATAGTGGAGCTCAATCTTGAATTAAATAAATACTGAATGATAAAAAAAAAAAATTAATTTAATTTAATTTAATTTAATGCGTGAAGATGACACGTGAATTTCATTTCAACGAGGTCATTTGTAGCGGGCCACCTTCGACTATATACAGAAGAGCTGAAAAATGACAAATTTCCATGTCTTCTGGCCATTATTCTTAATTTATTAAAAACTCTAATCTTCTAGATTGGTTGGTCACATTTATTTAACCCTAATTATTTGCCTGCTTTCGGTTTTGATCAATATAGCTAATACAAGTATAATGACAAGATTTATTGGAATCATTTGAATTAACCAACCATTTGATAAACAAATTCACCAAGAAAAATAAAATTTTTAAATCAAATTATAGTTAAATAAAAACTTAATTTTAAAAAACCCAAATAACAGTAATTTAACATTAAAAAGTTATTATAAGATCTTATAACTTATATAGGCAGAAGATAAAGATATATAATGTTTAGGAGTGTGGTTATTGTTGTTTTTCATTTTTTTTTGTCCATGAATACATTAAAATAATAAATTTTTTATTTTTTATTTTTTTTATATTTAAGTACATCAAAATTATCTATAAACAACAAAATAAAATTTAATTTAAAATAACAATAAATATTTTTAAAATATAGTACAAACAATCAGTTAAAAATTTGCTTTGTAGGGAACAATAGGTTTGTAATATAGGTTTTTAGCTTAATTGCTTATTGGTACTATGTTTTAAAAGTGTTTTTTTTTAAATAAATTTTTATTTTATTTTTTACTTTCAATTATGTTTTTAATGTATTTAGATTATTTTGATGTGCTGATGTTAAAAATAATTTTTAAAAAATAAAACAAATTATTTTAATAAATTTCTGAACAAAAAATACTGTGAAAAATAATTTCAATCGGCCTAAATCATGAGCTGGAGTAGGACTTTCGTAAAATATTTTTTTGTCAATACATGAAATAATTGAATGATTGAATCATTGACGGTAACATAACTTGCTCTTTTTGCTTGCACATAATTCGTTAGCAAGTAATTATATTTATTTTTCTTACATAATTTATTATTTATTTGATGTGAAAGGCATAAATATTATTTTCCAACAAAATCAAGTTTATCAGCCATAAATCAACAAAGACAGGTTGGCCATAATTCTATATGAATGCTAAGTTTAAATAGAATTTCTTATATGTTTCCATAAATCTATTAATTCTGCTTGTTTTGCATGTTAATAATTGAATACATCCAACAAAGTCCCCCGTACCTATGGGCTTACGCGGTATGCAGGGAGGGTGTCTAATTGAGCATTTCCTATGTAATGTTTTAAAAGAAAATAGAAAAAGCCAACAAAATAATTGGAGGTTTAGAATTAGATGAAAATTAACCAGGGGTATTATGGTAATTGAATAAAATTATATCAATATAAATATAAAGAAGAAGAAAAAGAGAGAACCAGAGGGGAAAAAAAATGAAATAAGTTGATAAGATAATATTTATGTTTTAATATGTATAAAGGTTGTTATTAGCTAAGATTTTGAATCTATTGAAGATTAGGGTTTTGAAAATTTTATTTTAGGTTTAATCCATAATTGATTGAAATGTTTTGGATTAATAGGTATAACTTGTTAGAAAATAAAAATGCAATGAGTATGAGGCTTTGTATCTTGGGATGATCAGTCCACAGAGGTTGGTGATTCCCTCGACCAACTAGGATTTCAGATTCGATGTGCATAAAGACTAACACTACTTTGTTAGCATGAGTATTCTGACTGACATACCATATGTTTATATCATAATCAAACAAACATATTCATATATATTGACTCATATCAAGAATGTAGATTCAAGAAGTATATATTGACTCATATCAAAATATAGATTCAACAAATGATTATACTTCATCATAACAAAAATGGTAATCAACATATATTATCAATAAATATAATCCAATTCATATTAACAATTCAAATATTTATAATATTTCTCATACATATTGAAAATTATTCACTCACCTTCTCAAAAGCGAACAAAATTCAAAAACAGATACCGAAGGAAATCCTACTGATGTTTCACATGTAGAATATTGGGATTATCTGAATACAAAAGGAGACATTCTAAAAAATTGCTATAAAGAAGTAAAATGCATTTAATAAACTTATCCAAGGGTTTAACTCATAATCCTATGTGTTTTTTAATCAAACAATCTATTTTTCTCAAAACCTAAAAATTTAACGGTTTCTCCTGAAATTTAATTTAAAATAATTTTTTTTGTAAAATTGATAATAATTCACCGAATAAGACTGAATTATAAACCAAAAAAATCTGAAAAACTAATATTACGTTTTGGGACCATTTTGAAATTTTCTCAAATCCTTAGGGTTAAGGTTGTAACCTTGTCAATTTGAAGGACTAAGTTGAAAACATCAAAAATTCATAACTATACTGAAGTTTCACCCATAATCCATCCTCAATTCTTTCAAGAATCTCGAATTTCACTACAGGGACCAAACTATAATTTTTTCAAAGTTTGGGGACTAAACTGTAATTTTCACAAATGAGGGACCAAAGAGAAACTTTGTCATCTTCACCCTCCAGACTACTGTCCAGATTCCCAAAAAAGGTTTTCAATAATTTTCCAATATTGTTTTACACCTAACACATCAATTAACCTCAAAATCATTTACAATTCAATCAATTAAACCATTATCCAACATATTTAATACTTAACATCACAATCAATTCATTAATCAAACCCAAAACAAACTCTTCAAGCCCTTATCCTCAATAACTTTAAAATCTTAACTAATAACAACATTTATACATATTAAAGCATAAACATTACCATAACAACTTATTTTTTCTGCTTCTTTTCTCCTTCCTTTGTCTTTCCTTTTTTTCTCTTCTTCTCCTTTCTTTCTGTCCTCCCAATTCTCTCTCTTAAAATCCCATATCTCTTTCTTTTTTCTATTTCTATTTATAAAGTTTATACAATTGTTACAATACCCATCATTCATTTATACTTAATTCTAAGTCACCAAGGGCATTGTTGCCTTAAAAAAAAAAATCAAAACATTACAATAAGTAAGGATTATTTAGTGAATTATTATCAATTTCATGCATTGTTTATTTTGAATTAGATTTTGAAAAACCATTTATTTTTTTGGCTCTTAGTAAAAATAAATAGTTTGGCTTATAAACATATAAGTTTATGAGTTAAACCTTATTGAATAGATTTTATTTTTTTAGTTGTTTTTTAGTATATCTCATTTTGTATTCAAATAATCCTGATATTTTTCCTAAAGGATATCAAAAGGATTTCCTTCGATATCTACTTTTGTGTTCCATTCCATTTTGAGTTAGATGAGTGAATAATTTTTTATATGTATGAAAAATATTATAAATAGTTGAACTGTTAATATGAATTAGATCATACTTCTTGATAATAAATATGTTGATTATCATCTTTTGTTACGATAAAACATGATCGATTGTTAAAATCTGAATTCATAATATGAGCCAATATATATTTCTAGATTGATAGCTCCTTATTTGATTGATGTCATGAGTTAGAGCTCTAAAATAAAAATCTATGTATTTACTTATAATATTAACCTATAATATGCTCTTTGAGAATACTCATGCTATGATATAAGGATTGTTAAATCATGTTCTCTAGATGCTTCATGCTAACATTAGTTAACCATTTCGTATACAAGTTAATAACAGCTCATAAGATACAAGTGGTTGGAAAGAAAGTGTACAAAAGCTACAATCTTAAAATTTCATTGGCACCTTCCTATATATTTTACAATGAACAAGTCTTAATCTACATATTTACGCAATCAATCCTCTACTAGGCACTTCTGGTTCAACGACCAGAGAGGATTGATTCGGACAAGTTACAGGAAGAAATATGTTCTGATGATACAGGGATTGTTAAAACATGTTCTCCAGATGCTTCACTGCTAACAGGAACTAAACCAATTCCTGTACCTTGAAGTGGTAGATCAGGCAAAGTACCATTTCCATCCAAATATTGCACCGCTTGCCTCATGCTAGGTCTGGCTGATGGAGTGCGATGTGTACAAAGCAGACCCAGCTTCAAAACCAACTTCATTTCTTCCTCTGCGGAGTTACCTTCCAATCTGGGATCAACTGTCCCAAGAACGGTCCCTCTTTTCCAGCATTCAAATACCCAGTCAACCAGAACAACCTCCTCAGGTGGTTTTTCTGACTCTACAGGCTTCCTTCCACAAGCTACCTCAAGCATATATAAATGTCCCAAAAGAAAAAACATCGCTGCTCGTAGTTGACTTTCCAGTTCTAGTAACCTCTGGTGCCAGATATCCAACAGTTCCAACCACATTGGTTGCTTCGGGTGTTAATCCATGGTCGTGAAACATAGAAAGCCCAAAATCTCCTAGTAGTCTGTTAAGATTAGCATCTAATAGAACATTGCTAGCTTTCACGTCTCTATGCAGAACAACCTGCTGCCACTCTTCATGGAGGTAAACAAGGGCAGACGCAACTCCTCTGAGGATCTGATATCGCCGAACCCAATTAAGGCTCGGTGTGTCATTGCGAAATAGGAGTTTATCAAGGCTTCCGTTGGGCATATAATCATAGACCAAGAGGAGCTCTCCCTTTCGCCGGCAATAGCCTTGGAGCTGGACCAAGTTCCTGTGCCTCAGTCACTACTAGAAAAGGGGTGTGTTTGCAACGGATTTTTGCAACGGCAAAACTCCGTTGCAAAATTGTCCGTTGCAAATTAAATTTGCAACGGCGAATCCGTTGCTAAACCAATTCCAGAAAAAAAAAAAAAAAACATGGTTTGCAACGGATGCTCCGTTGCAAATTTAATTTGCAACGGACAATTTTGCAACTGATTTGGCAACGGATTAGCCGTTGCAAAATTGTCCGTTGCAAATTACATTTGCAACGGCTAATCCGTTGCTAAACCAATTCCAGAAAAAAAAAAAAAAAACATGGTTTGCAACGGATTCGGCCGTTGCAAATTTTATTTGCAACGGACACTTTTGCAACGGATTAGCCGTTGCAAAATTGTCCGTTGCAAATGTTGGGAAAAAAAAAAAACATGGTTTGCAACGGATTCGGCCGTTGCAAATTTAATTTGCAACGGACAATTTTGCAACGGATTTTGCAACGGATTATCCATTGCAAAATTGTTCGTTGCAAATTAAATTTGCAACGGCGAATCCGTTGCAAATGAAAAGTAATTAAAAGTAAAACTATTATTATTATTATTATTGCATCAATAATGAAAAAAAAAATTAAATCAAAGAATAAAAAAGCCTAAAAACTATAACAAAAGAGCAAACAAAATCAATGAAAAAAAAATATTAGCTAGAAAAAAATTATTTGACTTGAAAAAAAAAAAAAAACTAAAAGAAAGAACAAAGAGAAAAATATAAGAAATATCAATTTTCAAATGATCATAAACACAAACTAAAATCTAAGAACAAAATTTTTCAAAAAGTTACCACCTTAACAAATAAGAAAATAATAAAAATTAAAAATCAAAACTAAGAGCACACATATATAAATATAGACAAAAATAAGGTGTGCGTCAGGTCGAATATTGTCGGCGGGTGTGTCAGATGCGTACATAGTATTCGCATAAAAGAATAATAAAAAATGATAAATTAACATAGCACCCCTACATTCAACTCTTCAATTTTTTCTTATCATGGGTAAAAGAGTTATTTTACCGTGCAATAGTATGTGAAATCACTGTGACACCTCCTCTGTTAACTCTTAGTTTTTATCTTATATCAGGATAGAATAGTTATTTTACTATAAAAATATAAAAAAATCTCAAAAAAATTATATATTTTAATATAAAACATCAAAAAATTACTAAAAAAAATGCAAGAAACAATTTTGAAGCATAAAATCAAATAATTCATCATCAGCGCATGCACGTGTGCGTGCTCTGTCAGGTTCTAAGCAATATATCTAACTTAAATCTCACGAGGATCAGCCATAAAAACATGTTTTCATTTTCATTTCAAAACCTTTAATTATGGATAATCCGACCCAATCCGAACTCTCTAACCCAACTTCACCTCCTTCAACTACTCCGAATCTGGCTCAACCTCTTTGTAAGAGCAAGTTCAATGGCAAGATCCATTTTGAAGATTCAAATCTTGAAAATGGCTCTTTGAATAATGTATATTTGATTTTTTTATTGATATGTACTCCAATGGTAAAAAATATTTTGAAGAGCTATTTTTTATATTATTTCAAATATAATGCAATTATTTTGAATTTAGTTTAATTATGCAATTAATAGGAGTAAATTATACAATTAAATAATTGCTTTTGAAAAACCTTCCAACAATAAAATTATTTTTTTAATCATGTTTAAATTAAAAAAATAAATTTAAATATAATTAAAAGATCCGCAATATTTGAAATTTGAAATTTAAGCTACTTATTGTTGTATGTTTTTAAAGTAATTTGTATGTTTTTTTTTATGGTTGTTGTATTTGAAGTTAATTAATGTTACTTATTGTCTTTGAGTGCTAGAAAAACTTAAGAAAATAAAATGAACACATTAATAAATAACCAATAAGTTCAAACATAATTATGGGAAATCCAATCTTTTTTTTTATAGTCTCAACCTATTATTTCATGTTTTTTTTAACGTTGTGTTCGGGGCACGATAATAGGTGCATTTTTAAATAATTCAAAAATATTTTTTGATGTATATTTAAACACTACAATAGTGACTTTATGTTGGAATAGAAGACGTTAAAGTATATATCTAACTGACCCGAGTCGAGTCATTTGATGGTGGATTGAGAATTGTTTTTATGTTTTTATAGTTTTTGAAACAAAAATTTAAAATATTTTTTTATACAATTAAAAAAATTATTTATACTTATATTGTTTAAGAGTTCACAAAAAAGTTGAATATTTATCCTCAAGTTTTTATTTATCTATTTTTTGTTTGAGAATAAAAGATATTATAATTTATGTATTGCTCTACAATAAAAAAATATCTTCAAACAAATTTATATATTAAATAAAAAAAGGTTTTAATTTCCCACGTCTGTTTTTTTTTTTTTTTTGGTTATTGTGGGTTTGAGTAGAAGGCTTTAAAGGTTTGAGCTCCAGCCCTTACATTAAGCCCGAATGAAAGATAAAACCCACTAATAAAGCAGAAAACCCACTCGAGCAACATCTCCCTCTAGAAAGAACTCGGCGGGAAAATACCTTTTCCCAAATTTCCCCATTTTCTTTTTTAAAAACAAGAAATCCCTTAACCCCCATTTTCCACCACCGTAAGCGGTGATGATAAAAGTTCTGAACGTGGCGGAGAAGCCTTCTGTGGCGAAATCGGTGGCGAAAATACTCTCACGAAATCAGCTTCGAGTGAGAGAGGGAAGGTCCCGGTACAACAAGATATTCGAGTTCAACTACTCCATTAATGGCCAACAATGCCACATGCTTGTCACCGGTCATCTCATGGAAGTCGATTTCGAAGATAGATTCCGTAAATGGCATTCTTGTGACCCCGCTGATCTCTACACCGCTCCCGTTCGCAAACACGTCCCTGAGGTGCATCTCCTACCCTCCTTATTTATATTTATATAGGAATATTCTGCAAATTTGCGCCTGTTCTGTTTTGATTTTTTTTTAAATTTTTTGGGATAGGATAGGCTTTCTAACGATTGATTTGCCAAATATCCACCCTATTTCTCAGGAGCTGGGCTCTGTTTCTGAGGAAGTTTCTGAGCTCAGAAAGTTACTTCAAAATGAAACTCAGCTAAGAAAGGCAGCTGAAGATGAGCTCAACAAACTTAAGAGTCAATTTGAACAATTTATGCAGCCTGGGGTAAGGATTAAGCTTTATATTGTCTTTCCTCTGTTAACCTTTACCAAACCCTCCATCACGAACCCCCACCTGACCACAAAAGAAGAATAAAGTTGCTCATTATTTATACACAAGGGATTATTTTTCATGCACTAGGCTGGTGGAGATACAGAGATTATAAGACTTCACAAGATCTTGGAGGATGAGGCTTACAAGAAAAAGAGTCTGGAAGAAGAAGTTGCGATCCTACAAAGTCAGTTACTGCAATTGACCTTTGAAGCTGGTCAGGTACAATTCGATTTAGAAATATTAAGCGGTTTTCTTTTTCTGTTTGCGTAACAACCTCTTAATTCAGAGGGCTGTGTTTTATTTTTCAATATGCTTTTAATTCACAGATTAAGTTATCCATTATAATGGATTACAAGATGCAGAGTTTTCCCTCCTTAGCCTTCGTTAACTACAGTCAAACAAGCTTATATTATCTGTATCTTTAACCTGGTTACATTGATTCCATGTTTATAGTCAAACAAGAGTCTTGAAAGAAGTGGATCTGCAAATGGTTTCAATGGTGTAGATTCTCACATGTCACAAGTTGGGCACTTACAGTACAAAGAGACTCTGAAAGGACAGAAGGCTCCAACTGCCCCCCTTTATGAACATGGTAATAAAATGCCTTCGCAAAATCATAAACCATTTTTGGTCCTTGTGTTTTTGTTAGTCTTATGATCAGTGAATTTTTACAGTTGGATTGCAAAAAATCTTGTCACTGCTCGAATCAGAAGATGCCAATGTACGAATACATGCTGTAAAAGTGGTGGCTAATCTAGCTGCCGAAGGTCAGTGCTCAGTTATTGTGGTAATGGATGAGTTGGGTTGTTGTATTTGTAGGCTCATACTATAATACTTTGTTATCCTTTTTGTTTCATGCCACTTTTGTGTTTCACCCTGTATATTATGCAGAAGCAAATCAAGAAAAGATTGTGGAATCTGGTGGTCTTGCTTCCTTGCTGATGCTTCTTAGAAGCTTCGAGGATGAAACTATTCGCAGAGTAGCAGCAGGTGCAATTGCCAATCTTGCAATGAATGGTAATTGTCACTCATTCCTTACCCTTGTCATCTTCACATGTATTGCTTAATGGTTCCAACACCGATCAGCCCTAAATATATAGGTTTTGTGTATTGTTGCCTTTCTTCCAGAAGCTAATCAAGAACTAATCATGGTTCAAGGGGGGATTAGTTTGTTATCTATAACAGTAGCTGATGCTGAGGATCCTCAAACTCTACGCATGGTTGCTGGAGCTATTGCAAATCTGTGTGGAAATGGTATACTGCTTGTTCTGCCGTGTCATGATATTGTTTCTTTTGTGGTCACATGTTTTTGGTCATTCATGTAAATTAACTTTGCAAGGTCACTTAAGTATATAATAAAAAAGATTATGAAACCTTCATCAAGACAGGATTCTGAGAATGAAAATATAGAACTCATTTCAGTAAAGGAGTATATCTAACTTCATGTTGTTATCTATTCTTGATGAATAGTTGATCTAATAATTCACCATTGAGCTTGTAGTTTAGCAAAGAGGCTGGAATCTTGCTTTTGTCAATATAAGTTCAATTGAAATCAGAGCATGCCAAAAGAAAGTTAATTTGATAATTTATGGAGGCCGAATACATATTCTTTATCTTTGCTTCAGCAAATATGCAGTGCTAAAAAGATGCCATTGAGAGATACATTTGCTGCAGCTTTTAATTTGCCTCCTCTTTGTGTTTAAAGACTCAAATGAAAATTGTATGCTTTCAGTGTCTTGTACTGGTTGTCGTATCAACTTATTGTGCCTTTATTGCTATCCTATATTCCTTTTGTCACACAGATAAGCTACAATAGAAGCTGAGGTCTGAAGGTGGGATAAGGGCTTTGCTAGGAATGGAGAGATGTGGACATCCTGATGTTCTTTCCCAAGTCGCTCGTGGGATTGCAAACTTTGCAAAATGCGAGTCCCGATCATCTACTCAAGGTTAGCTCTCACTCTCATATGATCTTGACTATGAAATTTAGTATCCAAGGTCTGGAAACAGGCTATATCTGGACCATAACAGCATTGATATTACATTTAATCTGTGTTAGTTTGTCAAATCACAAAAAGGAAACTTATCATTTGTGCCAGGGAAAGTTTATATATTCATTAGTGACTTCGGAAAATATTTTCTGGTATGATTGATTTTAGGTTGAAGGTTCTGATTGGCGCTCCAACTTAATAGATTTCAGAAGATTTGTACATTTTCTGCCCTGTTAAATTCCTACAGATTTGTGTGCCTTTAATATTAATATTATCATATTTGCAGGATCACTGTGAGGAATTTGCTGCCTTTGGAGATACTTGGTCTGCAGATTACAGTATGAATGAAGAGTATGGAACTTGAATTTAAAGTTTTCCTTTTTTGTTGTTCTAGATGCCTTCCTGCTTTTCCGTCACCTTTTCACTCCCCCCACCGTTCATATTCCATTTAGGATATTATCTCAATGTTCTCAACATTTACTCATTTTATACTCTTGCTGCAGTATTTTTTCATCTCATTTGGTGGATGTTATGGGGCAAGGTACATTGCGTAGTGTAAGCACTCTACAAGCAAGCATGGAGAAGTTTCAAGGCAGTATGTTCTCTCATCATGAATGTCTGGACCTTGAAATGTTTCTTGAGGTTGAGGAGCCTACAAACACTAGAAAATCATTGGTTGAAGATCATCTAACTGATGGGGAGGGTTCAAAGGTTCCAGATAAGATAGGTTTGGATGAAACACATGCAGGAACGAGTGTGCTGACGAGGATGATCTATACAGATGAACTGAAACCAGAGCAAGTTCTCGGCCTTTTCACTTGTGTAATATCCAACACAGCACGGCAATGTACATGCCATATCAGTTTGCTTTTTATTTGCCAAGGAATTGAAGTTTTATGTTTCGTGCACCCTGCGGATTATGTGAGAATTTGATGATAATATCAGCCCAGTATGGGTTGGATTCTCCATTGTATTATGAATTTTAATTTATCATTTTTTTTATTTCAACTATATTTATGTTATTTTCAATATTAATAATATTTCAATATTTGCTAGTGCTTTTAAAAGATTTAGTTGTAATTAATTAAAATTAAAATGTATTAAAAATATAAATATTTAAATAATATTCCGTCCGTTGCAATTGCAACGGCCTCCCGTTGCAACGGCAACAGACCAGCCGTTGCAATTGCAACGGCCTCCCGTTGCAACGGCAACGGACCAGCCGTTGCAATTGCAACGGCCTCCCGTTGCAACGGCAACGGACCAGCCGTTGCATTTGCAACGGCCGTCCCGTTGCAACGGCAACTGCCCCGCCGTTGCAACGGCAACGGCCCAGCCGTTGCAAAATGTGTATTTGCAACGGGAGAATTTGCAACGGATTAGCCGTTGCAAATTAAATTTGAATCGACTTTTTTGCAACGGATTGTGTCCGTTGCAAATGCCGTTGCAAATTAATATTTGCAACGGATTTCTTTGTAATTTGCAACGGATCAATCCGTTGCAAAACGCCCCCTTTTTTTGTAGTGAGCCTTCCCATGCTAACAATCTCAACAATGAATTCCCTAGTTCCTTGCCTGGAATCATGCGATACTTTCTTGACCGCAACTTGCATATTGGAAGAAGGCAACACTCCTCTGTAAACCATTCCAAACCCCCCTCTTCCCAGCAACTCCCTGTAAGCGAAACCCTTAGTTGCTTTGTATAAATCCTTGTAGGAGAACCTTGGAGGACCATATTCCTGTTCCCAATCTTCGCGCAGTTCTTCATATGTCTTCCTTCTTATTATGTAAGCAGCACCGGAGATTGCTAGAAGCAAAATGATTGCTGCTATTGCTGGGACCGCAATTCTTAAATATGGTTTCCTTCTTGATTTTCTCTGAGGAGGAAGTGAAGGCAACTTTGACACGTCAAGACTTTGAGCTTGTCCGCTTCTGTTGAAGCTCCACCCCAGAATATAGTGGCTGCTTGCCACCGCTCCGGTAGATGAAGAAAAACCAACGTACATAGAATCCAGCATAACAGAAGAAAGATCGAGAGATGTTGACAAGAGAGGCAAGGTTGGTTTTGTTCTTGTGATAGGAGCAACTGTAACGTTGAGTAGCCTCTCTACTTCATCATAATCTATCCACAAGTTCATCATATTACCACTTATTAGAGTCAAGCTCGTATTCTCCTTTTCCTCATCTGAAAAGTAGCTCACTGGAGCAGAATCAATGGATATCACGCTGTTTACATCAATTCCGACGTGGTTGTCATTGATGTCTTTGAGATCTGGGCTTGGAACCGCATCCAGCTCAACTGCCAATAGATGGTTTGAAGACAGGCCATTGGTTTTAGAATTGAGGATCCCAAAGTACTCAGTTGCCAAAGCCCCTGTGAAGTTCACAGATGGAGAGACTGTGAAGGCGATGCCTTGGCCACCAAGTGTAGGGAGCTCAGGAACCATGGCGAACACAAATTGGGTAGAGAATGAGAAAGGCCGAGAATTGTTGAATAAAGATGTGCTGAACTGAAAAGGGAACGGGAAGAAAGCTCGGCCAATTTGCCTTTTTGAAGTGTTTGTCAGCTCTAAGAGACCATTTGGATGGATTTTTGCAATCTCGTTGAGGAGCAGGTTGGTTCCAGTGAAGCCATGATAGATGAACTGGTTTTCCTCTTTAGCCAAGGCCAAGAGCTTCAAGGAAACAAACAGGCCGAGTACAAAGAGCCGTATTTTGATCGATGCAATCATCATAAGAACTTGCAGAAGATTGTTTTTGCTTCTTCAGTTATATATAGGTAAAAGAAAACAATAGCGCCACTCCAAGGACTCTTATTCCATCAAAACATTTTTTTTAGTGATTTTAGATTATTTTCTATACAAATATTAAAAATAATTTTTTTAAAAAATAAAAAAATATCATTTTAATATATTTTTAAACAAAAAAACACTTTAAAAACAAAATAAAACTATCACAGCCCCGAAGTATTGGTTTGGCCACCAGAAAAGTCAGCAGGTAAGAGTCATGCACAGGCTCGTAAACTAGTTGGGATGATAAGAATATTGGGTAAAAGAGTCACAAAAAATAAAGGTAAGAGAATACAAAATTTGCACTTCGAGTTTTCCTTAATTGTCGCTGCAGCTTCGAATCCTTTGTCTCTTCCTATTGGTAAAAGGTAGTCAAAATCGCGAGCCAACTCGCAAAATCCTATGATTTTGCGAGTTGGCTTCGAAAACCTGGTTGGACCGGAAAGAAAAATCGAAACCGGTCAAACTCGTAGAAAAATCGTTCAAAATCGTAGAAAAATCGTAAAAAATCGTAGAAAAATCGTAGAATAATAATAATAATAAAAAATAATAATATTTAATTATATTTAAATTCATTTTTTAAATTTAAATATAATTAAAAATAATAATTTTTGTACGGACATTTTACGATCTTTCTACGATTTTACGATCCGATCTTACGATCCGATTTTTCGGAGCCCTTTCCAATCCGTGTCAAAATCTCGATTTTGACTGCCATGATTGTTACGCCATGATTGTTACGACTTTCCATAGTGGCTGGTCGGAAAAAAATCTGATAATTTTCAGTAATTTATTATGGATTTTATCAAATCAATCATGCCTAGTAGATCCATTTGTACACCAGGGGCCCATTGCTAAGCTCCAACTGAGGCTTGTTGTCCTCGAACAAATATTTTGATATGAAAAATCTGTAATTTTAGATGCAACAGTTGTATCCAAACTACTTTAAACCAGTCAAAGTTCATAAGATCCTCGTCATAATATATTGTTTGAGTTAATTTCGCTATTTATTTTTTCAAATTAATCGTTAGTTAATATATGATTTTATGGATATGGAATTTGGAAGTAAATATATCGGTGAGATTAATTTTTTTAATTTTCATAATTAATTTTTAATATTTATAACTGTTGAGATCAAACTGAATAACAATTATTCCGTTTAAATCAAAATATAATTATTGCATGAACAATCATATAGTTTTATTAACAACCATAATATTTCATTATACTGTTTTAAATTTATATAAACTTATTACTGCATAAAAAAATAACATATATATAAAAAGGCAAATATATATTTTTTTCTGTTTTTTCCCAGCAGTTTTGATGATTTAGTTGTATCCTAGAAGTAGTTTAGATGATTTAGTTATATCCTAAAAGTGTTCTCTGTATGGAATAATTAAACACCTTAAAAACAATGTTTTCACATCTTTAAGTCAACTTTTTTTTTTTTCATTTGTTTTCATTTGAAAGCTTCACGTGACAACTATTATTTGGTGAAATCTAATGTAATTGTAAGGCAATAAAATATTTAGTATGGTTTGATATATAGAATGATTTGAAAAACTTGTTGCTTGAAGCTTAAGACCACACTTTTGTTTAATTTTAGTTTAAATACAAAATATTGATTCAATAAAACTTAATTGATTAATGACTAGCTAAAATTGAATAAAATTTGACTACATTAACAACAAATTTCTTAATAAATTGATCAAATTAACTTAAAAAATCTATATTAACTTGACAAGTCAATGTATCTTGATATTATGATAATATCTTTGATATTATGATAACATGATATCTTTTAAAAATATTTTTTTAAGAAAAATATATTAATACAATTTATATATAATAATAATGTTGAGTCTTAGATTTCCAGAAATAAGAATTGTTTTATTCAATGTTAAGAGGACTATAAATAGTCATACAATCATTAAAAGAAAATAATGGCAATGTTAATTAGCCGGGAATCACACAAAGGAAATGAATCATTCCCTGAGCTCTAGGGATCATCAATCTCTGATTTCTGGGGATTCTTATTAGCAGATAACAGAAATGCTAAGTCCACAGAAATATTAAGGTAACTTCTAATTTGACGTAACATTCCCTCCCTTAAACTGACAACATCATCTTCAGTTTATTCCTGGACTTTCACGAACACCAAGTGCCTTTCGCAGCTCTTCAAACACAGATCGTGTTAATGGTTTGGTCATGATATCTGCGAGTTGTTCTTGAGAACGACAATACTGCAGTGTTATAACTTCGTCTCGAGTTAGATCACGAAGGGAAACGAACATCAATGTGTTTACTTCGATCATGCATGACTGGGTTTTTGGAGAGTTTAATTGTGGAACTATTGTCACAAAATATTATTGTGTTACCAGTAGAGACATGATCCAGTTCTTCCATCATTCTCTTCAACCACACAGCCTGGCAAGCACAGGAGGCTGCGACAATAAACTCAGCTTCAGTGGTAGAAAGTGTGACAACGACAGGCTGCTTCTTTGAGGACCCAAGATATAGCTCCAGCACTTAGCAAAAATACAAACCCCGAAGTGCTTTTCATATCCTCCACATCTCCCTCATAGTCACTGTCGGTGTAAGCAAGAAGTTCTTTATCACTATCTGCTTTGTATAGTATCCCATAAGACAATGTCCCCTTGATGTACCGAAACTCTCTTGATAGCTTGATGATGGAGTTCTGTGGGATGTGCCAAATATCTGCTTATAAGATTAACAACAAACATAATATCTGGTCTGGTAGACTATAAGTACATTAAGTTGCCTATCATTTGCATGTACAATGTACCTCTTATTGATATGCTAGCAGATCCTGTGGTAAACTTGAACTTAGGAATAATAGGGTTGTGCACAGCATTACACTAAGCCATACCATATCGTTCCAGTATCTCCTGTGCATATTTCTTTTGGCAAATGAAGATACCATCAGCTTGTTGTAAAACTTCTAAGCCAAGAAAATATCGTATTTTTCCGAGATCCGTCATGTCAAATTCTTCCATCATGGAATGTTTAAATGATCTAAACATTGCTTCATCGTTTCCGGTAAAGATGAGATCGTCTACATAGAGACACACAATCAATAAGTTACCCCGTGAGGATTTCTTTATAAACATGTGTTCATAGGGGCATTTTTCAAAACCTTCCTTCAGAAAGTATGCTTCAATATGACTGTACCACATCTTTGGTGCCTGTTTTAAGCCATACAGTGCTCTTCGCAAATGATAGACTTTGTTTTCTGCCCCTTTTACTATGTAGCCTGGAGGTTGCTCAACATATACCTCCTCATTTAGCTCACCATGAAGAAATGCCGACTTGACATCTAACTGAAATAGAGACCATCCCTTTTGAGCTGCTAAGGCCAGTACTAGTCGTATAGTATCCATGTGAGCTACAGGAGCAAATACTTTAGTGTAATCCACCCCATGTTGTTGCGTGTATCCTTTTGCGACAAGGCGAGCTTTATACTTGTCAATTTCTCCATGTTCATTCAACTTCGTCTTATATATCCACTTCACCCCAACTATTGTTGCTCCCCGTGGAAGTTCAGTGAGATCCCACGTGTTATTTCTTTTGATTGCTGCAATTTCAGTTTTCATAACACATCTCCATTTAACACTTTGAGTTGCTTCTTCATATGTTATTGGGTCTGCATCAACAAGTATGACAAATTCATCTTGATTATTCACCATATTGACACCTTCCCATCTGTCATAATCACGTAACCAGGCTGGGGGTTGTCGATTTCATCTCTCAACAATATGATTTTCTATCAGCTCAGTACCAGTCCCACCCTCATTGGTTTCCCCTGCTTCTCCATCAGCATTCCTCTTTTCTACAGAAATATTTCCACCATTCTCAGCATCAGTATCAGCACTGGGTGCTGTTTCTGCAGAATTATTTCCACTATTCTCACCATTAGCATCATTAGCATCAACACTAGGTGTTGTTTCTGTATAATTATTTCCACAATTCTCAACATCAGTATCATCAACATCAACACTGGGTGCTGTTTTGATGCTGTCTTCATCTATTTCCCCCCACTCCAGAGGAGCCTGTATTGCTGCAGCATGGTCTGCATTCCAAGGCCAACTATCTTCTTCTTTAAACATAACATCACGACTGATAATTATGCGTTGAGAGAGGGGATCATATAGTCTATAGGCCTTGGATTCTTCGCTAATTTCCAGCAGCACACATTTCAGGCCTATACTGTCAAGTTTGGTGCGTTTGTTGTTTCGGATATGAGCATAAGAGACACATCTAAATACTCGAAAGTGACCAACAGCTGGTTTAGTCTCACTCCAAGTCTCCTTTGGTGTTTTGTTCCTTACTACCAGTGTGGGGCTTCTATTGAGGATATGCACTGCCCAGTTGACAGCCTCGGGCCAAAAAGTTCTGAGGACCTATCTACTGGTGAGCAAGCTTTTAACCATGTTCATGATCGTGCGATTTTTCCTTTCAGCCACACCATTTTGCTGAGGAGTGTAGGCTGTTGTGAGTTGTTGATGGATTCCATGGATTGCACAGAATTCATTGAATTCCTTTGATGTGAATTCTCCCCCTCTATCAGTGTGTAAACTCTTGATGCTAGTGTCAATTTTCTTTTCAACTTTTGTTTTAAATAGTTGAAATTGTTTAAAGGCACCTGATTTGTATGTCAAGAAGCGAACCCATAGTTTCCTGCTAAAATCATCAATAAAGGTTAGGAGGTACCTTTGATGACTGTTGGAGATGGGTGAAATTGGTCTGCAAATGTCAGCATGTAGGAGTTGAAGAGGTTGAGAAGCTCGCCACATACTCTCTTGTGGAAACGCATTTCTGTGTTGTTTGCTCAGCACACAATCTTCACATAATGGATTGGTCCATTTTAGGTGTGGTAATCCATGAACCATTTGTTCTGTTGCAGAGTTTTCAGTCCACTAAAACTCAGATGGTCATACCTGCAATGCCACAGGTTGTCCATGCTTTGTGATGGAGTTAGTAAACAATGTTGATCATGAAATTGAACCTTTGCAATAAGGATAAACATCCTGTTAAGACTCATGGTGATTTCAATGATAAGGCGTCTCTCAGGATGATATACCTTGCACTTATTATTCTGTAATAAGATGGTCAGCCCCCTCTCCTGCAATTGACCGATGCTTAATAGATTATTCTTTAGATCAGGAATGTAAAATACCTCTGAGAACACTTGTGGTATATTGTTAACTTGAAGATGAATCCTGCCTTTTCCCATTACAGCAATACTGGAATTATCCCCAAGCTTGACTGTCTTGCGAAAGCTTTCATCCAGTTCAAGAAAGAAATCTTTGAGCCCAGACATGTGATTACTGCATCCTGAATCTAAGAACCATGTCGTTTCATCTTGTGCCTTCTCAATGTGATCCATTAGAAGTAGCTCTTCGGCTGTGTAATCTTCCACGTTAATGGCAGCAGGTGTCTCCTTGTCTAGCTCATTGTCTCTTGAATCCATCTCTCCATTTTTCTTGCACTATCAACATATGTCATGAGCAATAATGGCTAGTTAGTTTCCATATAGTGAGCTTGTCCCTCTCTTTCTCTTCTCTTTTTTGGGCACTCGTACTGGAAGTGACCAAGATCATGACAGTAAAAACATTCAACAAGGGTTTTGTCAAATCCTTGTCACCCACGGCCACGTCCCCTTCCTTGATAGCTGTTGTTGCTCCTATTGTACTTATTGACACTATTGTCGTAGGTGATATTCAATGCCTTCTCTTCCACTACATGGTTGTGAATATGCTGCTCAAGAACCAATAAGCTGCTTTGTAATTCATCAATGGACATGATGTCCAGATCTTTGGATTCCTCAATAGAGCAAACCACATAATCGAACTTTGAAATCATAGATCGCAAGATCTTTTCTATAACAGTAACATCACTCATTTTTTCACCAAGAAATCTCAACTTATTGGTGATAGTAAGAGTACGAGCGAAGTAATCAGAGATGGTCTCACCATCTTTCATGTGAAGGATCTCAAAATCCTTACGAAGTGCCTACAATTGGGAACGTTTGACCCTTGCATTCCCTTGAAACTTCTTTTTCATAGAATCCCAAATTCCCTTGGAAGTTTCCTTGTCTAAGATAGTCTCAAGGATTGATCGATCAATGGCGTGAAAGAGGTAGTTCTTTGCTCGTAAGTCTTTCAATTTTTTATCTGCCATGGCCTTTTGTTGTTCATCCGAGAGAATAGCATCTCCTTCTTCAACAGATACTCCAGCTTCAACTACGTGCTAGTATTCCTTGGAACAAAGGAAATTCTCCATCAGCATGCTCCAATGGTCATAGTGCCCCACAAATTGTGGGATTGCTAGTTGCACAAAACTGCCCTCACTTGTCATCTTTAGCTGCGGTTATAGAAATGAGAAAATAGTTTTGGCTCTGATACCAAATGTTAAGTCTTAGATTTCCATAAATAAGAATTGTTTTATTCATTGTTAAAAGGACTATAAATAGTCATACAATCATTAAAAAAAAATAACGGCAAAGCTAATTAGCCGTGAATCATACAAAGGAAATGAATCATTCCCTGAGCTCTAGGGATCATCAATCCCTGATTTCTAGGGATTCTTATTAGCAGATAACAAAAATGCTAAGTCAACAAAAATATTAAGGTAACTCCTAATTTTACATAACAAATAAAACATCAAAATCATTAAAAAAATACTAAAAAACACCAATTATATTTTTTAAAATAAAACAAATTCAAAATAATAAAATAAAAATTGCGGCACTCTTGATAACTCGCTTTAATGACTCAAGCTTCTTTTTTTTCTTGGATCAAACTTGAAGTCACACAATGACAACCACTCAGTACAGGCTACACATAATATCTTGGCAATATATAAGCTAGCCCGATGGAGTGCAGTAGTCAGCAAGAAAGATGCAGAAATGGATTGATGCCACTAAAGCAAAGCGGTTACTGGAAAACAAGGAAGCCCTTCACAGTCTTTGTTGCAGCATGTGTAATGAGATTGATCATCATGGTGATATGCCTGACGTTACTCTTTTTTATGCGAGAATATCCGGAAAGCATATTTTGTAGACTCGGGTGACCGAGTAAAATCTTTGTTGTTTCAAAATCTTGCAAGAAATGTATATTTTGAGTCGAACTCAAAACATGATATATTTTAACTCGAACTCAAAACCTAGTATGTAAATGGCAAACCATCTGTGATCACACTGAACAAAATAATTGAGGCCAATCTGGCGCCAGACGTTACTTTAAAGATACTGGAAAGTGGAAAGCATAAATCCACCCAGGATGATTCCTTCACCAAAACCCCATGACAGTCTAATATTATTTTTTTTAAGAAAAAGAAGAAATTCTATAGAATTAAGCACTTTCCTGACCTCTCACCTACCCTTATTTGGCCCTATAAATACCCTATATTATCCCCAAGCTCTTTCATATCAACTCCTTCCTGGGAAAATCTAGTATACAAGTCCCACACAGGTGACAAAAAATGAAGCCAGGTTTTGCAGCTATTTTTCTTGTGTGCCTTGTTTTGATCAGTTCCTCTTTGTTTGAGGTCACAATGGCTGGCTCGGGTATAATTGTACTTTTGCATCCTTGTTTTGTTTCTAATACATATTTAGTAAAACTAACTGTTAATTTATAGTGTGTGGTTTTACAAAATAGGATTCTGTGACTCAAAGTGCCAAGTGAGGTGCTCCAAAGCAGGAAATAAAGACCGGTGCTTGAAGTACTGTGGAATTTGCTGCGAAAAGTGCAAGTGCGTTCCATCTGGGACTTATGGGAACAAGCACGAGTGCCCTTGCTATAGGGACATGAAGAACTCCAAGGGCAAACCCAAGTGCCCTTGAACTTATATAATGATGCCGAGTCTTACCGATGTATGTCTGCATGCTGAGTTGGGTCGTAAAACTACTAGTAATTAGGTCATGATAACTGAAATATTAATCAGCTGGGGAAATAATGTGGATGATTTCCGGTGATTGCCACCGGAATACTCTACATCTTGTATACCGTTCCGGTTAAATTAGCAGTAATGTTGATAACAATGAACTATAGTTATAAAACTCGCCAGCAGCTCCCTTTTCTTCCGAACAATGCTTGTTTGCGATCCTTCTCCTGATCTAATAGTGTGAATAGACGTAAGACCAGTCCATCTTTTTGGTTATGATTCTAATAAATATAGTTATTAAGGCTTTGTTTGTTATGTTTCAAAAATGTTTTTATTTTTAAATTTTAAATTAAACTTTTATTTTTAATGCATTAAAATTTGTTATTTTTTTGTTTTTTTATTTTAAAATATTTGTTTTTGTTTTTTTAGATATTTTCATGTATTGATATCAAAAATAATTTTTAAAAACAAAAATATCATTTTAATACATTTCTAAACAATATTTTTTATTGTTTTAGCAGTAATGATATTTTTAGATGTAAAGGCTTCGATATTGACGCAGAACGGAAGATAATTAAATGATTTACCAACGTAAATCACTGGAACAAAGAACTCTAGTGTGAAGAAAAACTCAAAATATATTATTCTCCAGTGTCCTCTGTTCTCAGCCATTAAATAGGCGTGAGCAGATTTCAAAGATTACAACGTTATTGCAGTGATTCTGCAATATATTCTAAAACGGGAAATAAAACAAAAGTAATTGCAGACAATTAATTGGAGAATACATAACGGAAATAAAGTAATTGGAAATTGCATAACGGAAACAAAAGTAACTGCAGAAATAAAATGTAATGCATATCAGCTGGGATTTGAAACTTGCATGCCGAGAATCCAGCTATTAATTCTTGATCAACCTGCTGCTAGTTGAATTGTGGTTTTTGGACCGTTCCTTCTTCTTCATTTTCTTGTCTAATGCTTCTTCGAATTCTGCCGCAAGCTGTTCTGCATCAGATATTGTTGTTGTTATAATAGGGTGAGTTGATGGTTTCATTATATCAAACCTTACATGTATAGATATTATATTTTATTTTTGAACTAGCAAAACATATTAATTGTTTCGATCATAAAAATTGTTAACTGTGCCTGCAACATATTAATTGCATGTACTCTGTCTATCTATGATTCTAAATTTATAAACAATTCTAATGTTTAAGGCTAGTCAAATTTTAAGAAACGTTGGCTTTCTGATGTTCAAAATTTAACTCTAGATTTTTGTCTGCTTTGGATTATCCAAATTTAATAAACAAATTCATCACCATAATTACTTTAACATGGAATATTAATATCTTTAGAATAATAAATTTCAGATGAATAAAAATTTAATCTGCAAACACCCTTCATTAACATGCTTTTAAGGTGATGTAGGGATTGTTAAAACATATCCTACAGTTTGATCCTGCTGGAGTAGACTTTATACGAGCTCGTAGCTTGATTATCTAGCTGATCATGCATTGCATCTTTACCAGTCAATTACCTTCGAAACATGTTATCCTAAAGTCTTACCGATGCAAAAACAGAGTAAGAGAAACATAGTACAAGTTAATAACAACTCATAAGATACAAGTGGTCGGAAAGAAATTGTACAGACGCTACAATATTCAAAATTCCGTGGCATCTTCCTCAATATTTCACAATGAACAAGTCTTAATGTACATAGTTACGTCCATGAAGCGTTGCTGGTTCAACGACCACCGAGGATTGATTCAGAGTCCGACAAGGAATAGGAAGAAATATCATCGGGTGATGTAGGGATTGTTAAAACATGATCCCTAGATGCTTCATTGCTAGCTGGAACTAAACCAGTTCCTGCATCGTGCAGTGGTAGATCAGGCAAAGTAGCATTTCCATCCAAATATTGCATCCCTTGCCTCATGCTAGGTCTAGCTGCTGGAGTTCCATGTGTGCAAAGCAGGCCTAGCTTCAAAATCAACTCCATTTCTTCCTCCACATAGTTACCTTCCAATCTGGGATCAGCTGTACCGAGAATGGCTCCTCTTTTCCAGCATTCAAACACCCATTCAACCAGAACAACCTCCTCAGGCTGTCTTTCTGACTCGACAGGCTTCCTTCCACAAGCTACTTCGAGCATAAATGTCCCAAAAGAAAAAACATCGCTGCAGGTAGTTGACTTTCCTGTTCTAGTAATCTCTGGTGCAAGATATCCAATTGTTCC
The DNA here is from genome assembly GCA_009078335.1 of Salix brachista. NCBI lineage: Eukaryota > Viridiplantae > Streptophyta > Magnoliopsida > Malpighiales > Salicaceae > Salix > Salix brachista. Next base: position 3,448,200 of record CM018580.1, on the reverse strand, counting down.
TACGACATTGGTTGTATGGGGAGTTGATCCATGGTCATGAAACTTAGCAAGCCCGAAATCTCCTAGCCGTCCGTTAAGATCGGCGTCTAATAGAACGTTGCTAGCTTTTACATCTCTATGCAGGACAACTTGTTCCCACTCTTCATGGAGGTAGAGAAGAGCAGATCCTACTCCCCTGATGATTTGATATCGCTGCGCCCAGTTGAGGTTTGTTTTTTCGTTACAAAATAGGAACCTGTCGAGGCTTCCGTTAGGCATATAATCATAGACCAAGAGAAGCTCTCCTTTCCGCCGACAGTAGCCTAAGAGCTGTACTAAGTTCCTATGCCTTAGCCTCCCCATGGTGGCAATTTCAGCTACAAATTCCTTCATTCCCTGGTTCGAATCATGAGAGATCTTCTTGACTGCAATTTCCAACTTGGAAGAACGTAATTCTCCTCTGTAAACCCTTCCAAAACCTCCATATCCAAGGAGTCCTTTGTCTTTGAAACCTTTAGTTGCTTTGTAGAGATCCTTGTAACGAAACCTTTGAGGACCATATTGCTGCTCCCAATCCTCGTGTACCTCTTCATATCTCTTCCTCATAAGGTACGTGGTTGCGAAACATGCTATGAGTAAAAAAGATACTGTTACAAATGGGATCATAATTCGTAAATCTGGTTTGTTAGCTGAGCTTTTTTCATGAGGAAGTGAAGGAAGCTTTGAAATTTCTAGGCTCTGTGCCTGCCCACTTTTGTTGAAGCTCCATCCAAGAATATAGTGATGACTGGATACAGAACCAGTGGATGAAGAGAAACCAACGTACATAGACTCCAAAACAACTAGAGAAAGATTAATAGGTGTTGACAAGAGAGGCTTTTGAGGTTTCATGACACTTGCAGGAGCTAGTGTTACGTTGAGTAGCTTCTCCATCTCATCGTAGTCTATCCACACTTGCATTGGATCCCCACTTGTGAGCTGCAGGGTTTCATTTCCCCGTTCATGTTCTGAAAAGTATGATGCTGGTGCAGATTGAATGGATGTCAAATTGTTGACATCTATCCCAACATGATTGTCTCCGATATCTCTAAATTCAGGGCTTCTCACAGCATCAAGTTCAATGGCAAGCAGGTGATTTGAAGATAAACCGACTGTGGTGGAATTAAAGAGTCCAAGATATTGAGTGGCAGTGGCACCCTTGAACTCTGTAGATGGAGAAATAGTGAACGCAATGCCATGTCCACCACGCGTAGGCGTCTCGGGAACCATGGCAAACACAAAGTTTGTAGAAAATGAAAGGGACCTAGAGTTATTGGAGAAAGATGATTCGAAATGGAAGGGGAATGGGAAGAAAGCATGGCCAATCTGCTGCTTTGAAGTGTTTGTCAGTTCCAACAAGCCATTGGGGTGAACACTTGCCATCCCGTTGAGGCTCAGGTTGGCTCCCGTGAAGCCATGGTAGATGAATTGGTGTATCTCTTGAGCCAAAGCCAAGTGTTTTAAGGATATGAAAAGAGCTAGCAGAAAATGGAGTGATCGAAGTAAGGCTTCCATTGAGAAAAATTAGAGACAGAAGGAGATGTTTGCTTATTCATCCTTTTAAAAACTTCTGCGGCGTGAACCAGTAGCCTTCGCTGCATTTACATTCGAATCCTTCAGATGCAACGTCAACAACTTGGACTTGAGGAAAGCAATGACAATATAAAACATCGTGTGGGTGAAGTTAGAAACAGCTTGCGACTGCTAATTGGCTCTATAGGTCCCACATAAAGACAATTCTAGAGCAGAAAAAAATATATATACATGTTCGTTTTTTAACACGAGTAGAACAACATATATTTTGTCTTGGAAAATAAGATGTGGTATGAAATAGATTTTGGCAGCCTGATGCCAAAAATGTAAGCTGATGTTCCTCCCATTCTGTTCAAGTTTCTACAAATGCAGGCATCAGATGCTTTGAATTCTCATGGCAAATAGTAGTAGAAAAATTTAGGGGATTTCTTTTCAATAAAAATCTTTGACTTGTCCACATAAAATACATAAACAAATAAAGTAGCAATGACCAGATAATGTTGACACTTGCTCCTCCCTTCCAAGTTTCAATAATAAATTCAAGTACATGCTTGAAATACTGTTTAGTCTGATGTCACCCCTGATTCCTAAGGATACTACAACCAGTAACCTGTCGGGTTTGGTGAGTTCTTTTACGAGAAATGGTGTTCGAAGCATCGTCAACAGCTTTACATCGAGCAAAAATAGGTTGGCCATTACAAAACCACGGGAACATTCATGATAACTGATCCCAGCCCTGGTGGTCTTTATCTACACAACTGTAATAGAAGTTGAAACTACTATCTAGGAAGGACACGTGACAGCGATCAAAAGCAACGTGGTTTTGGTATTTTTCCCAGGGATCAGCACGCAGTTCTCAGGTTTTGGTGGTCATTTTAGGTACTTATCGTATCATCAGTTCACCATCAGCTAAGACTGTTAGTTTTTCTGTGTATAATGAAAAGCAAGCGCAGGTCACTAATCTTCCTGCCAGATTGATCGAATCTTAGCCCTCACTTATGGAATTTTACCAAATGTTTGTTCCCATGAAATTTTATCAAATCCTCAATCAAATTTTATCAAATATTTTTCCTCCATCAAATAGTCAGAGATCACAAAAACCTTCAGGTATGGATTTAGTTCATGATAGAATTGCAAGTAATTTGATGGAAAAATAAAAACAAGTATCTAATTTACTTGAATTATTAATTATATTATTGTTATTATGATTATTAAATCTATAATATTTACAATATATATATATATATAATGTGTGTCCTTTAAAGTAATTTTACAAATTGACAGCAATATAAAAAAAACATGGTAACCAAACATACAAAACTGTATTTCATTAAACTCAAACTCAACCACAATTTTAACCAAATACTTCAATTTTAATTATAAATCACAACTAAAAATACTTTGTATAAAACTATATTTTTTAAACCTCAATCACATCAAACCTATAGTTTTTCTGCGTATAATGAAAAACAAGCGCATGTCACTAATCTTCCTGCCAGAAAGATCGAATCTTAGCCCCACCACCATGATGTCCTTTTTTGAATATCTGCTATCACGTAATTATCAGCATTAATGAGCTCATAATCTTGATTTAACAGCATTTTGTTACTGTGTTCTCTCTCCCTGTGTATAATATTCGCAGTCAAAAAAAAAAAGGCAAAACGCACCTTCCGATCGACAGAGATCAGTTAATTGATGCTCATAAAACATTAGTAAAAGAAAATAGGTATTCCTCGTGATTCCCAGAATTCCATTCCATCCACTTTGCCACTGATATTAAGCTCACCTGCTGCTCAAAAGTGAGCCATTATAGACAAATCCCATCAGGTGATAAAACATCGCTGATTATACTACCACTCTGATGATTGAATTAGTTTCAGATGAGGAATAGGAAGAAATGTTACATTCAATGCAGGGATCCACAAAATACAATCTCTAATTACTTATCGCTAATTCTAATCAATTATTGCCACCATCATTGGCAAACTGCTTATTATCGTATATAGAATTTGGTCCTGTCGAATTCCCCATTCAGTTGGCTTGAAGTATTCTTCCATGGTTTTCTTCCTCAGCAACTGCATCGACAAGATATCCCATGAGCAAAAGGAGTTATTCCTGATGTACTTGTCAACAAATTATACTACAGATTTTAGCCCTAATAGCAGGTCAGGACAACCCTTTAACAGTGGTAAATATGATAAAATCATGTTGCAACCTATAATCCTTTCTGATCATAGCTTCTCTCCACCAATATTTCTAATTAATTGCGCTACTAGAGAATGAGGGAAAAATTAAGTTACCTTCATGAGCATCGAATGAGATGGGAATATTTGAGGATGAGTTCTTAGCTGAATGGTAAACTGTAGGTTGGGAGGACTCCGAGCCCCGAAGAAGAGAGTTTACGGCATCTTTCACCTTATCCACCATACTCACATCACCAGCAGCTTTCCTTGGACTTATTGCTTGAGATATCACTTGAGAAAGTGCTCTGTCATCTTCCCCTGGCTCGAATTTGTGCATTATATACTCCTTCACTGAAACTCCCTTATCCCATTTTTGCTCTCCGGTTATGAAATGGTAACCAGATGCTGCATCTGTTGGGGCTCGGGCTGGATCTGATGCAACTTGGTCTGGTGCTACTTTGGTTGGTGCTGCATCTGGTGCTTCAGGGGTTGAAATAGTAAGGCTTTGAATCTTGGAAATTAAGGCATGGGTGGCATCAGAAACTGTGGCGTATGCCGGTGCCAGCTTCTCGGACATAGTTTCAGTTACTGGCTTGTCTTCAGCTGTACAGGTCACACTACCTGGCAAAACATGCTTCTCTGGTATCACAGGAACTGCTCTTGGATGCTGTCTAGCTGCCTCCTTGTACCCCTCAGGAGCCATCTCTGATTCGTACACTGAGAGATCATGTAGACGAGTTAATTAAATGCACATTAATTTAGGCAAATATTCCAAATAAATTCTTCTCTTAAGATTTTATGTGTTCCTATTATACGAAGAATAAGACTATGATTGAAGTTACTTGGCGCTCCAAGATATTCAGGATCTTCTTCATCTTCATCATCATCCAGGCTAACACCCCATGAAGGAGTGGTGTTACTGTCATCACTATGCTTCTTTTTGATGAGATTGCTTCGCCATTTCTTGGCTCTCTCCTTCACTTTGGCAATAACAGATTTCTTGTGATTGGGGGATTGATCATGCTCCAGGTCATGGTCCTTCCGAAAAGTTGGTGAGGATTGTGGTGACCACCTGGATACTTCTTCAGCTGTTTTTGCAAGCCTTGTAGGTCAGATGTGACAGGAACATGAATTTTCAAGACTTGGTATCAATTAAATTCATTTATTTTTCACGAACAAATTACGTTGTAAGCTAAATTAAAACACATTTGCTATCAATTCTCAATATCTGAAAAAGAAAGAGTTGATGTGTGAACTGAACACAAACAAATCCTATAATATTCTTAAGCTGCCGATAAGCAATTGCTCAACCACTTGTTATTCCCATTTCCTATTACACTCGAGTTCAAGCCTCCTTGGAGAAACAAGAACCGATAACCCTTTCTTCTATCATGGATGATTATATTAGAGTTTATGCAATTACCTCGTAGAAGGTCTTCCACAGTTGGGCTGGTTGGAGTTCTAGGACCGTTGCCATGTCTGTGCCTGACAGCAATTGGAGCCATTGCTCCAGTACGTGATTGAGGGTGCGCCATGAATTCCTTCAGCATTGCGTTTCTCCCCTGTTGCCCATCCTCTGCTCTGCATCTCTTATCACAAAGAGGGAAATTTAAGAGAACGGGGGATGCCCATGCATCTCTCTCCCGGAGTTCTTGCACAGGCAGTGAACAAGAGCCGCATGTCATCTGTGGTAAAAGGTAGGCTTGTGGGCTCCAGTTTTACACGTGGCAATAAGATAATGCAGCTTAATTGATTGCAATTGCTTGTCACAAAAAGTCACCTCCTGAAATAGCAAGTTGACTAAGCCTGCATATACAGAAGGCGACAACCATCCTAACCCTGAATATCGCCATCAATTTAGCTGCTCCTGCTTTGTCTCAATTCTGAAAACTAACTGCATTGTCTCAAACATACAAACTTTGGTTATAAGAAAACCTTGAGAGCATGAGCATCAAATCCCAAAAAATTGCCAAAGCGTGAAGATATACAAAATTTATGAACATGTAAATTCTTCACAGTGACGACTTCTCTCATATCAAATCCACTTCAAATAAGCCCAAAGCATCTATAGGGAAAAGAAAAATCACAACCAAATCTATATTTTTATGTAGGTTCTTCTCAAAACACTCGGGGTCTGGTGGAACTACATTGTGACGTTCCATCATAGTTTTGTCCAGGAAAAAAATGTTATTGTAAATAAACGAAGAAACGAAAATTTAACATCACATTAAAATGTATGACCCTCGTAAAATTTCCTTGTACCAAAAGCTAAAGATTGAGGGGGACAGCCAAACCAAACGAGAGTGAAAGAGCGAAGAAAAGCATAATGAACAAAAAATAATGATGAAATCTCATTACAATCTAATTATTTTAGGGAATAAGTTAGTGATTCAACTATGAGATTGTTCTTTCCTTTGCTCCCTTCTCGAGAATCTCTGGATGTTCCCATATGATATTTTAGCTCCATGATGCATTGAGTATTTGGATCTCACTGGTGTTGAACAAACGATGACTGTCTTCAGTGGCAGAGATGGAGTAAAGTAAATGAGGGGGCAACGTGAGAAAAAATCAAGGACGAAGGTGACAACTAAAATAAGCAAACTTTTGGAGGGGGCAATATTGAAATAAACCTTGGACATATGGGATCAAAATAACTTTTGAAAAAAAAGAGAAGGACGTCGGGGGGGTTGGGGATGGCTCGCACCCTGCCAAAAGGTCAAGTGCCCGCCTTGGCTATTTTAGTAATTCATGGGACACGCCGCATTTCATGGTTCTGCCTCTACTCTTATGGAGCGCAAATCGTAGAGCACAACAGGCTAGTGGCTAGCAGTTTGGTTCACCAGCAGTGCATCATGTTATTTCTTCCTCCCATTTCCATAGCTCATCATGCACACTTACCCATCCGCGCTCTTCTGTGAGGCTGGATCAAAAGAATAGAGACTTGAAATCTGTAGCCTTGACTAATTCTTGCAGACAGTTGATTTGAGAACTGTCAAAAGTAAATTCATCGTTATATCCTGCCTCGTACAATAATCTAAGCCAATTATGATAGCACATTTGCAAAGTCCATTATGCATTCTCAATAATATAGTAAAGAAGATACACAAAGGGATTTAAAATGCAGCTTTATGGAAAATTTCTTACCAGTTTTTCTCACCCAAATATCTGATCACTCCTGTATGCTAAAAGCAAACCTGAGTTCTGTCAGCCACTGCCAGACAATGACTGTTCAAAACCAGCTACTATTCTGCTGCAATGACACTGGGCTGGATATTGCAAAAAAAGAGCCAGACATCTGTTCTCTCAAGTCCAACTATAACCAGGCTTCTTCCTTAGCCCTCTATCACACATCAGTTTCCGTAAATCTGCTGCACTGTCCCAATTACCCTCCATAGTCAATGCACTGGATAGCAGTACATATGTCGCTGGATCATTAGGCCAGAGCTCTAAAAGCTTTTTTGCAGAACGTGCAGCAATCTCTCTATTTCCATGAACCAGACTAGCACTAAGAAGAGCTTTATAGACTGAGGGCGCTGGGTGCTATAGGCATGCTATTAATGAAGGTTTCCGCCTCATTAAGATACCCAGCTCGACCAAAAGTATCTACAAGACTGGCATAATGCTCTACTTTAAGGGGTTCTAGCAAAATATCACTTTTCATCAAGTCAAAATACTCAATTCCCTTATCCACAAAACCAACATGGCTACAAGCACACAGCACAGCAAGGAAGGTAGAACTATTCGGCTTGATTTCAGTTTTTCTCATTTGTTCAAACAATTCCACAGCCTCTCTGCCATATCCATGATGAGCAAATGCTGTTAGAAGTGCATTCCATGAGATCACATCATGTTCCTCCATGAACCAAAAGACCCTCTTCGAATCACCGATGGCTCCACATCTCGCATACATGGAAACAAGCCCGTTTTGAACATTCAAGTGTGAAATATAGCCAGTTCTGTGAATGAGAGCATGCATTGCCTTTCCCTCTTCAAGAAATGAACTATTCCCAATTGCTCCTACCATGCTTGTTAACGCGTAAGAGTCTATATCGATATCAGCCTGTTTCATTTCATGGAAACATCTGAGAGCTTCCTCATGACGCCCTAAGTTAGAGTAACCAGCAATGACTGCATTCCAAGCTATATGGTCACATGTCATAACAACTGAGCACAACTTCTTGAAGTCCTCTAAGCTACTATTACACTTTGAATACACAGTGACCAGTGTAGCTGCTATATACACATTAGACTCTAAACCTAATTGAATTATACAGCAATGAACTTGCAAGCAATAACTTAAGCAATCAGGACCAGAAAATGAACTTAGCAAGCTGTTATAGGTTACACAATTTGGCCTGAGATCCTGACGCGCCATTTCTCTAACCAAAGACATTGCTTCATCAGGTTTTTCAATAAGTGAATACCCAGTAACCATAGAAGTCCAAGTAATTACATTCCTATTCACCATATGATCAAAAACCAGCCTGGAATCATCAACATCGCCACACTTTGAGTACATATCAACCAAGCCCGTTCCCACGACAACATTATAACCCAATCCAGTTTTCAAAATTAGCCCATGAACCTGAGACCCGACTTCTCTGGCTTCTAATTGCGAGCAACCTGCCAGACAACTCGAAACACTATACGCTGTCACATTGATAGCAGCTTTTAACATCTTGATAAACAATTCAATGGCTATTTTCGGACAATTGACAGCCAAATACCCAGAAATCAACGAATTCCACGTAACAGCAGTTCTTTGAGGCATTTGATCAAACAATAATCGTGCACTTGAAATTTCGCCGCATTTTGCATACATGTCAACAACAGCACTAGAAATATACACGTTTGAAATGAAACCAAATTTGAGAATAGTTGAGTGGATTTGAATGCCCAAATGGAAAGAACCAGATTTGGCACAAAAGGACACGATTTTGTTGAGAAAGTGAGGGTTAGATAGAGAGTCATGTCGCGTTAATTCAGCAATGAGATCAGAATCTAGTGGGCTTGGTGCGTTCTGGTTACCGTTGAAGGTGCGGCTGTTACTGTGTTCCTCAGGGTGGTTGTGGGTTGTTAAAGCGCGGGAAAACAGGTGGTTGGCGGATTTGGATACTTTCAGTTTCCGCAAGTGAGAAGCAGAAGAACACAAGCTCATTGCCTTCGTTCGTTCAAATGTCAAATGAAACCCACCTGATTTTCAGGTTCAGGTCAGTCTGTCTGTATCTATCCATCTTCAAGCCCATAATCCTTTTCCGTCTGATTTGCGTCCTGGTCCGTGTTTTTCCTAAACGGTGAGTTTTACGTTTGTTGAGAAATTTTTCTCTTTTCCAAATTCAAGACTATTTTTTAATAACTTTCATATAAATTTAGTAAAACTTTTTTACATGTGATTTTTTAAGTGTATGTCGAATGACATATCTGTACCCTTAAATTGAAAGAATTTTGAGCTTAATTTTAAAATTTTAATTTAAAAAATTATTATTTAGTATTATAGTTACTAAAACATTATTATAATAACTATTTATACAATGAAAAAATATATCATCCTCGGTGAATTCTAGATGAGATAACTACATTGTTGATTTTTTTATTTTTTTAGATAATATTTATATTTGTTAGTGTCATCCAGGTTCAAGATAGATCCCTCTTCGTGAGGTAATCTCTACCTTAATGGATTATAAATCATAATCAATATAAAACTCAAATTTGACATCATGTTTATTTTCTATTTTATATCTTTAATACATGGAAATATATTTTACAATGTAATTTTATATCTCTAAATATTAAAGTCTACAGCCAAATCCTAACACTCTGAATATTAATTAAACAAACTAATTATTATGAGGTTTCTGGTATTTAGACCAAATTTTAATGGGTAATTATTTGTTAGGTATAATATTCATTTTGTATTTTTAAAACATGAATAAAAATACGATTTTATCTTTATATGAATGAGAAATCTTTAGGATTTGATTGTATACACGAAACAAAACATATTCTGTATTTTTGAAATGAAGAATATTTTTGAATTTCTTTTGGAATTTTTAAAAATTCAAAGAAAAATCTTATATTTTCTAATATTCGGTTTGTATCATACAGTGTAAGTCTATAGCCTAATATTTAATGAAGTTCTTAAAAAAACATATTTTTATGTTTTCTCAAATAAGGCAATTCTTTTTTATTTTTTGATAGAAAAAGGTAATTTTAGAGGAAACCCCAAAATGAGTTATGATAGTTGTCTTCTTTTCGACAATGCTTATCATAGAAAATCTTGTAAATGATTTTAGATAATAAGCTTGTAAAGAAGAAAAGATGAGAGATTATGGATTTATTAGATCAAGGAATGTTCAATCCTTTCAAAAGTGTTAAAAATGAGGGCTTGAAAATACACTCGTAAAGAAAAAGAATAGAGCTAGAAAACAAATTGAAAGGGAAAGAAAGGCTAAAAGTGCACTATTTGGTAGGTGGGAACTAGAAAACACACTAAAAAAAAAGATATATGGCTTACAGGTGCATTATCTATAAGATGATGACTCAATGGTGCACTCAACATAAAAAAGATATGACTCAAAGTCGCACTTTAAGAAAAAAAAAGATAAGGTTTAAGGCATATTATCTAGGAGATAAGGGTCAAATGTCCACTTAAAAGAAAAAAAATAGTACTCAAAAGAACACAATCTAAGAGATGAAATCTCAAAGGCATACTTCAAATGGAAAAAATAGGGCTTGTAGATGCATTATCTAAGAGACGAAGGTTTAAAGGTGCATTCAAAAAAAAAGATATGACTTAAAAACACATTATCTAGAACATAAAGGCTCCAATATGCACTCAACAAAAGAGAAGTGATAGGGTTCAAAGGCATGTTCTCTAGAAAATAAGGGCTTAAAGCACACTAAAAAATTGGGTAAGGATTAAAGACATTATCTAGGAAATGAGAGCTTAAAAGTGCATTCAAAAGAAGAAAAAAAAAGATAGGACTTACGGGTGCACTATTTGAGAAACGAGAACTCAAAGATGCATTTAAGGGGAAAAAATAGGGCTTAAATGCTTATTATCTAGAAGATGAAGGCTCAAAGGTGCACTCCACCAAAAGAGAGATAAAGCTTAAAATCATATTATCTAATAGATGATGGCTCAAAGTGAGGGCTTAAAGATGCACTCAACAAAAATAAGATAAGATTTGTAAATGCTCTATCAGAGAAAAGAGGGCTTAAAAGTGCACTCAAGAGAGAAAAGATACGGTATAAAAGCATATTATCTAAGAGATGAAAACTTAGGCACACTATCTAAGATAAGACTTAAAGATAGGACTTAAAAGTATCTTATCTAAGAGATGAAAGTTAAAAAAAAGCACTCAACAAAAAAGAGATGGGGCTCAAAGACACATTATCTAGGAGATGAGGGTTTAAACACACATTTAGGAAAAATGAGATAGGGATTAAAGACATTTTATCTAAGAAATAAAGGCTTAAGGATTCACTAAAAAAAATAGGGCTAAAATACTAGTTATCTAGGAAATGAGGGGTCAAAGGCTCATTAAAAAAATAGGTCTCAAAGGTATGTTATCTGTAAAAAAATAGTGATTTTAAAGTTATTTTCAAAAGATGAGCTGCTCAAAAAGCACTTAAAATGACATGCTTCAAAATAAAAATAGTGTCAATAACCTTATCTAAAAGATTTAGGAATTGAGAGTTCTTAATGATAGGGCTAAATCCTTGGTGTTTTTTTATTTGAGGGTTAATACATGTCTTTCTTAATGACAAGGGTGGATTTCTTGATTGCAAGATTGAAATTTGAGAACTCTTTTTTAAAGTGGACTATTTTCTAAAAACAATTTCTTGCTACTTATTATTATTATCCATTAGCAGCCTTCCTAAGCTCATAATTTTGTTAGGTCCTCTTTACTAGTTTTAATATGCTTGTTTTTCATAATCTCGTTGGATTTTTCATTGGGTCCTTTTTGTTAGTCTTGTTGAACTCTTATTAAAACCTTATTGAATTTCTAATCATTGAAAACTTTATTAAGTCTTTTTTATATATAATCTTATTACTTTTTCTTTATTAAAATCTTATTAGATTTTTAATGTTTAAAAATCTTCTGAATTCAGTCTTTTTAAAAAGAATCTTAATGAAATCTTTATTTATCAAAGTTCTTATTATGTTTTTAATCATTACAAGTAAGACACTCCCACGAAACTTTGATAATAACAATATCAATATCATTAAAAAAAATATATAGGGATAAATTCAACAATACCATAAAAAGTTCCTTAGAAACAAGTAAATCACTGGCGGTTGCGGTTGTTTTTGAAAGTACTTTTTGTTTAGAAATACATCAAAATGATATTTTTTTTATTTTTTAAAAATCATTTTTGACATCAGCACATCAAAATGATATAAAAACACCAAAAAAATTTCATTTAAAATGAAAAAAAAATTCAAAATTTCATGAAACGCCGATTGAAACGCTTAGCCAAACAGGCTCTATAATATATATCTTGCCATTTAATAACTTAAAAGAATTGCAAGTAATACATGCTACCCATGTACAACTTATGTACAATTTATTAAATGTGTTATTTCTTCTTCTTTTTTGAATTCGAGGAAACATAATCCCCGAAAAATGTACTTTGTGTGACTAGATGAACGAATAAAACTCCGACTATCTCAGACTCTTATAAAAAATATACACTCTGACTCGAACTCGACCTGCTTTACAAATCTAAATCCCTTTGTCATCACATCATGCCCTCTAACTATTGTTTAGGATGTGAAGTTTTAACTCGATGTGAATCAGCAAAGACACGTGTGCCTTTATATAATTAGATTGTATTGCTTTGATGAGTTTTATTTTTGCAATTCCAAGTCAACATTCCATAGCAAAATTAAATGAACAGCAGCAAAGACCCCTGGAGGCTGGAGCTATAAGGACACTTAAAATTGCTTTTCTAAACTTTTTACTGCAATTTAAAAAAAAAAATAGAGCTGTGAGCAAGCAAATTCAGAGACCAGGAAATTTTCAGAATATCCACCCTTAAAGTACATAAAACATCTCAATAAATTTCAGCAACTGAGAAATTAGCAGAGCCATCCCCCAGGAATTCAAAAGATCCCAGGATCAAAGGGGTGGGGTTGATCCTGCCCTGTTGTTTCGAAGCCATTGGTATATCAACCATCCTCGTCTGAAAGGTGGTTTCTTCTGTCAAAATAGGAAGTTCAGATCTATAAATCCTTGAACAGCAGTATTTGATGCACATTTTAGGAACCCATGGATTAAATGCCCTACTAGTTCGATAATTTAATTTCTCATACATTAACTTCGTGCCCGAAGCAACCAACATTAGAACAGAGCCTATTCAAATATTTTCATGATTCGACAATACTCTTTAAGTTAATACTCCCACCTCAGGGCAGTGCCATTATTACTAGCTATGACTTTAATGCTTACAACCCATCTTCACGTATGAAAAGTCAAATATATTATTGCCCTCATCAAAGTAAACTATAATTTAAACATGGCACTATAGCAAAAAGGATACAAGAAATGCGAGCTAAACATTCAAAATAAAACTAGAATCTTCCATGAAGAGAATTTCCATCAAAATTTAAAAAGGATTCCAATAAAAGTTCGATTTTTCAGGGTTAATACAAGTATACGTAGTTAAGTTTAATAATCAGCAAACTTTCAAGACAGCTACAAATGAAATAAGAATTAGAAGAAAAAACAGAGGTGTAAAAAAGGTATCATCAATAAACAAGCATGGCAAGCTGATATGCTGACTTTTAATAGTTATGTTCCTTTAAAGATTTGCTATGTTACCCTAAAAGAAAGTTCAACATATCCCATAATACACGATTTAATTAGCATTTATCACTTGAAGAACAAGTTAAGAATGTAAGCTATCACTTATCATTGTGGAAGCGACAGCAAGTAATATGGTGAGATTCCTGCTGCCACCAGGTAACCACAGTTAGAGATATATTCAAAGAAATATTCCAAGTTTTTCTGACCCATGCAGAACCTATATCACCACTGGAAGCATGCCTTGGACATGCCTCCACACATTTCTTCCTGTGAACCCTCTGATGTCTGTGAAGGGAGGAAATCTCAGCAACTTACAAGAGTTACAGCAGGTTGCTCAATCTCCAGAACTACAGACAAAAAATAATTTCAATTATAATACCTCTAAGCCAGTCAGCAAAAGGTCCAATAACAGAGAAAGTATGCAATTAGCAGGGATGGAGATCTTAGAACCTGTAATGGGGACCTTATTGAAACATAGGTAGGCTACAAACCTGCAAGTTCAAAGTAAGTAAAAGTCTAAATCAAAGGACATCAAAATCAGCTCAAAGAGATCGCACTAGTTGGCAAGTTAAGGCTATATGATTCATTCTCAATACAAGAAAAATAAAAGAAAATGCTTAAAGACCACTCCAGCATAAGAACTGCATCACATCATGAAAATAAGTACCCTCTTTTTTTGCTTGAAAAAGCTGCATTTTCTTTTTCTTTTTTGGCACCTGATTGTCTTGTGTCATAGAAAAAGAAAAGCAAAATTCTAGCCACACTCAATCGATCTGCACATAAACCATCACATAACGACATTATGCAAAATAGAATCGAAAGGACAAAAAAGGGGGGGAAGAATTGTAAACCCAAATGTATAAAACTTATCATTCAAAATACATGATAGGCAGACCTAAAAGTTTTGAGACAAAGGTAGGACGACGACGGATGCAACAAAATGCACCTCCCAGTATCTATAGACGGGCCGGCTTCAGTACAAGGGTGCAAATTAACATATATTTCATCTAGTCAGGGTTTTTTTTTTTTTTTTACATCTTCGAAAGAAGCTCTTTCAGATAAGGATCATGACAATGCAAGTATTAAGTAGTCATGAAAAGGCTTGATTTGGTTAAAAGCAATGCTGAAATGCACATGGATCATCGATATACGACTGTCACTCCCCCAGTTATAACAAGTATTATCAGCCAAGGGGTTTGTGGGTTCATCTAAGGAAGTTTTTGTGCAGGCTTGATGGTGGAAGACATTGGAGAGGATGGGTGCACTAACCTCTTTTTTCTCTCTCTCGATAGCATGCCAAAAATATCTCCTCCCGACATCACATATTATCATTAGGTGCAACTTGATGAGGATGATGCGTGTATGAACCATAATGATTCCCATTCCAATCCCTCTGCTGAAACATATGACCATAAGCAATATTTCCATTATACCCGTTTTGATGACCATTAATACTAACCTGGTGATGCTGGTGGTTACCACTGCTACTATTATTATGACCATTGTTATTACCCATTTGCATCCCCATGTGTCCATAAACTGGCATTGGCATCATCCCACCCGCCGTGGCAGTGTGATGATAAGGCATCGGAATTGGCATTCCGAAATTCCCATTTCCGCTCCCGCCGCCACTGCTCTCGGGCAAACTCTGCGGCAAAGGAGTGGACGCAAACAACTGATCAGAAGCAGAAGGTCCATCACTCGACAACCCCTGCATCCTTTTCAAATAAAGCCGGTACTTCTGCAAATGACTAGCTACATTCTCGCGGGTCAAACCTTCAACATTCATCAGCTGCATAATCGTTTTCGGAACCGCGTTTTTAATCCCTAGGTGGCCCACCACATCAACAAACCTCTTATGCAACTGAGGGGTCCACACGAGCCGTGGCCGTTTCAAAGCCCTCGCCGCCTCAGACGACGGGTCTTCCGCCGAATTCTCAGTCCTCGAATCTGCCTCTTCCGAATCAACCCTCCTCAACTTCCTCGCTTCGGATCCAGGCCCGTCCCGTTCCACCGCTCCCGTTTTATTATCTAAATCGACTACAATAGGGTCGTGCGTTTGACCTGTCGTTTCGTTGAAGGACTTGAAGTTGTTAGACGATAAGACGTTTAATTGACCGCGGATATTGGAGAGAGTGGTCTGAGAAGCGCGATTGACATCGAGTGGAGTACGGTGAGGCTCAGGGCAGATACTGAAGGCCGAAGCAAGTTCAGGTGGAATCAACAGTTGTGATAAAGGAGTGAGATCATCAGGTGTAGGTAATCCCATCTCCCACACTGCAATTCTTTCATCGTCTCCGTTGATGTCATCTTCACCATCGTTGATTTCGCATTCAGTCATTTTCACTTCTTCACCCATGATAGCTTGAATTTTGGAGAATTGTTTTTAGAAAGAAATGGAAAGAGAAGCGGATCGGAGTCAGAGAAGAAATTGGAGATAATTAAGGGGAGCGATGGATGTGATTGTTTGGTTTGCAGGAAAGGAAAGGGTAGGAAAATAATGTTGAGGGTGTTTTCTTGAGAGAGAAAAAACGCCAATATCTAAGCTAAATATTATTTCTTTTTATCCCCATAAATTATTATTCTTAAATGTAGTCCTTCTACTCTTATTTTTATTTCGTATTTATATTCTTAATTTAATACGATTTTCATTGAAAGATAAAAATAACATTAGGAAATTAAGAGATCTAATTGAAATAAAGTAAAATCAAAATTTTAATGACGGGTACCTATAAACTAAGCTCTTAATAAATAGTTTGTGTATTTAATAAGATAAAAATATATGAGCCATATTATTAAAATTTAGAAAGTCTAGGGATGGAAAATACAATTAACCCAATATCCGATAGATTCTCCAGATGGATTGGTCTCCCACCAATGCCAGCGTGGACGACTTAGCCAGATATTTTTGATCCTCTAAATATCTTCACTTTCTCACTTCCTGGCTTGAAGAAGGAGATGGGTACTCGCCCTATCTATTTGACAGGTGTACATCAATCCAATGGAGGTCGGACACGGAAGCAGTGGTCGTGGTAGATTGGGGGAGTGAAAGTACTTAACTAGTGTGAAAGAGGCTGGTTGTTGAGTGCCAAGTCGGCAAAGGGAGTGCACTTTTGAGGTTGTATTGGTAATTGCAGGAGCCACTTGCCCTACGACTTTTTTATTATTATTCTTTAGGGGTCGACCAATGAGACCGCAGTGGTTTGGCGTGCAGCTGGAGCGGTGAAAAGCTCCATAATAATATATTTAAATATATCTATGTATTTAAAAATAATAGTAGTAATGGTTGCTTAAATCGTGTTTAAAAACTGCGGTGTTTTTTTATTGAAAATATATATTATGATTTTATTTTAAAAAAATATATTTTTTATATTAATTTGAAAAGGAAAAAAATATATATTATTTTTTAAAGTATTTTTAAAGCATAGAAATAAACGACCACTTAGAAAGATTTAAACAAGGCAGCAAGAGAAAAATATATTTTATTTAATAAGCGTTGGGTTCTCAGCTCTATCATTGGTCTCTAGATAAGGACGTGTTTATACATAGTATTTTTTATGAAATATAAAATAGACCGATTTATAATCTAAATTATATATATATATATAATTTTTAATAATATAAGTTGATGAAATAATTTAATAATATTTTTGTGAAATAATATAAAATCTTTCGTTACTTGCAATTGCATAATCCTATTAAGAAAATATAATTAAGTATTCTTAAAAAAATTGTTTTGTTTCTGATAAATATAAATAAAGACCTTGTAATGAAAAAATAGAAAATATTTATACCATAATGCATATATATGTATGTGTATATATATTAAATAAATAAATAATTGTAATGTCATGTCAATTAAAAGAATCGTTTGCCCAAAAGATAAATTATTGCGACAAAATGGTGATGACGACAATTATTCTCTCCTTTTCCTTTTAGAATGGATGGTGACATATTGATTATTAAAGTTTGTTCCCCTCATTAATAATTTATTAAATACCTTTGAATATACTAGATTGTTAAATACTATTTGTAAATACGTATAAATTAATCTAAAAATGGCTTTCCCCCTCTTTAGAGCTTGTTTTTTCTTTTAATTTTGAAATACTTCTGCTTATATGGAGATGAAGGTGGAGGCATATATAAACACCTCTAGCTTAAGAGGATGTCCTCCGACCTGATAAAAATCTAGAGAGCAAGTTGCAGGCAGATTCCAGCACCAAACCTCCTCTCCCCTTGTCATCATAAAAAAAGGGAGACAGAAGAAGCTTCAGAAGGAACGGGATTGTAAGAAGAGAGCAGGGAAGAAGAGGGAGGGAGGTGACAGCAAGGTCCAGGCCAGGAGACTTTGAACAGAAGATCGACACGGATGATGAAATTGACGATTAACTTATTTAGATGTGCCATGCAAGCTTGAGTGGTCTTTTGTATATTTTTAATATCAGCACAGCACATCAGGGCTATAAAAAAAAACACCAACTTAACTTTTTTCGGATAAAATATATTTCTAAAAACTATCAAAAGAATTCGTGAACTTCAAAAGAGGATAAAAAAAGAAAGGTCTCCCCTGTCTAACAAGCAAACCAAGATCATCCCAGAAGGGGAGTGCAGAAGACAAATAAAATATGAGAAATCACAATCGAACAAGGTTGTTCTCTCTCTAGCAAGTGAAGAACGACAGAAGCATCATGGCAAGATAATAGATATTTGTAGCCACAAACATAAAACCACACTTGAATAACGGAAGAAAAATGTACTTTAAAGAGATAAAAAAAGGGTCAAATCCGGATACATGGAAGGAAACTCTTGCCTCACCTAAACATTAACAGCTCTCCACATAGCAGCATTTGTACACATCACGTTTAGACTACTACCTCCACATTTTTACACCCTTAAAAACTCGCATGTCATTTATCACCTCAGCGTGCTCAACTCTATGTATAAACCTTAAACTACAGAATGTACAGTTTCCAGTACAAGCAACTTTATTTTCAAACAGCTCATACCTCTCTGAAAAGATAGGCAGATACGTAGCTTAAAACAGGAAGGAAGAGAGAGAGGAAGCTCACGCTAGCTTCGGTTAGCTGTACAAACAACTTTCTTTCCTATCACAACTAAGCAGCAGGGTGCAGGGACTGCGCAGCAATTCTCCTTTCTGCAAGCGATTTATGATTAATGAGAGCTAGTCGACAATGAAGGAATTGCATGGTCTTGCTACAACATGGCAATATGACATGAGAAATAGTTCAGGACAAAATAGCAATGAAGCATCGCCACCTTCGTCGCGCACACACCTGGTCTGTTTTGTTTCCATAGAAGAGAACATGGTAATGAAAGCATATACTTTATTTAATAAACATGTCTCAGTTGTACATTTATACAATGGCAGCTTTCCAAAGCAAAACATACGCTTATATGCAAATGCATGCAGACCCATAGTAATGCAAAACAAATCAGTCAATTATTGGTTTGGTGAAATTTATGAACAAATAATTGGCAGATAACTTCAAGATGCAACAGCAAATTCCAGGTAACTAATCATGCTCTTAAATGAGAGAGGCGGATAGATGTCTTCAAACCACATGGAGCATCTATTTTAAACACATTAACCTTTCCTCTTTCAAAGCCCAATGCTCCACCAAGGTTCCCAGGGATTCTGAGTGAACAGTTCAAGAATTTACAAGCATGTGCAATGCCAAGGTCCCAACAGAAGTGACAGGGTACTAGTGTAATTTAGTTCAAATAAACACAGGCATGTTCACACCTCAAGCTTAGGTTATTATCATAAGCATGAAATAATGCTTACCCCCAGCGGCAACAAGTTTCTCTACACGTGCAACAATGTGCTTTCCGTAGGTGTACTTCTTCAATGCAGTTAAATGAACTTTTATTCTTGTAAGGATCAGCTCACGCTGTTGGTCATCACATGTCTCCAGCACTTTTTGTACAACATAGTTGGCAAACTGATCTTTCATCATTGCCTGGACAGATGATGGGAAACATTAGCAGAAGAAATTGGGAAATAATTATGCTTAATCATGATATAGGCATATGCTAAATTTGCAAAATGCATGTGCACGCCAACACAAAAACATAAATAGATAGTTGACAATCACAAAGTTCTTCGATTCTAGCTAGCAAAAGTTTATAGCAAATTGCAAAACCTGAAGAGGCTCATTTTCATCAGTAGTCCCAAGCATTTCATTGACCAGTAGCTGGCGTTCAGAAGGACCACTAAATGTTAAACACTTCTCTACGACATTGGAGGCAAACTTCTGCTGACTCATCTGAACAATCCTCCCAGCTAATTCCTTGATGATAGCAGATCGTTCATGAGATTTTCCATGTTCCAGCACATGCTGTTAAAACAGAAGCCAGTACCCAATCAAATCAATGAAGATCAAAGTAAGAACAAAACAAGTGTTATTAACAATAATTGGGAGGTGCAATTTCTAAACACACACAGTATGGCTAATAAGCGGCATCTGAAGAAGAAATTCCAGCTGCCATAATACAATAGCAGAGAAATGAAGGCATCTGTATCTTAGAATGAAAGTTTATTCATGATTCCATAAGTAGTGCCCTTTCTTAAATATTAGCAGTATGTTTGCATGAAGATCAATTAAATGTCATCAGTATGCTGCATATGGATCACTCAAGTGTTATTGGTTAGCAGTTCAAACAAATATAGGGGCGCACTAACTCTTTTGTAAGAGAAATAAGAGAAGCAGTGGAATAGACTCCAATGATGACTGTATTTATCTAATTACCAAATACAACCACATCTAAAAGGGGGATGATGACAAGAAACTCGTTCACGTAATTGAGCCTCCAAAGCAGGAATGGATGTTCCTAACGCACTGACAAAGATAAAGGATGATACATGAGGGCGATAGAGCTGGAGATTCAGCCATGATGCATCAGAAACACAATAAAAATCCTAAACACTGCTAAAACGTCCTGTTTTCTCAAGAATACCTGGACCACATTTTATAAATTGTAAATAAACATCAAGACCACTTCTTTTATGAAAAACAAATAAATTTGTTGTTCATGCCCAGTATCCTACATGAGATAAAAGTTATAACACACAATCAGAAAGGTAGTAACATACATGCATCCAAAGTGGGAGTCCTTGAAAGGAAAAACCAACCTGAACCACATAATTCCCATATTGATCTTGTGCCAGCATACTAACAGCTCCCAAAATCTCATCCATAACTTTACTCTGTGTCTTTGCATCCTCGCAGTGCTCCAGTATCCTCTGCAAATTAAAGAAATGGCCATGTGATTTTCTTTTCTTCCAGAGAGGTCCAAAGATTTGAAACATGCAAGAAACCATTTCAAACCTGTATCACACGACACCCATACGGATGGGTGGAGAGAGACACAACTTGATCAAAGAATGTTGTGACAATAAACTGAATATTATCTTCAGGAATACATTCTATACACTTTTGGATGACATGGTTCCCATTCTGGTCCCGTACACACCGCATTACATGACCATCAAGCTCTTCAACCATCTTTATTTTCAGTTCTAGATCAACCACCTCAATGGCCTGTACAATATAAAAGAGCATGTTACTACCAACAACTTCAGTAGGTGCGCTTGATAATATTGGTCTTAGGTTGATTGGGGTGTTTTCAAAGGATCTCTGTAAATTCATGCATAATCAAGGCAAATTACTCAATTCTATGGTGCAATGGCTGAAGCAAGACACAAACACATAAGCACCATTCAGAATAGCTAACTTTGTTGTCACCAAGGGAAAAATGCAGGACACTTCGTTATGCAATCCCCAATAATGAAGGATTTTTTAGCCCTTTGACCATCACTTTTTCACATGAACCACAAGTAGACTTTTTTTTTCCTCGGAATTATACTTTCTGGCACCATCATCCACAAATGAAGATGTATCAGGGCGTATCATGTAACATTATATTGCAAAATGATATAAAAACTTGAGGTACCTTCTGGATCACTCGACAGCCATACATTTGAAGGCTAAGTGTCAAAACATGACCTAAAAGCTTGCCAGCCAATTCTCTTCTCTGTGATGGAAGCCCATGCTCGAAAAACTATACAGAAACACACTTTCATAAGCAGAAACAATTAAAACCATAAAAAAAAGTGTATTAACAAAGCATATATATCTGGTACCTTCTGAATTACATAATTACCAAACACATCAGTCATCAAAGCAAGAGCCTGGGGCATGATTTCCTGATAAACCATATTTTTCTCATCCGTTGTGGCAATCTCAAGTTTTTGTTGAATGAATCGGCTCCCATACTGATCGGCACTGCTCGTAAGTGATTCCAAATCATTGAATCAAATGAAAATAATAAGATAACGAATGAACATAGGATAAGTTTTTGTGCAATAAATACCTGAACTCAACAACATGACCAGCGATTTCTGAAAGCTCAAGACACTTAGTTTTATTGCTCTTAAATTCATCTAATAGGGATGATGCAAAGCTTTCATCTATGTTACATCCTGCATCCATGTGCCAGGGTCCCATGATGCCCCCGGCTAAGTTCCTCATTCCAGATGAAAAACGCATATTCAGCTCATTGTGTCTTATGGGACTCCCAGGTCCAACTGGGGAGTTTGGAATGACAGGACTTGCCAGGGGACTTCCAGGGTATGACATACCAACACCAAAAGCAGGATTCCCAAAATAACCATGATGATTAGAACTACCAGATTTACCGCCTAATGGGCCTCCAAACTGTGATTTCTGAGATGACAGAAAACCATAAGCCTTTTGAATTTCGAGGTAATTCAGGTATGAATTACCTAAGTAGCTTCTATCAACTGAGGGATCATTAATAGCAGCAAGCTGGGTAGTAGCATACTCAGGAGCCCTCAAGTACTGGAGATACATTGGATCAACAAAAGGAGCCTGAAGAGCACTTCCTGCCATAGGACTCCCCACTCGCCCAAGATTATGAGATTCCAATGAAGCAGCAGTTAGATTTGCTCCAGACCCCAAGCCTCCTCCAAGCACTCTTGAGTCCATTCCAGGGATGGCCATAGCAGATGCTGCAGCAACATTTTCAAATAATGGTGGCAGGTTACCTGTGCCAAGCTGGTTAGCGATCATGGATGCCAGTGCTGGATTCATGGAATACCCACTCAATCCATAGTTTGGAAGTGATGAATTCATACCATCTAGATGCTGATACTGTGAAGGTAAGCCACCTCCACCACCAAGGGTGGAGGTAGGTGATCCTTTCATGTAAGAATTACCACTAGGGACAGCCATCTTTTGCCGTTCAACCTGCCTATCTGCCATCATGTTTAGGTCTGATTCGCCGCCATTGTTCTTTACCAAATCAGAATATGACAATTTGGCAGATTGGGGATCAGAAGACATGTGTAAATGCCCAGATTCAGACTTCAAGTAAGTATTTTGCTTCAGATGATTCTGACTACCTTGGAGACCAAAGAGATAATTCTGGTGGTTGTTAACATCCTGTTCAACCTGTGATGGCAAATGGCTTTCTTCATCTATTATACCATTTGATGACAAGTTAATGCCAGAAAAAGCAGCTACAAATTCAGCAGACTCCCTCATACCAGATGAGACACCATTGAATGAGTTTGAACTAGCCATGCCTCTCTTTTCAGATGTGGTAACTCTCCCTTGTCCAATGGGTGTAGGACAAGGACTAGGAGCCCTGGCAACATGTTGAGGATCAGGAGTAGTTCTCCCAGACAAGGAGGCACCAAGGGCAGCAGCATAACTATAAGAAGAAGGCTGGCCAGTATTTTGAGCAGAAGAAGAACCCTGGTCATTCGCCCTAGATCGTAAAGTATCTGCAGATGATAGTTCACGGCGTAAATGAGCCAGCTCCGCTTCAGCTGAACCTATGGTCTCAACATTTTCATTAAAAGCATTACAGCTAGCTGGGCGAGATGGGGGGCCTGCCACAAGAGTTGTGAGGCTCAAGTCATCCTGCATGGATACAAGTCACCAGATCATAAGAATAATAGTGGAGTGAACAATCCAAAGGAGGCAACTTTGAGGCCATATATGATGCACATGAAATTCAATCACAATTCAAAGCTCAAGTTCAAAGTATATGTTTTGCATAGGCCTCATAATGGTCTCTGAACATTCACAGACATAACTAAATCACACATTACAGCCAAAAGCTCCCCGGACTTCACAAGTTTCTTTGACTACTTCACACATATTTGAGAATAAAAATAACTAATTATTGTATTAATTTGTGGTGGTCATATTCTTGATAAATCACCTATACCATTTTTGCACTCCAGCAAGCTGAATACAAAATGATTGCAAGCCATAAAGAACCCAACAAACAGATAAAATAGCCCAAGAAAACAATACTGATTTTCAATAACATTAAAAGTAGGCAATAAGAAAAGGACAGCAAAACACTTCCTTATTTCTCGCATGCACAAATCAGATTACGTGTCAAACCTTAATAGGAAGTACTGGATAACACATCCGAAATTTCAAGGAAAATAATCCAACGATATTCTTGATGCCATAAAGATAAAAAGAAGATACCACACAAAAGATAGAAATTCACAAACAAAAGGAAACATGACTTGAGTAAAATCATAGAAATTAACCTGAAAGATTTCAGCAAGGCTCTTCTGTTTGCTGGCAAATCCAAATCCCGGTAAACCAATCAGCCCATCACCACCCCATTCAGTGGAGCCATGAACGTTCTCTGGCTCAACGTCAGTGTCCTGTTTCCTCGATTCAAACCCCGGTGGCATTGAAAACATTGATCTAGCATTACCATTATCAGCTCCACTAGCTTTCCTCCTATCTCCAATCCCGCCTAAAACAGAACTTCCACCCTTCAATCTCTGTGCAGACCTCCAATCCTCCTTCGACAGCAAAGGAGGCGGAAGCCTAGGGTTCAGGTTCACATTCGAATAGTAGTACGATAAGTAAGCTGGATCAGACCTAAGCTCCTTCTCGTTTATGAACCCATTCCCATTTTTTCCACTAGCAAAGTCTGAGAAAGAGGCCCCACCATGGCCTCCACCAAACAAGCCCCCGGCTGCATTCAATGAACCCTCCACAGTTGGAGGTGCAGAGCCACTCCTGTACAAATTGAGCTCTTTCTCACGATCATCAGCCTCTTGCCTACGTTGGTCACGAAACAATAACCCTAACTCCTTCTCTAAATCATCACCGAATGATCCATCATTAGCTCCTATCATCGGCATCCTGCCCAATTCAGATAACATATTCAAGACTCCAATTTGATCATTACCCACTGTAACAACTCAAAAATTGATCAGCACCCACAACTTATAATCACACCCTAAACCCTAAACAGTCTCAAAAATTAATATTGTCTAAGCTTGAAATAGGCAAAACCCTACTTACAGCTTCAACATGGTATCTTTTTAACTAGAAAAAGATTAAAACTTTTACACCTACGTTATGGATGAATACAATTACCCAATCCTAACTGCAAAAGGTTCCATTTTCAAGCATAAAACAGGAACATAAAAAGATGGGTTTTTCCTCTCCTGTCTTACAAATCAATTTCATGAAACAAAGTAAACTACTTTGTGCACCATGTTTACATGCAACACAAATTGTATGTGTGTGTGAGAGAGAGAGAGAGAGAAACAATTTTTCTTCGAGAAACAGGAGAGGAAAAGGGTTTTATACTTCTATTGAAGGAGAAGATCAATCTGGCGGCGATTAGTTCTTACAAGAACCCTTAGGGTTTTGTTCTAATGTTGGAGTGAATTGGTATCCAATATCACCACAGGAGTTGATTAAATACAGTAAGATATTTATATATTTTTTAAAATTTAATTCTTTTATTGGGTTTTTGAAACCTACAAAGAAAAGGAGAAAATATAATATTATTCTGTCAAGCCCTAAAGATGAGGGCTATTGACCAAGTGATAACCGACCGATGCAGGGAAGTTGGTAGTCGGAGAAAAGAAGTTAATGATGTTTGGTTTATGCTCATCTCTATCGTGTCCCTCAGCTTATTTTTTATTCGGTTTTAACTGCTTTTTTTTATTAGGCATTATTAATTAAATTAAAAGGTAAGTTATTTATTTTTACAATTTAAAAGTGTTTTTTAAATAAATTTTATTTCATTTTTTCTAATTAATTTTTTTTTATATATTTTTAGATTGTTTTGAAGTCTTAATGTTAAAAATAATTTTAAAAAATAAATAAAATATTAAAAAACAATTATTATTATACTATTAAATTTTTTACGAGGTTTCTTTTTTTACTCTTTTTGTCTTATGAATTCATGGCGAGTAGTCTTGTTAAGAAACAATACACGAACTCTTTCCATTTTTCATTATTATGTGATGGTGCGAAGATCTTTTCATTTCACTTCGATTTTCTAGAAAGAAGCAACCCGTTTTGATTTTAGCGTCCTATGTGCCTTTCAATGCCTAGGGTTTCCTTTTATTTATTTGTTTGTTTGTTTGTTGCATTTAATGATTACATACTGGGCAGCTCTAATACCAATGACATTACTATTACAAAACAGATAAACCGTGTGGGATTATACACTGTGCATCCTCTCAGTAAACACTGTGGATTGCGACAGTGTGCGCCCGATTTTAGCCTTCATCATCCGGCGTTCCTTTTTTTTTCTCTCGGGGTGTTTTGGGTTTTTGCCTCTTTTTTTTTCACTTTCCGCTTTTGTACAGTGTATTGACGCCTCTGGCCCTCGAAAACGACAAAATAGTGCACAGGGGGGCAGGGGCCGTCGGTTTTTCCATCTTTTTTTGCACAGTGCGCAGACGAAAAAGGGCTCACAAAACGACAAAACAATGCACAGTAAACGGGGACACGGGCGTCCTTTCCCCCTCGGTTTTTTCGTAGATCTGGGTTGGGTCAGGGGTGCCTTGGTAATTAGCCTATTTTTTTATTATATTTCGCTCTGAGCGGCTGGCGCGTCGTCAGGACGCGTCAGCCGCGCTCAACGCCAACGCGCCCTTTAGGCGGCGCGTGCGGTGCCATACGGAGGTAAAAAATTTCGCTCCGCCGGTGAATACGGTGCGCCTCCAGGTGCTCTGTCTTCCGTAGCGGCGCGTTTCAATCATAGATGCCCGTGTAAGCGGCGACGGACGGCTTTTTGTCGGCTGTTGCTTTTCTCTCTCCTGCCGGCGCAAAGTCAGCTCCGGTCCCTCATGTTTGTGGTAAGTTAATTTCGGTCCCTTAGGTTTTGATTTCGTTTTGTTATTACTGATTTATTTAAATTAAGGTTTTATTGTTTTCAATTGTGCCCTTCAATTCAAATTGATTATATAGCAGGTTTTTAATTTAGTCCTTATACTTTGAATTTTTGATTTATTGTTGATTCCTTCAATTTTTCTGGTAAGGAAGTTCTGATTTCTTTAATTTGGTCCTCCAATTGCAATTGGTAATATATACAAAGTTTGATTTCAGTCCCTCTTCTTCTAATTTTTTTATAGAATGACAGCATTTGATCATTATTTAATTTTTGGTCCTCTAATTAGTAATTTTTTCAATTTTATCCTTCAATTGGAATTAATTTTATATATGTCATTTTTCATTTTGGTCCTTATTCTTTTAATTTTCTATTTAATATTAATTCATAATAATAATAATAATAGTAATAATAATAATTATAGTAATAATAATAATTTCTCTCTCTTACTCTTTTGTTATTTTTTTTCCCTCCTGATAATTTGATAATATTTTCTTTTTGCCAGTAATAACAATGATTTTTTATTTTTTCATCTTTTGTTAAAGTTTCTGGGATATTTTTATTCTTTCATTTATTTTTGTTTCTTTCATAATTACCATAATAATAATAATTTTAACAATAATAATAATAATTATTATTATTATTATTATAATATTAATATTATTAATAATAATTATTATTATAATAATAATAATTTAATTTTTTTTCTTGCTTACTCTTTTGTTAATGTTTTTTTTCCCTCCGGATAATTTGATAATTTTTATTGTTTTTACAGTGATGGCAATGATAATTTTTATTTTTTCTTATTTTTTCTCTTATCTTTTGTTAAAGTTTCTAGGATATTTTTAGTCTTTCATTTATGTTTTTTTCCTTTCATTACTAACATAATAATAATAATAATAATAATAATAATAATAATAATAATAATAATAATAATAATAATAATAATAATAATAATAATAATAATAATAATAATAAAAATGATACTAATAATAATTTAATTATTTGCACAATAATGATTTTGTTATTAATTTTTTTTCCTTATTAAAATATTTTGCTCTGGTTTTTAAAATGTTAATTCGCGCTCTTTTGTGATCTTTCATTACGTAATATTTACATTCTAAAATATGTAATCTATGCTTGCGCAATAAACTGTACTTAAATTTTTTTCACATTTTATCTCCTAATCTATAACTTTTATTTAATTATATCATATAAATTTATAGTTGTTGATTTAATTATGTTAAACTATATACATAAAAATGCCCGCGACAACGCGCGGGCATATAGCTAGTATATATAAAACCCGTAGGTTTTTTACTGTGTACCAGTGCACTGTGGATTGCAATAGTAGTTTTTTTTTTTTTTTTTTACTTTTTTTTCCCTACTTTCGTTTTTTTCTCTTTTTTCTTCTTTTTTTTTGTTTCTTCTTTTTTTTTGTTTGCTTTTTTTTTTCCTAATTATTCTTTTTCTTCTTTTTTTCCTCCGTTTTTTGCTTCTTCTTTTTTTGCCTTTTTTTTGTATTTTTTACTTGTTATTTTTTTTCTTTTTTCTTATTACATTTTTTTTTCTACTTATATATTTTTTTGGTTTTTTTTTTTTTAATAATCGGGGTGTCCGAGCTCGCTTAAATGCACCACGATTAATCTCCATATCCAAATTTTTTTGATAACCAGGGTGTCCAGGCCAACTTATGCATACCACGACAATCCCCGGACCCACATTTTTTTTCTAAAATGCTTTCCTACTGGTACATTTTTTTTCTTTTTTTATAATTTTTTTATTCACTTATACATTTTTTTTATAATCGGGATCTCCGACCAGCTTAAGCACACCACGACTAATTCTTGGGCCGAATTTTTTTAAAAACAATATGGATTGCTACAGTGCTTTCACGCTTATACTTTTTTTTTTGTTTTCTTTCGCTTATACATTTTTTTGTAGCCATGGTCTCTCAGCCAGCTTAAGCTCTTTTTTTCACTTATATATTTTTTTTATCACCACGATCTCCGGGCCAACTCAAGTGCACCACCACTACTCCTCGGACCAAATCTGTTTTTTGATAATCGGGGTGTTCAGGCCAGCGTTGACACACCATGACTAATCTCCGAACCATTTTATTATTATTTTTTAATTTTTTTCCTTATACGTTTTTTTGTTCACTAATCTCCGAACCAATAATAATGATAATTTGAGTGATTAGTTTTTTATAAAAATCTTTTGATTTTTTTTAAAGATTTTCCTGAAATTTTAATTTATATCGGTGATCATTTTAAAAGTAATATTACTCTATTTGTCCCTTTATACGTTTTTTTTTTTTGTTTTCTGTTTCTTTATTTGTTCTTTAGATTATATGATTTTTATGATTTTATTATTTATGCAATAATAGTGATAATTTTAGTTATTGTTTTTTTATTTTATTTTTTATAAAAATCTTTTGCTTTTTTATTTTATTTTTCATGGAAATTTAATTATTTTAATTGTTTTGGCAGTAATGTTAGTAATAAGTTTAGCTTTAATAGCAATGATAATGGCAATAACGTCAAGATGAATTTTTAATCTATGTTTTCATCTTTTTGTTGATAGAAAATTAACAACTTATTTTTTTTATTTGATTATTATATGTATTTTCACAATTTATATTTTATTTTTTTTAATTTAAATTGAATTATAAAATGAACTAATCTTAATACAGTGAACTTAATAATTCAGATATCTGAGTTTTCTTGCTTTTTTAATGATGATGATAAATTTATGCTGGTTATTTCGTTTGAAACTACTAAACAGATAAATTTATATCGATTTTAAATTCATATATTTTATAAAAAAAACTTGCACTTGACATGAATTCTGCACAGATTTATTATTTTAGCTAAATTTATATTATAATAAAAAATACACAGAATTAATATTTTTTACATTGAAAAAAATATTGTGCCGCCCGCAGCGAAGCGCGGGGGCATTGTCTAGTGGGTTTATAAGCAAAGTAGTGCACACTACACAGTGTTTTTTTTAATAAATATTGAAATACTATTATTTTTTAATTTATTGAATTTTATTTCCAATCTCACAAATTCTTACTTCTTTGTTTTAGGCCTTGTTTTAAAGTTTACTTGAATTTGTTTTTTAAAGTATTTTTTGTTTAAAAATATATAGATAAAATTTATTTATTTACTAAAAATTATTTTTTATATCATCACATAAAAATAATTTAAAAACATTAAAAATATTTAATTTAAAATAATATATAAATAAAATATATATTTTTAAATACTTTTAAAATGCAATTCAAATAGTACCTTAATCTTCTTTCAATATCAACTTCGTTTTTAATTTTAGAAATAAAATATAAAAACTTAATTATTTTAGCTATTAAATAATAACTCGCAATTGGTTTTCAAAAGCTTTAGCAAACAACAAAAAGATTTTTGAAATATTAAAAAACAAATCAAATGTGTGGTTGTTTCACTGTTTACCTAGACAAAGATTACTATGAGTTCTGATAGTAAAATTACCAATTTACCACCCGAATCAAAAAATTTAACCCTCGGATCTGGGGGTATTTTGGACATTTCTAGGAGAGCATGTATGGTATTTTCAAATTGTTTTGGGTTTTCTGGTATTTTCCGGTTTAAATTGCACAATAAAACTACTATTTTACCCCTGAGAGATGATAAAAAGGCACAGAATAGTGGGGGGTGTTTTTGGTTTTTAACATATTTGTGCACAGTAAAACTATACAAAACCCAAGAAAAGGCAAAAACGAAGGTTTGGAGCTGGGGGCATTGTAATACTTTCATTCCCGATTTTTTCGTGGTTATCATTGGGTCTAAGGGTGTATAGGTAATTTGTCATTTTTATTTTTTCTGTTCAGAAACATTGCATCGGTGTTTTATGAACGCGTCAACAATGTTTCGAGTGCGCGCGCCTTTCATGAGGCGTCGTTTGGCCGTGGAAATTGTCCGAGTGTCGTGCCCCTGGTTCGCTTTCATGTTCTCTGCCTCCCAGTGCGACGCATGTCATGTGACGGTGGTGGTGAATTGCCGATGGACGGTTTTTAGTTTTATTTCCCTTTTCTCTCTCTTGCCGCCGGAAAATACATGTAAATCTTTCTTGTTTGTGATTGTTTTTGTTTAGTCATTGTTCTTTTGATTTCGATTTTATTAATGATTTCTTCAATGAAAATTTTGATTTTTTTTCCATTATGCCTTTCAATTGAAACTGATTATATATGTTGGTTTTCATTTCAGTTCTTATTCTTTTGATTCTTAGTTTTTTTTTGGTTGCTTTAATCTTTTCGATATGCAGGTTTTAATTTGTTTTGATTTTGTCCTTCAATTGCAATTGGTCATATATGTTACTTTTCATTTTGGTCCTTATTCTTTTAATTTTTTAACAAAATAACATGTATTTTTTTTAAAATCCCTTTATTTGTTTCGGTCCCAAGATTTTTATTTGTTTCAATTTTGTCCTTTGTTTAGAATTAATTATATATTTTATTTTTGTATTTGAGCCTTTATTCTTTAAAATTTTATTTGGTATTAATTTTTTTGGTTTTTTCGATCCTTTTTGGACAGTGTTTATTGTTTACCCGTATTTATGCATTTATATTTTTAGTTTTTAATTTTAATTTTTATCATTTTGTTTTTATTAGGGTTTTATTTTTATTCAATTAAGTCCTAAAAATTTTAATTTATATTGGTGGATTATTTTAAAATTAATATCTCTCTCTTTTTGTTTTGTGTTTTCTGTTACTTTTATCTATTTTTGATTAAATGATTTTTATGGTTTTATTATTTGCACAATGATAATGATAGTTTTAATCATTGTTTTTTTTATTGTTTTGTTGTAAAATAGTTTTTCTTTTTTTATTCTATTGGGCAATTTAATGATTTTAATTGTTTGGCCAATGATGTTGATAATAAGTTTAACTGTTATAGTCATGATAATGACGATAACGTAGGGATGGATTTTCAATGATGTTTTCTTTTTTTGTAGATAGAAAACTAACTACTTCATTTTTTTATTTGATTATTGTAGGTGTTTTCATAATTTATATTTTGTTTGTTGTGTTTAATTTAAATTGGATTATAAAAGGAATTAATCATAATAAAGTGAATTCGATAATTCAGGTATTCAAATCTTCTTGCTTTTTTCATTTTGACACTTATTCTTTTAATTTTTTTTATTAATTCCTTTGGTTGTTTTGTCCTTCTTGGACAATGTTTATTTTTTGTCCATATTTATGCATTTGACCTTTTAGATTTTGTTTTTATTTTTTTATCATTTTATTTTTTATCGGGGTTTTACTTTTATTATATTCTGTTCTGAAATTTTAATTTCTGTTTGTTACACTGCATTTTATTTTTAAATTTTTTTTTATTGTTTTGTGATCCCAATGTTTTGATTTGTTACATTTTTATCATTCAATTGGAATTAATTATATATATTGTTTTTTATTTTGGCACTTACTCTTTTAATTTTTTATTTAGTATTGGTTCCTTTCTTTTTTTTTATCTTTTTTTTACAGTGTTTATTTTTTGTCCGTATTCATTCATTTATGTTTTTGGTTTTTGTTTTGAATTTTTGTCATTTTATTTTTTGTTGGGGTTTTATTTTAATTCGGTTCAGTTTTGAGATTTTAATTTATGTTGGTAATCATTTTAAAATTAATATTGCTCCTGTTTTTCCTTTGTTCTTTTTTTTTTGTTTTTTGTTATTTTTATCTGATTTTCAGATCAGATGATTTTATAATTTTATTGTTTGCACAATGATAATGATAATTTTAGTGATTGTTTTTTATTGTTTTTTTAACAAAATATTCTACTTTTTTTAATTCTTCGATGCAATTTAATGATTTTCACTGTTTGGGTAGTAATGCTAATAATAATGTTAATTGTTATAGTAATGATAATGACAGTAACGTGAGGATGAATTTTCAATTTATGTTTTCATCTGTTTGGAGATAGAAAATTAAGTACTTATTTTTGGTTATTTGACTAATACAAGTTCTTTCACAATTTAAATTGAATTATAAAATAAACTAATCTTAATACCATGTATTCAATAATTCAGATATTTGAATCTTCTTGTTTTTTTAATGATAATGATAATTCTATATTGGTTCTTTCATTGAAACCTACTAAACAGATAAATTTATATCCATTTAAAATTCATATATTTTATAGAAAACATGCACTTCACAGGATTTCTGCACATATTTATTATTTTGCTAAAATTTATATTATAATAAAAAATCTCACACAATTAATTATTTTTTTGCATTGAAAAAAATATGGTTTCAGTCGCGACGAGGAGCGGGTAAAATGGCTAGTAACATATAATTGAGGTCGAGTCGGCTTGGAGATGTTGGTGATTGGGTTAGGACCAAGCCCACTGAGAGATCAAGATTGGTTTTGGGCACGAGCACCTGCGGGTTGGACTGAGAATGGGTCTACGTTGTCTGCAATTTAGATCGAGCACGAGTACAAAACGAGGGCTTGAGTGGCCATCTTGTAGTGCACAATAAGGGCAAAGTGTTTAGAGATTAGGTCGGGATAAATTCGAGGCCGTTAAAATTCGGGTGGGCAAAGATTGAGCATGTTGCCTCATGATCAAGCTCAGGTCATATGAGGGTAGGGTCAGAGCTAAGATCATGTTTAAGATGTTAAAGGTCAACTAGGAAAGCATCAGGTTGTCTCAATGGGTGTTTGTCACTGCATTTCAAAAGTGTTTTTGTTAAAAATTGAATATTTTAAATTTTTACTTTAAATTAAAAATATATATATTTTTTTAGATCATTTTTATATGGTAATGTCAAAAATGATTTTTTAAAAATTAAAAAAAAATATTATTTTGATGCATTTCTAAACGAAAAGACACTTTAAAAAACAATCTCAATCACATTTCCAAATAGACACTTAAGGTCAATTTGAAACTTATGTTTAGGGGTGCTCGGTGATTTGGCTAGGATTGTAGGCGTCCAGGGTTGGATCGGCGAGGTCATCGACAATTCAACAACATATAGTAGGTGATCTAGTGGTACAAGATTGAGACTCAGATGTTTTTTTTTTTTGGTCTTAGGTTCGAGTCTTATGGTTGCTAATATGATGGTCAGTGGAAGTTTACATAAACGTTAACTTCAGAACCCGTGAGATTAGTCAAGATGCATGTAAGCTGGTCCAGACACCCATGTTAATAAAAATAATAAGAAAGGATGCAAATTATTGCAATGATTATCCATTGTGTAGCATTGTATACTTTTTTCAGTGCAATGTGATAAATTATTATTATTAATATTATTATTATTATGCAAGACATTATAAATAATGCATGAAAAGAGAAATAAGAATATGAAAGTCCATTTCTAGAGAAGGACGTTAATTGTTAAAGTCTATTTTGATAACAAAATATGATTCCATGAGTTAAATAAGAGAGTGGCGATTCTATATTCAACATAAAAGCAAACTTTTGTATATAAGATATAGAATAATATTTTTTTATCTTGAGTTATGATTGATATTTTTAATACAAAAAAATATTTAAGTATTACTAATGTTTTTCTAGTATAAAAAGATAATTAATCTTATATGACTTAATCACCTTGACATATGCAAAGGTAACTCAAATAACCATTAAAAATATAGTTTGACTTAAAATAAATATTTTAAATGAGATTTTGTTTTTACAAACATTAAAATGATAACATGTTAAATTGATTCATGTCAAATTAGATTAACAAGCCAATTTGTACACTGACTCACGAGACCATGATAACCCTCCTCAAAAAAGTAAATCAAAACAAATTATGAAGGTCAATTTCCAATAAATCTAATATTGAAGGATAAAATTAAAATAAAACATGTGATTTTAAAAAATAACTCAAGTAAACATGAATTAACTTATCAAACTCGTGATCTGATCATGAGACCAGGATAATCTAATAGAAAGTGAATTAAAACAAATTACAAAGTTCAATTTATAATCAACTCAATATTAAAAGAAAAAAATTAACAAAAGAAATAATTCGAGTTTATAAAAGTTAATCCGTCAAAAACATGAACCAAGTCATAAGACCAGGATGATCTTATAGGGGGAAAAAAAACTATGTAAATCATGAAACATAATTCTTAATTAACTCAATATTAAAGAATAAAATAGATAAAAAAATCATTTAAAAAAAAAACTTGAGCAAACAAAGTTAATCTATAAACAAATGTGTTTTATTAAACCATGAACTTAAGATAATATTGTGAAAGATAAATTAAAAAATATATATTTAATTTTTTTATAAATTTATATTAAAAAATAAATTAATAGCTTTTGACTTATTTCTAATAAAACAAACGGGACTGACTCGTTCTGTTTCGTATGGTATGGTTTTTTATATTAGCATTCTCTCGTGGGTGAAAATCGGGGATGGCTATAAGAAATAAGTGGGAGGGGTGTCAGCGATTTTTATTATAAACATATTAAAATAATATTATATATATATATATATATATATATATATTTTTAATTTATTTTTTACTTTTTTATACCATTTTTTTTTCCCAGCTACTTTTCACATTCAACATGTTGCCTTAGGGGTTTCACACAAACCCTCAATTCTGTATTTACGTTGATGCATACGTTTATTTCTTCATCGCACAATGATATTTATAACAATTATATAATATACACACAAAAAAAGAGGCGTGGAAGCAGATGCAAATAAAGGCATATGTAACAACCCCAAATTTTATTTTATTTTCTCTCCTCGAAATTTTGTTAGTTATCAATAAAACAACCTGCACATAATTTGAATCACATCTCATCCACAATCATATCCATGTTTAATATAATCAATTGCATCATTCCAGAATATGCTCAGGACCATATTCATTCTTAAACTTCATCTTACATCACACGCATAAGATAAAAATTAAAAGAGCCAATTCGCACACAAAGATTTCACATATAGATACATATATACATATACATAGAACATAACACAGTTTAATATTATAGGATAATCTAGTACTTTCTAATATCCAAAGCGTAGGTTGATACATTTAATATTTCAGAAACAAAATTTACAAATATACTATTCTATACAATTTACATGTTCTTCTACATAACAAAATTTCACCCTAACTTCCAAAGTTCATATCTTATACAAAAAGGAATCAAGGCTTAAAATCTATTACTGACGAGAATGGGAAGAACCTGCAAAATATAGATTTTTCATATGAGTAAAACAATTAAGTAAATACTAGCAATTTACAGAAGAATTTAAACAACATATCCATCAATCTACTTAAATCATAAGAGATTCTAAACACAACCATATACACCCTTTTAAGGTTATATAAAAGAAAATTTATTTTCTTTTGACTGCTTCTTTCCCCTTTTTCACGTCGAAGAGACTATAGTCGACACTAATGACCTTCAATAGTGTCTCTAGTTACCCGTCCTGAAATCAACTAATCAGTTTCATGAAAATATTGACACGAACATAACCGTTGGTGTCATTAACTTTTTTTTTTAAAAAAAAAAACCAAAATAGTTAATCTTTGTTCCATTATTTCTTTAGGAGGTTTTAGAGTATGCCGATGTCAAGGATTCTTGACATCATTAGCTTTCATCTCAGAAAGCTAATCAAGTCTATAAATTTTGTCGATATCGACGTCACCTGCCGATATCATTAACTATTCCGAAATTGAATAGCTAATCATGTTTATAAATTATGCCGATATCGACGTCGCCTGCCGATATCGACGTCACCCGTCGATATCATTAACTATTCTGAAACTGAATAGCTAATCAAGTCTATAAATTATGCCGATATCGACGTCACCCGCCGATATCATTAACTATTCTGAAACCGAATAGCTAATCAAGTCTATAAATTATGTCTATATCGACGTCACCCGCCGATATCATTAACTATTCTGAAATCGAATAGCTAATCAAGTTTATAAATTATGCTGATATCGACGTCACCCGTCGATATCATTAACTATTCTGAAACCGAATAGCTAATCAAGTTTATAAATTATGCCGATATCGACATCACCCGCCGATATCATTAATTATTCTGAAACCGAATAGCTAATCAAGTTTATATCTCACCACCAATGTATCGGTAATGTCAATATCAACCAGCTTGTTTCTTCCTATATATATATATATTTTTTTTTTCCATCCCCTAACCTTTCCTTTACCCTTTTTCTTTTCCTCATCAATAAGCACCAAATTGTAACTTATGGTTCAATAACTAGTAAAGAAAATAATTATTAGATAAAGAAAATATAGGTACCAAGTACCTACCTGCTGTGAACGTTCGACTTGCGTTCCCCTATTGTTGTTGTCCTTCTTCCGCGGTTCCTCCTGAAACCACAAACACCCACCATTATTCCATATTAATCCACATATCACACACAACAACAATTACAATGGTAATAATATTCATTTCTCTTTTACCAAATCTTTTCTTTCTCACTTACATTCCTCATTATCATCCTTTAACTTTTCAACTCATTTGTAGTCGAGGAGACATCATGAATTCAATTTTAATCACCGTTTATTCTCTCCTTTTATTTTCTGAATATCAAGACACACTTGATGAAGGGCAAGGAACAATTTCTACCCTTAACATGGTTAAATTTTTTCTATTTTCTCAACTTGGCCGAAACTAAAAACACAGGTGACAACTTGACCACTCTACAGAGTTTTACCCATATCTGGAGTTCCAGAGCTCCAAATTAGACGGGGTCGGACTCGTTGGAAAGCTAACACTTCCAGCTACAACTTCTATGAAGAAACCCTTCCTGAATTATGTATTTTTCAGGTCCAAATTCCCTTAAAAAACAGGGCAACGAATCTGCCCTGTTATGCAAAATTGAAGGAAACATAACCAATTCATCTTCAATCCTTGCTTCCTTATCAATCACAACCATGTTTTTCCTTTTATTCATGAAAACCCCTCTCATTTATGCATTCCCCTAATATTTTGTATTTAAAAACTCTAATTCCCAATTCAAAAAGAATCATGAACTTCTAATCAAATTAAGGTTAATTTCATAGAAATTGGAATTAGAACTCTTTACTTGGATGAAATCTTGATTTTAGTTCACAACTTTGGAAAAATCTTAGCCTTCTCCTCCTTGTTAAGAACCAACCACTCCTTTCTTCCCCAAAGTCTTCACTTTCTTCTTGTTAATCCTCCCTCAAATTGTGTTTCTCCACTTTAGAATTTCTATTTTTATGGGTTTACAAGCTTTTGGGTGTTTAATCCTAGTTTTTATGAAGAAAAATTTGGGTTATCTCTCCCTTCTTTCTTCTAATTGCAGCTGGACATGGCCAAGGGGAGAGATGGGTATTTATAATCCCATTTCTTATTAATTATATGTTTGACCCTTTTTTTTTTTTTTGGGTTTCACATCATCTCACTAGTCAAAGACAAGATTGTATTTTTATCCAACATTACCTCACAAAACATTATTTACTAAAATAATTTTATTATTATTTTTCTTGAAGACATTTTATTTTTTTAGAAGCGTGGATGTGGATGTTTTTGAAAATATTTTTCATTTAAAAATACACTGAAAAATTATTTTTGACATCAAAACATGAAAATAATTTAAAAACATAAAAAAAAATTAATTTAAAAAAAATCATTTTTTTAAATACTTTTAAAATCCAATCGCAATAAAGTATCTTAATAGTCCTCGGCATACTGCAACCCAATAATTACTTGCTTTAAACGTATGCACCTAAACAGAAATATAGGCACGCTAACCAGAGGGAAGCATGAGAGACGAGAAAAAGATATGATGAATGTTTCAAAAATCATTCGTTATTTCTATCGGGTGTTTCAAAAAATATTTAAAAATTATTGTTTTTTATCTTAAACAATTTTTTTAATATTTTCAAAATGTATTAATATCAAATAATTTTTTAAAAACAAATATCTTGAAAAATCTTTAAAAATAATCTCGACCGTTCCTCTAAAGTCTAAGTGGCTGTTTGGCATTGTGGTGCGATCCACGATGGCCAGATCGCACCACAATTTGTTGTTTGGATAATAGGTAAACACAGTTTTATTGTGTGGGACCCACACCAAATTCACTCCAAAACGCCGATTCATGCAAAGCTGGAAATTGATGCTTTTTTATCTGCGATCCGTGCTTATTGAAACGGTGATACACATTTGAAATAAAAAAAATAACCGTTGAAAAAAAAAACCCACATTATCCTCTCGTCTGCGCCCGAAGTCAGATGAAATGGCAACATTTTACAGTGTGTTTATGTTCGATAATAAAAAAAAACTGGTATTTTGCATGTCGTGATCAAGGCTGTGCATGACTCTCTCTCTCTCTCACTCACAAAACAGAACAGCTATGGAAGCCGTGAGCTTTCATCGTTGACTCCTGCCACCACAGGCACCATTTACGATGAAACCACTACAGGAAGAACCACCTTGGCCTCCTCTACCCGTCGGTATCGTCCGTTGAAGCTCTCGTCGTGATCGGTGAACAGTACCGCAACCTTCCAACGCTGCCTCCGGCCACCACAGGCCACCATTTCAGACGCCACCACCACAGGAAGAACCACCTCGGCCTCCTCTACCTGTCGGTATCGTCCATTGAAGCTCTCGTCGTGGTTGGTCGGAAGCTACCGTGCACGTGAAATAATTCACGTGCACAGTGCAGCGCACCGTTTCACTTCTTCGTGTTATTTGAAGCTGGACTTCGGCTGGGCTGCACTCGGCCCAGCCCAAGTCCAGCAAAGTTGGGCTTAGCCCCAATTTGGTTGGGCTGCCCTCGGCCCAACCCATTTTTTTCAAATATATATTTTTAAAAAAAAAAGTGTAGATACAGATCAGTCCTAATGGAAGGGAAATATCTGTTCGTGATGAAATTGCAAGTAGTTTGATGGGAGAATAAAAAATAATATTTGTTTTTTCATGAATTATTAATTACATTATATTATTGTAATGATTAAATTTACAATATTTAAAAAAATTATATATATATATATATACCCTTTAAAGTAATTTCATAAATTAAAAGCAATATGAAAAGCTTGGTAACCAAACACCCAAAACTGCTTTTTTTTCAACCTTCAACTCAACCACAGTTTTAACCAAACACTTCACTGCTTATTTTGAACTACAGTAAAAGCGTTTTTTTTTAAACTACTTTTTTTCAACCTCAATCGCAAAAGCAAAAGCAATGTCAAACACACCCTAAATAGCTCTAATGCTATTGACTCACTCTCATCATTATAGTACGAAAGGGTGCTTGGAAATGCATTTTAAATTTATCTTTTTAAAAACTTATTTTAGTTTTTTTTTGTGTGTTTCTTGATTATTTTAATATGCTGATATTAAAAGTAGTTTTTTAAAAATTATATATATTTTTTAATTTAATGTATTTAGAAATAATTTTAAAAAAAAATCTCAATCACACTATCAGACAAGAAAAAACTATACACTATTCTACTTTTAGTTTTTCTAGAAAATAAGAGGAAAAAATAATTAAGCCACAAGAAATATTGTGTTTTTTTTTGTATTTTCTCTCTTTTATACAATAAGGTTAATAACAAGAGATGTAAAATGTTTTTTAGTTTATTTAATATTTTTTCAAATGTTTTTTTAATATACTAATATTAAAAATATTTATTTTTACCACAGGAATCAAGGTTATTAAAATCCTTTTTTTTGACACGACACAAAAAATATAATGTAAAATCAGATTGTAAAATAACAAGTATATATTTTTTTACTATATATTGATAATTTCAGTCAATAAAATAAATTTAATTAAAATCTAATAAAGAGAATCAACAATATTATAATCAACAAGTGATCTATATAAATAAATAGTATAAATCAATGACATGAAAAAACTCAAAATCAAAATTTTCAATATTGACAAATTATTAAATGACGTACACAAGAACCCCGTGATAACTTGATTGTTCTTATCATAACAAGTAATAATAAACCTCTTTTAGGTTTTAAGTTAATGAGTCTAAATTAGTAATTAACTAACATAAGTCTAATAATTAAAATAAACTATTAAACAATGTATAATGCATAAGGAAAAGTTTAAATTATAAATAATTTTTAATATTAAATAAATAAATAAAATATGATGATAAAAACAAAGTCTTCATTCTAAAGTTCTTCTATGCAGTCTAAATCTCTAATTTTCACAAATTTCTGGTAGATTCCAGTTATAGTTTTAAATATATAGTTTTCTCTCGTATGAATAAATTACTGTGTTTATCATATATATTTAAAAAGATTGAGATGTCTAGTTTTCCTTCCATATAGAATTGCAATAAAATTTTATTTGTAACTTCAAATATGTCCAAAACAATACATAAATGTCTAGTTTGATAAATTTGACAAGATTCGTCTAGTAATTTTGACTCTCTGAAATAATATATTTCTGAACTTTGTATAATATAATAATTTAATAAAATATATTTTCATGTATCTAATATTTCCCTATAAATTTCAACTAAATCCAATACATAGTTTGAAAAATATGTTTGATCTCATAAAATTGTCAACAAATATTATAAAGCCAACTAACTTTAATAAAATATATTTTCATGTATCTAATATTTCCCTATAAATTTCAACTAAATCCAATACATAGTTTGAAAAATATGTTTGATCTCATAAAATTGTTAACAAATATTATAAAGCCAACTAACTTGGTTGTTTCTCTCACAAATTTAGTAAACTCGTAAAATCAAACCAATTTTACTGATTTTACCAATTTTACACTAATTAAATCTAATTTTAATAATTTTCAAGTTTAATCTGATTTAACAGATAAATACATATTAACTTGTAAAATTATAAATTTTTAAGATTCAACTTGCAATTTCGACAACTGAAACCATCCGGAGGAAGGATTAAAATTGGAGCAATGATTAAATAAAATCTAATTGCAGAATAAGATAAAAATTAGAGTCCCGAGTTCTGGACGAGTCCAGCCCAATCCATCCGACAACGAGAGAGGAAAGAGAGAAACGGAAGACGTGCCTCGTTTTGAATCTTCTTGCGAGACGCCTCAGTCAACAGGCGAGTGAGTGATCACTTTCCTTTTGGTTTGAATTTTCAAACTGTGCGTTCTCTTCTGCTTCTCCGGTCAAACCCCACGCGCCCCCTAGTCTCATCCTATCATTTAAATTTTAAGTACAATTCCACCCCATGCTCTTATCCATCACCCCCCCCCCCCTCTATCCGCACGTGTGAAAGTATTTTCAATAGATGAGAAATAGAAATATTTTACTAACATAAAGAAGAGATATATAGATTGAAATTGGTGCTTCAAGTTGGTGATTATCAGCTCAAGTTACTCGGGTCATGGATTATTTATATATTTATTGGGGAAAAGAAATATTATATATTATAATGATATTCAGGTTAGGTTGGGTCTTATTGTCAATTTCGTAAGAAAAAAGGACTACATTGAAAAATAATAAAATACCAGGGGCGCTTAAAGAGCCCCGATTGTTGAAAGAGCGTAACTCCATGGAATCCACGCGGTAACATTACCGTCGGCGTCCACGCTTACACCCTTTATAAACCCATTCCTCTCCTTATCCTCATTTCTTCCCGTCTCTAAAATTATTGCTCTCTCTCTCTCTAGATACTTGCCGATCTGGTCATGGCTTCGACGACGACAACGTCGTATTGGTGTTACAGATGCTCATGCTCCGTCACCGTTTCACCTTACGACGAAGACGAAGAACACGGCAACATATCGTGTCCTCACTGCGACGGTGGGTTCATCGAAGAGATCCAATCAACCTCCACCTCTGATATCCGTGAAAACCGTAGCCGGGTTTCCAGCCTTACCCGAAACCGCCGCAACACCAGCGACCGGTCTTCGTTTAACCCAGTGATCGTCCTCCGCGGAACCACCCCTGCTGCCGCTGCTGAAGACAACGAAGGAGGAAGCGCCTACGAGTTCTACCATGAAGATGGAATCGGTACGGGTCTCCGGCCCGTACCGGAGATGATGTCTGAGTTTCTAATGGGTTCAGGTTTTGACCGTTTACTAGACCAGTTATCACAGATAGAGATAAACAGCTTAGGCCGGTCGGTTCCTAGCCCGCCGGCATCGAAAGTCGTGGTTGAATCAATGCCGAGGGTAAAAATAGACGAAACGCATGTGATTTCGGAGACTTACTGTGCGGTGTGTAAAGAGGAGTTTGAGATTGGAAACGAAGCTCGTGAGATGCCTTGTAAGCATATTTATCATTCTGATTGCATTTTGCCTTGGCTTGCGATGCGAAATTCTTGTCCAGTTTGCAGGCACGAGTTACCTGTAGAGAATTCTGGAGAGCTGGGGGTGGAAGGGGAGCTTGTGGGGTTAACTATATGGAGGTTGCCTGGTGGTGGGTTTGCTGTTGGGAGGTTTAGTGGGGGGAGGAGAGGTGGGGAGAGGGAGTTTCCGGGTGTTTTTACGGAGATGGATGGTGGTGGGAATGGCGGGCTTAACGGGAACAGCAGGCCGCTTCGTGATTGGGATTCTTGGGTGACTAGGAGGAGTAGAAGAAGAGAGAGTCCTAGTGGTATTGGGGGGTTTAGGAGAGTTTTTCGTGGTATGGCTTCGTTCTTGAGGAGGATCAGGCCTAATTCGTCGTCAAGAATGCGTGATGGATCTGAAGAACCTTAATCGACCGAGAGAAGTTATTCAAGTCGAGTGACATGAAGGAGAGGAGGATTGGATGTGGAAGTTGAGGAAGGGGCTGATAGGGGTGATACCATTTGATTGCTTCTTCTTATCCTTCACATAAATGTATGTATCTGCTTGGCACTTAAAAAAAGGTTAAGAATTAATTTTGCTTTTCATTTACTGAGAGAGAGCAGAGATTTCTTATCTCTTCATATTGAAAAATTGTTTGTATTTGCTGCAAAAGGATCAATTATTCAGTTTTGTTGGTTCTGAAATTTAGAAGATAGTTGAACTGAAGGGAGGGGTAGGTGTTAATCCGCAATGTAGTAGAAGAGCAAAAGGCCCTAGTCTTAAAGCATTTCTTTGTTATTTACTGTAATCAATTCAATATTAACCTTGGCATTCATTCTATAAAGTTCTTGTCTTTGTTTTTTGGTTGCCTCTCTCATGCAAATCATACTGTTGTTGAGTGCTTGCTGTATATCTAGATGGGATTGAGTTTGAAGATTGGATTGGTGATTGAATTTAGCTCATTTGTCATTTGAATCCGATCCTGCCTCCTGGCACAAAAATATTTAGTTGTTCCACCATGAAGAGCTTAAAAGCAGAGCATAAGATCAGATCAGTCATATTTGTTGGACAAATTAATTATGACACTGCTAGTTTAATGCATAAATAGGGCTTTTCTGATCCATTTTTTATCTGTAAAATGACCCGTGACTGGGATTTTTGGCCAAATTGGTGAAAAATACACCAACTTTTGCTTGCATGAGCTTTACATATTCGGCCTTCTTTTTGGGCAAGGAATGCTAGCCTTGTTTGCTATGTTTTACTATCGGGATGAAATATATTATTTTTTACAAAAAAAAAATGATATTTATGTATTAAAACGAGATAACTAATTTTAATGAATGTGTAATAATGATACTTAGAAATAAAGTTACTTTATTTCCAATTAAGTTCATAGTCTAGATTATGTGACTGGAATGACTTGATAAAATAAAGATATTTATAAAGATTTTTTTGAAAAATATGTTAATTTTAAACTTGTAACTCAAGTTATTAACAAATAACAAACAAAATGGAGATTTGAACAGTAAACAACACTGTTCACGCAGACTCATTTCACTGTGGACGCGAGCTTTGTCCTCCGTGCGTCTCGCGAGGTCGTCCACCTTTTTTTTTTGTTTTTTCCGCCTATGAACAGTGTTTTACCGATTTCGTCCCCGATAATAAGACAAAAACACGGTTTACGCTGAGGGGCACGGGCGTAATTGACCACGTACGGACCGGTCCGCCGGAACTGTTTTTTTTTTAATATTTTTGAAAATGTGTAATGACGTTCGTAGCCCCCGAAACGACAAAATCTATCAATTCGGCTCAGGGGTGGTTTAGTAATTGACCACGA
The DNA here is from genome assembly GCA_009078335.1 of Salix brachista. Classification (NCBI taxonomy): domain Eukaryota; kingdom Viridiplantae; phylum Streptophyta; class Magnoliopsida; order Malpighiales; family Salicaceae; genus Salix; species Salix brachista. Next base: position 3,403,343 of record CM018580.1, on the reverse strand, counting down.
CGTTACTGTGCCCTTGCGTCAGCGCTGTCAGCAGGCCGTACGGGCGCGTTTCGTGATCCCGGTTGATTCAGGCGGCGCGTGCGGCGTCATAAGGCGGTGAAAATTTTTCCTCCGCCGGTCAAGACGATTCGCAACTCTTCCTTGAATCGCATGGAGTGGCGCGTGCGGTTCAAATATGGACGTGTAGGCTCAAATAGTCGGTTGAACGTTTATGTCCTCTTTTCTCTCTCCTCAGCACCGGAATCAATATCAGTCCCCCGAGTTATTGTGCATGCATTTCAGTCCCTTGGCTTTTGTTTGATTTCTGTAATCCAAGTTTTGAATTCTTTCAATTTCGTCCTTGCATTCAAATTGATATATATGCAATTTGCATGTCAGTCCTTCTTCTTTTAATTTTTCGGTTTTCTATTAGATCCCTTAATTTATTTAGTGCAGCAGGTTATATTGTTTTCAATTTTGTCCCTCATTTCAAATAATTAATAATAATAATAATAATAATAATAACAACAATTATTTCAAAAATAATAATAATAACAATAATAATAATAACAATAATAACAATAATAATAACAACAATAATAATAACAATAATAATACCAATAATAATAATAATAACAATAATAATAATAACAATAATAATAATAATAATAATAATAATAATAATAATAATAATAATAATAATAATAATAACAATAATAATAATAATAACAATAATAATAATAATAATAATAACAATTATTTTTGTTAGTAATTCTTTTGTTAATATTTTTTTTGCTCTTCATAATTTAATAATTTTTATTATTTTGACAGTAATGGTGTTAATTTTTTTAATATATATTTTTAGTCTTTCCCTAAGAATATATATAGGGAAAAGAAAACATGACCTAGGATTTTTTCAATATAAAAAATTAATATAAGTATTCTGAGATACATTTAATATAGTTATATAATAGTAGATGATCGGCCACACATTTACAAATAACCGATTAAAACACATTCACAAATTGATCAATAAACTACAACAAAAAAATATCACACCAAACAATCAAATAATTCACCATACAAATGGATACAAAAAATATTTCCATAACCAGTAAACACAACTGAATAAAGAAAAATTAGATGATCGGCCACACAATTACAACAAAACCAACCACCAACAAATTCCCAATTGACTACAACAAATAAAAATCTCTAATCAATATAATCTATTACATTTTTTCGACCAACTGATTATATAATTATCAATCCAATTAAAACACACCAGATAATCAAAACATTGCAATTTTGCTATCTATGAGTTAATTAAATCAACACAGAATTCAAATCCAAACTGTGACTAAATTATTCTCCAAGCCAGTAAAATAATGTCAACAACCAACCAGATCAATGCAAACAAAAAATAATCTATCTTTAATAGATTTCAGCGATTACAATATTGCTATCAACCAGTTAAATGTTTAGTAACTGTTAAAAAAATATTTAACCATCAACACATTCAGTTCAAGACAACAAAAAATCATCTTTCATTCATTTTATTGATTACAGATTTACATCAACCAATTAAATAACCATCAAAACAATTAATACATACTAAACAATTAATCAATTATGGTATTGCAATACTCAAATTACAATTCGCTAATCTTTCATAAATTTTATCGCTTACAATTTTTAAATTTCAAAATTGAATTATTATCTGAGTATTTAAGCTTATAACAATAATCAACTAATTCAATACATAAAAAAAAATTATAGCATGATTTAAAATTTACAATTCTCTATTTATCAACTAAAAAATTCTTTGCTTACCACATAAATAATAAGTTTGCTATATATAAAAAGCCCGGCTCAACGCGCGGGCTAACCAGCTCGTTAAACCTAAAACATCAAATAAGTCTATTGAAAAATAAAATTTAATCACAAAAGGATTTTAAATAACGACAATTCAAAATACAAGGATAAATTCTTTTATTACTATTATTAATAAGTAATATAATTACTATTATTACTATTATCATTATTAACACTATTATCACTTTTATCATTATCTTCGTATAAATCCAATACCAATTACATATATCTAAAAGAGCTCGGCCGTTGGACTGTAGATGCAGACTCAGTGGCACTGTGGACTGGTCTTTTATCCTCCGTGCGTCGCGCGAGTTCGTCCACCCTATTTTTTTTTGTTTTTTCCTGAATTGAACAGTGTAATGACGCTCGGACCCCGCTAATAAGACAAAAACACGTTTTCGGCTGAGGGCTACGGTTGTAATTGCACGCGTACGGACCGTTCTGGTTCGGACCGGTCCGCCAGAACCTTTTTTTTTAATATTTTTTAAAATGTGTTATGACGTCCGTAGCCCTTGATACGACAAAATCCATGAATTAGCATCAGGGGTCGTTTAGTAATTGACTAAGACGTTACTGTTGCCTTGCGTCAGCGCTGTCAGGAAGCCGTACGGGCGCGTCGGTGCGTTTCGTGACCTCGATTGATTCAGGCGGCGTGTGCAGCTTCATACAGCGGTGAAAATTTTTCTGCCGCTGGTGAAAACGATTCGCAACCCTTCCCTGAATCTCATTGAGTGGCGCGTGCTCTTAAAAGATCGACGTGGAGGCTCATATAGTCGGTTGAACGGTTATGTCTTCTTTTCTCTCTCCTCAGCGCCGGAATCAATTTCAGTCCCCCGAGTTATTGTGCATGCATTTTAGTCCCTTGGCTTTTGTTTGATTTCTGTAATCCAAGTTTCGAATTCTTTCAATTTCATCCTTTCATTCAAATTGATATATATGCAATTTGCATGTCAGTCCTTCTTCTTTGAATTTTTCGGTTTTCTATTAGATCCCTGAATGTTTTTAGTGCAGCAGGTTATATTGTTTTCAATTTTGTCCTTCATTTCAAATTCATTATATATTGCACTTTAATTTCAATCCCTCTTCTTTTAAATTTTTTTCCTTTTAAATCTTTGAATATTTTTGGTACAAAAGTATGAATTGTTGTCAAATTAATCCTTCACTTTAAATTAATTATATCTTTTATTGTAATATTGGGCCTTATGTTTTTTATTGTTCATTTCAAATTGATTTCCTTTATTATTATTTATATATTGATGCATTATCCCCTATTATTGTACAAGTTCATGTATATATTTTTCTTTAATTTGGTTTTGGATATTTCTTTTATCTTTTCTTTTGTTGGGGTTTCTTTTTATTTAGTCTTCAAATTTTATTCCTGGTAGTAATCATTTGAATTTTTTTTTTTAAAAATCATAAATATTTTTTAAATGGTAACAATGATGATGATAATGATAATAATAATAATAATAATATTTTTTTTTAAATCACAAATATTTTTTAAATGCTAACAATGATAATAATAATAATAATAATAATAATAATTATAATAATAATAATAATAATAATAATAATAATAATAATAATAATAATAATACTAAAAGTTTTCTGCATGAAAAAAACCCTAGCGCAATGCGCGGGCAAGCATACTAATTATACCACGCAAAAAACTCATTTCTAACATATTTTTATCTGTTGCAATTTTAGTAATTAAACATTGAAATAATTAATTATAGCACGCAAAAAATATAAGTTTATTTCTGGAAAAAAAATTACAATATTTTTATTTATAATGTGTCAGATCTAATATTATTGGGGAAAAAAAGCAACTCATTTAAAAAAAAATTACCTACATTATCTACGATTTTTAGCAATAGCAATATTCAATCAATTTTCTACATAGATAAAAAAGCCTAGCGGAGCGGGCAAATCGGCTAGTGGTCAAAATAAAAGAACTATTTTTCAATTGTATTTAATGCTTTGTCTCATAATAAAATTTGATAAAAAAAAAAACACCACTATGATAACCTAACATTTGACTACACTCCAACATGATTTATTCTAATTGATTGACACCATAATTGTTACGTTGTCATTCTAAATGACCAACTCAATCCATTTCTAACTACCAAATTTAATAGTTCATACTTGCAACTTTAAATCAATAGTTAAAATCATTCATTTTTGAATTACAAACCAAGATTTGGAACCAATAAAATAAAATGTCTATCTTACACCATCTATAAATAGAAATAAGTTAGTTAAATTAACCGCATCACGTTGTGGGCCGAGCAAATAATTTTTATAACTATCATGATTAAAACAATTAATAGGATTTGCTAGTTTAAAAATAAAATATAATATCTATACATGCATGGTTTGATATAATGGAGCAGATTAACACACTCTATTATAACAACAACAACATCAAAGTCTTAACATCTAAAATTATCATTACTATTACTGAAAAACAATAAAAATTATTAAATCACCCTGAGAAAAAAAACTCAAAAACATTAATGAAAGAGTAAGCAACAAAAAAAACTAAAATTATTATTATCATTATTATTATTGCGTTAATATGAAAAAAAACAAAATTAAATCAAAGACTAAAAAAGCCTAAAAACTTTAACAAAAAAGCAAACAAAAAAATAAAATAAATGATAAAAAAAAAATTATCAGCTGAAAAAATCCTTAAAACTTTAACAAAAGATCAAACAAAAAATAAAATAAAAATAAAAATTATCAGGTGAAAACAATTCATTTGACTTGAAAACAAAAAAAATCGAATAAAAAAACTAAAAGAAAGAACAAAGAGAAAAAAAACAGAAACATCAATTTTCAAATGATCATAGACACAAACTAAAAATATACTATAAATTTTCAAAAAAATACGATCTCAAAAAATAATAAAATAATAATAATTAAAAACCAAAGCTAAGAGAACACTTATAAATACATGGACAAAAATAAAGATTATTCCAGAAATATTTAAAAAATAAAGGGATTAAAATAAAAAATTAGAAGTATAAGGCCGAAATAAAAACCAAATATATTATTAATTTCTATCAAAGGAAAAAATTGAAAAAGTCAACACTTTTGTACCGAATATATTAAGGTAATTAAATCCAATCCAAAAATTAAAAGGAGGACTGAAGTGAAACCTAAAAATATAATTAATTTCAATCGAAAGATCTAATTGAAATAAATCAAAACTTATATAACAGAAATCAGGACCATACAATACAATTAAAAGTGCAGGGACGGAAGTGAACAAACCTTAAAACCGGGGGCCTCTCCTGTACTTTAGTGTGCAGGAGAGAGAAAAGGAAAAAAAGAAGTTCAACCGGCCACCGTCCCAAATCCGACCACCTTTTTCCAAAACACGCCACACAATGAGGAAGAGAACACGACGACACATCGGGTGAGATGCCAAATGCTCATTTTTACTGGCCAGAAGACTCCGCACGTGCCGCAAGAAGCAGGTGTGAGGCCGAATATCGTTGGACGCATGTGGCACATGCGCGCACAGTATTCAACATAAAATAATAAAAAAGTGGTCAATTACCGCAACACCCTTACAACCAAATCTTCAATTTTGTCTTATATGGGGGCATAATAGTATTTAACTATTTAAAAAAAAAGTAAAATGTCCGTGGTACCCCCTGCCCAGGTCTGTTTTTTGTCTTTTGTGAGGGGTAGTTTAATATTTAGCCATCTTCCAAAAATGTAAAATTTTTGTGGCACCCCTCCGAGTTACAACTGTTTTTTTGTCTTTTTCGAGGGACAAAAATGTTATTTTACTATGCAAACAAATATTAAAAAATCAATAAACCGGTGAATCGACCGAATCGAACCGAAGACCAAACCAACCCAAAAACATACTATTACAATCCACAGTGTTTTCACCCACATGCTACAGTGAAACACTAACCTCTTTTAGTTTATTTTATAATATCGAGAAATCTAAATGCAAACTTGGCAAAAAAAAGGTCTATTCATCGCTTTTGTATGTATTTGAGAGTGTAGTTAAGATTGCTTTTGAAAATATTTTTTGTTCAGAAATGCATCAAAGTGATATTTTTTTATTTTTTAAAAATTATTTTTGATATCAACACATGAAAATTATTTTAAAACATCAATTTTTTTAATTTAAAGTAAAAATAAAAATATATTTTTTAATTTTTTTCAAGATATTTTTAAAACGCAATGACAAATAGACAGAAAGCATTACCAAAATACCCTTACCATTTATCAACGAAATCAAAATCTACGTGGCAGGATCTAGAGGTCTCCCGAGAAAGGGATTAAGACAAAACACAACATCAACTACTTACATCTCGAACCAGAAGTTATTAAGAAGGCGATTTTGCAATAACAGCAAGCCACTGCTCTCAACACAATACTAATACCCCCCTAACAAAGAGATCTACATTATCTCCTACGTAGTTCGTAACTGTAAGATCTCTCTGTTTTCAAAGGTGTCAGCTTTGTTCTCTGATCTGTCTCTCTCTCTCTGTATTAGTACTGTAAGTCCATCTCTGTTATTCTTCTCCAGTTCTGTTTTCATTTGTGCTTAATTATGATCCCTCGCTAAGATTTCATTCCAAAGACTTTTACTTTTGTTTTTATTAAGAGAGATTTTGAGATTCTTTTTTTCTCCCGTTTTTCTTATAGAATGCAACTTTCTGGGTTTTGCAGCTTTTGTTTTGGAAGATCATGTATTTCATCCGATCTTTCTTTTAGTTTGCAATTTTCAAAGATGATTTATAGATTTGGGGTTTCTTAAATCCTTACTATTTTCTTCATTCTATGGCAAAAAATGTGCATAATTTCTTCTCCTTTTATCTCTGAGCAAGCTCGAATTTTGTGCACTAGTCTGTTAATGTTATTATTGGAGATGGTTTCTATAATTTAGACTCTTCCAATGCTTTGAAGAATTAATGGTGGAATCATTAAATTTTGGTCTGAATGTCAGTGCATGTAAAATATAGAATGCAGGTTCAGGGGGGCAGTCAATGCATGTAAAATATAGAATGCAGGTTCAGGGGGGCATATTAGTTTAGTTTCTCAATTAAGTAAATATCATATTCTGCTGCTTATGTGAATAATTAGGGAACTTTAATAAATGTTCGTTGTATAAGACAAGATGGATGGCGTGATTGTCTTAAAAATTATTCCTTTATCCACTCATCGCTTTTGTTAATTTTTCTTTTAGAAAATTGTTTTTCTTCAGTTATGATCAATTGGCATGATCCTTAACTTTGATTCTACAATTAAACAGCTATTTATTTTTAAAGTCCTTTCATTAATTTTGTCATTCTACTTAATCATGTTTGTCCATACTACGTTGCCCAAAACAAGATCTTATTTTTACCATAAAATCAAGAGCACTCACCATCAAAAGAAGTTTCTCTTGAAAACACACCCAATTTTTTTACTCTACCCCTGGTCAACATTAGCACATAAAACTGGTCATGCCAGCCAGAAATAGAATCCAAAATGGGTTGGTTAATGTGTAATTTTTGAGGATGTTTAAAAAAGACAAGCCAGCAGAACCAATTTTCATATTTGTATTTTGAGGTAGCTACACCGCTGCTAGCATTTTCCTATACCAGTTGGAACAATGATTTTGGCATGGCGAGTTTACTAGCACCTAAAAACTGTCTCATGGAGCATTCCGCTGAAAAAGTGTGAAATATTGTAATCTGCAGAAATGTCTTTTACTATCCTGTTCATTTTGTAGGTGAACTATATCATGATCATTAGGTGTTGCAATTAAGGGCTCATTGTAATTTCATTTAGGTTGCGGTATTGCATGCATTTCAATTTGGAAGGTTTTGAAGGTTTCAAAGACATATTGGAGGCATTGGTAGATTTTTAAGTTTGTCTTGGCATTATCTGTTACTTCTGTAGACAAGAGTGGTTATTTGAAAGCTGTTGCAACTATGAGTTTCGTGTTTCGAGGCTCGAGAGGAGATATCGAAAGTGGATTTTCAGGCTTCATTCCTGAAAGACCTGCAGTGGTATGTTCACTTGTTTGCATGTATGCTTTTGGGTACTAGTATTTAGCTACCGAGATTAGTTATTTATATATTTAATATGAGAGATTCAGTTGGACTAACTTTATCCTCTTCTTATCAGCGTATTCATGCAGCTCGACCAGTTAACTCCAATTCACTTGCTTTTCTTGTCACGGGTAATGTTCTTACCTCTTTATTTCTTGGTCTATTGTTATTCCATCTTGTTGATACACCTCTTTAACTTCACAGTAGAAAAAATCATTTTTAACCCAAATCTGACCTGTCCATTCAGCAGTTCTTTTGCTGTTCATGATTTTGAACTCTCATCAGATGTCACCAAACTTCCTGGTACGCCCTCATTGAGCTAGAGGCATGGGCCTCACTGGTGTTTCTGATATATCTGAAATATTAACAGAGAATTCATTGGTCCTGTCTATCCATGCTTGCAGCTTTGGCTGGTTGTGGTTGTCTTTTTGATGGCCACAAGCTTGAGAATGTATGCAACTTGTCAACAACTTCAAGCACAGGCACGAGCTCATGCTGCAGCAGCCAGTGGCTTGATGGGTCACACTGAACTGCGTTTGCATATGCCGCCATCAATAGCTTTTGCAACAAGAGGACAATTGCAGGGACTTAGGCTCCAGCTTGCTCTTCTTGACCGTGAATTTGATGATTTAGGTATGGCACTTTTTATGATATGTACCTCCTTATATAAGGCTTGTAATCTCCTGAAAGCTGGAGATGCACCTGGAGATGTTCAAGATGAAAGTAGGTCTATGATTTAGTTTCTGTGTATATATTGAATGTGCACATGCTGATGATTATCCTTCCCTCCTGTGGCAGATTATGATGCTCTTAGAGCACTGGACTCTGGTAATGCTTACACTACCTCGATGAGTGAGGAAGAGATAAATGCCTTGCCAGTTCACAAGTATAAGGTCCCTGTTCAGGAGAAGTAGGTTTGCATGCTTTGCATTAATCCTTGCCCCCTGAGAACTTGCAGGGTATTGAAATGATTTCAATTTTGTCATTGACAGTGATAGTGCATCTCTGAAGCATGCTTCATCTTCTTCAGCACCAGCCGAGGTATTTTTTTTCACCAAGGTTTAGTTTCATAGTCAATGAGAAATGCGTTCTCATGAGTTGTTATGGATGATCATTCATTTAGCTTGTTTGGTCATCATATTTGTGAATCTCTACACGTACCAAGAAGACACGAAAGAACAAGAAACTTCACAGATAAACAAGCATTCATTTTCCACTTCTCATTTATTAATTATCATTGAATAGTATTAACTTAATCTTGACTTCTACATAAAATTGGTAGTTCAGTTTAAGAACATTGAAAGCAGAGGAATATATAAAGTGCTAAAGAACTTGACCCAAAATTGTGACAAGCCTTGCCACCTTAGTCTTTGGATCAACATCATGAATAATTAAATGGACCACAGTGAAAATCAAATCACTGCTTTTAATGGCCAACCTGCATCGCATTAAAATATGCCTTTCTTAGTGACGGTAGTTCTGGATTTGACCAAAAACAAATGATCCAACTTTTCCATGTGCATTGTAGTTCATCACTTTTGTTATTTGATCAATGAGCAAAACCAACAGAAATACTTTAGGCCATAGATGAAACAACTCATTTATGTATGATTTTCATGCCTGTGGAGTTAAAAGCATTCTTAATAGTTATTCTGTTCACTTTTATGGATGTCAATTAGAATCTTTCTGTCAATTTTATTAGCAGACAAAGCAAGACTCAAGAAATGCTGACGAGAACATGAAAACTTCAGAAGATGAATTGACTTGTACTATTTGTTTGGAGCAAGTTAACAGGGGGGAACTTGTTCGTAGCTTGCCGTGTTTGCACCAGGTTTTTCCTCTGGTTCCCAAGTCCCATCACTGTCTACCAAAAGTTTTAGACTTCATTCAATAACTTATATTATCAACTGTCCTTTTAATTATTCTAGGTCTCACATGGCTTACATGAATGACCTGTGAATCTGTCATACCCCCTCCCTCCCTTAACAAATTTATGTTAGATGCCTATTTTGGGTTACTTTCTTGGAAGAATTATTGAAACTATTAAGATATATGACATTGTCTAGTTGTCTTTAAATTTAAGGTTGATCTTTAAATTTGCAAAGTTTTTATCCCACTACCCTATCTTTTAGCTTGCAATGGATGTCTTCAATAACCTGCATTTGTCTATTCTTTGAAAATCATTTAAAAAAAAAAATGAAAATCGATTAAATTGCACTAAGGAAACTAGAAAGCCATCAAGAAAATGTCAATTACACAAAAGTTAGGACAAGGAAAACCTAAAAACCACAAAGATCAAACCAAACTTGCATCAGAACCAAGCAACCAAGTCATCTGATCTGCTCATGCTGTCTTTTGCTAATGAATAAGCAACGACATTACCTTCCATTTTAATGCGAGTGAACCATATATTCCTCGAAGTTTTAACTAAAGTTGCTATTCTTTGAAACCCTTTTCTTTTAACTGAATACCAAACATCCATGCTGAGTGTTTTGTTGCCGTTGTTTTTCTGACTCATTCTCTCACCGAGTCTCGGTGTAACTTCTTCAATGGTTGCTGCATGGTTATCTAACCCTGAATCTACTGTTTTAAATATCTTCTGGTGGTAAATGCTTGGCATATCAAGTCATTAACAAACATTCCATTTAATTTGTATGCTGTATTGATGACTTTAAATCTATGTTGGTTTTCTCCTCGTTTGCAGTTTCACACCAACTGTATAGATCCATGGCTGCGGCAGCAAGGCACATGCCCTGTGTGTAAATTTCTGATCGGTTCCGGATGGCAGGAAAGCAGAGAGAGTGAATCTGATGGGTCAGACATGGTCTAATGACTGCCCGAGTAAATCATTGAATCTGTGTAGGAAAAAAACTTCTCTCATGTCTCATTCTGTGATCGCATGAAAATAAATTTTCCTATATGCCTGTGAATAAGTTTTCTTAGCTCTGCATATTATAGATTAGAAAGAAGCAAAAATTTACTGTTGAGCATTGATCTGAAAGCATAAGAAAAGTTGTGACGCTGTCACCCCTGATGAGCATGGCTGGCGTTATGCGTTATGAATCCAACCTATCGTTGGACAAACTTTGTCAAACGTTTGTGAAAATTTCACTGCTCAAAACTTTGTCAATCTCAAAGCCCATCGGTGGACAAACTTACACATTACAAATAATACTATCAGAAAATATTCGACCCGGGGCTAAACTCAAAGTTGCCGTACAGTCTGCACTGTGCTGGTTGGCGGGGACCGATGATTCTTGCATGTCATTTTGCATGGACACACGAGTTTCCTTTAACCAGTTTAGAAAAACAAATGGGCTAAAGAAAATCTCTGGCTATCCCCGACCTAACTAGAATCTAATCTGTCTACAGACAGAAAATGCTCTTGGATCTGTGTTTTTAGTTTCGTTGTTGTGGAATGTAAGGCTGGTCAATCCTTAACTCCTCTCCTTTTCCTTCTGTTTCGCCAGTTGGTATGGTTGTTAACCAGAGTTGTTCTTAGCTAAGAGAACGTGGGAGCCCTTCACTTGACCTCAATAAAAGAATTACACTAATATATAGTTTTTTTAATAAAATAAAATAAACAAGAATAAACCTAAATTTCACCCACGGACTTTTTTTTTTTTTTTTTTTTTTTTTTTGCATTTCACTCATTTTCAAAGAAATATGTATAATTTAGCCTTATCATCATCATTTGTTTTTTGAATTATTGGTGTACATGACTCAAAACGCTGGACCAAGAAGGGGATTACATAAAAGCAATTAAAAAAATGGTCACGCTTACTGAAACATTGGACCAAGAAGGGATTGCATAAAAGCAATTAAAAAAAAATGGAGTGACCATTTAACTATGCCAACGAGTATATAAAATAACAGAGATGGTCATATATATATATAAATTAAAAAAAAATGGAGTGACCATTTAACTATGCCAACGAGTATATAAAATAACAGAGATGGTCATATATATATATACTCTTTGCCCTATAGTCCAAAGTTGTCAATACCGTTTTGATTGATACTTTGTTTTTCAATTGGAACGGAATGTTTCGGTTTCAAAGCGTTTCGGCACGTCGTTCCGAGGTTGTACTATATATATATATATATATATATATATATAATTAAATATATTAAAAAAAAATAGTTCAAATCCAAAAATAAAATTATTTAGAATTGTGCAATTTAATCTAAAAAAGACATAAACAAAATTATGAACATTTATAATATTATGATACTGCCATCATCAATCTTGCAAGGTCATTACATTCTCTAATTGCTCTAAAATTTTAATATAATATATATAAATATGTCAAGAGACTTGTCGTAAAATTTCATCTCAATCTAACGGTCAGATTAAGAGATATGATTGATATTGTAAAATTATTTATTATTTAAAAAAACACTATTTGGCCGAAACGGAAACGGGCGGAACGAAACCGGAACATTTCAGCCAGTATTTGGCCAAAAATCCAGAACAGGCTGGAATTTAAACCTAGATAAAAACGATACCGTTTTATCTCGTTTTTTTATTTGATACGAAATATTTCGGCCATTTCAACTGAAACAGAACAAAATAAACAACTATGCTATAATCTACTCTCATTGTCTGCATCACGCAATTCATCACAACTAAATCATTGAATTAAATAAGTACTAATTGAAAATTAATATTCTTTGATAACTAGGTCATTGAGTATCATAAATGCCTCAAAGTCTCATCAAGAGTGAAGTACAACATCCACACATATTCGAGATTGGATGTCCCTTGATTTATTTGGTGTGTAGTACAGCCCTGGTATAATTTCGTAAAGGCAAAGCTGTACTACAAATGAATGGATCTGAAGCATGAGATCATCCGGCTGTTTCTGTTTAATTATTCCGTTTTATTCAGTCTACACTCTACACCTAACATTACATGCGATGTTTTTTTCACTTGAAAAATGAAAAAAAGTCGTGTAATATATGATATATATATATAGGAGGAATTATGCTAGTAATCTCATGCCGAAGTCAGATCAAGAAAGTTGACGACACATCCACTCAATTAACTCATGGCCAATTTCATGCCTTGTTTGAAAACTCCAAAGTCAACCTCCTTGTTGATCTCGCTAATATTGATCCTGCAATTCTCTTCTACCAGTAGCCACGGAGGTCATGATGGAAACGACAGTAGCAGCAGTGGGGGTAACGTACATTTGCATTCGAAAAGTTTGATTTGGGTGAAAGTATGGTGTTTGATCATACTGCTAGTTACCACATTCGCAGGTGGTATCTCTCCCTACTTCTATCGATGGAACGAGAATTTCCTTCTCTTGGGCACACAATTTGCTGGTGGGGTTTTTCTAGGGACCTCTCTCATGCATTTCTTGAGCGATTCTGCTGATACTCTTAGCAATCTCACTACCAAAAAATACCCTTTCTCGTTCATGCTAGCCTCAGCTGGCTATCTTCTAACCATGCTTGGTGATTGCATAGTGATGTTCGTAACAAGGTCAGGTGGTGAAGGAGAAGCTATAGTGCAAGTGGATGAAGAAAGGGTAGCTCAAGAGGATGATAAGGATGTGGCCATGGATGCCGATCACATTCTCTTGAAGACCACGTCTCTCGGGGACACCGTACTACTCATCCTTGCTTTGTGTTTCCATTCAGTTTTTGAGGGTATTGCTGTTGGAGTTGCAGGTAATTAATTAAACCTCTTTAAACAGTTTTTTCAGTACATAGTTTGCCTTAAACACATGTTTCTTCATCCATGCTGCTTTTTCTTAATCGGAACCAAGTTTTTCGTTTCTTTCATTGCAATGAAACCACATGAGATGCATGAAGGTATCATCTGGGTTAGGGTTCTGGATAATTAGTCAAGTCACTTCTACAAAATTAGAGAATTTGGGGTCCCCGGCCCTCAACTGTTATAATTAACAATTGTCAAAGGGATATCCTAATGAACTTCCACTGCTTCATTAATTGTAATTATATATCTTTTGGCAATTTCCATATTTAGCAAGGCTAGCTGATAGGAAATTAAGTTATTAATCAATCAATCTAGACTTGGTAACTCGAGTTCATTGTTAATATTAGTTTTGGTAACTTCTATGATAGTTTATCAATCTGAATCCCATTTCCTTATGTTATGATGTGGTTAATTCTAACAAAGATTTGACAATGAGTTCTTTTCAAGGTTAGGATTGGTTTGACCTAGTAATGGTTGTAAGATTAGCTAGGATTTTTTTCCCATTAGGATTATAACATATTCCCTGTAAATATGTGCTCGGTTTATTTTCCAGCGTGTCAAATTAACTGTGAGATTTTGTAAGATTAAGTGCATTTAAGATTCAAGTTTGAGAGTTCTCCATAGCTATATTGATTTCAACTATAGTAAGATTTCTTCTCTTCACTTTCGCTTGTAGATGTAAACACATAGCCGAATCATGTAAAATTACAATGCTGTATTTTAATTATTATTTCTTTTCTGTTTGTTTGTTGTGATATTTTCTATATTTATGTATGCGATCCTTAACACCTTCGAATAATTTCTTTCTTGTAGTTGAGCTCATGCAGTCATAGCTAATTATAAGAGCTAAATTTGTTAGCAAGCATGGGCAGTTTGCTAATTGGTCAGCCCACTTTTCCCAAAAACATTGATCAATGCAAATGTTTTGCCCTCATCAATTCATAACTGTAACAATATATATATGTAAGGTTATATATGAATCATCCATGCATTGCTTCATTGTTAGCTCCAATGCAAGGATGCATTGGATCTTTACTGATCAATATATTTTTTGACAGCTGATAACGCATAGTTTGACAAGTACATATAAAACTTGGCAATGGTACTTGTTAGCTTGAGTAGCTAGCTAGGGTTGAGTTGAAACACTTAGCGAGGAGGTATCATTTCTTTTTTCATGTTAACACATCAGTGTCACGTGTTTAATTTGTTTTAGGGACTACGGGAGAGGCATGGAGGAATCTTTGGACCATATCACTGCACAAAATATTTGCAGCCATTGGAATGGGAATCGCTTTGCTGAGGATGCTCCCAAAGAGGCCATTTCTATTAACTGCGGCATATTCTTTTGCATTTGCTATTTCCAGTCCCATTGGAGTGGGGATAGGAATCGCCATTGATGCCACTACTCAACCCCAAGTAGCTGATTGGATTTATGCTATCTCTATGGGACTTGCATGTGGAGTTTTTATCTATGTCGCCATCAACCATCTCATAGCTAAAGGATACCATCCACAAGCTAAATTGTTCTTCGACGCTCCATTCTTCAAGTTTGTTGCTGTGCTCCTTGGGGTGGGAGATATTGCAGTTGTTATGATTTGGGATTAATTAAAACATTAAGTCTGCTTCATGTCCCTGTAGACATATGAATAATATATATATATATATATATATATATATATATATATATATATATATATATATATATATATATGTGGCTGCAGACTGGGAGTTCGTTTTTCCTTTGTTTAGGGTGTGGTTGGTATTGCGATTGTTTTTGTAGTTTAGGTTTTAAAAAAATAATTTTATGAAAAATATTTTTAGTTGCGGTTTATTATAGTTTTTGAAGTGTTTGGTTAAAACTGTGATTGAGTTTAAACAGTTTCATGTGTTTGGTTACCAAGTCATATTGCTGTCAACTTGTGAAATTACTTTAAAAGGCGCACACACACACACACGTGTGTGTGTTTAAATATTGTATTAATAATCATAATTTCATAATGTAATTAATAATTCAAGTAAATTTGACACTTCTTTTTATTCTCCCAACAAACTATTTGCAATGCCATCACGAACAAGATCCATACGTGAAGGCCTCTGCAATCCCTGACTATTTTCGCGAGCTACAATATCTGGTAAAGAAAAAGCCAGCAGCATAAGTTATATATATATATATATTCAATAACTGCAAATGCATCAAAATGAAAGAACATAAAATAATTTAATTATATATAAAAAACAAATTAAAGTCTTGCTAGTATTTTCCTGACTTCCATGCTTTTTCAAAAGTAAAAATCATAAAAAAATTGTATTCATTCACTTAATAAGAAACCAAAACAGGTGGCAACTATTAAAAAAAACTTTTTCTTTCACTCTATCATGAACCAAACAGAAATACTTTTACCAAGCCAGAACCACGTCACAACAAGCAACTATAAAGCAGGTCGAGACACAATGAAAAGCAGCTATTCATCAAACGACGATTCATCAATTTTTTAAGATGGGATCCACAATTTTTTTTTTGTTTTTTTTTTATCTTTACTAAACACTAAAACACCAACTTATTTACAACCTCAGATCACACCATACTATCAAACACCCACGTAGTCATAACGTTTCTAATTACTCCTGGCAATTCATGCATGCTTATGCCATAAATGTTGAGACTGAAATATTATGTATATATTGGATAAATTCAAGAAGAAGAAGAGGAATTCTGCAGAGGAGTTGAAAGAGAAAGAAGAGAGATAAGAAAGAAGAGAAAGAGAGGGAAAAGTGAAATTTCAAATTTTTATATATTCAAATATATTATGCCTACTAAACTTGTGAGCCACTGTTCCTTTTATACACTTTTCACATTTACCTTTAACAAACTTCTACACATTCTAGAACGTACACATATATTCTAGAATATATACATGTATTTTTATACTCTATCATCCCCCCTCAAGCTCATGGTTGGGCAAGCCAAGCATGAGGTTACTACAATGGATCCAAAACAGGGGAGAACTTAATCCCTTGGTGAGAATGTCTGCAAACTGCTCTGTGGAGGAAACAAACTGGACATAGAGTTGATTAGCAACCACTCTTTCACGAACAAAGTGGACATCAATCTCAACATGTTGTCTTCTGATGTTGCACCGGATTGAAGGATAATGCAATGGCTGATAGGTTGTCACAAAATAGAACTGGAGGCTGCGGTAATTCATCATGCAGGAATGTCAACAACTGCTTGATCCAATCAATTTCAGCAGCTGTGAAAGATAAAGCTCTATACTCTGCCTCAGTGGAAGATCGAGATACTGTATTTTATTTCTTCGAAGACCATGAGATAGGATTAAAGCCAAGAAAGACAGCCAGCCTTGTCGTGGAATTTCGATCATTTGGATCACCTACCCAATCAGCATCACTAAAGGCTTTGAGGTCTAAGGAGCTATGAAGATAATGAATCCCATATGATGCAGTGCCCTTTAAGTAGCGTAATATCCTTTTGACAACAGTAAAATGAATCAACATGGGCTTCTGTATAAATTGGCAAACTTGGTGTACCGAGAAAGCAATATCAGGCCCTGTGAATGTTAAATACAATAAAGCTCCCATAATACTCTTATATAATGTATGATCTTCAAAGGGAACACCATCATCCTTAGGCAGCCTCTGATAAGGGAGACATGGGGTATCACAAGCCTTTGCATCAAGCATATTAGTTTTCACCAACAAATCAAGCACATACTGAGATTGTGACAGAAATAATCCATTACTAATATGCTGAATTTGAATTCCCAAGAAGAAGTGAAGATCTCCCAAATCCTTAATTTCGAACTCAGTAGTAAGAGAGTGAATAATCTTTGTAATATCGTCAGGATTACTGCCAGTAATAATGATATCATTTATATACACCAAGAGAACAATAATCCCAACAGCAAAATGTTTCACAAACAGAAATGCATCAGAATATGTATGTTGAAAGCCTAAAGAAGGCAAGAATGCAGTAAACCTTTCATTCCAAGCTCGTGGAGCTTGTTTGAGGTCATAGATAGATTTATGCAATCTGCAAACTAATTGAGAATGGTGAGAATTTGCAAAACCTGGAGGCTGAGCCATGTACACCTCTTCATTAAGAATGCCATGTAGAAACACATTCTTAACATCTAGCTGCCTTAATGTCCAGCCACAATGAGCAGCAAGTGCTAGCACCAATCTGACAATCGTAGGCTTCACCACTGGGCTGAAAGTCTCCTTATAATCTTGGCTGAAACCTTGAGACGAGCCTTATGATGTGCAATTGAACCATCAACATGCCTCTTAATTTTAAATATCCATTTGCATCCCACTAGATTTTTATGAGGAGGCATAGAAACCAAAGACCAGGTGCCCTGAGAATGAAGAGCATCAAGATCTTCTTGCATAGCAGCTAAACAGAAGATTGTAAAGCAACCTTGTAGCTAGAAGGTTCAGTCAGAGACAAATCAATAGCAGTAGAATTTGTAGCTGTGGTAAAGCAATACTTCTTCTTAGTCACACCATTCTTACTGCGAGTTTGCATAGGATGTACATTCATGGATGGAATGTGAAGAACAACTGAAATAGCTTCAGGGTTAAAAGGCTCTGCTGGAGATAAGGGTTCAGAATGCATACCTTTGCTACATTTAGGAGCCATAGGAACAAATGAGAATGATAAAGCAAGAGGAGCAATAGACACAGAAGATGATGAGGAAGGAGATACAATATCATGATGAGTAGAAGATGATACAATGTCATTATGAATAGGAGACACAACAAAGGTGGGAGGAATGACAACAATATTTGTGGGAGTCACAACAGGAGTACAAGATAGAGAAGAAGACATAGATGAAGAACTAAGGTGATGAAGTGTGGTTACTAACTCAGAATATGGAAACACAATCTCATTAAAGACAACATGTCTGGAAATATAAGAACGTTTCTTAGTAACTTCATAACAAATGTATCTTTTGTAATTAAGGGCATATCTGAGAAATACACATATTATGGTCTTTGGCTGCAGTTTATTGTGGAGATAAGGAAACAATAATGGGAAGCAAGCACACCCAAACACCCTTAAATGAGAAATAAGTGGAACTTTGCCAAATAATAGTTCAAAAGGGGACTTATGAGATAGAACAGCCGAAGGCATTCTATTAATCAAGAAGGTGGCAGTATGCACTGCATAAGTCCAAAAAAAAGGAGGTAATTTTGCATGCTGAAGCAATGTAATTGTAGTTTCAATAAGGTGTCTGTGTTTACGTTCTGCTAAACCATTTTGTTTAGGTGTGTATGGACAAGATTTACGATGAATAATGCCCTTAGCAGCAAGGAAATTTTGAAGTGATTTATTCACATATTCTCCCCCACCATCACTTTGCAGAATCTTAATAGAATGGGAAAATTGTGTTTGAACAAGGTGATAAAAGGCAACAAAAACAGAACATACATCACTTTTATTGATAAGAGGAATTAACCAACAAAACCGAGAGAAATCATCAACAAAATTACATAGAATCTGTATCCATCAACTGAGATACTAGGTCAAGGACCCTAAAGATCACTATGTATGATATGAAAAGGTGTTGATGATGTATGAGTACTGGAATGAAAAGGTAGTTTACAAAATTTGCCTTGTAGGTAGCTAACACAAACATCAGAAAAATTATCTAGGGGACATTGAATACATGCTTTGTTTAGCATTAACTTGACAATCTTATTTGTAGGGTGTCCTAATCTATGTTGCCAGGTAGAAGACAAGATGGACTGACCACTGTAAGCTTGTGGTTGAAAACCGAGAGCAGAGAAGGCAGAGTGAGTAGGAATTGATGGAAGAGGATATATTCCATTGCTGCACAACCCTTTATACAATATTCTCCCTGTTGCTATGTCCTGAATCCAAAAACAAAAGGCATCAAAAATTACCCTGCAATTGTTATCCAAACAAACTTGATGTTCTGACAGTAGATTTTGAGACAGTTTAGGCACACACAACATAGAATTCAATTTTATAGATTGAGTAGATGTAGGAATAATATCAGTTCCAATATGAGATACTGACAAACCTTCACCATTGGCTGTTTGGACATTGTCATTTGCAGGATATGGAGAGCTTAATGTCAGATTTGACAAGTCAGGGGTCATGTGATTTGTGGCACCCGAATCTGTAATCCACACTGGAGACACTTCCTGTGTTGATGGCTGCTGCGAGGATAAATAAGCATTCTACATAGTATACATAACATGATGCTGATTGAAGAAGATGCAGTAGCTGCTGAACCATTACCATTGCCCATGAAATTGGGGCCATTTGCATTATAAAAGTAGAACCATGTAGTGTGATTCATTTTGCCACACAAATGACACTTAGGCTATTCATAACCCCTGAACCCATATACTGGAGCAGTATGTCCTTCAGTATTGCATAACTGACATATAGAGACATTAGACCCAACTGCTGAATTATATGAAGAAACAAGTAAGGAACCAATAAACACCAGGGGACAATGAGATTGACACTACATTTGTTTTACCAGGCAGATTTGCTCTCTAAAAAAAACCTCTCTGACCTTGATTATATCTACCCCTGTCCCTATTCCTATTAAAGGGTCTATAACCACCATTCTCATATGTGTTGTAGCTATGTTGTCCTCGTGAAGATTGAACAAACTGAGATGCAGGGGTTTTTGAAGTTGTGTTCATTGCAGCAATGTATGTGGGATTATTCATGTTATTCTCTACAATACTTTCCTCAACCAATAATTGTGAACGAAAGTCTTTCAATGTGATCACACTCTCTCTACCTCTAACAACACATCTAAACTTATTGTATTCAGCTGGAAGACCATTCAAGGCCAAAATAACAATGTCTTCATCAGCAAAATATACCCCTGCTGCTGACAGATAGTCTCGGGCTTCTTTAATTTTCAGCAAATACTGGCTTATTGTATCTGTCCCTTTCCTAATGTTATGTAAATTAGACTTTAATTGAAAGATACTAGTCTTAGAAATAGAGGAAAATTGTTCTTTTAGTCGCAGCCATAGGTCCTTAGAGCTGCTACTGCCAATGGCACATGACATGGCTATGGGAGATAGAGTTGCAGTAATTAGCTGCATAACAGCTCTATCATGCATTTTTCATATCAATAAATCATCACACTCATCAACAGAAGAAGGAGAGATAGGAGCATTTGTATCGTATTCCTCTGTAGACAATGGGCATGGGTGAGAACCATCCACAAACCCAAATATGCCGTTGCTTTCCAGTAGAAGTTGCATTTGGAAATGCCAGTTTAAATAATTAGAATCATCTAATTTAATGTTCACAGATGCAAAAATGGTGGAGACGAGGCTTGCGATCGGAGACTGAAGAATCTGTAATTGAGTAGCTGTCACCATTATGCAAATCGTTTAGTAGAATCAAGAGATTGTAGAGAGTTTTGTTGAAGATAGAATTTAAATCAGTGAGAATTGATCACTGATCGATTTTGGGAAAATTTTAGCAGATGAACAGTATTTTGAAGAAACTGATTTTTGCAGAAGCAATGAAATTGGATCAATTTGCGTGAGCATTGATGTGCTCTGATACCATGTTGAGACTGAAATATTATGTATATATTGGATAAATTAAAGAAGAAGAGGAATTCTGCAGAGGAGTTGAAAGAAGAGAGATAAGAAAGAAGAGAACGAGAGGGAAAAGTGAAATTTCAAATTTTTGTATATTCAAATATATTATGCATACTAAATTTGTGAGCCACTGTTCCTTTTATATACTTTTCACATTTACCTCTAACAAACTTCTACACACTCTAGAACGTACACATATATTCTAGAATATATACATGTATTTTTATACTGTATCTATACTCTATCAATAAAGACTATATATAAGCATAAACCTGAAACTAAAATTTAAGCTTACGTTAGTGTTTTTTTGTTGATACATTAGAATTGCTAGGGCTATATCATGTGATTCGAATAAAATGGGCGCCTAAAGTCTCCGATCCCATATATATCCGCCAAAAGCATAAAACGTTACTGATCTGATGAACTTTCTATATTTTGATTTACAGAATAAAAATTCACTAACAAGCTTGGACATTCAACTATATATAACTAGCTAATTATATATATATGTTAATGTCTTTTGCATAGATATATATAGAAATGCAGAGATAGGATTATCCTACAAGAAGCTAGCGTGGTTGGTGCACCTGCAAACTCGAATTCGTTATAATGGTTAACTCCTACATAATATTAGTTGCTCCTTATTCGTTATAATTGTAACTTCATGATCAAGATCAGGTGATTACTTAAGCTATTTACAGATGAAGAGACTATATATATATATATATATTAAACAAACTCACTAGATCTCTATATATCGATGTTGCTTGGAAGAAAGGTGGCTTAAATGTCCTTCTCTTCCTTGGCTTTGTGATTTTTTAAGTGCGCGTGTGGTTGACACATAGGTTATCACCAACCACTGTACATGTCCCACAGTCCCAGCGAGCAAGTCTTAATTATGAAAATGATCATTAGCATGAAACGTTAAATTGACTCAAAAACAGCTTGTTCATTAGCTGCAGAATTGGCAAATGGGATCTCTTTGATTGTTCTGGTCATCCACACCAACGGTTTGATCTTTGAATTCTGTAGCTGAATAAGATAGAGGCTTCCATTTTTATTTAAAGACACGTACGTAGCCCCCAATATATCATTGGAACATAGTTTTTGCCATGACTATGATCTTCTCTATCCCTCGTATTCTCCAACTTTTTTGGTGGAAGATACATTTCATCACTATATGTGGGCACACCAAGTCAAATTTCATTTCCAAGCAGGTAACTTGTGTTTTTTGGGAAGATTTTCTTGGAGAAGAATTTTGAATAAAAAGGGTTACTTAGGTTTCTACGAGAAGAAAGTTGAATAAAAAGGGTTACTTAGGAAAATAACTACCATGCTGGCATTTCTTCCGATTAATCAATAATGGTAAATATTTATGTGATCAAAAAGTTGAGGCAATCGTCCACCATATTATTCAAGCTAAAGCACAGGTAAAACTAACTAATTAATTGACTTTGATTACACTCCAAATCCAACATGAACCGACAGTAGGTCATTCTCTCTTTCTCTCTTCTGTCTTATCTGAGACATCTAATTACCTAATCACCCGGACAGTGCTGCTGTAACTATAAGCTATTTGCCTATATAAACAGCTTCCACTGGGTCTAATGATCATATCATTCAAGTAAGAGAAGCAAAGTCTCGAGTTTCACAAATAGCTATCACCTAGCTCCTATCTCCATCCATTTTTCTAGCAAATTTAAGTTCACTTTGGTTGGCACGTAAAGCATGGGCGCATCACCAGAAATTCTTCTGACAATTTTACTCTTTGCCATGAGCTGCGTCTGGGCCTTTCCTGAGGCTGCCAGTGCAAAACATGCAGGCATTACGAGGCACTACAAGTTCAACGTACGTGTGTGTGTGTGTATATATATATATATATATGTATGTATACTTCGCCTAACCTAACACTCAGCTTTTGACTAAGTATTTAATAATATGCTTTTGTCTTACAGATAAAACTGAAAAATGTCACCCGGTTGTGCCACACCAAGAGCATGGTGACTGTTAATGGAAGGTTCCCGGGGCCTCGCATAGTTGCCAGAGAAGGTGACCGTGTAGTGGTGAAGGTGGTCAGTCATGTTCCGAATAATATCAGCATCCATTGGTATGAAAGTGATCAAGTTTTCAGCTGTATGGCAGTACTGTTATTAATGGATTGATTAACAATGACATGCATGTGGTTAAATTATATCTATATGATCCGTACGTGCTGAAGGCACTTAACGTGTACTTTTGGTGATGAACTGAACAGGCATGGAATTCGACAGCTTCAAAGTGGATGGGCAGATGGGCCATCATACATCACACAGTGCCCTATCCAGACAAACCAGACTTACGTGTACAACTTCACCATTACAGGACAACGAGGAACTCTCTTCTGGCATGCTCACATTTCATGGCTCAGAGCTTCTGTCTATGGATCCCTCATCGTCTTCCCCAAGCACAGTGTTTCTTACCCCTTCGCCATGTTGAATCCTGAGGTGATTCCAGAACTGCCCAAGTAAACCGGTCGACCGACTGTGAGAAAAAGTTTAACCGGTCGACCGCTTGCAAAGAAAAAGATTAACCGGTCGACCACTTTCATCCGGTCGACCGCTTGCACAGGGAAGATTAACCGGTCGACCGCTTGGCCCTGTCTGCAACAAACTGTCGCAGGATAAATGAAGGTCTGAAGGTTGAAGTTTATTGTTTAAGTTTTAGTAATCTTTTTGTATTCAGGATGATTATAAATCCTTCAGAGTTTAGGAAACAAAAGTCTGTCAAATCAGTTATTAGTCTTGTCAGGAAATCTTGTAAATAACTGTTTTTAGAAAATATTACCGTTGATAGTTGTTGGTTAGGTAAATCATAGCCGTTGTAAGTTTCTGGTTCTATAAATAAAATTGATGGGATGGCAGTAACCTTAACGAAATATTCTGCCCATGTTCACGTTTCTTTTACGTCAAACTACTGAATTTTACAGTTCTTTATTCTCAGGAGCTTTGTTCATCAAATTCTGGAAAATTGTTAATTCCAGAATCTGATTGCTACAGTAGCTGTTCTTTGTGTTTATCAAATCTTCAAAATTTAACATGGTATCAGAGCAGTTAGATCTTTGAGAAGGGATTTTTTTTTTTGAGAAATACATGAGTGGAAAAGAATTCAAGGATTGATCAAACCTTGAAAGGAAAAGATTGCACCTTCTCCAGAAATTCCAGAATTCGTCAATCAAGAAATCAGTCTTGATTTGTTCTTTTTAAAGGACTAGTAATTGAAGAATTGATCAATTATAGTTCGTGTTCTTTGTTCTGTGGAATTCTTGGAAGGAAAAGAGTGCAAGAAACAAGTGAAAGGAAACTTGTTCGTGTATTGGCAGAGTTTTTGAAAATCAAGAATTAAGTCTTGATTTGTTCTTTAAAAAGGGGGTAAACAAATTGACAAAGACGATCAATTGATATCCTGTTCTCTGTATTGTGTAGTCTTAGAAGTGAATTCAAGACTAGAAAAGAAAGCCTAGCTGACAGACATGGATGCATGGGATAAATTTGAAGACTTGAGGATGAAAGTCAAGGAATTCTCATCATATGTCTCCAAGATAGAAAATCAAATGACACTGCTAAGAGAAGAAATTCAAGAAGCATTTGCAGCTGGATTCAAGGGAAGAACAAGAACTCAAATGTTCTTCAAAAACCCAGAAAATAAGAACAATTCTGGGAAACAATGGCAGAGTAATCAAACAAATGCCAGCAAGTTCAATACAAAAGGGAAGGAGAGAAGAGAACAATTCCTCACATGCAAATACTGTCAAAAGAATAATCATCTTGAGTCGTTTTGTTGGCTCAAAAATACTCAATGTCGAAAATGCAAGCAATTCGGGCACATGCAAAAGTTTTGCAAAATAACACCTCAAATGGACAAATTCATACTGCGGCGGAAGTGGAAACCAAGGATGAGCAATTACTCACAGCCACTGGGAGCCTCAGCTGCAATAAAACAGAGGTTAGTAAGCAAAACTGGTTGATAGATAGTGGATGTTCAAATCATATGTCTGCTGAATTGAGTATGTTTAAACACTTGGATTTAAAATATAAATCAAGAGTAAAAGTTGCTAATGGACAGTATGTAAGTGTAGAGGGAAAGGGAGAAGTTAACATAGAAACTCTAGCAGGTACACGCAACTTTGAACATGTTCTGTATGTACCTGAAATTGCTCAAAATCTAATAAGTGTAGGACAACTGCTAGAGGAAGGCTTCTCATTGTTCTTTATAGATGGTGTATGCACAATTAAGGATAATCATGGGGCACATTTATTCACTGCCAAGATGTTAAATAGATGCTTTAGTATTGAAGAAGAACTGAAACTTATAAGCATGAGTATAAATGCAACTGAAAATTCAGTGCTATGGCATAAAAGGTTAGGACATTTTAATTATGCCTCTTTGAAGAAAATGGCTGAATTACATGTGGTTGAAGGTCTACCTATGATACATGAGCAAGATGAATTGTGTGAGGCATGCCAACTAGGAAAACAAACAAGAAGTAAATTCGGCTTAAGCACTCTTAGATCAACTGTCAAGTTACAACTTGTGCACACTGATTTGTGTGGACCTATGCACAATGAGTCATTGAATGGTGCTAGGTACTTCTTGTTGTTTATAGATGATTTTACTAGGTTTTGTTGGGTATACTTTCTTAAAACCAAAGGAGAAGTTTTTGAATATTTTCTGAAGTTCAAGGCTGCAGCCGAGAAGGATTCTAGCTGCAGCTTGAAAATGTTGAGATCAGATAATGGGGGGGAGTTTACCTCCCATAGAATGGAAGAATACCTAGCTAAGGAAGGTATCAAACATCAGTTGACAGTTCCCTACACCCCACAACAAAATGGGGTAAGTGAGAGGAAAAATAGAACTTTAATGGAGATGGCAAGATGCCTCATTTATGAGAAAAATTTACCTTTGAAGTTCTGGGCTGAGGCTGTTAACACAGCCTCATATCTTCTAAATAGGATGATCTCAAGATCATTAGGAGATAAAACACCATTTGAAGGGTGGAATGGTTTCAAACCAAACTTAGATCATTTGAAAATATTTGGGAGTCCATGTTATGTGCTCCAACCTGAAGCAAAAAGAAGGAAATTAGACCAGAAATCAGAGGTTGGAATTTTGATTGGGTATAGTTCAAAGTCAAAGGGATATAAGGTTTATGATTTAAAAACCAACCAAGCTGTGATTGCTAGAGATGTCAAGGTGGCTGAAAGTCAAGTCTGGAATTGGGAAGAAAGAAAAATTGAAGAAAACAGGGTTGAACTACAAACTGAAAATGAAGAGATACTAGATGACTTACCTGTTGAAGAAGGGTTGCCAGAAGAGATGGATGACACACCTATGAGAGGAACAAGACCTCTAAGTGACATATATGATAGATGCAACTTAGTTGCAAGTGAACCAACAAATGTGGAAGAAGCTATGGAATCACAAACCTGGGTGGCAGCCATGAAAGAAGAACTAAATATGATTGAAAAAAATGATACCTGGCATTTAGTGGACAGACCGAGACATAGGAAGGTAATAGGGGTCAAATGGATTTACAAAACAAAACTAAATGCTGATGGGAGTATCAACAAAAACAAGGCTAGATTAGTGGTCAAAGGGTATGCTCAAGAACAAGGAGTTGACTACCATGATACCTTTGCACCAGTCTCAAGGATGGATACCATCAAGCTGCTACTGATGCTGGCTGCACAAAAGGGATGGCTGGTTTGGCAAATGGATGTCAAATCTGCATTTTTGAATGGAACATTAAGTGAAGAAATTTATGTTGAACAACCCGAAGGATTTGAAACTGAACCAAATCTAGACAAGGTTTATTTGCTAAAGAAAGCATTGTATGGCTTGAAACAAGCTCCTAGAGCCTGGTATAGCAAATTAGATGAGTACTTAGCAAGTTTGGGATTTGAGAAAAGTTTGAATGAAGCCACTCTTTATGTGAAGAAAGTGGATGATCACATATTAATAGTTTCAGTATATGTGGATGACTTGTTGATCACAGGTGATGATGAAAAGTTTGTTGATGAATTCAAGCTAAACATGAAGAACAAGTTTGAAATGAATGAACTTGGATTGCTAGCTTACTTCCTTGGAATGGAAATGAATCAATCAAGTGAAGGGTGTTTTGTGTGTCAAAAACAATTCACAACAAAACTACTAAACAAGTTCGCAATGGAGAATTGCAAACCTGTTAGCACACCAATGGTGCTTGGGATGAAACTCACCAAGGATGATGGTGCCCCCTGTGCTGATGGCAGAATGTATAGAAGTTTAATTGGAAGTTTGTTGTACTTAACTTCCACTAGACCTGACATTGTATTTGCAGTAAACTATCTCTCAAGGTTTATGCAAAACCCTAGTCAAACACATCACATTGCAGCAAAAAGGGTGCTGAGATACTTAAAAGGAACATTGGATTTTGGCCTGTTCTTCAAGAGTATGAACACTGTCAAAATAACTGGATTTTGTGACAGTGATTGGGCTGGGAGTGATGAAGGGATGATGAGCACTTCAGGATATTGTTTCTCAATGGGAGAATGTATTTTCTGCTGGAATTCGAAGAAACAATCTGTGGTTGCCCACTCAACAGCCGAAGCTGAATACATCTCTGCATTTGTGGCAGCAAACCAATTAGTTTGGTTAAGGAAAGTGTTGAAGGACTTAAACTGCGAACAAGGGGAACCAACTGAACTCTTGTGTGACAATATGGCTGCAATTGCAATTTCAAAAAACTCCGTGTTCCATGATAGAACAAAGCACATGAAGATAAAATTTCATGCAATAAGGCAGTTTCAGCAAGAAGGAGAATTGGAAATGAAGTATGTTTGTTCAAAGGAGCAACTGGCTGATTTGTTCACAAAGACTTTAACAAAAGAGAGATTTGAAGAGCTAAGGAGAATGGTGGGAATGTGCAGCTCAGGAATCAAGGGGGAGTGTTGAATCCTGAGGTGATTCCAGAACTGCCCAAGTAAACCGGTCGACCGACTGTGAGAAAAAGTTTAACCGGTCGACCGCTTGCAAAGAAAAAGATTAACCGGTCGACCACTTTCATCCGGTCGACCGCTTGCACAGGGAAGATTAACCGGTCGACCGCTTGGCCCTGTCTGCAACAAACTGTCGCAGGATAAATGAAGGTCTGAAGGTTGAAGTTTATTGTTTAAGTTTTAGTAATCTTTTTGTATTCAGGATGATTATAAATCCTTCAGAGTTTAGGAAACAAAAGTCTGTCAAATCAGTTATTAGTCTTGTCAGGAAATCTTGTAAATAACTGTTTTTAGAAAATATTACCGTTGATAGTTGTTGGTTAGGTAAATCATAGCCGTTGTAAGTTTCTGGTTCTATAAATAAAATTGATGGGATGGCAGTAACCTTAACGAAATATTCTGCCCATGTTCACGTTTCTTTTACGTCAAACTACTGAATTTTACAGTTCTTTATTCTCAGGAGCTTTGTTCATCAAATTCTGGAAAATTGTTAATTCCAGAATCTGATTGCTACAGTAGCTGTTCTTTGTGTTTATCAAATCTTCAAAATTTAACACGCCAAACCTCACAAGGAAGTGACTATCATGCTGGGTATTCAATTACCTTCTTTTTATTTTTCTGACGACCTTCTCTTTGTATATTCTAGGGTTGAATATAAACACTTTGGCTTGGTCTAAACAAATCCAGTCAATTGGGTTGTTTTCGTCAATTTTTCTGATTTGATTTTTCTTACAAATATTCTAAATAACCCAGTTATCTTACCCGCCAATTGTTATATATCTTCTCCAAAGTCAAACGAGCTAATTAATAAAGCATTTGGTTGAATATTAAACCACAGGAGAGTGGTTCAATGCTGATTCTGA
Organism: Salix brachista; assembly: GCA_009078335.1. Taxonomy (NCBI): domain Eukaryota; kingdom Viridiplantae; phylum Streptophyta; class Magnoliopsida; order Malpighiales; family Salicaceae; genus Salix; species Salix brachista. The sequence continues at coordinate 3,374,191 of CM018580.1, read as the reverse complement.
GGCAGTGATTAGCCAGGCTTTACAGACAGGAGGGGGGCCAAATGTCTCCGACGCCTACACCTTCAATGGATTTCCAGGACCATTGTACAATTGCTCTGCAAATAGTAAGTGATCGAAATACTTGAAAGCTTATTATATATAAACACACACAATTATATATATAAGCTTATATTATTTTCATCATAACTTGCAGATACATACAAGCTAAAGGTGATGCCAGGAAAGACATATCTTCTCCGATTGATCAACGCTGCACTCAATGACGAGCTCTTTTTCAGCATTGCAAACCACACATTCACCGTTGTTGAAGTGGATGCGACTTACGTGAAGCCTTTCGAGACAAGCCTTCTGGTTATCACACCAGGGCAGACCACAAATATTCTTCTGAAGACAAAACCCATTGCCCCCAATGCATCATTCTACATGTTAGCACGACCATATTTTACTGGCCAGGGCACATTTGACAACACAACTGGCGCAGGGATACTTGAGTATGAAACCTCTTCAAATTCGACAACCTTTACACCAACCCTTCCTCCGATTAATGCTACAAATGTCGTCGCGAATTTCACAAGAAAACTTCGCAGTTTGGCTAGCTCTCAATTCCCGGTTAATGTGCCTCAAACAGCAGACAAGAAGTTTTTCTTCACAGTTGGTCTAGGAAACAGCCCGTGCCCGAAAAATCAAACCTGTCAAGGGCCTAATGGTACAAAATTTTCAGCTTCTGTTAACAACATCTCCATGGCTCTCCCTTCATCAGCACTCCTTCAATCCTATTTTTTCAAAAAATCAAATGGGGTGTACACCTCTGATTTACCAAGCTTTCCTCTCCATCCATTCAATTACACAGGGACCCCACCGAATAATACTCTTGTGATCAATGGTACCAAGCTTGTAGTGCTACCATTTAACGCAAGTGTGGAGGTAGTGATGCAGGGCACTAGCATTTTAGGTGCTGAGAGCCACCCTCTCCATATTCATGGCTTCAATTTCTATGTTGTTGGGGAAGGGTTTGGAAATTTTGATCCGAATAATGACCCCAAAAACTTTAACCTTGTTGATCCTGTTGAAAGGAACACTGTTGGTGTGCCTTCTGGTGGTTGGGTGGCGATTCGTTTTTATGCGGACAATCCAGGTTCGTAGCACTATTTTCTTAATAATAATAATAGTAATTAATAAATCAAAGCACACCCTTTCCTTTTTCATTCTGTTATTTTCATTTATTCTTCTAATGTTTTCTTAATCATATCAACTTATTTTTTTAATTAGATAATTAATGGTATCCAAATGTGTCAACGTAATTTACACGTCCTATATTGTTCATTAACGTTATTAATGTGCTGGGACGCAGGAGTATGGTTTATGCACTGCCACTTTGATGTCCATTTGAGCTGGGGCTTAAGGATGGCATGGATTGTGTTGGATGGAGCACTCCCCAGCCAGAAGCTTCCTCCTCCACCGTCTGATCTTCCCAAGTGTTGACCAATGCCTACGATCATGTTGTTTTCTTCTTCTTTTGGTTTGCAGATTTAATTTTGACTTAGAATTTTGCTGCTGCTGCTTTCCTTGAAAAATAGTTAGTTGCCCACTATAGGATTTCTCTGTATTTCCGGCTTGCTATTCTCAGAAACTGACTACCGAGTTCATTGTAAGAGAAAACTTGCAGGAGGTTTTGTATTACAGAGTTCATTGCTCTTCGTTGGAGCATAAAAATTGTTCGTTGATGAAATTACTACCCCCCCCCCCTCTCTCTCTCTCACTCATTTTGTCCAAGAATTTACATCCTTAATTCACGAAACTGTACTACTAATTAAGTTACACCACGTATCATCAACTAGAAGCGACAAGCAGTCTAATCATGAGAGGGAAAGCGAGAGAAGAATTTATTGAGTGGACTCTGTATTTTTACAGAATTATATTTTTATCTTATATTGATTGAATATGAATGATTTATTTTATAGGTACAAGCCTATATTATAATAGAAAACTAAATATACAAGGAAATCCGGAAATAATTACAGGAATCAATTAACCTATTTCAAGGAACAAATATATGATCTTACACCTATACAATCCCTAATTATTCGAGATAAAATCTCAACACTCCCCCTCAAGTTGGTGCATAGATGTCACACATGCCTAACTTGTCTAAAAGCTTTGAGAACACTCGATTTGAGACTGCTTTGGTGAGAATCTTAGCCAATTGATCCTCAGAACGAATCTTAGGCAACTCCACAATTTTTTCATCCAATTTCTCTTTAATGAAGAATCTATCCACCTCGACATGCTCTGTACGATCATGTTGCACTGGGTTATGAGCAATATCACATGATGCTTTGTTATCACAGTATAGTTGAATTGGTTGCTCAGATTGGTAACCTAGGTCCTGTAAAAGAAGTCTTAGCCACAATGCCTCACAAAGACCAAGGACCATACCTCTGAATTCAGCTTCTGCACTAGAGCGAGCAACCATGTTATGTTTCTTGTTTCTCCATGTAACAAGATTACCTCCTACAAAGGTGAAGTAACCAGAAGTAGATCGTCTATCATCTATAGCTCCAGCCCAGTCGGCATCAGTATATGTGTCTATGCTTTGGTGATCTGCATTTTTAGTGAACAAAATCCCCTTTCCTGGAGCAGCCTTCAGAAACCTCAAAATTCGCATAACTGCATTCATATGTTGTTCTCCAGGATTATGCATATACTGGCTAACAATACTCAATGGATATGCCAAATCTGGTCGTGTGTGTGCTAAGTACATCAATCTGCCTACAAGTCTTTGATATCTTCCTTTATCAGTAGGTACTTGGTTGGACTTAACACATAACTTCAGACCTTCTTCCATTGGTATTTCAGCTGGCTGACATGCTAACATACTAGTCTCTTGTAATAAATCTAAGACATATTTTCTTTGAGACAGAAAGATCCCTTTATTAGATCGAGACACTTCTATCCCAAGAAAATATTTCAGATCACCCAAGTCTTTCATTTCAAATTCTTTGGACAAGTAATTCTGTAGAGCCTTCCTTTCTTCAGGATCATTTCCTGTAACCACCATATCATCCACATATATAATAAGTGCAGTGATCTAATCCCGTTGTTTCTTCAAGAATAAGGTGTGATCTGAATTGCTCTGATGATAACCAAAAACTACCATAAACTTTGTGAACCTTCCAAACCATGCTCTCGGAGATTGCTTTAATCCATATAACGATTTCTTTAATCTACACACCTTCTGACTATGTCTTGTTGGTATCATGTATCCTGGTGAAAGATCCATGTAAACTTATACGGATAATTCTCCGTGTAGAAAGGCATTCTTTACATTAAATTGTTGTAAAGGCCAATCCAAGTTCGCAGCTAAAGATAACAGGACTCGAACTGTGTTGATTTTAGCTACAGGTGCAAATGTCTCCGTGTAATCGATCCCATAAGTTTGTGTATAACCTTTTGCCACCAGTCTTGCTTTGAAGCGTTCAATTCTACCATCAGCTTTGTACTTTACAGTGTAAATCCATCGACATCCAACTGGTTTTTTTCCTGTTGGAGGATCAACAAGTTCCCAGGTTTCATTTTTGTGTAAGGATTTCATCTCCTCATTCATAGCTGCTTTCCACCTGGGATCAACTAAGGCTTCCTGCACACTGTTAGGAATAGATACAATAGATAATTGATTTACAAATGATATATTTGATTCAGACAACCGATGGTTAGACACATAATGACACATGGGGTATTTAATTTTGCTAGAAAGTTCAGGTTCATATGTGGGTTTAGGAATACCTCTGGTGTGACGAAGTGGTAACTGTTTTAGAAATGGTTTAGTAACTACATCAGGAACATCCGCAGCAGATGATTGGTTTGGTATTATGCAAGGGCTTAACTCGGACAGAGGAGCAACGTCTTCAACTTCTATACTTTTATCACCATTTGTATCTAAAGGCATACCTCTTAAGTCAAATTCCCCTACTTCATGATTGACTAGGCCAGCTTGTGAGTCATCACCACTTGAATCCAATGTTAGACCACTTCGATCCAAGTTGTGCACATCCAGGTTACCGGATTCAAATTCAGGAAATTCACTATCCATATAATTATGATTTAGAACATCATAATCTAGAGTCTGAATTTCCTTCTGGTTCTCCCCTTGAAGTTCAGGCTTAGAGGAAAAATACATTAAGTCCTCATGGAAAACAACATCCATTGTGATAAACATTCCTCGAGTTGGAGGATGATAACATCTGTACCCTTTTTGATGTGTAGCATATCCGAGGAAAACACATCGTAACGCTCGAGGAGTCAACTTGTTGCACTGATGTTTGTGAAGTTGCACAAATGCCACACACCCAAAGATATGAGGAGGCAAATTCGAGATTATTGGGGCTACAACCGCATCACTAAGAGCTTGGAATGGTGTCCGAAAATTAATAGGGCTTGAGGGAACCCAATTGATCAAATATGCTGCAGAGTTAAGTGCTTCTCCCCAATAGGATAAAGGCATATGCGCTTCTATTAGTGAAGCTCGAACAACCTCCAATAAGTGTCGATTTTTTCGCTCTATAACCCCATTCTGCTGGGGTGTATTGGAACAAGTAGTTTGATTAATAATTCTGTATGTTTCCAAATACTGCTAAAGTAAGAACTTTGATATTCTCCTTCATTGTCACTGTGGAGAACCTGAATCTGTGCATTGTATTGAGTTTTAATCATTTTTTGAAACTTCTGAAATAACAAATTCACTTCACCTTTGGATGACATCAAGTATAACTAGGTCATTCTGGTACAGTCATCAATAAAAATAACAAATCAACGTGATCCACTCAAAGTGGTAACTTTGGATGGACCCCAGACATCAGAGTGTTTAGCCATAAAAGGGAGTGGACTTTTATTTAAACATAACTGAAATGAAGCACGATGACTCTTTGCCAGTCCACAAGCATCACAATGAAACTAGAAATATCAAATCTTGCAAATAAGTTAGGGAATAATTTCTTCAGATACCCAAAAGAGGCATGTCTTAGACGCCGATGCCATAACCATATTTCATTTTTCTTTTTCTCCCCCTCAGAGCCATCAATTGTTAAGGCTTTTTGTAACTTGCTTGAACTCATTGGCACCAGGTCCAAGAAATACAACTTCCCTTGCCTAATACCATACCCAATCGTTTGCTTTGTTCGAATGTCCTTAAACACACAAAAATCAGGCCAAAAAATTACAATAAAATATAAAGTTTTGGTTATTTGAGAAACTAACAATAAGTTGTAATCTAGTGATGGAACCACTAAAACAGAGTCTAAATTCAAAGTACTAGTGAGAGTCACGGATCCTTCTCCAATAACTGGGGTCGAAGCACCATTGGCAGTGGAAACACATTATTGTAAGGATGAATTTAGAGTTGAGACCTGTCTAGAATCAAATGTCATATGATTTGTAGCGCCAAAATCAATTATCCATGTACTATTAACAACAGGTGTAGAAATATTTAAAACCTTACCACCGTTATTTGCAGTTAACATCAGTGCAGATCCCTTTTCAACAACATCATCCTCATATTTTGTTTCTGCAATTGCTACCGTGGAGGGCCTTTTTGAATTCTTCTTTCGTGTATCACGACTATGATCCCACCATTTAGGATACCCCACAAGTTCAAAACACCAACTTTTGGTATGACCAGTCTGATTGCATTGGGTGTATTTGTAGGTAGACTTGCCGCTGCCATTGTTGGTCTTAGGATGGTTTTGCCAGTTTTGATTAAATCGGTGTCTAGCCATCAGGCTGAAGCTTCTGGATCCCCATATTCCCCTTTCAAAGTTGCATGACGGACTGCCTCTCATCGGACCAAAAAATAACATCCTTCTAAGTCTGGAACTGGTTCCTTACGTAGTATTTCACCACGAATCTGTTCAAATTAACCATTCAATCCAGCAAGGAAGATGTGTACCCTAAGTCGCTCAATGGATTTTTTGTATGCAACAATGTCTTCAGGATCTGTCATGACTACTTTATCACGGTGGTACAATTCTCGAAAAATCTCAGTTAGTTCTCCATAATATTTAGACAAAGTTTTTCTACTTTGTTTTGCAGTGAAGGCCTTTTGGTTTAAGGCAAAAACTTGCAACTCATTACTTCCATCATAGAAGGCCTTTGACATAGCACTCCAGATTTCATACGCAGTAGGTAAACGTAGGTAACACTTCATAATTTCTAGAGTCATGGACATCAACAACCACCTCTTCACCTTTTGATTTTCAGCATACCATTTTTCATATCCATCTTTTGTTTCTACAGGTGGCTTTGTTTTGCCATGAATGTAGGAGAGTTTCTCCCTTTCAGCAATATGCATCGCCATCAGCTGGGACCAAATATCATAATTTGATTTAGTGAGAATGATTCCTGCATTAAAAACACCCTCAAAGTGAACAACAACAGGGACTGATTTTGTCCCACATGATTCAACACCTTTTTCACCCATCTTTATGTACTAGAGAGGAGCAAAGGAATGATGAAATCTGGTTTGGTAATGGGTATCTTTCTGGGTTTGGTGATGGATCTGTTTTTGAGTTTGGTTTGGTTTGATTTCACAGTTTCAAGGTTATGAGGCTCTGTCCCGGCAACGGAACTAGCAAAAGAAGAAAGAAAATTGCAGAGACAGAGGTGGGTTAAAGAAAAGAGAAAAAATTGCAGAGGCAGA